>JBAIZL010000002.1:332809319-333039319 GCA_036971475.1 Prosapia bicincta
TGGGTGTATTTTGTGAGTATTAGGAGTTATGATGTGCAGTGAGTGTGAGTTGTAATGTAATTGTGTATTGAGTATGTGTGTAGGGTGTAGTTTGAGGTGTCTGTATATTTCGTATTGTTCGGTTGTGTAGCGTTGGTTATTTCTGTGTTGTTTATGAAGAATTTGTAGGTTAGATGTTATGTCTATGTAGTCATGTTTAGTGGAATTGAGATGATCGGCGAAGTTTGATTGGTAGTTATTGCTTGTTAGTGTGTAAATGTTTAATATAAATATTGTTTTATCAAAACTAATGATAAAAATATTTTATCAGTAACTTTAAAAAAAAAAACAACTTGGATCTTGCAAGAATTGTAATATTTTATATTTAAAAATTTCCTTTCCAATGTCAGCCACTCTTAATTTTACAGATTGTTCATTTTCACTGTTTACAGAGCTTCATAGGAAGATACAAATTTTAACTTGTATTTTTACTAGAACATTAAATAAAAAATGTCAAATAAAATATCTAATCCATTGTCCTAAAAAACAATGCATCAAAAAAAAAAAGATCTATTTGATTAATTACTCCTTATCCCCCTGTAAGGGCTGTATAATTCTTTGAAGCTAATAAAACTTTTTAGTGTCACAATTTTGTGTTACATTTTATTGTGAATGTTAAAAGCTTCAAAAAGTTTTTAGTTGCACATTTAAACTTTTCCAAATGTGCTTTTTAGTATATAGCTGCAAATAACTAAAGACTTTTCAGATTTGTCAAATATGTGTAGATATTTCTCGTGAGAAAAGTTTAAAAGTTTGAAATTGAAGTAATGTTTTGCAAAACTTCTCAAAAATTGTATTAATTTTAATAGTTTAATACCAAATTGCCTAATAATAAAATAAAAAACTTGAGTTTAGTTTGCATGTATGTAGTAAAAATTTGGATTTGTCAATTTGAGAAATAGAAGAGGAAACAAAAAATTCTATAATCTTCACTATAGAGCCCAGTATAGATTAGGGGATCTTACATTAACCCTAAAAATCTAATGTATTTTATACCTACAAACCTAAATTCATATAAATAAATGTAACTATTATTTGATAATAATGTAACTAAATATTTGAGAAATGTTTCCAAAAAATTATGCTATTAGTTGTTTTTTGAAGTAGCAACCTTTTCTTCTGAAAGTACCCAGGAATGTAGATTGTATGTAATATTTGTATGTTATTCCAGCCATTACTGATCATTAGCTACTTGCTCTCCATTGTAAAAAGACTATAAAATAGGCTATTGAAACTTTACTTTCATCAACTTCAGGATAAATTACAGCCTTTAATGATAGGTTATGTGTAAATACTTTCTAGTAGTGTATTGTTTTTATAAAGATTAGTTCTTGATTCAATGTTCTAGGACAAACAGAGGAGTTATCTATCAAAACACAGAGCTTTGCAACAGTAGAAATAACGATTCATTTAAAACAAAAGTCTGCCATTGTCAAAGAAATTTAAAAATATCAATAAATCATGTGCATTTTAAAACTTGAATAAATGGTGGTTGACGTAGTTAACATATGAAATGGTCAGGCAACCAAGTGAGTTATTCTTGAACCAATTGATATGGGAGCTTTGACTCTGTAACATTTGCTGGGAAAACTTTCATCATGTCCTTAATATTTACTCATGTCCCTGGGAAAACTTATTTCAAATAATTAGTTCCTATATATAAATTATTTTACCTCAAAATGATTTCTGTTCAGCTTTATTTCCCTGTGGGTTTTTCCGATAGTCAGAAGTTGTTCTTTGAGATCTTTTTCCTTGTCCAAGTTATTCACAAATTCTGAAATGGAAGGCAATAAATGTCTGACCATATGTTCTTTGAATCGTGGACTCTTAAATATATCATCCTCACCAGGAGTCTTCAGAAAAGCAAATATCTTAATGTAGTCAGGAAATGAGGTGAAGTAGCTAAAATAAGGTAGAATTTATGCTGTTATTTATATTGTTTGTATAGATAATAAAATAATTGCACACACACACACACAAACTATCAGGAACAATTTTTTTCGAACATGACTGTATACCACTACTCGCTCACACCACACAGGCTTGGTGATTGGTAGTCTGACCTAAAACATATGCTAAGGTCTGCAAGTGTTTGTTCAGGGTAGTTAGTATTTATGGAAACCCCTGTTTACGGATATATTCAAGAGGAAAAATTTTGAGCAGCATCATGCTATCAAATTATTTTGTTTTGGACTGGGGAAAATGAGTATAGAGACATTGGGCATAATTTCCTAATTGATCAAGGACGAAACTTATCATAAACTGCAATTTCCAAGTGGGACAAGCTCTTCAAGGATGACTGAGAATGTGAAGGGGTTGCGTTAAGAGGGTAGTTGAGAGCCTCCAAAAGGGTGGCAAATACCAAATTGAGCCTAAGGGGCAGACAGGGAGTGGTGATTTTTATCTTGATGTGCTAGAAGGGCTGAAAAAACGGTTCAACTTAGTGGGGTTAGGCATCGCAAAAGACATTGCAACATAAAAATGGACCCAGCCTCACCTACTTCAAGATAACCAACTACCTGCCAAAAAACACCATTATGAAGATTCTTTAATCGTTTTACATTCTTGACGTGACTCTAGCAGACTATTTGCTTTTCCAAAACTAGAATCCTCCCTCACAGGACACCACCAAAGGGAAATCAAACAACAAATTTATGCTAACACTTCAAAGCATTTGAAATTGCCTTTCAAGGTGCTAATCTTCCAAGTCATGGAAAAACTGCTGACAAAAGTGTGTCAATGCTCAAGTTATGCACTTTATAGAATTTTCAATACTGTACCAATATCTAAAATCTGTTTTTCCAAAACTTCTCCTGATATAGAAATTATAAGTATAAACAAACCTTATGTAGTATATTAAATAATTTAATATAATAATTCTAAATAATATTAGTGAATATTACGGTATATATAATTTGTTAATGGTCTCAAATTGCGATATTTTATTGTTAACAAAAATTTAATAAAAAAATTATTGGACGCCTTTTTCTTACAAGGCAAGTGTTAAGCAAATGTATCAAAATTAATTCATGAGGGATATCCTAAATAATTTGTTTTATTCTTGTAAAAATAAATCCCTCCTATATCCTCTAATTTAAATAAATTTTAAAAGTCAGAATTTAAAATTTGCAGTTTTTGTGTTGTGGACTACATCTTGAGGTTTTTTTATATAAATAACTACTTTTGATATTTTTCGAAAAAACCACTAACTGATATTTTTCAACAGATGCCTTTCACACTAGGTCAGTGCATTGTTTAATGCTATGAGTCACAGACAAAACTGGTGCTCAGGTGTGTTGTGTTGCTGTGAGTCGGTAGTGTATTGGTGTTCTGTGGTGTATTATTGTTCATAGAGTAGTTGTTAATTATGTGTTCAAATATAGTATTCGATTGTGAGTGTATTTTGTCGTTTAGAATATGTTATGGATAGTTTTTGTGGTGTTTTTATATCCGTAGTTTGCTGTTGTGTTTAGTTTGTTGCTTTTTTTAATGTAGTGTAGGACTTTTAGATTAGTGTCTGTATTGGTGTATGTGTGTAGAGTGTTTTGTATGTGTATGGCAAAGCTTGATTTGAGTTATTTGTTATTTATGTATCTCATGTTTTTGTAACGCCTGGTAAAGTTTTAAATGCTACTTTATATTTTAGTTTGCGGAATGAGGAAGTTATTTTTTGTGATGTGTTGTCGTGATATGTTAATGCTATGTATTTTTGTGTTTGTGTTATTATTGTTTTTTGTTGTGTCATGTGTGTGTTGTTTTTGCACATTATGTTGTCTATCAAGGTATGTATTTTTCTGTTTTGTTTGTGTTATTGTTGTCTTTTGTTGGGTTATGTGTGTGTTGTTTTTTGCACATTATTTTGTCTTAAAACACACACATACACACACACACAACACACACACACACTCTCTCTCTCTCTCTCTCCCAACACACACACTCACACACTCTCTCTCTCTCTCACACACACACACATACATGCACACACACACACACACACACACACACATCATTATTGCAAGGTTGGCTGTAAGGATATGTTGTTGAGCTGGACAGCACCAGTTTTAAAGAGAGGTTTTCAAGGAGTGTATATTATTTGTAATGGATTTGTTCATTAAATTTTGTTTTATTTTGTGTTATGGTATGTTTGTCAACTTCATATTTCATATGTCTCATTGTATTGAGATATGTTTTTTTTATGCTGTGGTGAATTTATTGGTTGTAGTTATGCCTGTTTAACTGTGTCAACTTGTTTATAATTAGTGGAATTGAGTGTATGTGATTTTGAATGTTTGTTGGAAATTGTAACCAGTTTTCTCAGTTTAGAATTTGTCACAGTATTTTCAGTTTAGTTTTTATATACTTCAGATTTAAACAAATTTCTTTTTTTGTGTGTTTTTTTGTTTGTTGTTTCTTTCAAATGATATTTTATTACCCTGTTGTTTCGAGTTTTTGGTGATTTTATTTGAGGTTTTGTTAATGAATTTGTGGGTATGATGATTTTTTTTTTATATCATGCCTAATAAAACCTGTGAATTTCTTTTCCTCTCTTGTGTTGTTTTTCTTTGTGTTTCTTTGCACAGGACTTTAAGAGTAGAAATAATAAATAGTTGTTAAATTATATCTTTTCATAACAAATCAAAATTAGTCACGTAAAATGTAAGGCTTCCAATTTTGACTTTAAAACGTTCATAAGCCACAAATTTTTAATTCAGAAAATTGCATTTAAAATTAAGTGATTCTTTCATATTTTGAATTCAAACTTTCAGTGTCTTGTAGGCATAGTAATGCATTTATGGATGTTATTAATTTTGTATTATGAAAGTTAGTTGTGTAATGCTGCTGAAAGAAGTTACAAATCTTAGTTTCTGTATATATCTTTTTTATGACTATACATCCACATAGCCATATGTGAAGACCTTAGATACTGTAATAAATCTAATTAAGTTATTAAACAGAATTAACAATGATATAATATTTCTTCAATTTTGTAGTCCGTTACGTTCGGTGAATCTTATCAATCACTTAAACAATAGTTTATGACTATCCGAACTTTGAATTTACTAAATTTGTTAAAACCTACTGAGACAGAACATTTTCGATCACTATGTATCGATCTTCATCAGTGTCTTCGGCTTGGAGATGTTGGGTCAAGCAGCGACGGTTTTAAAGGTAGGTTTTCGATAGCATCAAAGAGTATGTGTGATTTGTATTGTGTTTGTTCATTTAATATGTTTGTACTTTGTGTTTTTGTGTGTCTGTAAATTTCATATTGTTCTAGTGTGTTGAGATGTGGTCCTTTTTTGTTGAAGTGTAGGATTTCTAGGTTATGGTAAACGTCTTTGTATTTGTGTCCTGTTTCTTTTATGTGGTTGTAAAATGTTGAGTTGGTGTTCTGTTTGTGTTCCTCGACTCTTTGTTTAAAGCTACTACCTGTTTGTCCAATGTAGAATTTGTTACATTTGTCGCAGTTCAGTTTGTATATGTCTGGAGCTTGTAGTTTATCCTTGTTGTTGGTGTTGTGTTGTATTTTGTATTGTAACTTGTTATTAGTTTTGTATCCTATTTTGTATCCTACTTTTTTGAAATTTGCGGGCTTTTTTGTTTGTTGTTTTGTTTATGAATGGTAATGTGATGTATTTGTTTTCTGTGTGTAGTATTAATTTTAGTGTTTTTTTGTATTTTGTACCATAGTTTGTCTATTATTGTGGTGTTGTATCCATTTGTGTATGCTAAATATTTAATTGTGTCTAGTTCTTTGTTTATGTTTTCTGTGGTCATTGGGACTTCTTTAAGTCTATGGAGCATGGAACTGAAGTCAGCGTGTTTGTGTTGGATAGGGTGGTTTGAGGTGTTGTGGATAAGTGTGTCTGTCGTTATGGGTTTCCTGTAAATGTTGAAACTGTGTTTTTGTGTGTGGCTTTTTGTTATGGTTAGGTCGAGGAAGTTTAGGGATCGGTTAGTTTCAATTTCTGAAGTGAAGTGGAGTTTTGGTTGTATTTTATTAGTGTAGGTGAGGATTTTTTCGCATTGACAGGATTTGACTCTGTAACTAGAATGCCCCTGCACATAAATTAGCAAAACATATGGACCAAATAATCAGACAATCCATAAAGTTAAACACAGAAACACACATAAAAAAACAGAACAAACTTCATAAATAAAATTAAAGATAAAGCGTACCACACAATTCAACAGTACTATCACTCGACATAACAAATATGTACACCAACATACCCATACCCGAAATGCTCAACATCCTAGAAACCCTATTAATACAGAACAACATACCTAAAACCCACGTTACCGAAATCATAAACATCCACCAAATCATCATCAAACAAAACTATTTCACCCACAACTCAAACTTCTATTCACAACCAGATGACCTACCCATGGGAAGTCCTATCAGTAGTGTCCTTAGCGAAATTTATTTACAACACATAGAAAACACCAAGACATACTCACAAACAATACACACGCATACAAAATTATTTACTGGTACAGATACGTCGATGATATCATAACACTATACCGAGGCAACTCCCGTCAATACGACAAACTCCTCACCTACACTAATAAAATACAACCAAAACTCCACTTCACTTCAGAAATTGAAACCAACTGATCCCTAAACTTCCTCGACCTAACCATAACATAAAGCCACACACAAAAACACAGTTTTAACATTTACAGGAAACCCATAACGACAGACACACTTATCCACAACACCTCAAACCACCCTATCCAACACAAACACGCAGCCTTCAGATCCATGCTCCATAGACTTAAAGATGTTCCAATGACCACAGAAAACATAAACAAAGAACTAGACACAATTAAATATATAGCATACACAAATGGATACAACACCACAATAATAGACAAACTATGGTACAAAATTTTTAAAAAACACTAAAATTAACACTACTGACAAAAAAACAAATACATCACATTACCATTCATAAACAAAACAACAAACAAAATAGCCCGCAAATTTCAAAAAATAGGATACAAAATAGCATACAAAACTAATAACAAGTTACAATACAAAATACAACACAACACCAACAACAAGGATAAACTACAACCACCAGGCGTATACAAACTGAACTGCGACGAATGTAACAAATTCTACATTGGACAAGTAGGTCGCAGCTTTAAACAAAGAGTCGAGGTTCACTAACAGAACACCAACTCAACATTTTACAACCACATATAAGAAACAGGACACATATACAAAGACATTTACCATAACCTAGAAATCCTACAATTCAACAAAAAAGGACCACAACACACTAGAACAATATGAAATTTATAGAAACAAAAAAAACACAAAGTACAAACAATTAAACGAACAAACACAATACAAATCACACATACTCTTTGATACTATCGATAACCTACCTTTAAAACCGTCACCGCTTGACCTAACATCTCCAAGCAGAAGACTCTGAAGAAGATCGGCACATAGAGATCGAAAACGTTCTGTCTCAGTAAGTTTTAACAAATTTACTAAATTCAAAGTTCGGATACTCATTAACTATTGTTTAAGTGATTGATATAATTTTCTTGTAATGCCATTGGAATATCAACACTTGTAAAAAATAACAAACAACATATTCAGAGGAATTTTTTAATTAGGAGATACAAATTTTAGCTTAGTTAATCATTGAAAATTTACTAAATCCTTCAAATAAACTTCAAAATTAAAATTTGACATGACAAATAATATAATTATCGCATTTGATAGTTTATACAGTTTGGTTGACGATACTTACTCTTTAAACAGAATTATCCCTGCTGTCTCGTAGTCCTTCTCAATCTCAGCCCATGACTCCCTTATCAACTTTATGTCATTTTCTGTTATCTGAAACCAATATCACCACAAATAAAATTAAAGTTTCATATTATGAGGACAGAAAATATAACACACAGAAGTAAATATGTTTTTTTTAAATTAATTTTCAGCTGTTATAATTGTAAAACATTCTACAAATCCTGTATGGCAATTAAATCTATTTTCTTCTATATACTTAATTCGCTATAAATTTCTGTCTCACAAGGTTAATTTAATTTTGTAAGTGATCAGTGATATGTTTGTATTTTTCCCAGTTGGGTAATTTTTTCAATTTTAATGTCAATAATTTGGTATATATTTCAAATTAGAAGTTTAATTTCTTCAAGAAAAGAGTGTTTAGTAGTCCCACAAGTGTTATCTTATATACCAAAATGGTAACAAATAAGTTTTTTATACTATAAAATTGGGTATAATTTCAGTTTGCTTTTCCATATTTTTAAAGATAAACATTCTATGGTTTTGTAGTCGCTGGATAATGCATCTCATTTACTTCTATCACTATTCAGCTAATTATTACTCATGGATTATTGTTTATGACAACTATTGGAACTTTTACAGGTCAATTTATTAAAAACACAAATAATCAATACAAAAGTTTTGTCTAACAAACCCACCTAATTGTCATGGGTAATATGATCCATGAATTTAATACTCCAAGACAAGTTGCAGATGAGTGGTTATTTGAAAGTTCAAAGATAATGTTTATTATAAAATCTTTTTAAAGAGATATTTTTAAATTTTTACATCTTTTTATGTAAAAAAATTGGTATATTAGATAAAATTTGAAATTCTCTTAATTAATTTACTATTTTAAATAAAATAAAATTGATAAAACTTGAAACCATGAATCTCTCTAAGCTCTTGCCTAAAAGAGATTAAATGAAAACTGTTATTTTCTTAGATTAAAAAGAGTTAAGAGAACAAATAATCAAATTGAAATAGGTGTATAGAAAAAAATTATCAACTCATTTTATAACGAAATCTTGTTGCTGTTCATGACGAGCTGGTTGTTAATTACTTATTACATTTTTGATATTATTTGCGACCTGACTTTTTGTTAACTTACACTTCCAGTTCCAGTTCTTTTTACCAACAAATAACCGAATATTAAAATTACGTTCAATTTAAAGATGCACCCATAATCTACGGTTATTTCTTTTCAAGCGCCGGTACCACAAAAACATCACAAAGTCTTCCTCATCACTTCTTGAACTGCTCATTTTTATTACATTCGTTTTGGGTTCTAAATGTGGAGGTCAGTTCTGGTCGCGAGATGCAGACAAACTGAAGTCGATCAATGTGCAGACGCACGAGCCGCAGATATCGCACAAGACAAGAGAGACAGGCGAACCTCTCGATGAGTCAACAATCGACCTGTGTGTGAAGGCTCAGATACATATAAAACTCTCATTACACACAAACACACACACACAAACACATCTCTTTATGACGATAGATAGTAGTTGTCCTTCACGTACTCGACCCCTGACAAATGATGTCATATTGTCCATATCCTCTATTCTGGGTTTTATGTTTACCATAATCCTACCGCCGTAGTTGGTAATAGTGAAATTGGCTGATTGCAATAAAACAAAACAAAATAACACAAACGTTTTATCAAAGAAAATGTTTAATTTGAAATTGTTCGCAACTTTCTGCTAACTTACATTTTTGGCGTCATGGACAACTACATTCTTTACTAAAACAAACTTGCAACCTATACTTGATCCGCCATTGTCTTCTGTTACTACGCTATTTGGCTGTGAAAACTAAACTAAACTATTTTACCCAAACTAAATACAATCTGATTGCGGTCACTTCTTACTGACTCCAGTCATTATCTCATAGAAGAGTTAGTGATTTTGTAGGTACGTTAATTTAGAGATACTTTATTTCTTAGTGATGTTTTATTTACTGTAAGTTAGCTTTTAGTAGTATTAAACCAAAAAAGGTATTTCAAAATATAATTAAAGTGCACCAAGTATGGAAATTGTTTGGGGGAAACTATCGTATCATTAGGTTACTATGCGCAGTGATGTTCAAATTAACTGTATGTAATGATTTTTTGTTACCGGTACCAGTTTTATTATTTTTCCAACAGTATTACATGATTTGAAAATACTAAAAGAATTTCAGTTCTTCCATGTATTTATGTTTTAGAAACAATAGGTTATTCAAATACAAGAATATTTATTAATTTATATCCAAAGCTTTTCGTTGGTAAACAGTACCAACATCATCAGGAATGAAAATTACAATAATGTAAGCTATAGGCCTAAAACATATGTTCATTGAACAAGAAAACATATATATATATATATATATATATATATATATATATATATATATATATATATGTATGTATTTTTTTTTTATAAATATGTATTTGTTTTTGACTGATTGAAGTATTTTATCGATGAGAGATTCCTATACGCAACTTCCTCTCAATTGGACATCAGGCAGTAGCCGAAAATTCGATTACATAATTAGAACTAAAGTAATCAACATTTAGGTTTAAACTTTTCCGAACCCTAATTTTAACACAAAGTTGTATTTTTTGCAAGTGTTGTGTAGTGGCGGAGTTTTAAACTATATGCAAAATTTCACACATTTAGCTTATCGGGAAGTTGGTAAAATATGAGTTCCAAAATCGAACAGCGACGGCCATCGATACTTCTCAAATTTAGTTAGCCTTGCCAGTGTACAAAGTCATATGATGTTATTCGACTTGTGGGAACTACTTTGCTATACATATAAAATAAATTGAGTGTCTATCTATATAAATAAGAATCGTTGTCCTGAGTGACTGAGAATTAACGTAGAGTCGAAACTATAAAAGTTAGAGACTTGAAATTTTACAAAGTACATTCCATTCATAACATAGATACACACTTAGAAAATATTTCAGAAATTGATGATTTTAAAGGCTAAAAATTGTAAAATTTAGTGAAAAGTATACAAATCCTATTTGAAATGCACAGAAAAAGTATAACTTCAAAGACAATGCCTGTTCTATAATTAGTATCATTTCATACAAGAGAACAGCTATTCCGCAATCATTGTCAATTATTAGTTGTTTTAAAATTTTATAAACTAACATATAAAATAACAAATTTAAACCAGTGCGGGCGAAGCCGCTACGGGGCACTAGTATTTAATAATTGTAAATTAAATCAATGTATAATATTTTACATTATTAAGAGCACAGGGGTACAATATATTACAATGAAAATATTGGAAACAACCCCAATACCACAAAATAATCAAAAATAACAGATAATACAAGGGCTTAATCTTATGGAACTTGTATTATCTGTTATTTCTGTGGTATTGGTGCTGTTTCCTATATTTTCATTGTAAATGTATCTATATATTGACAAAAAGAGGACATAATGGATAAAGAATTTCAAAATATTCTGCAAAAAGGAAATAATACTACTCGATACTTAATTATTGACGACTAGAATTTTTTTGAAAATTACAACTGTTCTCAAGAGCTTGGAATATAAAGGCCTCTTATAGAATAGTTATAGATTAGCTGGCGTCATTGTCCAAGGTCATGCAGGAATTATTTGTGCCTTGCCTCGTCGAGGTATAGGCTACTAGCAATGTCTTGCAACGTAACTAGGTTAGGATAAAGTGAGGTTAGGTTTTGAGTGACAAATCTGACACTAATCGGACACTTATCGTTAAGCCACAATTAGCTGTTTTGTCTTTTGCGGTACATGAAGATTAAGATAAGAATTGTAATTATGGATACGATAAAGTAAGGACATAAAACCATTTCCTGTGGTATATAGATAAGGGTTATAGCTCTCATGTGTAGAATTACTTATGTAAAATAGGATTGTATGTCTGCTGTCTATTGCTTATATGGGTAAGATGTTTTCCCATAATACCCAGGTAGGGTCTATATAAGAATAAGGGAAATTACTTATAATACGTACCCATCCCTATCCCTTAATGCTAGAAGTAGGGAAAATTCACTTTTGTAGGATCCCTTATCTGAAAGATTGTTATAGTTTTTAAATTCCTTCTATATATATATATATATATATATATATATATATATATATATATATATATATATATATATATATATGTATGTATGTATGTCTGTATGTATTGTACAAATTTTCAGTTGTTAATAAAATACATTTTTATTCATCCAATCAAGTTTAAATGCATTTTGTATAACCTATAGTGAATGACAATTGATGTTAAACAGTTTCATTCATTAAATTTTACAAACATGATGTCCCAGTCGGATTCGAACTGAGAGGAACTAAACTGCTAAAATCTTATGCACTTTGGCACTGAGCCAACTTTCCAATAAATAGAATTTTATTACTTAAAGTTGTATATTGTTATAAGAGAATGATTCCTGGAAATAATGAAGCTTTTCAAGAAATACATAGAATGAGAAATTATAGACCATCATTAGATTCACAAATTAGAAACAAAAACAAAGAAAGCGAATAAATAGTAACAAACTAAAATAATAGTCCAACACCGTATACTGAATAGAGAGGAAAACGAAAATTGCAAGGAAATTCGCTTTCTATTTTGCCATTTAATATTGTGATTCCGTCATATGTATATATATATTTACATTAATTGCAATTATAAAATAAAAAGTAAATAAAATAAAAAAATTTTCCTGTTGATCTCTGTAGGAGTTGACTTAAATTTTTTTTCTCTGCATTAATTGTTTGCAGTTTTAAAACAATCAGGCAGTAGCCTAATGCAATTATCCCATACGAAGGATAGATAAGGATTATGAATATAGGTAAAATAAAATAGAGTCATAAAAACTTTGTAGAGGGTAAAGGATTATTGTGGCGTGGACACTCCTAGGTCATGTATCTCATGTGAACCCATTCTCTATCGGGGTCATAAGCAATGGTATATCCGTTACAAACCTTAAGAAGAAGGATTAAGAAAGGGGAGAGAAATTATTCAGTCTTTGTATGTTATCGCTCTGAGGATGGGTAATTGATAAGTGAAATGTACGAGTACATAAGGGTAAAATAAAGAAAGTTTGTTGTTAAGAGGTTTTTGTGTATTTATTAGGGATGGGCCGATTCCGATTCTCGATTCCAGGAATCGTCGATCTAGGTGGTATCGAGGAATCGTCGATACTCGATTCTTCATTCATAAAAGTGTCGATTCCGATTCCTATTTTGTTAACTATTAAAATATGCGTGTGGAGTAATTTATTACCAAACAAAATTTATTATATTTGTGTGGAAAAATAATTAGTTACCAACTATGTCTTATTTATGTATTAGTTGATTTGAATGAATTAAATGATTAAAGTAAACGAAAATATTATTATTTATGAAGCAACAGCAATCAAGATCGTAACCATTTCTGATCGTTTGACATCGCTCGTCTCTCTCTCTCTCACTAGAGTGGGTTCGATACTCTCTTTTGCTCTCTCTCTCTCTCTCACCCACGTGTCTTACTGCCACTGATTTATAGATGTCAGAACAAAACACAAAAAAGTACAGTAAAAACTCGATTAACCGTCACCGTCGGAATCGTGGCCATGACGGTTGAGCGAATAGACGGATAACAGAAACACAGTATTATTCCTCCGAAACTTAACCTTAATAAATTATATTATAGACAGATATCACTCTCACGGTTGAAGGTTTTGTGTAGCCTATTACATTAAAACGGAACTTTTAAAAGGTTTTGCCATATGACCAAGATGTTAACTAAATTAATTATTAGAGAACTAGCATGTAAGCTAATATAACTTGAAAGAATCGAGAATCGAGTAAAGAATCGAGAATCGAAAGGAAACTTTTAGAATCGGAATCGGAATCGGAATCGAAAATTTTAGGAATCGGCCCATCCCTAGTATTTATTATTAAATTCAACCACAGTATATTCCTAATAAATAGAGAAATTATGTGGAACTAAAGAAAGGACGTTATGATACCCTTGGGTCGTGAATAGGGTAGCTTCTTGATCTAAAGTCTTTAACCGGAGTAAAAGGAGGTGTCAGGCCTGCTTCCCCGGAGGAATTTCGGGAGTCAAAGAGCGTTCCCTCTATCGGATCTACCCGAACGGCAGTCATCTGACTGGGACATGTTGCTTGCCAGTGTGTGCTAACGAATTCTCATCTCAATATAATTTTTCATTGTGTTTGAGACGAGATTAGCCAAAACGCGACATCTGGGTGATTTGGCAGTGCTCCAAATATAGAGTGTTCAAAGACTCCACAAGAAACCCGATGCGGAAACTCGTAAACTATTTATTTATTGGGTTTGTATTTTTTCCGAAACTTATCTTATCATTGCACATCTTTTATGACAGGCCTAACGTCTAATATAATACTATTATAATATATAATACTACATGTGTCAGTAAAATGACCTTGAAAAAACAAGTTCCTTGGGAAGTAACTTGTAAACATTAGAAAGGCACACGTCTGCAGCAAGTATAAATATGTATAAAATAACGTATTCATAGGTGAAGAGAGAATGTCAAGGGAATCATCAGATTTAAAGGGAAGGAAAATGTAAATAATGTTTTCTAAAGCTGTATGTCATTCAAAACTGTTTATTATGAAAATAGTTTAAATTGTGACTTTTTAAGTATTTCAAAACGAATTTCCAAAAAACATCAACTAATCGAAAGTAATTAGAAGTTGAATATAATTACCTATGATGAAAATAGATGTGTCTAAAACAATATAATTAAACTATCTAGAGAACAGTAGGCTTGGGTTTAAATTTATTAAGAGAGAAAAGATATTCAGGGCCGTATCTAGGTTTTCTAGCGTCCTAGGCGAAAAATCTCCTGGCGCCCCATGTAAGGCGAGTGGTTTTCAAAAACTTTTACCATACACATATTACTCATTAAAAATTAAAACCTCTATTGTTTAAATATATATTTATTCATACTCTTATTCATTCAAAAATCAAGTAATTATTCATAGAATACTAAAATATTTTATAAATACAAATTACAACTTAATTATAAAATATTTTGAAAAAAAATATTAAATATTACAATACAACTTTACGAGCTTTGGATTCCGCAAAAGTTGTTATCACTGAATCAAAATCTACTTTTCGTGCAATTTCATTTTCTGTGTCATTGTTGATCTCAAATAAGTTTTTATGAGTTTATGTTTACTGAAATTCCTCTCACCACTAACAACAGTAATAGGGATGACGAGAAGAATTCTTAAAGCAATCCATAGATTGGTAAAAAGATTTTTCAAATCGAAAGCTTTAATTGTTCTCAGCATTCTATGGGGTGTATCGAATCAGTCTTTCCCTGGACTTGAATATTTGCAGGTTCACTCAAAATAACTTTCATATGTCCAATTTCCTCATAGAGTTCAATGCCATTTATATCTGTGACCTCTCCTACTGTCAAATGATTTTGTTAATTTATGCAACATTTTTTAAGGGTTTCATTGTTGGGTAATGTTTGCAAATTATACAAAAACCCACAAATATGCAGGGAATAAATAAACCAGATTCTGTCACTAGGGACTAAAGTCGACTTACGCGATCAACGGTAAAAAAGTTTGCCTTGCGCCTTACACTCTAAATTTCATCAAGCGAAATTCACTCGTATTAGGGTGGGGCACATTTTGACTCGAGCTTTGAGTTAAAATTTACTTGTGTTCGAATGAATGTTACTCGAAGACAAGTGAATTTCACTTAAAGGCAAGTGAGCCTTTAACTCGAAGTCAAAATGTGCCCTATCCGAATACGAGTCAAAACCCACTCGCCTTTGAATGAATTTCGATGAAACTCTATGGAATTTAGAGTGTACGCTATGATCTACTGTTATGTTCAAGCAGCCGAATCTCCATACACCTAAAAGCATCGTCCAGCAAAAAATTTTAAATTAAAATGTACAATAAATGTACAAAAATGTACATTATTTCGTGGCGCCCCTAATCTGACGGCGCCCTAGGCGGTCGCCTAGTTCGCCTTACCCTAAATACGGCCCTGAAGATATTATACCACATAAGAAGAAACACAGAAATAAAAACTTTGTTAAAAGAAAATAGTAAAAAAACTGGGAGAAAATAAAATTATTACGGGGGAAAAGAACAGTTAGAGCAGACACGTGAATATTGTAGTTGACTGAAACAATTGGGCATTTATATTAAATACTTTATTAGAAAATCGCGAAGATAATGAATGCAATCGTGTTGGACAGAGATCAGCTGCAGAAATTGTTTTATTTACCTACGTATATTGATTTAATAATATAAAGCGTTATTAATTTACGACTGCATTTAAAAATAAATCTTATTATCAAATTTGATATAACTTGCTAACACGGATAAGTTAAGAATTACATCAACTCACTCAAATAATAATTTCAAATGTATTCTATAGTAAAAGAGTGATCTATTGATTGTGCGTAGTTGTTATTATTAAGTAATTATGAATTGTGTTGTAAGAAATGGATTTGACCGTAACTAGGCCAGTACATATTTACAATCACGGATGACAAAACCGCAACAAAAGCCCTAGTTTCCTGACATATTCTGATAAACAGCCGTCTGGACACACTGAAGCAGGAAGTCCCCATCAAAAACCGGAAATTGAATTTCTCTTTTGAAATAAAGAATTTAAATGTGTATACCGTTTTCTGATGAAATAAGTTTCGATAGAATTTTAATATTAGAACATTTCTCGCTAAAATGAATTATGTTCTTCTTATATCAAGACGGTCTTCTTCATCTAAATGTAAACAAGTCTAGTCAGATATATTTGTCACCACTTCAGTGATGCGGCGCTTCACATGTAAGCCATGATTCTCTCCTATAGATGAGACTATGGGAGATGCACATCCAAACATTATACGTACTCAAGACTAACCGATATTTTCATGCAGCTCAACTGCGATTATACGGTTAAATACCTTTAAAACACCATAAATCATTATTTTGAAACGTAAAACCTTGTTTAAAGTGTCACGAGTAATTTACTAAAGTAAACATAAATAAACAACTATTAAAATGGGGTGGGGATTTAATTCTTATTAAAAAGGCTGGAAATTGGATATCGCCAAACACAGTTATTCAGGATACGTCCTATCTTTAATTTTTCCTAATTAAGCTTACAAACAAAAAATCTTCGAATAAGAAAAAGGAACAAAAATATTCGTTTCAGAATTTTTATATTCCACGTAGTTTCAAATCGGAATAAATAATTCCACGACACTGTCATGAAATATCTTCAACATCCTATTAATAATCTAAGAGGCATTTAATCTGCAGTTATAATATAAATATAAACCAATTTATTATATGAACAATAGGAGAACAAGGCGAGTTAAAAACTCTGTTGAAATGAAATGTGTGATTGAGTGCAAAATACAAATTTTTTTGCGTATTTTATGATACACATTTACTTTCTCAAAAACTAATGTCAATAGTTCGTAATACAATTATCTGCTAAAATTACATTTTAATAGAATAATATGTTCTGAATAAATACATGTTTTAGATGTTGAATTATCCGATCTTTCATTCCACATTATTATAATGCATAGCCTATTGTTATTACAGTTTTCTGCCAGTTCTTGTTTAGTTTTATTTTATTATATTATAAATACTCATAAATTATATTTATTATAAAAAATATAAATTTATCAAGAGGTTTAACAGAGATAACTAAAATACTTGAATTAAAAAATTTTAATAATACCTACTTCTTGTAAATACCTAACAACAAGCATCAACTCGTAATCAATTATATATTATTAAAACGCGTTTTGATGAAAATAGGTCATCATCAGATAGTATTGCTAACACAACATCTAAACTACAACCTATGTTATACATCTTGAGTTACAGTTTAGATTTGTATTAGGTATTACCAATACACACTAATGTTAATATCTTTTTTATTTAAACACGTTTGAGGAATAAATTATTGATTGTGAGTTGATGCTCGATATTTAAATATTACCTGCTCACAAGCAAAGAAAAGCTCGGAAGTTTGCTATAATTAATATTACTTTCTTGTAAGTTTTCAAGACCTACTATAAAAATTTCGTAAAATATTAAATTCGTGTAAAGAGTATTCTTTTAACCTCTTCATTTTAGTGGTGCAATAGCGTGTTATTTGATTGTAATAAAATAAATACAGAATTGACGTATTCATAAACCTATTTTCTGTAAAATGTGTAGCAATTTTAATTTACAATACATTTCGGATACACCTGCTCTCATTGTCATACGTTTTATTTATATTTTCTAATCTGGCTACTACGTATTCATGTTTTACTTGTTACCAAGTTAACAATACACCTTTTTACATTATATATATATATATATATATATATATATATATATATATATATATAATTAAATTCAATTTTAATTCTTGTATTTGTATTTTGACTTATTTCCTTATTAATATACAAGAATACATATTACGATATATATATATATATATATATATATATATATATATGTAACTTTGCAAAACTGTTTTCTTATATTCACTTATCACTTTCACTATATGTACTTAAACAAGAGTCTTACTTGGTATTTAAGCGAGTAAACTTTCAAAGATTGGTCGTATCTCCATCATCGGGCATCACTGACGGGGGGTTGTAATTGACTGCAGCTGTGTGGAATTTCCGTTGTCACAAGGTGTACCGTTATTGTTCTATTTTCGGATTCACTGCACCGTGGGAGTCTTTTAAGTTTGTCTAAGTTCAAGTCTTTTAAGAATCCGGAAATAGAACTATAACGGTACGCCTTGTGACAACGGAAATTCTACACAGCTGCAGTCAACTACAACCCCCGGTCAGTTATGCCCGATGATGGAGATACGACCAATCTTTGAAAGTTAACTTGCATAAATAAGCCAGATAGAGGGTTTATTTATAGAAATAAGTGAGATGTAACTTCGTAACACATACAGTTGTTTAACTCGTATCTATTGCTAAGTAACTGATAATAATGTTATACAGGCTCGAGTACCGTTCGCTCTTTATTGTTCTGAATAGCACATATTTCCCAGAACGAACGCATTAATACCTAAACACTGAACAAATGCAAATATAACTTACCGCCATTTTATATTGTACAGCTTCACTTTGTCTTCATTCACTGATCACTCTACACTGACTAGCTAAGTGTTATAATTCTGCGTTCACTTAAGTAGGCACGTCCTTCTGTCCACCTTCTTCTCCCCCCCCCCCGTCAAGCTGCGATTCATTCATGACTGAAATAGTCTCCCTGTTGACGGAAAATTTCGTAAAATCAGTTTTTTTTATTTGAAGGTTTATCTGTCTGTAAGTTTAATGTTAAACGTCGAACAGATTTATAATTTTTTTTTTAATTTGAATATTTATGAGAACAGTATAATTTGTTGATTTATTTTCCAACCATTTTTTAGAGGTACCTATTAAGTCTAAGATATAAGACTTTTTTAATTTTAAAGGTAGTTCAAGCCTACAGCAAATATATGTTTCGATAATTATACAGGAAAGGGATGAACAGGGTGGGTTTATTATAGGCCTATTGCGTTATTATAAGTTTAATTTAAACCCCAAAAAAATGATAAATTGCAGTATTCAATAAAATAATAATAAAAAATTCAATAAATGTGTTTAAATAGTAATGAAAAAGAACAAAATTTAGAAATATCTATATATTCCATTAAACTTTGAATTGTTTTACAAAATGGGTAGTCAACTTAATAAATCAATGATTTGCCGAACTTATAATTTTATTAAAATCATTTTTAACCCTTACAGTTAGACTCATACGTGGCTAGGATCTAACAACCCATACAGTTAGACTCATACGTGGCTAGGATCTAACAACCCATACAGTTAGACTTATACGTGGCTAGGATCTAACAACCCATACAGTTAGACTCATACGTGGCTAGGATCTAACAACCCATACAGTTAGACTCATAGGTGGCTAAGATCTAACAATCCATACAGTTAGACTCATGCGTGGATAGGATTTAACAACCCATACAGTTAGACTCATACGTGGCTATGATCTAACAACCCATACAGTTAGACTCATACGTGGCTGGGATCTAACAACCCATACAGTTAGACTCATGCGTGGCTAAGATCTAACAACCCTTACAGTTAGACTCATACGTGGCTAGGATCTAACAACCCTTACAATTAGACTCATGCGTGGCTAGGATCTAACAACCCTTACAGTTAGACTCATGCGTGGCTAGGATCTAACAACCCATACAGTTAGACTCATGCGTGGCTAGGATCTAACAACCCTTACAGTTAGACTCATGCGTGGTTAGGATCTAACAACCCTTACAGTTAGACTCATGCGTGGCTAGGATCTAACAACCCCTACAGTTAGACTCATACGTGGCTAGGATCTAACAACCCATACAGTTAGACTCATGCGTGGCTAGGATCTCATACAGTTAGACTCATGCGTGGCTAGGATCTAACAACCCATACAGTTAGACTCATGCGTGGCTAGGATCTAACAACCCTTACAGTTAGACTCATGCGTGGCTAGGATCTAACAACCCTTACAGTTAGACTCATGCGTGGCTAGGCTCTAACAACCCTTACAGTTAGACTCATACGTGGCTAGGATCTAACAACCCATACAGTTAGACTCATGCGTGGCTAGGATCTAACAACCCTTACAATTAGACTCATGCGTGGCTGGGATCTAACAACCCTTACAGTTAGACTCATACGTGGCTAGGATTTAACAACCCATACAGTTAGACTCATGCGTGGCTAAGATCTAACAACCCATACAGTTAGACTCATGCGTGGCTACGATCTAACAACCCATACAGTTAGACTCATACGTGGCTAGGATCTAACAACCCATACAGTTAGACTCATGCGTGTCTAGGATCTAACAACCCTTACAGTTAGACTCATGCGTGGCTAGGATCTAACAACCCATACAGTTAGACTCATGCGTGGCTAGGATCTAACCACCCATACAGTTAGACTCATGCGTGGCTAGGATCTAACAACCCATACACTTAGACTCATACGTGGCTAGGAACTAACAACCCATACAGTTAGACTCATACGTGACTAGGATCTAACAACCCATACAGTTAGACTCATACGTGACTAGGATCTAACAGCCCATACAGTTAGACTCATACGTGGCTAGGATCTAACAACCCATACAGTTAGACTCATGCGTGGCTAGGATCTAACAACCCATACAGTTAGACTCATACGTGGCTAGGATCTAACAACCGATACAGTTAGACTCATGCGTGGCTAGGATCTCATACAGTTAGACTCATGCGTGGCTAAGATCTAACAACCCATACAGTTAGACTCATGCGTGGCTAAGATCTAACAACCCATACAGTTAGACTCATGCGTGGCTAGGATCTAACAACCCATACAGTTAGACTCATACGTGGCTAGGATCTAACAACCCTTACAGTTAGACTCATACGTGGCTAGGATCTAACAACCCATACAGTTAGACTCATACGTGGCTAGGATCTAACAACCCATACAGTTAGACTCATGCGTGGCTAGGATCTAACAACCCTTACAGTTAGACTCATGCGTGGCTAGGATCTAACAACCCATACAGTTAGACTCATGTGTGGCTAGGATCTAACAACCCATACAGTTAGACTGATACGTGGCTAGGATCTAACAACCCATACAGTTAGACTCATACGTGGCTAGGATCTAACAACCCATACAGTTAGACTCATGCGTGGCTAGGATCTAACAACCCTTACAGTTAGACTCATGCGTGGCTAGGATCTATTAACCCATACAGTTAGACTCATACATGGCTAGGATCTAACAACCCATACAGTTAGACTCATGCGTGGCTAGGATCTTACAACCCATACAGTTAGACTCATGCGTGGCTAGGATCTAACAACCCATACAGTTAGACTCATACATGGCTAGGATCTAACAACCCATACAGTTAGACTCATACATGGCTAGGATCTAACAACCCATACAGTTAGACTCATACATGGCTAGGATCTAACAACCCATACAGTTAGACTCATACGTGGCTAGGATCTAACAACCCATACAGTTAGACTCAGACGTGGCTATAATCTAACAACCCATACAGTTAGACTCATACGTGGCTAGGATCTAACAACCCATACAGTTAGACTCAGACGTGGCTATAATCTAACAACCCATACAGTTAGACTCATACGTGGCTAGGATCTAACAACCCATACATTTAGACTCATACATGGCTAGGATCTAACAACCCTTACAGTTAGACTCATGCGTGGCTAGGATCTAACAACCCATACAGTTAGACTCATGCCCATACAGTTAGACTCATACGTGACTAGGATCTAACAACCCATACAGTTAGACTCATACGTGGCTAGGATCTAACAACCCATACAGTTAGACTCATGCGTGGCTAGGATCTAACAACCCATACAGTTAGACTCATACGTGGCTAGGATCTAACAACCCATACAGTTAGACGCATACGTGGCTAGGATCTATTAACCCATACAGTTAGACTCATACGTGGCTAGGATCTAACAACCCATACAGTTAGACTCATGCGTGGCTAGGATCTTACAACCCATACAGTTAGACTCATGCGTGGCTAGGATCTAACAACCCATACAGTTAGACTCATACTTGGCTAGGATCTAACAACCCATACAGTTAGACTCATACATGGCTAGGATCTAACAACCCATACAGTTAGACTCATACGGGGCTAGGATCTAACAACCCATACAGTTAGACTCATACGTGGCTAGGATCTAACAACCCATACAGTTAGACTCATGCGTGGCTAGGATCTAACAACCCATACAGTTAGACTCATACGTGGCTAGGATCTAACAACCCATACAGTTAGACTCAGACGTGGCTATAATCTAACAACCCATACAGTTAGACTCATACGTGGCTAGGATCTAACAACCCATACAGTTAGACTCATACATGGCTAGGATCTAACAACCCATACAGTTAGACTCATACGTGGCTAGGATCTAAAAACCCATACAGTTAGACTCATACGTGGCTAGGATCTAACAACCCATACAGTTAGACTCATGCATGGCTAGGATCTAACAACCCATACAGTTAGACTCATACGTGGCTAGGATCTAACAACCTATGAATTTTTTCAGTTCTTGTAAGAGTTATATTGAATAAGTAAAAACTTATTTAGTTTACATATAAAGTATAAATATATATCATATATACATTATAAGTTAGGGAATTGTTTAAAATATTATGGGATAATAGATTACTAAATGTTTTCATTATTATCCTTAAATTTTCAAAAATGTCAAATTTTGGAACCAAGTAAAATTTGCAATAATAACTTTTTTACGAGATATATAGTTTATTTTTAACATAAAAATATAAAAGTCTTTGAAATGATGGAAAAAAATCAAAACATTAATAATTCATATACTAACAGCTAGGAATACTCATCAAAACTTTAAGACAAACATAATAACCATCCGAGAAAGCAAAACATATATGTTTTCGATCAAATACTTAAATATATTTTCTTGTAGAAAAATAAATTTACTTTAAGAAAACATGTATTATTTATATTTTTTGATAAAAAACGTATGAAAAATAACAAACAAATAAGAACTTACTATCTAGTTAATTAGAGCTTAGCTAGTGAGAACAATTCACGACAGAAATATTAAAACAATGAACTCTAAATCTCACATAAATTTATTAAAACAAACACAGTAGTTCATTAAAACAACCAGACTAGTTTCCACGACGATGTCGCCTTCATCAGTGCTTGGCTAATAGTAGAACTTACTAGTTGTAGAAATTCGGAAATATTATAAATATTCAACCTCACATATATTTTCTAAACACTAGTTTATGAAAATTCAAAGACTTAGATTGAAAAAAATTAATATACATTAAAAAAAATGTAACGTTTTATTTGACAAATATTCAGTAACTATGAAAAAAGAATTAAAACTGAAGCAATTTGGAACATCGCCTCAATCTGTTGTGACGCTCAGCACCATTACACTCAGTGAACATTAACAGTTTGCGGGGCCTTTGCCAGTGTAATAAAAGTACATTGATACATTACACGTAAAAACTGAAAAAATAAAATCTCAATTTCCATTGGAATATGATTTGTTGGAAAAATTTAACAAAAGTATTGAATTTTTAATATAAAGATGACAATGACGAGAAACGATAAAAATATGTTTTGGTCACTGTAAAACTTGTTTCCGAGCTGATAAAATAGCGACTTGTCAGACATACGGTTTAGAAATACAATTTTCGTTAAGTATTTTTGCTAATTATAATCCTAACATTTTCATAAATCATCGACCACTCTGTAAATTTACTAATACCTTTAGTAAAGTCTAGTAATGCCTTTGAACTCAAATTATACATTTTTTAAAATTTGTAGTAGATGACACTTGATGTTAATACTTTTTGTCAAATATTATTTATAATTTAAAAATGTTGATGTCTTAGGTTGGATTCAAACTGTATGATTACTGGAAATTGCATGATTCCAGACTATCCCTTTACGATCTATGGTCTAATCAAACCAAATAATATTCCAGCATTACATTTACTTTAATAATGATAAAGTTAAACCGTAGCATTTTGAGAAATAATTTAAAGGTAGTAATAATAACTACTAGGTTTTGAGTAGATCTACTTTAGGAACATGATCCTCCCTTTATCATCTACCAGGGAGTTTCATGTCCCTACGTTAACCCTACCTAATTCCATCTACCACTTCTTATCCTTTTCCTTCAAGGAGGGATGGATACCTCTTTATTACCCTTATATTGATAAGGCTATGATAAAATGAGGCTCATATTACTGTAGTAGATGTACTCAATGAGTACATCTACTACAGTAATATGAGCCTCATTTTATCATCTACCAGGGAGTTTCATGTCTCTACCTAAACCCTATCTAATTCCATCTACCCCTTCTTCCCCTTTACTTGCAAGGGGGGATAGATACCTCTTCATTACCCTCATATTGAGTAGATCTACTTCAGGAATATGATCCTCCCTTTATCATCTACCAGGAAGTTTCATGATCCTACCTTAACCCTATCTTATACCATATACCTCTTCTTACCCTTCTTCTTCAAGGGGGATGGATACCGCTTTATTACCATTATATTGAGTAGATCTACTTCAGGAATATGATCCTCCCTTTATCACCTACTAGGGAGTTTCATGTCCCTACCTTAATCCTATCTAATTCCATCTACCTCTTCTTACCCTTCTTCCTCAAGGGGGATGGATACCTCTTTATAACTCTTATATTGAGTAGGCTTACATCTACTACGGGAACATGATCCTCCATTTATCATCTATCAGGGAGTTTCATGTCCCTACCTTAATCCAATTTTATTCCATCTACCCCTTCTTATCCTTCTCCTTTAAGGGCATGGATACCTCTTTATTACCCAAACACTGAGTAGATTTACTTCAGGAACATTATCCTCCCTTTATCATCTACCATGGGGTTTCATGTCTCTACCTTAACCCTATCTAATTCCATCTACCCCTTCTTATCCCTTACTTTCAAGGAGGGATATATACCTCTTTATTACCGTTATATTAGTACATCTACTACAGGAACATGATCCTCCTTTTATCATCTACCATGGGGTTTCATGTACCTACCTTAACCCTATCTAATTCCATCTACCCCTTCTTATCCCTTACTTTCAAGGGGGGATAGATACCTCTTTATTACCGTTATATTAGTACATCTACTACAGGAACATGATCCTCCTTTTATCATCTACCATGGGGTTTCATGTCCCTACCTTAACCCTATCTAATTCCATCTACCCCTTCTTATTCCTTACTTTCAAGGGGGGATAGATACCTCTTTATTACCGTTATATTAGTACATCTACTACAGGAACATGATCCTCCTTTTATCATCAACCATGGGGTTTCATGTCCCTACCTTAACCCTATCTAATTCCATCTACCCCTTCTTATCCCTTACTTTCAAGGGGGGATAGATACGGCTTTATTACCGTTATATTAGTACATCTACTACAGGAACATGATCCTCCCTTTATCATCTACCATGGGGTTTCATGTCCCTACCTTAACCCTATCCAATTCCATCTACCCCTTCTTATCCCTCACTTTTAAGGGGGGATAGATACCTCTTTATTACCGTTATACCTAGTACATCTACTACAGGAACATGATCCTCTCTTTATCATCTACCAGGGAGTTTCATGTCCCTTCCTTAATCCTATTTATATTCACAGTCCTTATTATACCTTTAGAGGTAATAGTTGCCATTCTGTCTTAAAATTACAAATATGTTATAGCGTCCTGTCGCTCTTGAGATTTATGATAACAGAACCATTATGTGAAAAAGTCGGAAATGACACAGCAAAGTAACCTTGCTTTTATCAATAGTCACGCTGAGGTCATCCATTAAACTTGTTTTATTGAGACTCTACTTGGATAGAACAGTGAAAATTTTGAACAGTTGTTTGTTAATTTGGCGGAAGTAACAAAATGTCTATTACAATTACAATATTGATCATTACTTCTTCAAAGGCGTCCTACTTTTTCGCCTCTCAAGTTGAAACAATTATAACTGTGTATTAACGTTACTTTTAGAATATATAAAATTTTATTTATTTTTATTTCACTTATAAATTTGTTATTTCTAAGTTAATATATGTAACTAGTAAGTGTGTGTGTGTGTGTGTATCGTTGTATTTTTATGATTGCTAATACAGCCTATCAGTTATTTTACTCTTTTATTTGTTATTTGTTCCGGTTAATTAAAAATATTTTTGATAGTATTTATTTGGAAAAACAAGGTTTTTATATGAATTTCTTTAATAAAGTTAAGTTTAATTAATTTGTTTTAAAATAAACTGAAGTATGATAAAATACCACTGTACCCTTTACAATAATTCTGGTTCCACAGTTAAAACATACACTTACATCTGTTCTTAAGTCCTATATATCCTGGTTGTTTGCAACCGTATTGGCTATTATTGCTCTATTTATCGCAGACATAAAGAGAACGCCAATGGAGCTTTTATGTTCTTCCGCCTTATGACTCTTTGTCTCACCACACATCTCCCTGTAATATTGTCTACAGTAGATAATGTCTACTTTCATTTCGCATTTATGATCAATATATTGAAGGTTTCATGATTTCTCGTTGCTATGATCGATTTTCCCAAATCCATCGACGTATCGCACTATAACACATTCTATCCCTGGCAACCTCAATATTCTGAGTCAGAAGCACATCTCAAAGGCCCCATCATTTCCATTAATAGCCGGGAGAGGTGTTCTAGGTGTCCAGAGCCTCCTGAAACTTTTGGACCTTTTGTATTTTTTAATACCCACAAACATCGTTACAATATATGTTGTTCTTTTTTAGAAACAAAAAGTTTCAATTATTAGCTCAGTATTCAATATCCAAAAACTTTCTCTGCAGCTTCAATCTATATTCAACCTGTTACTATTGTTGATTTGTTTGTAGGATATTGTAAAAACATTTTAAAACAACTGCTATCTAAACTTTTTAATATTTTCTTTATTATAAAACATAAGCATATCATTGAAGAAAGTACAAACGCTTTTAAATTTCCATTTATGCTCTTTCAAGTATACTCTCCAATATTCTATATGAAACATTGTCGTTAGAGAGATCAGTCACTGAGCTACACCAGTGGCACACCCAAGGGAGGGGCCAAAGCCCCCCTCTAGCACAAGAAAAAATGAAAATTTATAAACAAATTAAAAATGTCAAGCAGAATATATTATGTTTAACTGATATTTAGGTTCAGGGTAATCCGAACGACAATAGAAAATTATATTTAACCTACTTGTAAATTGAATTCTCTGTCAGTATTTCCTCTAGGAACTGTAATAGCTTATATTTATTCTAAACGCGACATTCTCTGTTGGATAAAATACATGCTTTTATTTGTGTCTGAAGTATTCTGTTTTAGGAGACTTATTAGGCTTTAAGTAGCATTAAAATGTTGGCAATTTTTAAACGTATCAGTTTTAAAAAATCTTAACATTTCACTTTGTGATAAAATACGCAGTTTTTTAATTGGAACCTTAAGGTATAACAAAATAAGCTTTGAAGTTACTTGATAATTGATAATTATGGGGAAATATTAAAATTAGGGGATTGTTTAATGATTTAACAGTTATTTAACTACTATTTGTACAATCATAACAATAGTTCTTGTCTTCTATGGCCGCTTCGGAGGCTGTTAACATCTCTCTGCAATCGTCAGAGGGTATCACTATAGTAGGATTGTTAGTTAAAGAATAACTGCTTAATAAATAGGAAACATAAAAACAACTATAAATAGGCATATAATTAACCATTTTGAAGATTTTCAAGGTTTAATTAGGCCCGTCAGTTTAAAACACGTTTTGGAGATGTAACAAAAGGAGCAGACAAACAGTTTTAATAACATAGCCCATATTTCGGAGTAAATTCTTAGATCACTATATAAAACCGAATTAACTTATAACAATAAATATCCAATATATTTGTCAAAGGTTGATTAGTTTATGCTGTCCAAGGTCTTAGAATTTACCGTAATTAGAAAATCTCTTTGATTATTATCATTTTGAGAGTAAAAAAAAAAAACAACATGACGACTTCAATGTAGGTCAATGGTACAGGAATCAAAATGTAAAAATGCCCAAGGCACACATCGAATAGTAAACAACCTACTATTCTATGATATAAAAAACACAGATAAAGTCTTAATTTGAGTGTTTTTTTATGCTGCATAAGCTTTAGAGTGGTAAAAATTCATATCTTCTAGGGGGGGGGTGAACAAATTGAACCCCCCCCCAGGTGTAGTTCTGGCCACCCCTTGACAAAATCCTGGGTGCGCCCCTGAGCTGCACTACATTTGTTTCATCAGTGTTGACTCCGATCTTTACTGATGTTCCATGTGCTACTTGGGTCCATATTTATGGAAAATAAAGCTACAAAAACTTTAAAACAATTTTAGAATTATTAAACACTACGACAGGAAAAGGAGGTTAATACCCAAGTAACAGATTCAGTGACATGCAGATAACCAGCAACATATGACTATTCTTGTCAAAATGAGGTATTTTTTTATTTCTTATGGTGGTAAACCGGTTGAAACAGTAATATTTCTAAGCGATTTTATTATCTATGATGATTGACAATTTGTTTAATTATTAATTTTAATTAACACATTAACCTGCTAATCATCTTATAATTTATGCAAATTTATGAAAAACAACCATTGAATAAGTTCATTTAATGTAATTGAGAATGTTTTGTCTTAGTATGTTAATAAATGTTCATTAAAAACAAATATTTCTTTAATAAGCAAAGCTTTTTAGTTTCATTAATCTTTAAATTTGATATTTGGAAACCTCTCAGTCTAATAATTTTGCAGCAGCAGTGTGAACATTAAAAATAAACTTGCTAAATTTCATGTTCATTCTGTTTACATTTCTTGTTATGAGCATAGTGCTTTGCAAGAAATGGATGAATAATGGCAAATTTTTACTAAAATTATGATCAGGAATTCATTGTTTTTCACAACATTCTAGGTAGCATGCATAGATGTGTTTGTGTTACCTAAAAAATAGAATTATCGTAGACAATAAAAATGATTTTTTTTTAAAGATGGATTTTGAATTCATTTAATGAAAGTATTGCATCTGCAAAGTTGAAAAGTTATGGCCCGCGACCAGCTCATTCAAATTTTTGGAAAAACATTTCATGTCAGAAGATTTATAGTTCTGGATTTTATATCGGTGAAAAAGAAAATCACTCACATTATATTAAAAATATGATGCTTTTTGTCATATCTTACTTTTATGAAAAGGACTTTTTGTTTACAGCCATGTTGAGAAAATCTAAAAATTTAACATATACCACTAAAAATCTATCGAAATCTTGTTGCTGTTAATGACGAGCTGGTTGTTAATCACTTATTACACTTTTGCTATTACTTGCCACCAGACTTTTTGTTAACTAAAGGTTGTTAAATTGTTAACTTACGCTTGGATGGAACGTTTTCGTTTTTATGACTTCTTCAACCTCGTAATTTTGCCGCTAGGAATGCTGCAGTTGTGCTTCCTCCGTACCATTTTTTTGAAAGTTAGAAGTAATGTGTTCGAAGGGTATGTGTGATCTGTGCCGGGTTTGTTTATTTAGGATGTCATTTTTATGTGTGTTTTGCTATGTCTATATATTTCATATTGTTCTAGTGTGTTTATTTTATGGCCTTTGTTGCATGTGTGGAGGATGCTCATGTTATTTTCCATACTTTTGCATGAGTGTTTAGTGTCCATGAGGTGATTTGCGAAGATGGATTCAATAGTAGTGTGCAGTTTACTTTTGTGTTCTTTATATCTTTCGGCAAAAGATCTGCCTGTTTGTCCAATATAGAACTTATTGCAGTTGTTGCATTTTAGTTTGTATACTCCTTGGTTATTGTATGTGTTGGTATTGTTATTAATGCTGTATCTGATAGCCGTTTGGATTATATTTGTTGTTCTGTAATCTACATTGTATCCTGCTTTTTTTAATTGGTGTGCTATTTCATTTGTGAGTTTGTTTATGTATGTGAGAGTGATGAATTTGTTTGTGTTTGTGTTTTTGTTGTTTGTGTTGTTGTTACTGTTCTTGTTGAGTATTTTTCTGTGTAGTTTGTTTATTAAATAATTGTCATATCCATTTTTGTGAGCTAAATATTTGATTGTGTTTAGTTCCTCTGTGTAGTTAGTTGTGGACATAAGTATTTTATTTTGTCTGTGTAGTAAATGTTTGAATGCTGCGTGTTTATCTATCACTTGAAAAATCTGTCACTTGAAAACTGTTGGATTCTAAATCTTTCTAAATTAGATCCTCATGTTGAGAGCCTTATTTTATAAATTCTTTAAATTAAATGAAATTATAATTAGCAAAATTCACAGTAATTAATTTATGAATGTACAATATTTATAGAATAATAAGTAATTTTTTTTCACAAAATAATTTTATTTTTTATAATCGCATTTTATTATTTTCTGGAAATCTGAGTTTTAGAAATACTGCTCTACAGGTGCAATAGATTTTTTCAAATTGAGATACAGTAATAGACATTAATATTAATAATTAAGTAGTTTTCGCATTACTTATGACCTAAAGCTTTAAATATTCTCAAAAAAATACATTGTTTTTTTCTAAAAAAACTTTAAACGGGTACAGTAGAGTCTCGAACATACAAGTTCTGATATGTCGAGCTTCCGTATAATTTCAGCCTATTACTATTTGAGCCCATTTTATCTATTTGTAAGAAAATGATTAGTGGGGCTTCCAAGAAATATTTATATGAATAGAGTATGCAAAGGAAATGAGTTGGGATTCCAAGAAATGTTAATATCAATTCGGTTTTCAAAGAAAATGAGTCAGGTTTCTGAGATATGTTTATATCAGTACGGTATGCTAAGAAAATGAGTCAAGCTTCCAAGAAATGTTTATATAAAGTTCTCTTATTTTTTCTAATGCACATGAATCTACTTCCGTTTCATCCGAGTTTTCGTTAATCCAAAGGGGTCTCAGTCCCATCTACTTTGAATTATCGAGACTCTACCGTAGTCCATATTTTGTTCACATTTTAATTCTTTTTAAATTTCAGGTCCAGGATGTTTTGAAGCCCCCTCTCAAAGATTCAGCTTGCGTCTTTTATTAACAAAAATGTGAGTTTACTTTTTTAACTGAATCAATTCAAAACACACTTTCTATAAGTACTATATGATAAATTATTGATAGTAACTGTCTTTAAGAAAATAACATAAGGGATTACTTTAATAAATGTAGAAATAATACTAGGCTGAAGTTGGCTTACTGGTTTGGTTCCACATTGGTGAATTTCGTTCACTGCTATTCACAGTTCTATTTTGACTTAAAGTATTATAAAGTACTATTAGTAAAGATAAATAGATTTTGCCCTCTACCAGAGGAATATATATTAGTAAATACAGAAACCTCCCTTTAATCCAAGGACTTTGATTGTAGCGAATTATTGAAATGGCCGAATTGCCACTAACAATATAATGCCTGCTTGCATTTCACACTCGTAAATCAATAATATCTGCCTTGTGTTCTTGGAGAATACTTCACTCTAGGGTTATAAATTACATAGATTATTTATGTATTCTTCCGTTTTGATAATAACAATTTTTGGATTGAAAATAAGGAATATTCATGTACTGAATCATTTCATAAACCTAGTTTGATGACTTTTTAACCAGGGTAATTATCAGGTTGATGTATAAATTGCTGAATAAAAAACATTATTTTATAACTTCATTTATTTTCTAAAATAACTTTAAATTTCTACAAATTACTTTACCACATATTAAAAATATTTGAAAGTATAAAAGAAGGAAAATAACAGGTCTAACATACAGATAAAAAATCTACCAAGAAAATGATAAACTACATTTACATCATAGACACAGATGAGAAACGTGGTCAAAACCAACTACCTTACTAGCTCTCTCAAAAATCCACAAACCAAACATGCTTATTCAACCAGTTATAAATTACCAGAAATCCCCAACACATAAATAGTTGAACACATGGAAAAAATAATCAGACAGCTTATTGATCTCAAGACAGATACATGGATGTACTTGGGTCATGGGCATCTGCAACTTTGATTGCATAAAAAACAGAAGAAAAAAACGTAAACACATAAAATACATTAATATACCATAATTTCTTATTTTACATAACAAACCTGTATATCAGATTCCTAAAACTGAAACAATAAATCCAAACTCAAACAGTTTAATATATCACAAACCCATGTTATCAAAATCTTGGACATCCTTCAATCATAATAGAGCAACACTATTTCATCTTCAACTCCAAGCTCTATTCTGAACCAGATGACCATTTCAACCAGAATTATTCAACCATCGAATCTCCAATTAGCACCATTCAGAATGAAATATTCATTCAGAACATCGAAATGACACAGATACTTTCAAAAAAGTAGCAGATATTGTCACACAAGATTATTTACTGGCTAATATATATTGATGACATCATTATGTTTTTCAGGGAAATTATCCTTTAACACAAGAACCTCATATAAACAAAATACAGTAAAGCCTCTTATATCAGGATCAATGTGGCAACAGCCCAATCCAGATATGGGAGGGGATTTGTAATGATGTATGCCTGTACTACGTAATCACAACCATTTCTATTAGAAGTAGATCTATGATTGTTTTAAGTAAATAAGTTACAGTTATTGAAGATTGTAATTATATTTTAATAGAAATATAGAACTTTATGTACAATTTAGTGGTATGCCTATATGTACACTTCGTTAATACTATACTGTACATATTTATGTACATTAATTATCAGTTTTGGTAAAAAAAAAGAAGTATGGCAGTTTGCTTGTTTTGGTCAAAAATTTTCTCTACACCTTCGAAAGAGTCGATGATTGGCTGCTGTTGCTTTGCCTTGTTCGACTAAGTCTATATCACTAGTAGTAAACTCAGGAACTTCATTCTCGTTCATCTATTCATTCACAGCAACACTTCAAGTCCTTTCAACCAGAAAAGTTTCAGACAATTTCTTCATTTGTTTCACTAACAATATTCTCTGTTTGCAATTCCTTTTCAATCCCCTCATTGTTTGTCTTTTGATCCAATAATTTTTGCCATGATTTAACTAGAGTTACTGGCCTGATTGGATCCCAATCAGGTAGGCATTTTAGGCACTCGGAAAGACATCTTCCTGAGACATTCTTACCAGCGACTCTACAGTTAGTAGCTTTGGTGATATAGTAGTTTGAGATTTTCCAGATTTCCAGTTCCTACCCATGTCATTTGAAATTTTTTTACATGCCTCTCGCATTTATTAGTTTTATTTTACAAATCTTATCTAACATGAATCAATCAGTTTTCTAAATCAACAAAAATATCACATCTCAATACACTTGAGCAATATAAAACATACCAGAACACAATATAAAAATGTATGATGTCAACAAACACTTACATAATTGTATTATTTTATTTTGCCTTAGTCTGTAAAACCTCCGTCACCTATCTTAACAACATATCCCTATCACTAATGTAGGCTAAGATGATAATCGCATAGTACTCTTAAAAATATTTTATCTCATCAATTTTTTTATAAATTTACTGTTTCGTAAGTTTAGCAAGTCTTAATAATACTAAATTGAACAAAAAAAAAAAAAAGAAATATCATTTGTTTCTGTATTCACTTAAGCTACTAGTTTTTTATTAAAATACTTAAACATGTACAGTATATGTTGCTAATTTACACTAGCCTATAGAAACACGTTTTTGCATAAACAACCAAGAGGTCAGTTATGATCTGAGTTGTCAATGGGATACATCTCCCGAAACAGCCATCCTCAATAATAAAAAAACTAAATTGTAAGAAATTTTATTGTATGTTTTTGAGATGAAAATTTTCTAATGATACATATAATATAGAGCCTGAATATTAATATTATATTTATTCATTTAAAATTTTTTGTTATAGCTAGATTTATTATACTTTGTAGTGGATATCAATATTTTCAAATCAATCATTATTGCCATATTATAATACCAAATAAAAAATTACTTTTATAATTTATATAATTATTTAAATTTGGTGAGTTTATTTTATACTCAAGAGACATTTATATTTTTGTGTAGTTAAAAAATTGTTGGCAACAAACCATTAAATGATGAAAGTCATTTTAATATTGTTTTTGGCTCTTGTAATGTATTTAAATAAATAAACATAAAGAATTTATTTTCATCATTATCTTACCACAAAAATATCAAATCAAACCTATTTTCGTAAACTGTATTAATTTTAATAAAATTTAATTAAAAACAATAGTTTTATTGTTTAATTAGGTAATTATATTACAATATAAACTAACACTTTTAAATGTTTTAAACTTGCCTATAGTAGCACTCACTTTGCTTGTTGAGGACGGCCGTTTCGGGAGATGTGTCCCTTTGTCAACTCAGACTGTAACTCGAGTTACGGTACACATCTCCCAAAACGGCCGTCCTCAACAAGCAAAGTAAGTGCTACTATAGGCAAGTTTAAAACATTTAAAAGTGTTTAGTGATTACTAGTAGCTCACGCGAAGATGAAATCAACAAATGTACAATATAAAATTTAAACATTTGAGTATCAAATAGGTTAATGTTTTAAAATTAATTTTTAAAACAAAATTTTACATTATCTATTATCTCAATTGGGTCAATATATATATATATATATATATATATATATATATATATATTTATATATATATATATATATATATATATATATATATATATATATTTTAGGTTAGTTTTGGTTGGTAAAGATTATTTAGATTTTTTGGACTAGGAGACTGACAGACTTACCTTGGTAAGAGTCCACACTGTAGTCTTGAAATAGAAACACATAAAAGCACTTAAACAATGATATATTTCAACCACACAGTGGTCTTTGTCGAAAACACAGACCATTGTGTTTTCTCTTCGATTGACAAAGACCACTGTGTGGTTGAAATATATCATTGTTTAAGTGCTTTTATGTGTTTCTATTTCAAGACTACAGTGTGGACTCTTACGAAGGTAAGTCTGTCAGTCTCCTAGTCCAAAAAATCTATATATAATACTAGGGATGGGCCGATTCCTAAAATTTTCGATTCCGATTCCGATTCCGATTCTAAAATTTTCCATTCGATTCTCGATTCTTTACTCGATTCTTGATTCTTTCAAGTTATATTAGCTTACATTCTAGTTCTCTAATAATTAATTTAGTTAACATCTTGGTCATATGGCAAAACCTTTTAAAAGTTCTGTTTTAATGTAATAGGCTACACAAAACCTTCAACCTTGATTTATCAATAGGAATTTTTAAAAGCATAAAAACATATCAGATAAAAGTAATGACTTATTTTAAAGTTAACAATGTGAACTTTACTTAATTTATGATGTTTTGAAAAATACCTAAACCTATTTACATTGTCTCTCAAAACAAAACAAAAATTAAAAACAAACAAACAACATAAAAAGTAAAAAATTAATACAAATAGGATAGTTTTTAAAATTTAAAAGTCTGGCAGGTAATGTACATTTCTGTTCAAAAACACAAGCATTTGAACACGTTGTGGGTCAAGCTAGTTTCATCGCTAGTCACATAGCTCCTGAAGTTGAGAAAGGTTTTTCAGTAAACACTGTCGCGAGTGGACAGACAGGTATTTTATTGCCATAGCATTTAAATGAGGGTATTTGGCACTTTGTACTGCCAAATACTTTCCAAAATCACAATCTGGACTGGCTAATGGTTCCCCCAGATAATTGTTTACTTCTTCTTCTACTGTCAATTCCCCTGGGGTACCTTCTTCCTCAACATTCTGGATTAGTGGGGCATACCTTCTCCACATCTGGTGGGACCTTTTTTCTGCAGGTGTCTGGAACAAGTACAACTGATTCAGGCCTATTTTGTATCTATTCCTCAATCCCAGTTGATTTTTAACCGACTGTCACTTATAGGTCCTGTGTCTGAGGATAAAGTTTCTTCAAGTATAGATCTTTTTTGTTGATAAATTTGGGCAAAATGAATGTTGTTTAATTGCTTTTTCATATTTGATATATTATGTGGTTTTCCACCGTCAGTTTCTGTTAACTGTCATCGAATTGACGCGACGGCCAGTACCCTGAACCGAATACCGTCTATAATATAATTTATTGAGGTTAAGTTTCGGAGGAATAATACGGTGTTTCTGTTATCCGTCTATTCGCTGAACCATCATGGCCATGGTTAATCGAGTTTTTACTGTACTTTTTGTGTTTTGTTCTGACATCTATAAATCAGTGGCAGTAAGACACGTGGGGGAGAGAGAGAGAGAGAGAGTATCGAACCCGCTCTAGTGAGAGAGAGAGAGAGAGAGAGAGAGAGAGAGAGAGAGTATCGAACCCGCTCTAGTGAGAGAGAGAGAGAGACGAGCGATGTCAAACGACCAGAAATGGTTACGATCTTGATTGCTGTTGCTTCATAAATAATATTTTCGTTTACTTTAATAATTTAATTCATTGATATCAACCAATACATAAATAAGATATAGTTGGTAATTAATTATTTTTCTAATAAATTACTCCACACACATATTTTAATAGTTAACAAAATAGGAATCGGAATCGACACTTTTATGATGAAGAATCGAGTATCGACGATTCCTCGATACCACCTAGAATCGACGATTCCTGGAATCGAGAATCGGAATCGGCCCATCCTTATATAATACGTTTTCTTGTTTAATAATTTAAAACAACATAGGTTATTCAAATACAAGAATATTTATTAATTTATATCCAAAGCTTTTCGTTAGTAAACAGTACCAATATCATCGATGATATTGGTACTGTTTACCAACGAAAAGCTTTGGATATAAATTAATAAATATTCTTGTATTTGAATAACATATGTTGTTTAAAAAAAAAAAAAAAAAAAAAAAAAAAAAAAAATATATATATATATATATATATATATATATATATATATATATATATATATATATATAGATTAGGCTTGGTATACTATTTTTGTAACAGTAGTCTGAAAAATTAACATAAAAGAATTAGAGTTTTTTTCATACTAACTAAAACTTTATGGAAATGATAAATTGTCCAAACTGTTATGAAAATGTTAAATTTATTGGACTAAGTAAATAAATTCTAATGGGTATTTTCCTCCTAATTACAAAGTTCCAGTAAAGTAATATTCACTAATGTCTTATTAGACTCTTGTACACAATTGTGTATATAAAATTAATTATGTTTTAGTAAACAAAATAATAATTTTATTAAAATAGCTAAAGAAAATTATTAATAAAATTATAGGTCTTAAATAATTGTACAATGTTTAATGTAATATGTAATTTATTGTAATATGATTTAAAAGTTATAATTTATTTAAATGAAAAGGGAAACGATTAAGAGAAAAATGAAATGGTAAATTCTGTTGATAAAACAAATTTGGTATAATAAATTATATCAAGAAATTCATAACAAATTCTGTAAAACTCCCTAATTGCTTAGTGATTTAGAGTTTTCAAAATGTATGCATTTTGTGACAATTATTTTGTTATTATATGTCATTATTCATGTACTATAAACATATGCATTCCTTATACATTCACTCAGGCCACCTCCAAGTGGAAAAAATTTAACAGGTGTGGTAAAAAACAGATTGAGAAGAGAAACACATAGCTCTTCATATTAGAAAACTTTATTGTTTATTTAGTATATGTATATATAAATAGACTAGATGGCACTAAACTTCAAAACGTTTTGCCCAATACTAATACAGTGGTATCATTTACCGTAACATATTAACAACCACAATGAAATTTTTAAAACATTTGAACCCACAGCTGATCCAATTTCTTTATAAAGATACAAAAAATAGCCATAAAAATAATGATTGTCATAAAAATATGAGAATAATATTTTTAAAGTTCTTCTTTTTCCAACGTGATGTAGATAATGTTGAAACCTTCTGTAAGCACTTTTAACCAAGCTTCTTTCATCTCTGGAGTGAAAGCTGGACCTAGCTGTATTTCTATCGTCTTCACAATCACATGCTTAATATTCTGCAAATAAAAATATAATTATTTCAGTAAATTAATGAAAATAATTTTTTAACTTTATAAAAAAACAGCCACCTTCTTTACTTTTTGATTAAGGGAGTTCAATTGTAAATATTTTGATTAAATCTTTGTTTCCTGTGTTAAAAAAAAACATTTACAATTTGCTTTTTTTAAATTTTAAACTAATTTTTTAAGGGTTTATATATTTTAGGAAATGAAAGAGACTTTCTCAAACTTTGTAAAATTAAAAGTTTTTTTATAAAATATTTATCATTTCAGAAGTACTTCTAGTTAAATAATTAATCATTTCAACATTTTATTAAAAAAATATTGTGTCTATAATTATCAAATCATATGAAAAATATATAAATACCAAGCTCTCTAGTATTAGTTTTAATAGATGATAAATATTGCTCTTTTAAAAATATACACTTTTTCAAACATCTATCTCATTTATTGTTAGATGAGGAGAGATGTGTCCCATTTTTAACATGTGTTTCAGATTGTAACACGAGTCACAGAGTTTTGATCTGAGTTACGAATGGGACATAACTACAAAATCGTTTTTTCTGACACAACAATGCTAATTTTAAGAAAATGTATGTTTAATAAGTGTATAATTAATAGCTTAAGGTCAAGATGGAAACAAATAATGTATAAATATTATTTTATCAAAACTAATGCAGGGTATACAAATATTTTATCAGTAACTTTAAAAATAAACAACTTGGATCTTATATTGTAACATTTTATATTTAAAAATTTCCTTTCCAATTTCAGCCATTCCTAATTTCACAGATTGTTCATTTTCACTGTTTACAAATCTTCATGGGAAGATACAAATTTCAGCTTGTATATTTGCTAGAACATTAAATAAAAAATGTCAAATAAAATATCTAAACCATAGAAATAAATATCTAAACCTAGAAAAAATATTTTAAAGAAGATATATTTGATTAATTACTCGTCATCCCCCTGCAAGGGCTGTAAAATTTTTTAAAGTTACTGAATCTTTTTAGTTTCACAATTTTGTATTACATTTTATTGTGAATGTAAAAAGCTTCAAAAAGTCTTTAGTTGCACATTTTAACTTTGCCAAATGTCTGTTTTTTAGTATATAGCTGCAAATAGCTAAAGACTTTTCAGATTTGTCAAATATGTGTAGATATTTCTCGTGAGAAAAGTTTAAAAGTTTGAAATTGAAGTAATGTTTTGCAAAATTTCTCAAAAATTGTATTAATTTTAATAGTTTAATACCAAATTGACTAATAACAAAGTAAAAAACTTAAGTTTAGTTTCCAATGTATGTAGTAAAAATTTGGATTTGTCAATTTGAGAAATAGAAGAGGAAACAAAAAATTCCATAATCTTCACTATAGAGCCCAGTGAAGATTAGAGGATCTCACATTAACCCTAAAAATCTAATGTATTTTATACCTACAAATCTAAATTCATATAAAAAAATGTACCTATTATTTGATAATAATGTAACTAAATATTTGAGAAGTGTTTCCAAAAAATTATGCTATTAGTTGTTTTTTGAAGTACCAACTTTTTCTTCTGAAAGTATCCAGGAATGTAGATTGTATGTAATATTTGTATGTTATTCCAGCCATTACTGATCATTAGCTACTTGCTCTCCATTGTAAAAAGACTATAAAATAGGGTATTGAAACTTTACTTTCATCAACTTCAGGATAAATTACAGCCTTTAATGATAGGTTATGTGTAAATACTTTCTAGTAGTGTATTGTTTTTATAAAGATTAGTTCTTGATTCAATGTTCTAGGACAAACAGAGGAGTTATCTATCATCCCACAGAGCTTTGCAACAGTAGAAATAACGATTCATATCAAACAAATGTCTGCCATTGTCAAAGAAATTTAAAAATATTAATAAAAAAAAGTGCATTTTTAAATTTTAATAAATAATGGTTGATGTAGTTAACATTGGTTGAGGTAGTATAAAATGGTCAGGTAGCCAAGTAAATTAGTCTTGAATCAATTGATATGGGAGCTTTGACTCTAACATTTGCTGGGAAAACATTCATCATGGTTTATTTAAAATAATTAGTCCCTATGTACATAAATTATTTTACCTCAAATTGATTTCTGTTCAGCTTTCTTTTCCTGTGGGTTTTTCCAATGGTCAGAAGTTGTTCTTTGAGGTCTCCTTCCTTGTCCAGGTTATTCACCATTTCTGAAATGGCAGGCAGTAAAGCACTGGTCATATGTTTTTTGAATCGTGGACTCTTAAATATATCATCCTCACCAGGAGTCTTCAGCCGAGCAAATATCTTAATGTAGTCAGGAAATGAGGTGAAGAGTCTGTAATAAGGTAGAATTTATGCATTTATATTGTTTGTAAACATAATAAAATATTTGCACACACACACACACACACACACACACACACACACACACATACACAAAGTATCAGGAACAATTTTTTCTAACATCACTGTATATCGCTGCTCGCTCACACCCCACAGGCTTGGTGATTGGTAAAACATATGCTAAGGTCTGCAAGTGTTTGTTCAGGGTAGTTAGTATTTTATGTAAACCCCTCTTTACTAATATATTCAAGAGGAAAAATTTTGAGCAGCATCATGCTATCAAATTATTTTGTTTTGGACTGGGGAAAATGAGTATAGAGACATTTGGCATGATTTCCTAATTGATCAAGGATGAAGCTTATCATAAACTGCAATTTCCAAGTGGGACAAACTCTTCAAGGATGACTGAAAATGTGAAGGGGTGGGCATTAATAGGGTAGTTGAGAGCCTCCAAAAGGGTGGCAATTACCAAATTGAGCCTAAGGGGCAGACAGGATGTGGTGATTTTTATCTAGATGTGCTAGAAGGGCTGAAAAAAAGGTTCAACTTAGTGGGGCTAGGCATCGCAAAAGACATTGCATCATAAAAATGGACCCAGCCTCACCTACCTCAAGATAACCTGACCTGCCAAAAACCACGATTATGACGATTCTCCAATTACTTTACATTCTTGACATGACTCTAGCAGACTATTTACTTTTCCAAAACTAGATTCCTCCCTCACAGGACACCACCAAAGGGCAATCAAATGAGCTTTTATGCTAACACTTCAAAACCATTTGAAATTTCCTTCAATTCAAGTGATAACCCTCCAAGTCATGGAAAAACTACTGGCAAAAGTGTGTGAATGGTCAAGGTATGCACTTTGTAGAATTTTCAATACTGTACCAATATCTGAATTAAATCTTTTTTTCTAAAACTTTTCCTGATATAGACCTTATAAGTATAAACACACCTTATGTAGTATATAAAATAATTTAATATAATAGCTTCTAAATAATATTAGTAATGGTCCCAAACTGCAATATTATATTGTTAACAAAAATTTAACAAAAACATTATTGGACACCTTTTTCTTACAAGCCAAGTGTCAAGCAAATATATCCAAATTAATTCATGAGGGATATCCAAAATAATTTAAATTTTATTCTTTTAAAAATAAAAGTCCCTCCTGTATCCTCAAACTTGAATAAATATCGAAATCTTGTTGCTGTTCATGATGAGCTGGTTGTAAATTACTTATTCCACTTTTGCTATTACTTGCAACCAGACTTTTTGTTAACTAAGGCTGTTAAATTGTTAACTTACAATTGGAGGAAACTTTTTTGTCTTACGACTTTTTCAGCCTTGTATTTTTGCCGCTAGGAATGCTGCTGTTGTGCTTCCTTGGTACCATTATTTTGAAAGTTAAAAGTGATATGATCGAAGAGTATGTGTGATCTGTGCCGTGTTTGTTCATTTTAGATGTCCTTTTTATGTGTGTTGCTATGTCTATATATTTCATATTGTTCTAGTGTATTTAATTTATGCCCTTTGTTGCATGTGTGGAGGATGCTCATATTATTTTCCATACTTTTGCATGAGTGTTTAGTGTCCATGAGGTGATTTGCGAAGGTGGTTTCAATAGTAGTGTGTAGTGCGCTTTTGTGTTCTTTATATCTTTCGGCAAAAGATCTGCCTGTTTGTCCAATATAGAACTTATTGCAGTTGTTGCATTTTAGTTTGTATACTCCTGGGTTATTGTATGTGTTGGTATTGTTATTAATGCCTGTGTCTGATAGATGTTTGGCTTTTATTTGTTGTTCTGTAAGCTACATTGTATCCTGCTTTTTTGAATTAGTGTGCTATTTTATTTGTGAGTTTGTTTATGTATGTGAGGGTGATGAATTTGTTTGTGTTCATGTTTTTGTTGTTTGTGTTGTTGTTACTGTTCTTGTTGAGTACTTTTTTGTGTAGTTTGTTTATAAATAATTGTCATTCCATTTTTGTGAGCTAAATATTTTATTGTGTTTAGTTCCTCTGTGTAGTTAGCTGTGGATATAGGTATTTTATTTAGTCTGTGTAGTAAATGTTTGAATGCTGGGTGTTTATGTTGTATTTGGTGGTTCGATGAATTGTGTATCAGTATGACTGTCATTGTTGGCTTGCGGTATATGTTGAATTCATGTTTGTTTTGTTTTTTCTTATGGTGTTGTCTAAGAAATTCAATGTTTTGTTGTTTTCAAACTCTGCAGTGAACTGGATATTTTTGTGTATATTGTTTATATGTTTGGAGTTGTTGGCATTGTCTTATGTTTCCTCGGTATAGTATTATAACATCATCTACATATCTGTGCCAATATATTATCTTATATGTGTGCTTGTTGTTATTTATGAATTTATTCTGTTCTATGTCTGTAGGAATACTTCTGCGAGAATGCTTGAAATCGGTGAACCCATTGGTAGACCTTGTTTCTGTGTTTTTATATTTGTTGTTGTGAGTGAAGTAGTTCTGTTGTGTAATGATGTTCAAAATGTGTATGATTTCTTTTGTGATTTTTTCTGGAGTGTTGTTAAGTCTTAGATTGTCTCGTAATATGTTTAGTGTTTCTGTGACTGGGATATTGGTATATAGGTTTGTGATGTCAAACGATGCCAGGGTTGAGTTATGAGGGATTTCAATGTTCTTTATTTTGTTTACTAGATCTATTGTGTTCTTTATATTTGTGTGTGTGTGTGTGTGTGTGTCTAGTTTTATGTGTTTTCTAATAGTTCTATCCATATGGCGTGCTAGTTTGTGTGCGGGTGATTGTGTGTTGATGTGAAATGTGTAAATGTAAATACAGAAATACATTTACACATTTCTAGTACATATGGACTTGAACTCACATGTGAACGTATTACAGAATCGCACAAATGGGCCACTAAAACACTACAAGAAACACATGAATCACATAAAAGAAAATAAATCAACTTTTAAATGAGAAAAATAATAATTCAGCAATAAAAAAGCCAAATCGCTCTTTTTATGAAAAAACAATATACAACACTAACATCACATTTACCACTGAAGAAATAGAATTACTAATTAAAGGCCTAAAACATAATATACACTACAAAGATAACAATAAAACAAAAACAGCAATTATAATTGACACAGAAACCAATATACAACAGACAGAAATACAAGATCAAGAACACTTAAGACATTTAATTAGTAACACAATAAGAACACACAAGACCCAAAAGAAACAAAAGAGCATAACACACACCAATGAAATACATACAGCCAAATCACTAAAACAAAAAGCCAGAGAACACGATTTAAAATACGTAAAAGCAGATAAAGGTATACTACAGTTAGTAGAATATGACAACACAGTTAAACACATAATTAATTCAACTAAACACGTAACATCTAAAAGACAGAAAAAATACCTTAAAGTAATAAGACCTACGGCACCTACTTTACAAGCACTTCAAACTACAAAACAAGGAACACCAATTAGACTGATAATCAACAGCCAACAATCACCTGCACACAAACTAGCACGCCATATGGATAGAACTATTAGAAAATACATAAAACTAGACACACACACAAATATAAAGAACACAATATAACTATTAAACAAAATAAAGAACAATGAAATTTCTCATAACTCAACCCTGGGATCATTTGACATCACAAACCTATATACCAATATCCCAGTCACAGAAACACTAAACATATTATGAGACAATCTAAGACTTAACAACACTCCAGAAAAAATCACAAAAGAAATCATACACAATTTGAACACCATTACACAACAGACCTACTTCACTCACAACAACAAATATTACACACAGAAACAAGGCCTACCAATGGGTTCACTGATTTCAAGCATTCTCGCAGAAGTATTCCTACAACACATAGAATAGAATAAAATCATAAATAACAACAAGCACGCAGATAAGATAATATATTGGCACAGATATGTAGATGACGTTATAATACTATACCGAGGAAACATAAGACAATGCAAACCACTCCAAACACATATAAACAATATGCACAAAAATATCCAGTTCACTGCAGAACTTGAAAACTATAAAACATTGAATTTCTTAGACATCACCATGAAAAAAAATCAAAACAAACATGAATTCAACATATATCACAAGCCAATCATGACAGATAAACTGATACACAATTTATCAAATCACCCAATACAACATAAACACGCAGCATTCAAATATTTACTACACAGACTAAATAAAAGACTTATGTCCACAACTAACTACACAGGAACTAAACACAATAAAATATTTAGCTCACAAAAATGGACATGACAATTATTTAATAGACAAACTACACAGAAAAATACTCAACAAGAATAGTAACAACAACACAAACAACAAACACACGAACACAAACAAATTCATCACCCTCACATACATAAACAAACTCACAAATAAAATAGCACACTAATTCAAAAAAGCAGGATACAATGTAGATTACAGAACAACAAATAAAAGCCAAACATCTATCAGACACAGGCATTAATAACAATACCAACACATACAATAACCCAGGAGTATACAAACTAAAATGCAACAATTGCAATAAGTTCTATATTGGACAAATAGGCAGATCTTTCGCCGAAAGATATAAAGAACACAAAAGCGCACTGCACACTACTATTGAATCCAACTTCGCAAATCACCTCATGGACACTAAACACTCATGCAAAAGTATGGAAAATAATCTGAGTATCCTCCACACGTGCATCAAAGGCCATAAATTAAACACACTGGAACAGTATGAAATATATAGACATAGCAACACACATAAAAATGACATCTAAAATGAACAAACACGACACAGATCACACATACTCTTCGATCATATCACTTTTAACTTTCAAAATAATGGTACCGAGGAAGCACAACTGCAGCATTCCTAGCAGTAAAAATACGAGGCTGAATAAGTCGTAAGACAAAAATATTTCCTCCAAGTGTAAGTTAACAATTTATCAACTTTAGTTAACAAAAAGTCTGGTCGCAAGTAATAACAAAAGTGTAATAAGTTGAATAAATCTTTAAAATCAGAATTCAAAATTTGCAGTTTTTGTGTTGTGGACTACATCTTCGGTTTTTTATATAAATTAATACTTTGGATATTTTTTAAGAAACCACTAATTACTGATATTTTTCAGCAGATACCTTTCGAACTAGGCCAGTGCATTGTTTAATGCTATGAGTCATGGACAAAACTGATGCCCAGGTGTGTTGTGTTGCTGCGAGTCTGTAGTGTATTGGTGTTCTGTGGTGTGTTAATGTTCATAGAGTAGTTGTTAATAATGTGTTCAACTATAGTATTCAATTGTGAGTGTGTTTTGTCGTTTAGAATAAGTTGTGGATAGTTTTTGTGGTGTTTGTATATCCGTAGTTTCCTGTTATTTTTAGTTTGTTGATTTTTTATGTAGTGTAGGATTTTTAGATTAGTGTCTATATTGGTATATGTTTGTAGAGTGTTTTGTAGGTGTATGGCAAAGTTTGATTTGAGTGTTTTGTTATTTATCTATTTCATGTTTTGTATTGCCTGGTAAAGTTTCTCCATGTTTGACCTATCTAAAAGCTTGGGCAGTTGCATATAATCTTGCATACTCCTGCCTTGTGTTTGTTCTGGTGTGTTTTTGTACTGTGTAGGTGTTTTTTAGTTGTGTTGGATGTTTTAAATGCCACTTTGTATTTAAGCTTGCGGAATGAGGAAGCTATTTTTTTTGTGATGTGTTCTCGTGATATGTTAATGCTATGTATATTTGTGTTTGTGTTATTGTTGTGTTTTGTTATATTATGCGTGTGTTGTTTTTTTTTGCATAATATGTTGTCTATCAAGGTATGTATTTTTGTGTTTGTGTCTTTTTGTTGTTTTTTGTTGGGTTATGTGTGTGTTGTTTTTTGCACATTATTTTGTCTATCAAGGCGCATTTGTATCCGTTTTTTATAGGCTATGTACGTATGTTATTGTATTAAGTTAGTTTATTTTGTCATGGGTATGTTGATTAGTATGTGTATCATGGAGTGGAAGCCAGCATGTATGTATCGTGTGAGGTGATTGGAAGTTTTGATCAGAATTTAATTACATCTTACCTTTAAGGTTTTTTAATTTGATTGAAGCTCAGTGATGTAAGGATTTTCATCAACTTTTAATTAAGGTAAATTTTTAAAAACCTACTCAGAAATTTGAAATAAACATTCTTGGTTACATTAAGATATCATCATTATTGCAAGGTTGGCTGTAAGGATATGTTGTTGAGCTGGACAGCACCAGTTTTAAAGAGAGGTTTTCAAGGAGTGTATATTATCTGTAATGGATTTATAAATAATATTCGAGCTGGCTTGTGAGTGAAAGTTATAATTAAATAATAAAAAAAAAAAATAAAAAAATAAAGAAGAAAGAAAATGGATTAGATTAGCTTACCATCCACCTTTATCTAATTTGGCTAAAAAAGCTTTGGAGAAGAACAGTAATGTAAAAGTAACGTTAGTTACAAGAACTAACCTAAAAAAATCTATTAGGGAACCAAAAAGATATAATAAAAAATGAAAATAAATCAGGAATTTATAGTTTGCAGTGTGATATGTGCCAGATGAAATATATTGGACAAACAAAAAGAAACATACTAGTTAGAGCAAAAGAACATTTTTCCCATGTTAAATTTAATAGGCCTGAAAAATCAGCTATGGCAAAACATTGTTTGGACGAAAAACATGAATTTAAAAGTAAAAATGTTGTCCTTTTAAAAAATGTGTTAAATTTTAATGAATTAGATGCATGGGAAACTTTATTTAGAATAGAAATAAAGATAAAATTGTTAATAATGAATTAGGACCAATTCAAAATTCAATATTATTTTAAATTTATTAATTGTTAAATACTATCTTTTTTAAATTTTTTAAATTATTTAAATAATTTTGTTATTATTATGTTTTACCAGCTATATAGGCTCATCAAAATTAAATATTTATAATTAACATATGTTATTTTAATGTAATTATATTAGTAGCTGTGGCTATAAATTTGACAATGCCCAGATCTGATTTTCACTTTTGTTTTTACCTTTGCTAAAACTTTATAGGTTATGTTTAATATATATATATTTTTTAGTTAATTTCATTTGTGTATTTTCACTGAAGATGACGACAAAGTAGTCGTCGAAACGCGTTTGAAATAAAAAATTGTATATTTGTGAGTTGTATATATTTTTATTATTTAATTGTAATGGATTTGTTCATTAAATTTGATTTTATTTTGTGTTATGGTATGTTTGTCAACTTCATTATTCATATGTCTCATTGTATTGAGATATGTTTTTTTTAATGCTGTGGTGAATTTATTGGTTGTAGTTATGCCTGTTTAACTGTGTCAACTTGTTTATAATTAATTAGTGGAATTGAGTGTATGTGATTTTGAATGTTTGTTGGAAATTGTAACCAGTTTTTTCAGTATAGAATTTGTCACAGTATCTTCAGTTTAGTTTTTATATACTTGAGGTTTGAACAAATTTTGTGTGTGTGTGTTGTATTGTAGTTTGTTGTTTCTTTTAAATGATATTTTTACCCTGTTGTTTGCAGTTTTTGTGATTTTATTTGAGGTTTTGTTAATGAATTTGTGGGTATGATGATTTTTTTTAATATCATGCCTAATAAAATCTGTGAATTTCTTTTCCTCTCTTGTGTTGTTTTTGTTTGTGTTTCTTTACACAGCACTTTAAGAGTAGAAATAATAAACAGTTGTTAAATTATATCTTTACATAACAAATCAAAATTAGTCACGTAAAATGTAAGCCTTCCAATTTTGACTTTAATACGTTCATAAGCCACAAATTTTTAATTCAGAAAATTGCATTTAAAATTAAGTGATTCTTTCAAATTTTGAATTCAAACTTTCAGTGTCTTGTAGGCATAGTAATGCATTTATGGATGTTATTAATTTTGTATTATGAAAGTTAGTTGTGTAATGCTGCTGAAAGAAGTTACAAATCTTAGTTTCTGTATATATCTTTTTCATGACTATACATCCACATAGCCATATGTGAAGACCTTAGATACTGTAATAAATCTAATTAAGTTATTAAACAGAATTAACAATGATATAATTTTTTGTAATGCCATTGGAAAATTAACACTTGTTTTCAGACCTTTAAAAAATAACAAACATCGTATTCAGAGGAATTTTTAATTAGGAGATACAAGTATTAGCTTAGGTAATCATTGAAAATTTACTGAATCCTCCATATAAACTTCAAAATAAAATTTTACACAACATATAATATAATTATCGTATTTGATAGTTTATACAGGTTGGTTGACGATACTTACTCTTTAAACAGAATTGTCCCTGCTGTCTCGAAGTCCTTCTCAATCTCAACCCATGACTCCCTTGTCAACTTTATGTCATTTTCTGTTATCTGAAACCAATATCACCACAAATAAAATTACAGTTTCATATTATGAGGACAGAAAATATAACTCACAGAAGTAAATATGTTTTTTTAATTAATTTTCAGCTGCCATAATTTAAAAACATTCTAGAAATCCTGTATGACAATTAAATCTATTTTCTTCTATATACTTCATTTGCTATAAATTTGTGTGTCGCAAGATTAATTTATTTTGTAAGGGATCAGTGATATGTTTTTATTTTTCCAAATTGGGTAATTTTTTTCAATTTTAATGTCAATAATTTGGTATATATTTGAAATTAGAAGTTTAATTTCTTCAAGAAAAGAGTGTTTAGTAGTCCCACAAGTGTTATCTTATATCCCAAAATGGTAACAAATAAGTTTTTTATACTATAAAATTGGGTATAATTTCAGTTTGCTTTTCCATATTTTTAAAGATAAACATTCTGTGGTTTTGTAGTCGCTGGATAATGCATGTCATTTACTTCTATCAATATTCAGCTAATTTTTACTCATGGATTATTTTTTATGACAACTACTGGAACTTTTACAGGTCAATTTATTAAAAACACAAATAATCAATACAAAAGTTTTGTCTAACAAACCCACCTAATTATCATGGGTAATATGATCCATGAATTTAATACTCCAAGACAAGTTGCAGATGAGTGGTTATTTGAATGTTCAAAGATAATGTTTATTATAAAATCTTTTTAAAGAGATATTTTTAAAATCTTTACATCGTTTTACTTAATAAAATTGGTATATTAGATAAAATTGATAAAACTTGAAACCATGGATCTCTCTAAGCTTTTGCCTAAAAAACGTTAAATGAAAACTGTTATTTACTTAGATTAAGAAGAGTTAAGAGAACAAATAATCAAATTGAAATAGGGGTATAGAAAAAAATTATCAAATCATTTTATATCGAAATCTTGTTGCTGTTCATGACGAGCTGGTTGTTAATTGTTTTTTTATATTACTTGCGACCAGACTTTTTGTTAATTAATGGTTGTTAAATTGTTAACTTACACTAGGAGGAAACATTTTTGTCTTACGCCTTGGAGGCTGAAGAAGTCGTAAGACGAAAACGTTTCCTCCAAGTATAAGTTAACAGTTTAACAACCTTTAGTTAACAAAAAGTCTGGTCGCAAGTAATATCAAAAGTGTAATAAGAAATCATTTAAAAAAATTAGGAAAAAATTAAATTAGAAAAAATTTATAAGTTTAGATCTGGCACCAAAATTAGGATCATAGTAAAATATAATCTGAATGAGGTAATATTTGGGAGTTGTATGAGTCAGATATGAGCCTAAGTTATAAAAAAAAACAAAAGCTGTGCTTTATATGAGGTAAAATTTTCCATTTGATATTCCAATTGAAACTTGTTAACTTATATTGAATATTTGCTTTAGTTTTCTTTTAAACAGATAATAAATATTACATCATTAGAAGATAGTTGGCTGAAGTCTTCTCACTGCTCTTATCAGGGCAATTATTGCTCTAGTGGATTTTAATCCGCTCTCTAGAAGGAGTCGAGATTACGTTTATGGTTTTGATATTCGAGGTATTTCACTAGCAAGGTCGTCTTGTTCCAGTCTCGATAATGCAGCAGTGGCCAGAACATTGAATAGGCGCCTACGTTTGTTGCAAACCGTCTCGGCTTCATTTATCCTGTGTTAATTTCGTATTTGTTAAATAAATGAACTACATATAAAGCAAACAAACAGCTGAACTAACTCAACACGGAGCAAGTTATTTTGGAGTAGAAAGACATAAATTTCAACACTAGACCTGTTTGTTTTAGCGATGTATTCACATAAATAGAAAAGCACTTAGGTTTTAAATGCTTGTTATTTGTAGGAATATTTTGGGTACTCTTAAAATAAAAAGCTCTGATTATCACAGTAGTTATATGCAGCTACAGTTTAATAATATTAAAATATGTTTGCTACCAAATATGTGGGTATTAAAATCGGAATTAAATTGTTTTTCACTTTTAACATATAGTCTACTTTACAGTATTTATTAGTAGCAGGAGATTTATCGCTACAAACAATGGCAACTGATTGGTATGAAGTAGGTAATAGATGTTTGTAATTACTAAATATAGATAACTAATATTATTTTGTGTTTTGATTCCAAAAATTAGTCAAACATTTAAACTCTCCCCAATTCTATATTAACTTATTATTTATATTGTTTGAAATTCATTTCATTAAAAAAAATTTCTGTTAAAATACTACTTTTATATTGTGAAATAGAGACAACACAGACCTTTTTATAGAAACCGAGTTCTATAAAGACCGTGGTAACAGAAAGTCTATGTATAAATCGGTTCAAATAAAGACTATGCTTACAGGTCGCGTTAATACAAAACGAGAATGTAGCCTACGCCTCGTAGGCCTATATGTCATTTCAACTCCCAGGGCCTATTATATATAGCCCTAAATAGCGTCAACTCACAGGGTCTGTTATATATAAATCTGGCTAACACACAAATCCTGTTACATATATAACGTTTCAACAAACAGTACCTGTTACGTATTAATCGTATCAACACATAGATACCTACTATTATATACAGATCGTGTCAACACACATATAATATTATGTATAAACCCTGTCAATTCACAAACACTATTACATATAAATCATGTCAACACACAGGCATATTACATTTAAACCGTGCCAAAACACAGGTATATTACATATAAATCGTGTCAACACACAGGTATATTACATATAAATCCTGTCAATTCACAAGGACTATTACATTTAAATCGTGTCAACACACAGGTACTATTACATATAAATCCTGTCAATTCACAAGGACTATTACATTTAAATCGTGTCAATACACAGGTACTATTACATATAAATCATGTCAACACACAGGTATATTACATTTAAACCGTGCCAACACACAGGTATATTACATATAAATCGTGTCAACACACAGGTACTATTACATATAAATCCCGTCAATTCACAAGGACTATTACATTTAAATCGTGTCAACACACAGGTACTATTAGGCCTACATATAAATCGTGTCAACACACAGGTACTATTACATATAAATCCCGTCAATTCACAAGGACTATTACATTTAAATCGTGTCAACACACAGGTACTATTACATATAAATCATGTCAACACACAGGTATATTACATATAAATCGTGTCAACACACAGGTACTATTACATATAAATCATGTCAACACACAGGTATATTACATTTAAACCATGCCAACACACAGGTATATTACATATAAATCGTGTCAACACACAGGTACTATTACATATAAATCATGTCAACACACAGGTATATTACATTTAAACCGTGCCAACACACAGGTATATTACATATAAATCGTGTCAACACACAGGTACTATTACATATAAATCCCGTCAATTCACAAGGACTATTACATTTAAATCGTGTCAACACACAGGTACTATTACATATAAATCATGTCAACACACAGGTATATTACATTTAAACCGTGCCAACACACAGGTATATTACATATAAATCGTGTCAACACACAGGTACTATTACATATAAATCCTGTCAATTCACAAGGACTATTACATTTTAATCGTGTCAACACACCGTTACTATTATGTATAAATCCTGTCAATTCACAAGGACTATTACATTTAAATCATGTCAACACACAGGTACTATTACATACAAATCGTGTTAACACATGGGTAGACTACTTTCTCATGGTAACTCCCTTGAGTAAACTATTGGTAAACCCTTGGTAACCATTTATATATTAAATTACTAATGTATAAATCCTGTTGATTCACAAGGACTATTACATGTAAACCGTGTTAATACACAGGTATATTGCTTACAAATCATGTCAACACCAAGTTTTATTATATAGCCTATAGATTGTGTTGTCACACAAATACTATTATATATAAACCCCAATACATAAATCATTTTGTATATGAATCATGTTAACACAAAAGTTATATGTCTATGAATCACGTAATCTCACGTAGTCTTTATATGCAATTCTCGTCAACGCACAGGCATGTTTAAGTAAATCGATTCAGTTCGCAAGTCAAATATGAATAAATTGCACTAACAAAGGCAATTAATCCAGTAAACTCATAAAGGTAACGTTTATAAATCGAGTCAACTCACAAGGCCCTTTTTTGCATAAATCGCGTTAACTCACCAAGTTTATGTGCATAATTAGCCTCAACACCATTGAATTAGGATTCTACTTTATAATTAATTTAATTACTTTTTATATAAAACATTAGCGTAGGCGTAGAGTTAAAACGCGATCGAAACGTCAATTTATATCGCATTCGTTATGTTAATCTATTAATGTTTTTTTCTATATAATTCGAGTAAAACCTAAAAACAAAATTGAATGCAACATTTGAAAAAAATTCAATTTAATTGTTCAATATTCAAAAATTGTTTAATAATTTTTTAACATGAATTTTATGTTCTTTAAAACAAAATAGACGTTTCTCCTATTTTAATTTACTGTGTTAGCTGTAAGAACCAAACTTGTTGATTGTAGTCAATTGGACAAACACAAAGTGGCCAAATTACAGAAGTATTTTTCTCTTTCCGCTGTGTAGAAGGATACTTTGATTACTGCCAATGACTGAAAGACCAAAGTAGGCTATGCCAATGTGTAAATTGATCTATTGTTACATTGCGACACTACTATACTGCTGGAAATGCAGGAACACTGGTCTTACCCTCAGTGGCTTTCGATATAAGTTCTTCAGGAGTATTATATGACAGAATGAGGAATTCTGTTTACAATGTTTCACACAAACACTAAATCTAGAAGTCTTTTAAAAATGAAAAATAATTTCGATTCTTTAAAAAGTGTTGATACTGAATTTATTAAAATTCAAAGAAAAACTTTGTTATGGAACATTTTTTATGTTGTCTTTTTGGGTTTTTTTTAAAGTGTGTGTTTGTATTGCGTATGGTAACGTAGCGTTTTAAAGAAGTTTCTGTTTTTTTCATTTGTTATTCTTTAATAGGCTGCGCTATTTTAAAACGGACAAAAAAATTGAACCAACAATGAATGAGGTGGAACAATGCCTATCTTCAGGGAAGCGTCTCCTCCCGTGTGGCTCATGATTGTCCTCATTTAATTACACCCCATTCCCACTGGGATACTATGATATTTGTTTTGATATTCGTCGCCTTTAAATACGAATAGGATTGGAAGGCAAATCATGAACATTTCAAAACACACACACACACACACACACACATACACACAATTGATACGACCAATGAAAAGTTTTATCGTTTGAATCAGAATTTTAAAATTTTGTAATCGGAAATTATAAAACCACATTTTTATTAATAAGCCTATGTGAAAAAAATTCTTGAAGAATCAAATTACCAAACAAAACGAGATGTTCATACACAATTTAAATTATACTCATTTCCGAATTCTACCCGAGTAGCGGGTACACATTCTCTTCAAACCGGTTGGGAGTAGGTCTACTTCAGGTAGGCGGACTTGCCGAAGCGATGCTATACCTCATTTCTCCGGACAAAGGGACTAAGTCCTTTCCTTAATTCTTCCCAATTAAAGAAGAATCTCCGGGTACTTCCGGCTAGACACCTGTTTAGAGAGAGTACCCCTAGAGCAGTGTTTCCCAAAATGTGGTCCGTGGGAGAGTCCAGAGACTACTATACTTATAAAAAAAAGTAAATATCTATAAATATTATATCAAATGTGATATTTAATAAAAATTACGGTCTAAGATTAAGTAAATATATCGTCCAGAAAAATACTCATGTTTATCTGAACAATTTATTTACGAAAATGATCTTATTCAACGAAAATCGTAATTTCGATTTAACCAAATTTGATTTTACATTTATTAATATTTATTTTTTTTTATAAGCCGATATCTATTGAAATATTTTCAATATAATAATTATCAAGTTATACCGCAGTCATCTAAAAAACCAATAATATTATGACATGTGAACACTCCCTGATTGACTTGTAAACACTCCTACAATCTCACTCAAATTGCCAAACAAATTGTTGCCAAAATCATATTGAAAAAATGTGGTAAATTTGCATTGTTATTTTTTGATAGGTTAATTTTATATTTTACATTTAAAATACTTGTCAACTTTTGTAATGCAAAATATAGCCTACTTTGAAAAATTACAATTCATGTGTTTGTAATAATTTTAATTATATTAGTTTCTCAATTAACAATAATGGTTCGTTTTTGAAAAGTTTTAAAATTATGTTTTTTTATACTATTTCGTTACAACTAATATATATTTATATATATATATATATATATATATATATATATATATATATATATATATATATATATATATATACATGAAACAATCTCATAAACAACAATATTGGATTTTATTTTACTTTATATATTTTTATCAAGCTGAGGCTTTTCGCTGATTAATAGTGTCAGCATTTCAAAACTTGTTTACTAATGTATAGTTCAATAACTTGCCTATACGGTAGTATTAGGACTACTGTATTCTCCTGATGTAGCTATAGAACTATATATTAGTAATACAAGTTTTAAAAATGCTGACATTATTATTTCAGCGAAAAGCTTCAGCTTAGTAAAAATCTATAAAGTAAAATAAAATCCAATATTCTTGTTTGTGAGAGTGTTTAACCATTGTATAGGTGGACCTTGGTATTCACTTTAAAGCTGAGTGGTTCCTAGATATCTGCGAGTTGGGAACCACTGCTCCAGAGAGTAGGTCAGCTTTGGATGTAACCCTGCCAGGTGATGCCATTATGCACCTAAATATCTTCTACAAGGCGATTTTATGTTACTACCTACACCTTATCTATATCCACAGCCCTTTCCTATGCTTTGTAGGCGGTAGTAGTCGTATTTTAGTGATCACCTTCAAACTACAAGAAAAACTACAAGATGGTCTCAGTACAAGACAGGCGTTGCTTTACTGAATCTTTGACTACGAGCAACCAAGGATTTATTACCTGACTGTTATGACGGGTGTTGTGATATCCCCAAAACGCTATGATGAAATGCAAATAGCATCTGACTTTTTCGACCTTGCGGAGGCGCACTAAAAGCCAAAATTAAATATTTTTAACACGGACAATTTAATAGTCGAAGCGCTTTGACGATTAGCTAAGCTCTCAGGCATTTTAGATAGAAATGTAAATGGGAAATGATTGGGAATGTTTAGCGTATGCAAATCTTTATAAACGTGTCCGCACTGGGTTTGTAATGTGTATAGGCTACACAACTGGTCTTGTGCTTGCTAAGAACATAGACGCTTCTATATCCTCAACAAAGCCCATTACTTAGGTTTGGCTGTAAAAAAATACCACACGCTAATAGCCTGAGAAGTCATTTCAATTAATTATTTAGTTTATAAATTCGTGTATGCATGCTTTCAAGCAGGTATAATTAGACACGAACTCTGAGAGAAAGATCCTTATCTTAAACTTAAATACATTCTAATGTCTTTCCATGGTAATTTTTTTATTTCTTATTTAGAATATCTATCCTTCTATTCGTCCATTTATAATGTATCCATCCATTTACTAACGAGATTTGAAATAGGGTATTGAGTCTAGGTAATTATATTATAATTTGTAAGTGTAGTAACACTCGCTGAGGATGACTATTGCGCCATTGAAACGCGGCTGAACAAATAAATGTAATTATTGCAATTCCGAGTTTTAAAAAATACGACTTGCCGAACTTATAAAACACTGAGACAAAACGTTTTTGATCTTACTAAGCTCTCAGACGCTTAAGCACTAAAGCTTTAGTATTTATTTAAACTTATTATTAAATAACCTGCGACTACTCTTTCATTTAAAGTTTCTATCCCAGAGCAAGACCAAACGATGATTCCGGACTTTTCTTTCTTGCTGTGTCGTTTACCCTAGGGTAAACTCGTATTACACTCCCATTAACAAGTCATTCGGTTTTGATGGATGTTTTCTCATCGCCCAACTCTTACTAGCGAGCTAATGACCGATGCATGTTTGTTAACTGGCGCAGGACAGACTTGGACACTATCGTCGCTCATTGGTAGGCGTTATACAATTGTGTAAAGAGACTTCAAAACCAAATCGGGATATATTTAGTCTTCCCCCTTTGTAAGCTATGCATCCTGCAATAAATGCAAAGCCTACAATTGCTTTTTAAACCTAACGGTAACGACGAACTTTTCTTTAAAGATTCTTCTACGGGTTACTGATAAAGCCTGTATGTAGGCTACATCCTTTTTGGCTACCCACCCTGCAGTGAATGCAAAGGATACAGTTGGTTTTTAAACCTAACGGTAACTACGAACCTTTCTTTAAAGATTCTTCTACGGGTTATTGATAATGCCTGTATGTAGGCTACATCCTTTTTGGCTACCCACCCTGCAGTGAATGCAAAGGATACAGTTGGTTTTTAAACCTAACGGTAACTACGAACCTTTCTTTAAAGATTCTTCTACGGGTTACTGATAAAGCCTGTATGTAGGCTACATCCTTTTTGGCTATCCACCCTGCTGCGAATGCAAAGCCTACAATTGCTTTTTAAACCTAACGGTAACTACGAACCTTTCTTTAAAGATTCTTCTACGGGTTACTGATAATGCCTGTATGTAGGCTACATCCTTTTTGGCTACCCACCCTGCAGCGAATGCAAAGCCTACAATTGCTTTTTAAACCTAACGGTAACTACGAACCTTTCTTTAAAGATTCTTCTACGGGTTACTGATAATGCCTGTATGTAGGCTACATCCTTTTTGGCTACCCACCCTGCAGCGAATGCAAAGCCTACAATTGCTTTTTAAACCTAACGGTAACTACGAACCTTTCTTTAAAGATTCCTCTACGGGTTACTGATAAAGCCTGTATGTAGGCTACATCCTTTTTGGCTACCCACCCTGCAGCGAATGCAAAGCCTACAATTGCTTTTTAAACCTAACGGTAACTACGAACCTTTCTTTAAAGATTCCTCTACGGGTTACTGATAAACGTTGGTTTTTAAACCTAATGTTAATTACGAAACTTTTTTCTAAAGATATTTGAAAATCCAAGGAGGCTACTAATAAATCTAGTATTTAGGCTGTTAAATTTTATTTCAAGGTTATGTGTTACATTAATTTAAAACTTTCAAACCGTGGCTCGAGACCTCTAACCTATACTTCCAAGAGTTTACTAGTGGATAACCTCATACGGGTGTTTTGGTTATCCAGGGAATCTTTAGCCGACCGCATTGTTATTCTTATATCCTGGGATACGTGTAATATTCAATATTTTTGTAAGAGTATGCTTAGTTTTTATTCTTTATATTCACATGAAATTAAGATCTTTAATATAAACTAACAGACAAGTTTATAATACTCTAACACGTGAGACGGATCATTTCCAGTGAGGTTTATTACGCGATATTAGAGTTAAAATGTGTAAAAATAATTGTAGAGTCTTATGGAATATTTAATATTGATAAGTATTGGTTAGGAATAATACAGTATTTATGTTTTGATAATAGAGCCATCCTAGGCTGCGTTATCTAAACTGATGAGGCAGGATTATATAAGTACAGTTTGCTAAGAGTAAAAATAGAATTACTGTAGTTCCCAAGTTATGCCTGAAAGTGGACATTTTCACTGCTGTCTGATGAAGAAGTTAATTCAGTAAAATAATTATATATTTTAATTAGTCCCAGTTTACCTAACGAAATAAATAGAGCTCAGATGACCGGGGAGCCGTGAAATTAAAAATTTATATAGAGCGCAGTAGCGTAATTATAATAAATAATTATTTGTTGTTGTTTATTTATTATAATTACGCTGCTGTGCTCTGTATAGATTTTGTACTTCATGGCTTCCCAGTCATCTGAGCTCTATTTCTGTCATAATTATATATACTGTATATCGATGGATGGTTGATGTTCGGCTTCCAATATTCATATTTGTTGATTCCTCTTCACGTGAGCTACTATTTTTCACTAAACACTTGTAAATATTTACAAACCTGCCTATAGAAGCACTTACTTATATTTGTTGAGGACGGCCGTTTTGGGAGATGTGTCCCATTGTCAATTCAGACCGTAACTGACCCCCACCCTAAAACCCTAACCTACATAAACCTTGAGAAGAGTTACGGTCTGAGTTGACAATGGGACACATTTCCCGAAACGGCCGTCCTCAACAAATATAAGTAAGTGCTACTATAGGCAAGTTTGTAAATATTTACAAGTGTTTAGTGAAAACTAGTAGCTCACGTGAAGATGGAACCAACAAATATATATATATATATATATTTAAAATTATACATTAATTTTTGTTCTTTTTTAGTTTAAAGCGGTCAGCCTGTATGATTATTTTTACCTACAGACAGGAAAGGATTGTGAATATAGGTAAAATAATGGTAGGGACAAACCATAATCCTGGAAGGGGATATAGGGGGCTTCATTATGCAGAGTAGACAAGCTCCCTATCCGTTCTAGACTATCTTGTAATAAATTAAATTATGAAGAGAAGATGGAAGTAGACAGGACCTTGAAAAGGAATAAATCTGTCACTGGAAGTAAGGAAAAGTTATGGCATAGCGTGTGCAAGGCAGACCTTCCCCCAACCAGGATGGAGAGAATTATTACATATTAATTACATCTGCTTCTAGGGTGTTGCTAGATATTCCTACTTCACGAGAGAGTGCATCACGGAAAATGAAGCTGTAGTGTTCATTTACCAACTACTAATTATTTTAAAGAATTATAAATAATTTTTTAAATTATGTAAAAAATCACTATTACTTAATGGATTCCTTTTGAACTACCTGAAGTATTTGAGGAAGCCAAAACGACTGTGGCATGTTTGTTATAACCGACAAAGTAAGCTGTATAAGTTATTTGGAATTTTAAAATAACTTTTAATTACAACAATTTTAACTACAATTTCAGAATTGTAGTTGTTTGGAACCAATGCACAAAGGAATTTGTCAACAAATTAGTGTGTGTGTGTGTGTGTGTGTGTGTGAGAGAGAGAGAGAGAGAGAGAGAGAGAAAGAGAGTGTTTGTTTGTGAGAAAGTGAGAAAAAGAGAGAGAGAGAGAGTTTGTGTGTGTGAGAGAAAGAGAGAGAGTGTTGTGTATGTTTTTCCGTGTGTGTGGGGGGGAGTGTGCGAGCGCACGCTCTGTGTGAGCGCGTGTGTGGCATCTTGGCAATGGCGCTAGTGGTGCACTAGTGTGTGCGTGGTAGAACAACGAAGAACGTGGCAGGCCTCTTAGATTTACTGCCCAATAAAGGAAATGACAAATCGCACATTTTATTTGTCCGAGAATAACATTAAAGCAGAAGCGTGTTTTGGTTTACAATGTAACTATTTCCAGCACATTTAACTACCGGTCGCAGTTGGCCAGCAAGACTTATTGCCCAGCTTGCATTAGAACACGCCCAATACAAAGGCTTTTTCCGGTGTGGCGTGTTTGTTGTTAGTATTTCCATATAATCTCACTTATTAGAGGGAAATGGAACATAATTATGGTTTTAACATATTTATTGCACTAAATTGCGCCCTAGTCTGTTAGGTTTCTTGGTATTCAGCCATGCTTTGACGGAGCCCAATCGTGAAGAAATAATCTTACAGTAACGTCAATCTATTTGGAGTTTTAAACAAAATTCAGTGAAATGACTAGACAACGCGACCTACGTACGATGGGACCCTGTGCTCGCCGTCCGTCAACTCAGTATTAGATACGATACTTCTGTATTTTATATCTCTCAGTTATGTTGAGTTATGGCCAAAAACCTCTTAACCACAAACCTTCTTTATTTTACCCTTATGTACATTTCAATTACCAAGTAACCATCCTCAGACGGATAACATACAAAGACTGATTAACGCTACAAAAATACCTTATTTATAATCTACGGAAACAAGTCACCCCCCCCCCTTTGACTTTGACTAAGGGTGACTTGTTTCCGTAGATTATAAATAAGGTATTTTTGTAGCGTTAATCAGTCTTTGTATGTTATTCCTCTGAGGATGGTTACTTGGTAATTGAAATGTACATATGGGTAAAATAAATAAAGTTTGTGGTTAAGAGGTTTTTGTGTATTTATTAATAAATCCAACCACAGTATGCTCCTAATAAATAGTAACTATGACTAATGTTTGTGTTCATATCAGGATGTAGCGGGAAGTCTTTATTGCGAACTCAAAGTTTCTTAGTAGGTCGATGGGTTATAAATTTTGTTAAATTTTTCAATAAGGACAACCATGGACGGTCGTTCCTCTAGCCTTCCCCCGGATCCGCTATAACTGGTTTTCCTAGAAAATATTATTCAACAGAATTTTAGTTTGTTCTTAGTCAGTGCTGTAGTTTCTTGTATATTTTTATTATTTTTTTTGTATTGTCTTGTGACTTGAGGTTTTTGTTTTTCCTATGTTACAATAGGTAGTAATTTTTCAGTTCTAAATATAGAAAGCTAAAATTTCTGTACAAACTAGGCATTTTATAATTTTTGTGATGTGCGTATAACGTATGGTCAGTAATCACCAAAGACATATTTAAGATAAAAACACAGCAAATTAAAAGAAAACATCATTTTTTCATCCAGTAATAACATTATTCTACAATCATTTGGATAGAGTGTTAATGTTTTATTCAATAAGGCTCTTTAAAAATACGTTCTAAGTAACGATGGAATAGATTTAGAGGAAAGCAAAGTATTGTTTATCGATTGTGGGAAATAGTAAATGCGAATCAGGTATAACCTCAAAACTCATACACGTCGTATTAGAATCTACGTAAATAAGTAAGGTTATACGCTTAACTACAAGACAGTAATTGCACGAAGCAATCGATATAGGCTTAGGCGAGGCAGTGTTGACGATTCGACCTCAAGTCCGTTCATCTTGTTAGCTGAAACCAAACAATAACTTTTACTTAACCTTCGACTCGCTCCTCTGCGTCAACTTGAACTGAATATTTTCAAAACATTCTCCTTTTATCGGTCATAGTTTCTAAAGAGTTTGTGTACACATATCATTACTGTAAAGTTCGTCCTATGTGTTATGCAGAAACGTGGATTGGATTATGGGAGTTGCACTATCAACACATTTGGGAGGGGTTCTTTAGAACATTTTTTATCATAATAATTCTCACAGTTCTAAAGGCATCATACAAAGTAATCATAAAAAAGAGGGCGTTGAATATGAAACATATATTATCCTAATCAAATAGAGAAGTTGTAACAGAAAAAAAAAATCAAAGTTTAGAGTCTTAAAAGTTTAGTATTAGTTTTTGTTTTTTCACTTTAGATAGAGTATTTAGAAATATCTATTTTTAGTACGATTTTTAAGAGCGCAATATACGAACGCATAAATTTTGGAAGAAGATGCATTTTTGGAGCATCTTACGGGTTGGGGTTAGGATTATTGTATTTTAAGTTCCCATTGGCAGCTAGTTCAGTCCTGTATCGTGTAGAATTCATTTAAGAAAATACTTGATGAAAAGTAGTGTAAAGGTTTGATTTTTTTTGTAGTACTTTAAAATATTTTTATTTAGAAAAGCGTAAATAAAAAGTTGTATTTTAAACCTAAAAAACATTAAAAGTTCTATAATTTTCAGAATTACATTTATGTATAAGCAGCGTGGTATTCTTCCCTTCAAATACAATGCATAACCCTTGATTTTATATAGTTTTGTATCCTTTGTAGAAATAAAATTTGAAAGGCATTTCGTAAGCGACGGTCAAAAGTGTTTTGGAGGCAGTCCATTCAAACAGGGTCTGGCGGTTTCCATGATAATAGGAACACCATGTTTCCACGTTTCTCAACTAGTCTTCAATAGTTTTTGTTTTTAGTCTTCCTCTGTGACAGATGTGAACGGTTCAGAAGAACCTGAGTGTGACATAATCTAAGTGTAATAGCAAGAAAACACTTACACTGATACTTATATCGATACTTGAGTTGTATGCAATACATCCGCGTAAAAAAAAAAATCATATTTCTATGAATGTCTCCAATAACATATGTTAAACAAAATGTGCTAGTTTATTTTTACTTATAAGTCCTTAATTTACTGGATAAATATATATAAGCATTTATACACTTTAGATTTTAATGACGTTTGCGGAAGGCGTGGCGAAACCTTGGGATGCGTGAAACCTTGGCCATGCAGTTAGGCCTACATTCCTGAATACAGTTAACGAATACTGACTTTGGGCTTAGGATTTCCAAGCAATCTTGATGACGATTTATTTTCTGAATTATTTATTTTCTGAATTATTTATTTTCTGAATAAAATTTTGACTTCGCAGTTTAGACCGTTCAGACTAGTAGTAGACACGTTAAGCCAGTTAAAGTATCAGAAATTCCTTTAAACCTGTTCGTTTCGGACATGGACTGTAGTTGGATGGACATTCCTTTGACTTGTAAAGTAACACTGCGAGTGCGCGTGTGTGTATGTGTATGTATGTGTGTGTGTGTGTGTGTGTGTGTGTGTGTGTGTGTGTGTGTGTGTGTGTGTGTGTGTGTGTGTGTGTGTGTGTATGTGTGTATGTGTGTGTGTGTGTGTGTGTGTGTGTGTGTGTGTGTGTGTGTGTGTGTGCGTGCGTGTGTGTGTGTGTGTGTGTGTGTGTGTGTGTGCGTGTGTGTGTGTGTGTGTGCGTGTGTGTGTGTGTGTGTGTGTGTGTGTGTGTGTATGTGTGTGTATGTGTGTGTGTGTGTGTGTGTGTGTGTGTGTGTGTGTGTGTGTGTGTGTGTGTGTGTGTGTGTGTGTGTGTGTGTGTGTGTGTGTGTGTGTGTGTGTGCGTGTGTGGGAGAGAGACAGTATATGTGTGAGTGTGTGTGTGTGTGTGTGCGCGCGTGCGCGCGTGCGTGTGTGTGGTGAACGCAGCTATGTGTGCGAGTGTGCATGTGTGTGTGTGTGTGTGGTGGGGGTGTTTGTTTCTGTTTTTCCGCGCGGGTTGTAAGAACCAATAGAAACTGTAATAACTACCCTGATACAGAATTAACATCAGCTGACCAGGATCAACTATTTATAAAAAAAAAAAATTTAGGTACTGCATTATCGGCATGTTTGAAGTAATCGTGGCATTCCTTGTGTTAGGTACAGAGAAACATAGGTCTTTGTATAGTGGGAACAATCTTAAAGATCTTTCGTCTTATGATTTCTAGTAAGCTAGCAAGAAATAGAAAATATGATTTTTTCATAGACTTCTTTGCTCTATGAAAAGTATAAAACTTTTGTTTTAATATTGCGTTTTGTTATACGTCATTAACGTCTATGTTATTGAAACATTTGTGTATGATTGCGATTGGATTACGTTTGGGTGACCTTAATTGCATACAGATTGTTTTAGAAATAAGTAACTATGAAAACCAAAGGCTCTACGAAATCCAGATTTAAATTTTCAAAACATTTTTTAGTTCAACCAAGAAGTTGTGATTAGTACACTTTTTAGAGAATTGAAGAGAAACGAGAAAATAATGTAACGTTTTTGAGATATAGGTATTTTTCAAAATAGCTGTTGTTTGTAATTATAATGACATACGATGAGAAGTACATGCATTGTCAAATCAGTTTATATTGTTGTTTATCTGCTTTCGGTTGTATTGTAAGGTTGTTGCATAGATTGATATTTAAATGTTATCTGCATTTAACGATTTCAAATATTACAATTATTTCTTTGCAGTATATCTTTAAGAGTTGGTTTGAGGCTGTAATCTGTAACCCAATGGATCGGGGCACTGACTTGCTATTATGAATAGCGTATTGGAAATTGAGATAAGGTGTGCGTGTTACCAACATAAATGTTTATATATATATATATTGCCCTTTCCTACGTGGTGTTGAGTAGGCGTTTGTTTTCTAGCCTCCAGCGAGAAGAGATTTACAACAATCGAGAGCTCATGGTTAAAGCGTGGGACTGTACAAGCTGAGTGCACAGTATTGCTAATGCTACACGATAGACTCTATTGTAAAATGTGTCTTTCTAGAAAATTTCTCTATCTACATATATATAAAACGTCATACTGATGTCTCGTATGTTTCACAAGTATAACTATTTTACGGAACTAATTTCCACGTTTTTACAGCCATTAGTTTCGGAATTGATAATTTTAGTTAGCCTTCGTTTGAATACATTTAACTTCGGTTGTTTTTATTATTTATATATACATTTATATTTTAGTTCAAGTTGGCAGTATACTTTTACTAGGTTAAATAAGATTGATTTTTCCCTGTGAGTTTAAGATTGAAATGTAGGTTGTATCGATTTAGAAACCGTTAAATCGAGAAATTTTATTTCCATGAATTTCGAAACTTTGTACTGTCTGTAATTGTTCCAATATGTAATTGTAATTAACATTACGTATGTTTCATTTTACATTCTACGATTTCGACAATGATATTTAGGTGGCAATATTTTCACTACTGTTAAAATCGAGGTATGTTTCTTGTTTTTCTATATCGATATTAAGACAATATTGACTAGCTTAAAATCAGGTGGTTTTTTTTAAAATTTTGATAAACTCTGATTTAGTAATTTATGGCAGTAATCTGACTACTTTTAACATCGATGTATTAAATTCATTTCCTTGAATTACAACATTGATATTTATGTGGTTAAAGATTAAATTTAAGGTGGCCGTAGTTTTTTTAACGGTAAAATCGAAATTTCTTTTACTTTCTTGAATTTCTATACTCGTTTTTAGGCGGATATATGGCTAACTTTATATCAGCGGTGATTTTTCTACCTCCATAAGTTCAAAATTAGGAATTTTCGTGGCTTCAATCCGACAAGTTTTATCATCGATATAAATAATTTTATTTTTTAAATTTCTACTTTCAAATATAAGTGGCAGTAGTGTAATAATTTCATGAACTTGTCAGTCGAAATTCAGGAGGCTTTGCATTGATCTGTTAAAAGAACAGTGTTTTGTTATACAACTAGTGCTGCTTCTTAAACCACATCAAGAGCACAGAGGTAGTAAAATATATTACAATGAAAATATTTGCAAACACCCTAAAAAAACTAAAATAATAAAAACTCCAATAATACAAGTTACCTGAGCATTTCGATGACCATAAAATGAAAATTTTGAATTTACACAATTTGTTAAATAACAGCTCATTTGTAGGCTACATATGAGCAATAGATTTACAAATAGAAATCATAAATAAGTTTCAGTGATTAGTTATTATCAAACATAATTTATCAATACGAAGTTCAACACTGGCAGAAATTACAGATACCAAACTCCCGATAAAAAATGCTTATTCATTTTTAAAATAAAGTTCTAAACAACCCGTTATCCATCGTGAAAATGCAATTTCAGGCTTTTCCATCGAATCGAAAGCTTTTAAGATGTCCGGGTTGGAAACGGGTTTCAAGTGGCATGGTATAAAAATCTTATACTCGCTCCTCCATCGAATGCCCGAGATTTATCTCAAAGGCGATGCCAGTAAAACCTTTCGTTGAACCTGCACCAGCCTGAAATTTGAAATAGCTTTTGAAAATTCGAACTCTGCTGCTGATTAAAGATCACTTTTGATTTAAACTGCGATATTATTAATATATAAATTCCAGTTTACCAAAGCAAGATAGCTAAATATTGTACGATTGAAGAATGAAATTTAAGAAATTACGTATGCAACTACATAATTAATCTGGAAGTGATTATGATTGGCAAAATCCATAAATTCTAGTACACCTAAGCAATGTAACCAGTTATCTTATGTTTGGAAAGTAAAAATTCAAGACATCGTTCCTTATATGAATCTAATAAATTCTAGTTTATCAAAGCAATCTAATTAGATATTATATGTATGGAGAATAGAAATTCAAGATGACCCAAAATGCTTGACAGTGCTAAATTAAAAGAGGTGGACATGTTTAAACAATATTTAATTTTAATTCATCCAATTGAAAAATGTATAACTTTATTGCATATTCAAAATTTATAATGAAAATGTGTTAATTTTAATTTTTATATAAATGGTATAAATAACTAAAGCATCGAAGAATATTTAGGACAAAAACTCCGTTAAAACCCCTGAGTAGCGGTATTCGGTACCTCTTCACTCAGGAGGAAAGCAAGGCTACGTATGAGTGAACCTAACCTGACACGCACCAATTTTTTATTTTTCCTAAAGGAACATTTTGCCCTGTCCTTAGTACTACCTTATTTCATCTTGATTATCCCTCTTCCTACAAAGACGTGTATTAGATATCTGAAGAAGATCTGCTCTCTACAGGGGCCATACAGAAGGGTGGGTGAGAGTATGTACTTTTTTTAATAATTACAGCTGTTGCCACCTCTCCGTATCAAATTTCCAATTTCTTCTGCCATATACTATGCCTCTTCTAGGTTTCTTCCAGTCATTGCTTCGTCGATGCCATCACGCCAACGTCTTCGTGGCCGTCGTCTCTTTCTTTTCTCAGGTTGAATCTATTCTATTACCTTTGGAGCCCACCTTCTGCCGTCCTCTTTAAGTGTCCAAACCATGTTAGTTGTCTTCTTTCTATCTCCTCCCTTATATTTTTATCCATTTTCATTTCGTTACGAATTTGCTTATTTCTGACTCTTTCAGGTCTCGATTCACCGTAGCGTCGTCTTAAATAGTCCATTTCCATCATCATGAGTTTGTTATTATTAGCATTCGTAACATCCCATACCTCTGGACTGTAGAGTGTTTAAGGTTCGTGTCACTGCTCTGCATCTGTTTACTCGTCCCCTGATTTAATCCTCACTATCGCCTTTCTTATTAAAAATCGTTCTTAGATATTTGGAGGTTTGTACCATCTTGATTACAGTGTTTTCTAAGCTAAGGTCCCAAATCTCGTCTTTGCCTACTATTAGATAGTAGGTAATATCTCAGTCTTCCACTGGCAGAAAACACTGAAGACGATCGCCACATAGCGATCGAAAATGTTCTGTCTCAGTAAGTTTTTAAAAATTTACAAAATTTAAAGTTCGGATAGTCATAAACTATTGTATTAATAAGATTCGCCGAACGTTATGGACTATAACATTCAAGATATATTTTGAATGTGAATAGCCAGCTAATGCCACGTAATTTGAACTGTCTGGTAGTTTTTATTTCTTGTATTACAACCGTCATTGAATTATTTTGGATGCATCTTTCTTGCATCCAATTTGTACGCATCATTTCTCAGATTTATCCAATAAGTTCGTTACGACTGTTAAACCAAGATACCTCTTATTACGGTATATTTAACAATACTTTGCGGTATTTTACAAGCACAGATCTACCGGAATATCTTCGTACCACAAGCACTGGCTAGTTCTGAAATGGCTGCCCCAAAGTTCTAACTATTTACGTATGGGTCAATCCACATAGGCCCTACATAGAGAGCGAGAGATGTTTGCTACTTTGTTTCAGATATTAATATTTTTATTATTTATTTTATTATTAACATTTTAATTTCTTTTTATCATTCAATCGTTTTTGCCATTATTATATTAGTTAGATTTTTTATGTAATACAAGTAACATAAACAAAAATTCCTATTTGATAAGGTCAACTCCTACTTAGATAACCAGCGAAAAATGTTATTTTATTTATCTTTTTATAAATAAAGTAACAAACTATAAGTTAAAACAGCTGCTTTAATCTTCGTTAGAATAACCAACGTTTTCGTACTTTAGAATAACCTATGTGTTCATTTGAAAATAAATAAACCTATATTTCAGGTTGTTTTATTTTTTTCCTACCACATAACCTATAACGTAAAATCAGCTTTCTTGTATAATGTTATAATTTATATTACGCCAAATAGCATGGATTACCTATATCATCAACCTTTCCCCTTTTATGAAACGATTTTATCCCATGTAAAAGTAAAATTAATTTATTATTAAATTTATTTAATGAATTAATTTTTCAAAAAAAAGCTATCACCATAAATTATCAAATCAAGTATCATAACCTTTGCGTTAAACCAGCTGTTCTACCACTTAACCTATAACATAAAATCAGCTGTTTTTTAAAATCATATGATAACAGTTATTTCAAGTCTTATATTGCAATCCTTGTTCCGGCTAATATATTAGTAGGCTTTATATATACAAGGAGACACATAGTCCATTAGTATGCTTTGAATATACAGGGGAACAGATAATCTAATTAGTAACTTTTGAATATACAAGGAAGGTGGCCAATTTATTAGTAGGCTTTGAATATACAAAGGGACAGCTAATCTATTAGTAACTTTTGAATATACAAGGAAGTTGGCCAATTTATTAGTAGGCTTTGAATATGGAAAGGGACAGCTAATCTATTAGTAACATTAAATATACAAGGGAGGCAGCCAATTTGTTATTAGGCTTTGAGTATAGAAGGGATCACGTAATCTGTTAGTAGGGTTTGAATACGCAAAGGGGGACAGCTAATCTATTGTAATAATGTACAGTAACTTGTAACATATATCTACTATTTATTAGGAATATACTGTGGTTGAATTTAATAATAAATACACAAAAACCTCTTAACCACAAACTTTCTTTAATTTACCCTAATGTACATTTCAGTTAGCCTACAAAGTAACCATCCTCAGAGTGATAACATACAAAGACGAGTCTTTGTATGTTATCCCTCTGAGGATGGTTACTTTGTAACTGAAATGTACATTAAGGTAAATTAAAGAAAGTTTGTGGTTAAGAGGTTTTTGTGTATTTATTATTAACATATATCTAGGTTTAACAGACTGAATATTTAAAAAATAAAAAAACTCGCATTTGACACGAAATTACATTTATAGTGGTAATTCATGTATTTTAGTATTGTATTAATATGTTTACCACGGCTATTGAATATTAATAGGTTTCTTATAATCAAACTGATAATTAAATAATTTTGATTATTAATTTTAACAGCCTAAAATAATGCATATAGCTTTTTTAATACTTTTTACAGTATTTTTTAATTCGCCTAATTAGTAGCATCAAATTAATTTTCTTCCTTGTTTAAAAAATTTTGTTCTGTACAATGTTGTACAATTTTGTTCTGAAATTTGTTCTGTACAAAATAAAAATCATTTGATATAATCGATTTAGCTTTTAAACTCTGAAATAAGAGCTTAATATTTCAGCATTGAAATATTGAGTTTTCAGGATTAAATCGTTATAAAACTTGTACTAGCAAAGTTTACAAGTAGTCTATATAATTTATTTAAGACTGTATGAAAGTGAAGAAAAACTAAAATACATGTTTCAAATTTGGAGCTCTAAATTAAATATTTGTTTTGTAATCTAGTGTAGTGTTGACCACAGCCATTACAAAAAAAACATCAGCATAGTGATAAATGTTAAAATTAAATAATTGGAATTTTGAATAGTAGGTTATAAAGAGAAATAAGGCCTTGAATATATTTGCTCAAGTAATTGTTGATGTATAAGACAGGGTGGTTTCTTGTACTTGACAAGAGACAGAGAATCCAGGTAAAGATTTTGTAGGGCTGAACATCTGTCTCTCCGTTAGCCAAAAATATCTTTAGTAGGGGTTGAGAATGTTAACAGGAACAGGTTAGTTTGAAAGAGTTAATTGTGAAAATGTGCCGTCCTGTGCCGTGTCTAACAAGTGAACTAACAATTCGTGTGAATATAAAGTGAATTTTTTAGTGAACAGTGAGTTTCCCAAACCATCTTGATTAAATAACCACCTTGTTCACAAAGTGCTATAATACGAGTATTATAGGGTTGTAATGAATAATACTAGAGACGACGTGTATGAAATCAAAAGAATATAGGTAACAGTAGACTATCTATATAAGAAAAAGAAAAATGCTCTTGTAATATGCGGATGTATCCTAGGAAATTGTTTAGATACAGAACGGATTGTTATTTTATGAAAAAAGTCACCTGTATCTGTAACCGGTTATTGTCATTTCGTCAGGACCCATTGGTATACACGTATAAACCTCCATATTCAGCATTAAAAGTACAAGATATCGATAGCATTTACCAATCCTGTTTTCAACATTAACTCTTAAATCCTAAATCAACTAAACTTACTAACCGTTGTCTAATTTTTTTAGTTAATCAGCAATCATTGACAAATTATTGTAATTTAGATTTAAACAAATATAAAATAAATGTTGCTTGTTAATATGTTTTAAATAAATGTCATTACAATTATATTACCAGAACATAATACATACTAGAGCTAATGGAGTATATAACATAGCTCTGAAAATGATGCTGTGAAACATTATTTTAATATTAGTTGTAACGTCTTAAATTTTTTAAATGTCTTTCATATAGCTGAAATGTTTGCGGTACAGCAACGGCCTAGCGAGGACTCGACATTTTCTTATTGAAACCCAAACAAATTCTTATCGAATTTATTGAAACCCAAGTTATAGGCTAATATTAATTACAATATCTATTTTTATTTATTAAATTTTGTATTGTATTATAATAAAATATTTCACAGTATATTTCTATCACAGATACGACACCATTAAACTACATACGAATACCATTTAAAAATCGTTATATTACTTTTTCATGATTAGAAGTGTAAACATTTATAATGATCAAATGCTTATGTATATTTTAAAATATTTGTATATTCAAGAGAATTTGATATAACTACATACAATCCAAATACTAATTATTCTGTTAGTTTTGCAAAATAAAAAGGTTTGTAAACAGTCTAATTTTAAATAAAAATGATAATTTTACTACTAAATTTTATTAATTTAAATATAATTCAATAACATTCCAATTATGTAGAGATTTCATGCATAATGAAATAAAAAAATTCTTATACAAATTTATTAGAAAAAGACCTCAATAGTCGGTATCAAACATTTCATTAGGACCTCCCTTTGCTTTTAAATAAATAGTAGAGCTGAGACCCCAGTAGTAGGTTCTAAAACGGCAAGACCTCGCTAGTGTGCAAACAAAATCAAAATTTTAAAATTAATTCCGAAATAAAAAAACTTATACCATTTGATTCAGAATTTAAAATATAACAGTTCGCCATAATTTATTGTCAAACTATTCGATTTGTTTAGCTATAAATAGGCGAGACCTCGTTGGTCGGTTTCGGAAAATTACGGAGTCCTCGGTTAGCCGGATAGTGTTTAACCCCGTTACACCGAGGTTCTCATACAAACCTGTATGTGTGTGTATGTGTGAGTGTGTGTGTGTGTGTGTGTGTGTGTGTGTGTGTGTGTGTGTGTGTGTGTGTGTGTGTGTGTGTGTGTGTGTGAGTGTGTGTGTGTGTGTGTGTGTGTGAGTGTGTGTGTGTGTGTGTGTGTGTGTGTGTGTGTGTGTGTGTGTGTGAGTGTGTGTGTGTGTGTGTGTGTGTGTGTGTGTGTGCGTGTGTGTGTGTGTGTAAAAAGAAAATGTTTATTCAACTATAAAAAGTTGAAATCTCACACCACTGTGAAGAAATTTTATATCACAATATATTGTTGTATTGTATTAAATTTCATACCATAAAACCTAACTATAAAAAGACCCAAACTAATCCATCTAGAGGAAAATCCATCACGAAGGAACTCGGGTCGTGAATAGAGCTAGAAACAATTCAATTTAACAATAATATAAACTACTATTATTAAATTCATAAGTTAATGAAAATATAAAATGAATATAATTATGACAAAGCGTTATTTTTTACAAATAGGTTAGGTTCGTATAAACCACACCTTTCTTGGTATCCTAGACGACTATTATTAGCAATGTTGTTTTCAAATATTATTCAACATTCTATTTTAAAAATATTTACAGTTATATTCATTCTAGTCTATAGAATAATTAATTTCTTTGAATTTTACTGCTACGGTATAGCGTTGATGCTAATTTAATTGACTACTAATCTACTGTATAGAACCTATTTAGCATAGGCCTATATGAATTATTACCCATAAAATATTGTTTAACAATGGGGCCATAACAGAAGCTGGTATGTGGCCATTAGTGCTGAATTTGATAGTGTGGATGTAAATCATATAAGGAGAATAAACTGGGAGACAGACTAGGGCATTAAAGTTAATAGCGGCAATCCGAAATGTAAAAGTTATAATGAAAGGTAAGCCAAAGGTAAGTGAAATAGGCAAAGGGCTTGGAACAGACACCTTGATGATCTCATCAACAAAACGTTCACTGGTAGGTGTTCGCAAGTCACCCGGCGGGAGTCACGAGTTTGAGGTTGGATTCGTGTTGCCGTGGTTTCAGTCTGTGTCTGCACAAAGAGTTTAAGTTGTGAGACTTGTAGTCTAGTCACCATTCTTCTTTTTTCACCATCTTTTTTTCTTCTAATAAACACTGGTTTGTGGTAGAAGTAAGTTACAAAACATATACATATAGCTTATTCTAGTTTGTATATTTCCAGACGTACAACATTTGTTTACTGTTTAAATTAAAAAGATAACATTGAATTGAAAAAAATACTAGAAAATAGAGTTTAACTTAAATATAAAGTTTAAACAGTACGTATTTTTATACATACAAAACAAGTAATATACAATTTTCTTAAAAAAATCAATTCCTACTCAAGTCAACAAAGAAAATTCTTTTTTTAGTTTTTTTAAATTTTATAATTACAAATACCTAATATAAATATGTATATACGTATGTTAGAATGACTATTTTAAGTGGCAAAATAGAAAGCGAATTTCTTGCGATTTTTCTTTTTCTTTCCTGTGTACCTATAGTATTGGACTATTATTTTTGTTTGCTACTATTTATACGCTTTCTTATTTTTCGTCACTTCGCTTTTATGTAAATTAATGACAAACAAAAGAATCAAAAACTATCATTTTAGAAAAAGATCACGACTTTGAAGAAGACGATAGATCTGCTACTATAGGTACTTTTAAGTAGAGGAAAGGCTGAGAAGAAGATAAAACCTCGTGGGAAATGTTTGAGTCAAATTTAATCTTGAAAATATTACACCTCATATACTTATATCAACCAGGAGATAATTGGGAAACTTTATATAAAATTAGTATATAAAACAATGCACAACAAATAACATTTAAGCAAATATTATCAAACAAACAAACAAGCTAAGTACTCGTATATTCGAAGATATGAACAATTAAAGAAAAACAAGATTATATTTGAATTTTTATTAAATTCACCTCTCTTACAAGATTTCATTTCATAATTTAGAAACCTAACCTAATCACCTGATCTGACCTAACCTAAACTGACTGAATCTATTACAACTTATGATAAATCATATTATTATATGTAAAGAGCTGAAACGTTATTTGAACGACTTCCAAAGTAGTCATGGCAATTTTTACTGTAGAGAATTCAAATTGTTGGATAGTTGCTACAAACATTTTTGTGAAATTTTGCCGATTTATAAAAAAAAATTATTCTAGTTGCTTTTCATAAAATATGTTTTATGGTTAAAAATATTTGAAATGCAACTTCCAATTTTAAAAAATTTCAAAAGATAAATTCTTACATACAAGTTGGTGTTTTTCCAAAATTACTCATAGATTGCCAAAGGTCGCGTTTTTCCATTAAAAGTGTAATACACGAATAATATTAGGAGTTTCCAAAGACAATTTCTTAAAATTATCAATATGACTATGAATTTCGAAACAAGTATTAACTAGGAATAATGAAAAATATGTTAATACTCTTAGTCCCGGTTCCCTAAGAAACCATTATACCTTTTTCCTGTAAAAGCCATAAACACCAACCTAAAGATATTTATAATATGACTATCAAAATACTTTTCTAATATTAGTTCTACTATCGCAAATGTATTGAAATTCTACTATCTCAATTGAATCTGTTTAATTTGTCGTTAAGGCTCCTGATAATGAAAAGGTTAATAGTAGGGTCTATAATTAATTATGATGATTTTAATAAAGGCTTTCTTTTAATTGTCTTGTTATTGTACAACGATAAGAACGAAGTTCTCCTTAAATTTCAATATTTATTCTGCCAATTAGCGATGATTTATGCGTAAAATTTTGCAACTGCACAAACTGTGCAATCGTATTACGTAGAACCAGTTTCTAATCCGGCGATGCCCGTTTAACCTCTCTAAAAAACTAATAATATAGGCAAAACATGTATGAATTATAAAACGCAAATCATATCTGTGCGTCGATTGTTGACTTCATTCTTTTTAAAAAAAAAAAACATAATGAGTGTGATAAGAATACTTTGCTTGCCAGTCAAAATAATCTCTGATATACTGTCCGTCCACATGTTTTAATAGTTACAACACAACATTGCGTCATTAGTTTTTACTAATTGGACGCTTTCAACGATTATTTTCACTTTAAGTGTGCGGCTCTTAATTGGAGTCTACTTATTATATTACTTTCCTTGGGACTATTCCTTGTACAGTTTGGCAGCTCTCAAGGTTAATGAACAGGTTAGACTGTGGTAATCCCAGTCTGAGGGTCTGGCCCTTAGAGGAGGCCCATAGAGAGTAGATACAGATCAAAATACACTATCTTGACCGAAATATTCAGAAAGGGGTATTTAAGCATTACAGATAATCGTGCTGTTTGAAAGGGACGCTCTTAACAGTCTAACGGGTTGAGTTTATGCCCGCTTAGAACCGAGTTCCTAGGCGGAGGGTCCAGCCCTTAGGTAATAAAACCAAGGTCCGATTCCACCTCCAGGACCGAAACAATCAGATGTGTATTGAGGTACAGACAACCTGGTTCGGAATGTTCTACTGGTTCCGGGTGGTTTTGGAAAAACTGTCAAAGCCAAAGTGTGACTGGTTGGAGTAGGGCTGGCAGGGGCGGGCCAGTCACTAGTCCAAGCCATACATTAAGACTTCCGGGCTCTTACAGGATACAGTTCGCCCACCAGGAGAACCGAAACGACGTATGAGGGGTGCGGGGAAGTATCCTCAGAAAATCCCATCTACCTAACATCCCTTCCACTCCCAAAGCATTGTCTCTCACACGCGCCAGTTAGTACTAGCCCAGTCACGAACATTCGCCTGAACATTTTAGTTCATATTGTGTCTGTGTCAGTTGCCTTTACCTTTGTTGTGTAGGGGTGATCTTTTTACAATTCTGCAGAGGGTAGTACACTAACAGCTGGGTCAAATGTGGGGGCTGGTTTCCGAATTCTTTGCATTCCTTCCAGCTCGGTTCTCGTGGCGGGCGAACTGTACAGTTGAACCATTTTGACAAAAACCGCCTAGCGCAGGCATGTGGGGGTGAGGGGTGGGGTTTGGCCGCTTGCGAGGGGGAGGAGGAGAGAAAGTTCTAAGCAGAAACGCTACCAACCTGACTAAATACTTTCAGCTGAGTTGAATCATTTATGCACGCCAAGGGAATGAACCCGGATACTACCCGGCTGCATCTTTTCTTAAAGAAACTAAAACCACGTGCCCTATAATATACAAAAGATAACATAAAACACAAATCAAAACAAAACACCGGCAAATGTTTTTGGAAAGGTACCTACAGATCCACCACCGGCTGCTTTCACGACCAACTGAAGTGTCGCTCAGAGCTGTCGCCCTAAAGCGCATGCGCACTGGCAAGTCTTAGCAGTGCGCATCTAACACCCCGAATTTTCACAAAGTAATTCGATTGTACCACGAGTTGTGGCAGCAAGTTCACTCTCTGGGTTTAACGGAAGCTGTTTGGGCAGGAGACTTGTGTTTGAGGGCGGATTCGTGGAGGCGTGCTCTTGTACTAGACAGATAGAAAGATCTCGTTTTATAATTTTTCTTAATGTATGGAGTTGGTTGAGAGTTTACGCTGGAGTAAACAACCCACAGTTCTACCTCTGGGCTTTCTGCTTTTCATATATATATATATACGCGCTCAGGCTTCTTTCTAGACCTCACAAACTGTACAGACACCGGTTGCTGGCTGAAGTGATGTTTGAAAACATTTGACTGGCAGCCAAATTCCCAGCCAGCAACTCGACTCACAAAGAAATGTCATTGAGGTAGCAACAGGAAAATGAAATCATTTCTAGTTGCTGTCGGATATTAGATCAAAACCGACAAGCCAGTAACTTATTACCTAGCTCGGTTTACACAGACATGAGACGATTGCCCGGGGACAGTTGACTGGCGTAGATTTATTGGTTTCGTGTGTGAAGAGTTTACTGCAATTGTCCTGTCAATTTCCTAGACAGTCTATTGTCTCAACAAGTGGACTGAGGACAATCATTGGGTCCAATTTCGATCCCCTCCATTAAAACATTATTATTTCTTGAGCCATCTATTACATCATGTGAACTTAACAGCTTGTAGCTGTTTATCGAGAGCTGGACACTTCATGAATCACAGACTTATTTATGCCTTCTTCTGAGGTAGGACAATAGCTTTTTGGAGGGCTAACTGTCGTAAAATCATAATTAGTAAGAACAATAGGAGATCAAGACTGCTCGGAAAATGGTGTCATAAGAGATAGCTAGCAAGCTGTACTTGGTGAGTTTCAGAACCAAAGCGGAGAAGAGGTTGCTATATAACTAGCTAAAACAATAAACGACTTTCAGCCAAATTTAACGATTTCCAAAACTTTCTGGATTCATCTTGAATAGGTCCCTCACTATAACTGGGATTCCAAATCTATTCTGAGAATATTCAGGTTGCTGAGATGTTTATACTCCTAGATGTTTGGTGTTTATATATTTTTTATTTAATTATGACAAATTTAAATTATAACTAAATACCTATCTTTCAAAGCATGAAAGAAGTACAAAAGATTTTCTAATTAAAATAAAAGAAATTTATTTACCACTATAAAATTGACAATTTTGTACAAGTGTAATTGGCAATTCTGGATTGTGTGTTTAATTTACATCTATTGTTAAACTTGCATTGTGTTAAACAACTTGCACTTTAAATACATTTATCTTTATATAGGTTTATCAAAGTTTAACCGATTTTGATTTTTAACGAGTCTGTGAAGTACGTGATTAGATTAGTGAAGGACGTTTTAACCACGGTATGGCTTTACGATACAGGTATTGTAATTGCTATTTGTTGTATTGCCTATACCATATGTTGACCAACTTGTTGCCATTTAAGCTTGTACTTGCTATCTGTTGTACTACAGCGTATGTTGACCAACTGATATTTAGGCGTGAACTTGATACCTTTTGTACTATAGCGTATGTTGACCAGCTAATATTTAGGCGTACTTGATATCTGTTGCACTATAACGTATGCTGACCAACTGATATTTAGGCGTACTTGATATCTGTTGCACTATAGCGTATGTTGACCAACTGATATTTAGGCGTGAACCTGATACCTTTTGTACTATAGTATATGTAAACCAACTGATATTTAGGCGTGTACTTTATATCTGTTCTAATATAGCGAAGGTTGACCAACTGATATTTAGGCGTACTTGATATCTGTTGCACTATAGCGTATGTTGACCAACTGATATTTAGGCGTGAACCTGATACCTTTTGTACTATAGTATATGTAAACCAACTGATATTTAGGCGTGTACTTTACATCTGTTCTAATATAGCGAAGGTTGACAAACTGATATTTAGGCGTACTTGATATCTGTTGCACTATAGAGTATGTTGACCAACTGATATTTAGGCGTGAACTTGATACCTTTTGTACTATAGTATATGTAAACCAACTGATATTTAGGCGTGTACTTTATATCTGTTGCACTACAGCGTATGTTGACCAACTGATATTTAGGTGTGAACTTGATACCTTTTGTACTATAGTATATGTAAACCAACTGATATTTAGGCGTGTACTTTATATCTGTTCTAATATAGCGAATGTTGACCAACTGATATTTAGGCGTACTTGATATCTGTTGCACTATAGCGTATGTTGACCAACTGATATTTAGGCGTGAACTTGATACCTTTTGTACTATATTATATGTTGACCAACTGATATTTAGGCGTGTACTTTATATCTGTTCTAATATAGCGAATGTTGACCAACTGATATTTAGGCGTACTATATATCTGTTGCTCTATAGCGTATGTTCACCAACTGATATTTAGGCGTGAACTTGATACCTTTTGTACTATATTATATGTTGACCAACTGATATTTAGGCGTGTACTTTATATCTGTTCTAATATAGCGAATGTTGACCAATTGATATTTAGGCGTACTAGATATCTGTTGCTCTATAGCGTATGTTCACCAACTGATATTTAGGCGTGAACTTGATACCTTTTGTACTGTATTATATGTTGACCAACTGATATTTAGGCGTGTACTTTACATCTGTTACACTACAGCGTATGTTGACCAACTGATATTTAAGCGTGAACTTGATACCTTTTGTTCTATATTATATGTTGACCAACTGATATTTAGGCGTGAACCTGATACCTTTTGCACTATAGTATATGTAAAAAAACTGATATTTAGGCGTGTACTTTATATCTGTTCTAATATAGCGAATGTTGACCAACTGATATTTAGGCGTACTAGATATCTGTTGCTCTATAGCGTATGTTCACCAACTGATATTTAGGCGTGAACTTGATACCTTTTGTACTGTATTATATGTTGACCAACTGATATTTAGGCGTGTACTTTATATCTGTTGCTCTATAGCGTATGTTCACCAACTGATATTTAGGCGTGAACTTGATACCTTTTGTACTATATTATATGTAAACCAACTGATATTTAGGCGTACTAGATATCTGTTGCTCTATAGCGTATGTTCACCAACTGATATTTAGGCGTGAACCTGATACCTTTTGTACTATAGTATATGTAAACCAACTGATATTTAGGCGTACTAGATATCTGTTGCTCTATAGCGTATGTTCACCAACTGATATTTAGGCGTGAACCTGATACCTTTTGTACTATAGTATATGTAAACCAACTGATATTTAGGCGTACTAGTTATCTGTTGCTCTATAGCGTATGTTCACCAACTGATATTTAGGCGTGAACCTGATACCTTTTGTACTATAGTATATGTAAACCAACTGATATTTAGGCGTGTACTTTATATCTGTTCTAATATAGCGAAGGTTGACAACTGATATTTAGGCGTACTTGATATCTGTTGCACTATAGCGTATGTTGACCAACTGATATTTAGGCGTGAACCTGATACCTTTTGTACTATAGTATATGTAAACCAACTGATATTTAGGTGTGTACTTTATATCTGTTCTAATATAGCGAAGGTTGACCAACTGATATTTAGGCGTACTTGATATCTGTTGCACTATAGCGTATGTTGACCAACTGATATTTAGGCGTGAACCTGATACCTTTTGTACTATAGTATATGTAAACCAACTGATATTTAGGCGTGTACTTTATATCTGTTCTAATATAGCGAAGGTTGACCAACTGATATTTAGGCGTACTTGATATCTGTTGCACTATAGCGTATGTTGACCAACTGATATTTAGGCTTGAACTTGATACCTTTTGTACTATAGTATATGTAAACCAACTGATATTTAGGCGTGTACTTTATATCTGTTGCACTACAGCGTATGTTGACCAACTGATATTTAGGTGTGAACTTGATACCTTTTGTACTATAGTATATGTAAACCAACTGATATTTAGGCGTGTACTTTATATCTGTTCTAATATAGCGAATGTTGACCAACTGATATTTAGGCGTACTTGATATCTGTTGCACTATAGCGTATGTTGACCAACTGATATTTAGGCGTGAACTTGATACCTTTTGTACTATATTATATGTTGACCAACTGATATTTAGGCGTGTACTTTATATCTGTTCTAATATAGCGAATGTTGACCAACTGATATTTAGGCGTACTATATATCTGTTGCTCTATAGCGTATGTTCACCAACTGATATTTAGGCGTGAACTTGATACCTTTTGTACTGTATTATATGTTGACCAACTGATATTTAGGCGTGTACTTTATATCTGTTACACTACAGCCTATGTTGACCAACTGATATTTAAGCGTGAACTTGATACCTTTTGTACTATATTATATGTTGACCAACTGATATTTAGGCGTGAACCTGATACCTTTTGTACTATAGTATATGTAAACCAACTGATATTTAGGCGTACTAGATATCTGTTGCTCTATAGCGTATGTTCACCAACTGATATTTAGGCGTGAACTTGATACCTTTTGTACTATATTATATGTTGACCAACTGATATTTAGGCGTGTACTTTATATCTGTTCTAATATAGCGAATGTTGACCAACTGATATTTAGGCGTACTAGATATCTGTTGCTCTATAGCGTATGTTCACCAACTGATATTTAGGCGTGAACTTGATACCTTTTGTACTATATTATATGTTGACCAACTGATTTTTAGGCGTGTACTTTATATCTGTTCTAACATAGCGAATGTTGACCAACTGACATTTAGACGTGTACTTTATATCTGTTCTAACATAGCGAATGTTGACCAACTGACATTTAGACGTGTACTTTATATCTGTTCTAATATAGCGAATGTTGACCAACTGATATTTAGGCGTACTTGATATTTGTTGCACTATGGCGTATGTTGACCAACTGATATTTAGGCGTACTTGATATTTGTTGCACTATGGCGTATGTTGACCAACTGACATTTAGGCGTGTACTTTATATCTGTTCTAACATAGCGAATGTTGACCAACTGACATTTAGACGTGTACTTTATATCTGTTCTAATATAGGGAATGTTGACCAACTGATATTTAGGCGTACTTGATATTTGTTGCACTATGGCGTATGTTGACCAACTGATTTATAGACCTGAACTTGATATCTGTGGTACTATAGCGTATGTTCACCAACAGATATTGTTTCTACTTTGGCCTTAGGTTTCATACAGACACATTAAAGTGTTTCTAGGAAATAGTGCTCGATGTGGATGTTAACAAGTCGTCCATTTATTGATGCCACTTCCTATTTAAATTATTATTTCAATTGTTTGTGCAAGTGGATCATTATGTCCTTTCCTTACATAATTTCTCCCCTTCCTTGTCACGGGTTGTTCTTGTCCCATTGGGGCCGCTTGTCACGGGTTGTTCTTGTCCCATTGGGGCCGCTTGTCACGGGTTGTTCTTGTCCCATTGGGGCCGCTTGTCACGGGTTGTTCTTGTCCCATTGGGGCCGCTTGTCACGGGTTGTCCTCGTCCCATTGGGGCAGCTGTCACGGGTTGTTCTTGTCCCATTGGGGCCGCTTGTCACGGGTTGTTCTTGTCCCATTGGGGCCGCTTGTCACGGGTTGTTCTTGTCCCATTGGGGCCGCTTGTCACGGGTTGTTCTTGTCCCATTGGGGCCGCTTGTCACGGGTTGTTCTTGTCCCATTGGGGCCGCTTGTCACGGGTTGTTCTTGTCCCATTGGGGCCGCTTGTCACGGGTTGTCCTCGTCCCATTGGGGCAGCTGTCACGGGTTGTTCTTGTCCCATTGGGGCCGCTTGTCACGGGTTGTTCTTGTCCCATTGGGGCCGCTTGTCACGGGTTGTTCTTGTCCCATTGGGGCCGCTTGTCACGGGTTGTTCTTGTCCCATTGGGGCCGCTTGTCACGGGTTGTTCTTGTCCCATTGGGGCCGCTTGTCACGGGTTGTTCTTGTCCCATTGGGGCCGCTTGTCACGGGTTGTTCTTGTCCCATTGTGCGGGCTCTAGTAAATACAACATGATTTCTTGATAGAACGTCTGAATAAGCTCCTAGTCGGCCCGGCGTACACACGTTCGTTTTTTTTTTTCACGGGTTACACGGGTGGGCGCTAGTAAATATAATAGATTAGCTCTATTAAACATAGTAGTGTCCAGACGTATCTAGGCTCGGCACAGATGACGTAGTTTATAGTGGCCCCATTGTGCATAGTTTCAATTTCAAGAAAAACGCCTGCGGAGAGGCAATACGATAACCTGCCACTATCTTGGTCAGTTGAACGTCGCGTACCTTCTTCAGTTACTTCTATTAGTTCTCACTCTCCTTATATATGGGCCTATCTTGTTCAAATTTTCAATCGTTAATAAAATACTTTTTATTCATTCACTCAAGTTCAAATACATATTTTTTAAAACTTGTAGTAAAACTTGATGTTAATACAGTTTTTTTCAAATTCATCATTAATTATATGTAATAATGAATTAATTAAAGTTTTATATGGGAGAAAAACTTTTCACAAAAGAGGCAAGGTATGCAATATAGTTATATCATCCCATTTGTCTTAAAATAAGTAATAACATATAATTTCATAAAACAGCCGATTTTATGTTGTGGGTTGTGGGATAAAACAGCTGTTTAAAAGCATAGTTTATGTTACTTTATTTATATTTGTTGTAATTATTTAATAAAAAGTAACCAAAATAAAATTTGTCTTTGTTGACCCAAGTAGGAATTGACTTAAATTTTGTTTTTTGTTTATATTAATTGTTTAGTTGAACGTTGCGTATACTTTGGCTCGTTGACGCCTTTATCATTTGAAAGCTACCAGTTTCGGCCCTTAGTAAATAAAACACATTTTCTCGATGTCCACCTGAAGTTTGCGATAATCTCAAGTTTGATCAATGTACATAAACTTTAACTATACAAAAAAATTAAAATGGGATAACTTTATTAGAAACAAGTGTGCCTCCTAAGATGGGAATAACTTTAGCGCTTTCCAAGTGGGCGGTAACTTATGAACAGATGCCATTTCTAAATTTCTTTCTACAACAATACCTACTAAAACATTGTTAATACTTAATGTGCATTAGCCACAACATACGTGAACAAGATACAAGGTCAGGTGAAGGTCGATGTCTGGCAGACATATAATGATAGTTTTTTTTTTAATAACAGGTTTAGGATCACGAAGAAATAAGAAAGACATCGTTTTTATCTATTTCTTTCTACCCACAAAACCTAAGTGTAGGAATGCAACCAGTAACAACTTTTATATCGTCCTTGGGCTAAACTTAAACTGCCGAGCAACCAGTAACACTTTACTGTTGATCTTCATGCTAAACCAGTTATTCCTGTTTTGGGCTTGTTTTAAAAGCTTCTTTCTTTCTTATAGAATCGTTCACTATTTGACCGGGAGAAAAATTATCATCAATCTATAGATATTTATACAAAATAAATAGCAGTAATTGAACTGTTGGTGCGCGGTAAATACATCTTCTTCTTAAGCTCTACCGTTTTTACGTTTGGCAGTCTTGAGGAGGCTGCTCTAGAACCGTTCGAAGTATTGTAATAATCTCTCAGATTCTGAAACCAAGACATCCTCCTCCCTCTGCCTCGTCTTCCTATTGTTTCCCTTCAGTACCTGTAATGGCAATATCTTGCTTCTCTCGTCACGTGACCTAGGTATTGTAATATTAGAATTTTCATTTTTGAGCTAATTCAAAGAATTCTGCAACACAATGCATTGGCGATTCTATTGAATAAAATATTAAAGTGTTCTTCTTTTACCCATTTCGAAAACATCTATCTTCTTTTGTATAGAATGACTTATTCTATCTCATAAAAGAGTAGATGCAGAGGTCACACACAGTTACGATTACAGACTCCCCTATCCGAGTAGAGGAGCGTAGGCATTGAGACTGAGTCAGCATAGACGATGACCGGACAATCTTGGAAGAGGAAGACGATTGGACGTTTATATACGAAGGAAACGAGAGTGATTCTGAACTCCTAAGTTTGTTTTATCAAGAAGGGAGAGGTAGGGGAAACCGAAATAAAGGAAGAACTGACCTTCTCAGACAATGTCTCTCCTGAGAGACGGTACCTAGCGGGGAATATGGGCAGAGAAGTAAGAGTTTAGTAGCAAGGTTAGACTGGAAAGCCGCATACACTGGAAGTCTCACTTCGCTTAGCACTTGGGCATTCTCAGATACATATAAAACTCACATTACACATACACATACACACACACACACAAACAAACACACACAGACACATACAAGCACACACACACACACACACATACACACACACACACACACACACACACACACACACACACACACACACACACACACACACACACACACACACACACACACACACACACACACACACACACACACACACACACACACACCACTCACCACACACACACACACACACACACACACACACACACACAAACACATCTCATTATGACAACGATAGATAGTAGTTGTCCTTCACGTACTCGGCTCAGGACAAATGATGCCATATTGTCCATATCCTTTAATTATTGGGTTTTATGTTTACCATAATCCTACCGCCGTAGGTGGTAATAGTCAAACTGATTGATTGCTATAAAACAAAACAAAATAACACAAACGTTTTATCAAAGAAAATGTTTTGTTTTAAATGATTCGCTCCTTTCCGCTAACTTACATTCTTAGCGTCATGAACAACTACATTCTTTACTAAAACAAACTTGCAACCTATACTTGATCTGCCATTGTCTTCAGTTGCCACGCTATTTGGCTGTGAAAATCTTTCCTTTCACACGAACTAAAGTTAGTGTTTTTGTAGGAACGTTAATTTAGTGATACTTTATTTCTTAGTGATGTTTTATTTACTGTAAGATAGCTTTTAGCAGTAGTAAACCAAGGAAGGTACTTTAAAGTATAATTAAAGTGAACCATATATGGAAATTGTTTGGGGGGAACTATCGTATCGTTAGGTTACTGTGCGCTGTGATGTTCAAAATAAACTGTACGTAATGATTTGTTGTTACTAGTAGGGATGGGCCGATTCCGATTCTCGATTCCAGGAATCGTCGATTCTAGGTGGTATCGAAGAATCGTCGATACTCGATTCTTCATTCATAAAAGCGTCGATTCCGATTCCTATTTTGTTAACTATTAAAATATGTGTGTGGAGTAATTTATTGGAAAATAATTAATTACCAACTATGTCTTATTTATGTATTAGTTGATTTGAATGAATTAAATGATTAAAGTAAACGAAAATATTATTATTTATGAAGCAACAGCAATCAAGATCGTAACCATTTCTGGTCATTTGACATCGCTCGTCTCTCTCTCTCTCTCTCTCTCTCTCTCTCTCTCTCTCTCTCTCACTAAATGTCAGAACAAAACACAAAAAAGTACAGTAAAAACTCGATTAACCGTCACCATCGGAACCGTGGCCATGACGATTGAGCGAATAGACGGATAACAGAAACACTGTATTATTTCTTCGAAACTTAACGTTAATAAATTATATTATAGACAGATATCACTCTCACGGTTGAAGGTTTTGTGTAGCCTATTACATTAAACAGAACTTTTAAAAGGTTTTGTCATATGACCAAGATGTTAACTAAATTAATTATTAGAGAACTAGAATGTAAGCTAATATAACTTGAAAGAATCGAGAATCGAAAAAAAAATTTTAGAATCGGAATCGGAATCGGAATCGGAATCGAAAATTTTAGGAATCGGCCCATCCCTAGTTACTAGTATTATTATTTTCCAACAGTATTACAAGATTTATAAATACTTTAAGAGTTTCAGTTCTTCCATGTATTTCTGTTTCAGAAACAAACTTAATTAAATATAATTTGCATTTATTCAAAAGGAAATTATCTTTTGGTTAACTCAGTTGCTTTAAACGACTTCAAGCAATTTCCAATTCTCGTAAACTTTTTCTTGCCTTCTGGGCCCCACGGTTACATTAAAACTTTTCGCCATTAAAACGTATTACAAAACTTTTCAGTTTAAAGTTACTGTTTTCACTTTGCCATTTGGAATAGATTGAAAATACATTTCGATGTAAATTGATAACGTTAACAGACGTGAATAAAATCTATGAAAAATCTTCTGTTCTAAAATTGCAGCGCCCATTCTGCCTGCCAATAAAAACTCTAGGCGCACGACTCCAAAATAAACGTGTGACACGTTTCGCGTAAGGTTTTCTCAGAAGTGAATCGCTTTACCATTTAGACTGAAAATACGGACCCGATAAGCGCGTGACACTTCGTGTCCGAGAACATCCGTTCCGGAAATGGGTTTTCTCAGATAGTGTATGGTTACGGCTCCCATGAGGCGGCACTTGAACATTCTGGCGCGAAAGTGATTATTGCAACAACATATTGCAAAGGCTTTCTCGCGTATTTATTGTTAAATTTTCAAAAAAAGTTCTTCCTGCTTGGCAAAAAATAATAATTTAACTGAATTGGTTCTATATATTTTGTTGTGGTTTTGGTGAAATGAGAAGATTCAGTAACCAGTTAAGTACAAGAAATTTACAGTAGAAAAAAATAAAAATGGTATTCAGAGCTCCTTTTATTTTTTTATACATTAGAACAGTAGTTCCCAAAGTCTGCTACGCGGCTGGCTGTAGCGCCACAAGACTTCGGTTTTTTCACCATCTTACTTTCTTCTTACAAATTTTCTCATAAAAATGGGCGATGTCATGGGCGCCGTGGTGTGTCTCGGAGTTGAAAGTTTAATTGACATGTCTACGGACTTACCTTTGATATAGAAATTTCAACCACAATCTCTGAGTTTTGTTGTGGAGTAGGAAATAAATATCCAGCGTCAGCCAAGGAAGCAATTCGCACTATTACACCGTTTGCTAGTGTTTAGGCTACCTCTGTGGAAGCAGTTTTCTGATCTTACCGGGATGAAATCAAAGTTATAGAGTTATACCAGTCTTTATGCGGGATTCAATATCAGTTTGCCCTGTATCCCAGCTAGACGTTTGTCTTGCATAAACATACATTAAAAAGAGGATAGTTTTGGAATAATAAGTAATCAAACTATTTCATCTATGCCAACGTATGTTGTTTATAATCCTCTAAACAACCATAGTGTTTAAAAAATCTACATCCATAAATCTCCTGACATCATACAAATTCACCTGTTTTCTTTTCCCCACATATCCTCTAATCTCTCCATCTTCGCTGTCCGAATTTATACCTTTTCCTTTTTACCATACACAATTTCTATTTATGTATTGCCCTCACACTATTATAACTCATTGATTTTGATTCATTGCACCATTTTTATTTTGCTCTGTTCGAAAATGTACATGTATATGAAATGCACAGAGAAAGTATAACTTCAAAGACAATGCCTGTTCTATAATTAGTATCATATGAAATGCACAGAGAAAGAACTTCAAAGACAATGCCTGTTCTATAAATAGTACAACTTCGTACGAGAGAACAGCTATTCCGCAATCATTGTCAATTATTTGTTGTTTTAAAATTTTCTAGACTAACATATAAAGTAACAATTTTAAACGAGTGCGGACGAAGCCGTTACGGGGCGCTAGTATTTAATAATGGTAAATTAAATGAATCTATAATATTTTACAATATCAAGAGCCCAGTGGCACAATATATTACAATGAAAATATTGGAAACAACCCCAATACCACAAAATAATCAAAAATAACAGATAATACAAGGGTTTAATCATAGGGAACTTGTATTATCTGTTATTTCTGTGGTATTGGTGCTGTTTCCTATATTTTCATTGTAAATGAATCTACAAATTGACAAAAGAAGGAAATAATGGACAAAGAATTTCTAAGTATTCTACAAAAAGGAAATAATACTACTCCATATTTAATTATATCTTGGAAACTAGAATTTTCTGAAAATTACAACTGTTCTCACCGGCTTGCAATATAAAGACTTCTTATACAATAGTTATATATTAGCTGGCGTCATTGTGCAAGGTCATGCAGAAATAATTTGTACAATGTCTTGCTACGTAAGTAGATTAATATAAAGTGAGGTTATGTTTTGAGCGACAAAACTGCAATTAATCGAACGCTTATCGTTTAGACACGATCAATTTTTGCCAAGCGCGGAGCATTACGATTTTCGTCATTCCATCCAGTAGATGTTTTGTCTATTGCAGTACATGAAGATTAAGATAAGGATTGTAATTATGAATACCATATCTGTTGTGGTATAGAGATAAGGATTATAGCTCTCATGTGTAGAATTACTTATGTAAAATAGGATTGTATGTCTGCTGTCTATTGTTGATATGGGTAGGATGTTTTCCCGTAGTACCCAGGTAGGGTCTATATAAGAATAAGGGAACCTACTTATAATACGTAGCCACCCCCTATCCCCTAATGCTGGAAGTAGGGAAAAATTTAGCTCGCTTTTGTAAGATCGCTTATCTGAAAGATTGTTTTCGTTTTTAAATCCTTTCTATTAACTCACACTCTCCTTATATATATATCTTGTACAAATCGGTAATAAAATACATTTTTATTCATCAATCAAGTTCAAATTCATTTTGTATAATCTCTAGTGGATGAAAATTGGTGTTAAACAGTTTTTCAAATATTTATTCATTAATTAAATTTTAAAAATACAATGTCCCGGTCGGATTTGAACTGAGAGGAACTAAACGCCTAAAATCGTATGCACTTTGGCACTGAGCCAACTTTCCAATAAATAGAAATTTATTACTTAAAGTGGTATATTGTTATAAGAGAGAGATTCCTGGAAATAATGAAGCTTTTCAAAAAATACATAGAATGAGAAATTATAGACCATCATTAGCTTCATAAATTAGAAACGAAAACAAAGAAAGCGAATAAATAGTAAGAAACTAAAATAATAGTCCAACACTGTATACTGAATAGAAAGGAAAATTAAAATTGCAAGGAAATTTGCTTTCTATTTTGCCACTTAATATTGTGAATCTGTCATATGTATATACATTGTTATATTAACTGTAATTATAAAATAAAAAGTAAATAAAATAAAATTTTTCCCTGTTGACCTCAGTAGGAATTGACTTAAAATATTTTTCTGTATTACTTGTTTCGAGTTTTAAAACGATCATGCAGTAGCCTAATGCAATTATCGCATACGAAGGATAGAGAAGGATTATGAATGTATATAGAATTAAAATACAGTTATAAAAACGTTGTAGAGGATTATTGTGGCGTGGACACTCCTAGGTCATGTATCTCACGTGAACCCACTCTCAATCGGGGTCATAAGCAATGGTATATCCGTTACAAACCTTAAGAAGAAAGATTAAGAAAGGGGAAAAAATTATGTGGAACTAAAGAAAGGACGTTATGATCCTATGGTGTCGTGAACAGGGTAGCTTCCTGATGTACGGTCCTTAACCGGAGTAAAAGGAAGGTCAGACCTGCTGCCCCGGAGGAATGTCGGGAGTCAAAGAGCGTTCCCTCTATCGGATCTACCCAAACGGCAATCATCTGACTTTGGCATGTTGTTTATGCCAGTGCGTGCTAAGGAATTCTCATCTCAGTTTAATATTTCATTGTTTTTGAGACGAGATTAGCCGAAACGCCACATGTGGGTAATTTGGAAATGCTCCAAATATAGAGGGTTCAAAGACTGCACAAGAAACCCGATGCGCAAACTCGTAAACTATTTTTTTATTGGCAAAATTAGTTTTTATTTTTTCCGAAACCTGCACTATCTTATCGTTGCATATCTATTATGACAGGCCTAACGTCTAATATAATACTGCTATTATACTATATAATACTACACGTGTAAGTAAAATGACCTTGACAAAACAAGCTACTTTACGAATAAAAATAAACGCTTAGGAAATAATATATAAACATTAGAAAGGCACACGTCTGCAGCAAGTATAAATATGTATAAAATAACGTATTCATAGGTGAAGAGAGAATGTCAAGGGAAACATCAGATTTAATGGAAAAGAAAATGTAAATAATGTTTTCTAAAGCTGTATGTCATTCAAAACTGTTTATTATGAAAATCGTTTTAAATAGGAATTTTTAAGTATTTCAAAACGAATTTCCAAGAAACATCGACTCATCAAATGTGCTAGAAGTTGAATATAATTATCAATATTCAAAATAGACGTGTATAAAATAATATAATTATCCGTGTTCAAAATAGACTTAAATAAAATAATATAACTATCCATGTTCAAAATAGACGTGTATAAAATAACATAATTATCCGTGTTCAAAATAGACTTAAATAAAATAATATAACTATCCATGTTCAAAATAGACGTGTATAAAATAATATAACTATCCATGTTCAAAATATACGTGTATAAAATAATATAACTATCCATGTTCAAAATAGACGTGTATAAAATAATATAATTATCAATGTTCAAAATAGACGTGTATACAATAATATAATTATCAATGTTCAAAATAGACGTGTATAAAATAATATAACTATCCATGTTCAAAATAGACGTGTATAAAATAATTATCCGTGTTCAAAATAGACTTAAATAAAATAATATAACTATCCATGTTCAAAATAGACGTGTATAAAATAATATAATTATCAATGTTCAAAATAGACGTGTATAAAAAATTATAATTTTCAATGTTCAAAATAGACGTGTATAAAATAATATAATTATCAATGTTCAAAATAGACGTGTATAAAATAATATAATTATCAATGTTCAAAATAGACGTGTATAAAAAATTATAATTTTCAATGTTCAAAATAGACGTGTATAAAATAATATAATTATCAATGTTCAAAATAGACGTGTATAAAATAATATAACTATCCATGTTCAAAATAGACGTGTATAAAATAATATAATTATCAATGTTCAAAATAGACGTGTATAAAATAAAATAATTATATTCTCTATAGAACAGTGGTTTTGGGTTTAAATTTGTTAAGAGGAAATATATGTTATATCGCAGAAGAAGCAACATAACAATAAAAACTTAGTTCAGATAAAAATTTGTAAAAACACTGGGAGAAAAAAAACATCACCGGGAAACATTTATAATTATACCAAGAAGGAGAATGTGAATATTGTAGTTGCTGAAGCAACAAGCCATTTTTAATAAATACTATCTTAGAAAATCACGATGACAATGAATGCAATCATGTTGTACAGTTGTCAGCTGCAGACATTGTTTTATTAATCTAAGTATATTGATTTAAAAATATAGAGCGTTAACAATTTACGACTGCATTTAAAAATAAATCTTATTATAAAGTTTGATATAAAAACTTGTGACCACAGATAAATTAAGAATTACATCAACTTACTCAAATAATAATTTCAAATGTATTCTATAGTAAAAGAGTAATCTATTGATTGTGCGTAGTTGTTATTATTAAGTAATTATGAATTTTGTTGTAAGAATTGGATTTTACCACAACTAGCCCATTACTCATTTACAATCACGGATGACAAAACCGCAACAAAAGCGCACTAGTTTCCTGACATATTCTGATAAACAGCCGTCAGGTGACACTGAAACAGGAAGTTCCCATCAAAAACAGGAAATTGAATTTCTCTTTTGATACAACGAATTTAAATGTTTATAGTGTTTTCTGATGAAATAAGTTTCGATAGAATTTTAATATTGAACATTTCTCGATAAAACGGACTGTTCTTTTTATCTCAAGAAGGTCTTCTTCATCTAAATGTAAACAAGTCTAGTCAGATATATTTGTCACCACTTCAGTGATGCGGCGCTTCACATGCAAGCCATGATTCTCTCCTATAGATGAGACTATGCGAGATGCACATCCAAACATTATACCTACTCAAGACTAACCGATAATTTCATGCAGCTCAACTGCGATTATACGGTTAAATACCTTTAAAACACCATAAATCATTATTTTGAAACGTAAAAAATTGTTTAAAGAGCCACGATTAATTTACTAAAGTAAACATAAATAAACAACTATTAAAATGGGGGTGGGGATTTAATTCTTATAAAAAAGGCTGGAAATCGGATATCGCCAAACACAGTTATTCAGGATACGTCCTATCTTTAATTTTTCCTAATTAAGCTTACAAACAAAAATATCTTCGAATAAGAAAAAGGAACAAAAAATATTCGTTTCAGAATTTTTATATTCCACGTAGTTTCAAATCGGAATAAATAATTCCACGACACTGTCATGAAATATCTTCAGCATCCTATTAATACTCTAAGAGGCATTTAATCTGCAGTTATAATATAAATATAAACCAATTTATTTTATGAACAATAGGAGAACAAGGCGAGTTAGAAACTGTTGAAATGAAATGTGTGATTGAGTGCAAAATACAAATTTTTGTTGCGTGTTTTATGATACACATTTACTTTCTTAAAAACTGATGTCAATAGTTCGTAATACAATTATCTGCTAAAATTACATTTTAATAGAATAATATGTTCTGAATAAATACATGTTTTAGATGTCGAAATATCCTACCTTTCATTCCACATTATTATAATGCATAGCCTATTCTTAGTTCAGTTTTCTGCCAGTTCTTGTTTAGTTTTATTTTATTATATTATAAATACTCATAAATTATATTTATTATAAAAATTATAAATTTATCAAAAGATTTAACAGAGATAACTAAAATACTTGAATTAAAAAATTTCAATAATACCTACTTCTTGTAAATACCTAATGAGATCGCATCAACTCGCAATCAATAATATATTATTGAAACGCGTTTTGATGAAAATAGGTCATCATCAGAGAGTATTGCTAACACAACATCTAAACTACAATCTATGTTATACATCTTGAGTTACAGTTTAGATTTGTATTAGGTATTAGCAATACACACTAATGTTAATATCTTATTTATTTAAACACGTTTGCGGAATAAATTATTGATTGTGAGTTGATGCTAGATATTTGAATATTACCTGCTCACAAGCAAAGAAAAGCTCGGAAGTTTGCTATAATTACAGTTTGTATATATATATATATATATATATATATATATATATATATATATCACTTACACTTTATTGTACCTAAACAAAAATCCTACTTGGTATATTAGTGAGTCGACTTTCGAAAGCTTATTAATTAGGCCTACAGTGCTCTCATTTTTAAGCTTTTAAAGACAAGTGTAGAAGAAAAACAAAACAGTGTGGCTGTTTGTAAACACACACACACACACACACACACACACACACACACACACACACACACACACACACACACACACACACACACACACTCACACACACACACACACACACACACACACACACACACACACACACACACACACACACACACACACACACACACACACACACACACTCACACACACACACACACACACACACACACACACACACACACACACACACACACACACACACACACACACACACACACACACACACACACACACACACACACACACACATATATATATATATATTTATACTTATATGTATGTATATATATAATTATATTAATTTTGTTTAATTATTACTTTGTTGTATGTTTTCAAGACCTGCTATAAAAATTTCGTTAACAATAATTTCGTTTACAGAGTATTCTTTCAGCCTCTTCTCTTCAGTGGTGAAATAGCAGATTTTTTTATTGTAATAAAATAAATACCGGATTGACATATTCAAAATAACTTAAATTACAATACATTTTCGATGCACCGGCTCTCATCGTCATACATTTTGTTTATATTTTTCAATCTGGCTACTATGTATTCATGTTTTACTAGTTCCCAAGACAACAATAATTTTATTTACAGTATATAAATAAATATATATATATATAATTAATAAATTAAAAATATTTCAAAAACAAGAATACATTTAATGAATATATTCATTAAAAGTTTTCTTGTTTTTGAAATTTTTTAAATTTATTAACTATATTACAAGAAAACATATCACCATATTTAATATATATATTGTTTTATTTAGGGAAATCTGTTAAATAAATAGGTTGAAATATCATTACTGTTCTTTCAAATTATTAGAAAATTGTCGAAACTTGTGTTCTTTTTAACAAATAGAAAAGGTAAAGTCATAAATTAACGGGTTTTAATTATCGTATGATCGGTAGTATATTGTCGAATTTTGTAACCCTATTGCAGCTCAAAATTATTGAAAACATATATTGTAAAATCTTATCATGGCAACTACAAGCAAGCCAGATAGCAGGTTTATTTATAGAAATAAGTGCGGTGTAAGTTCGTAACACATAAAATTGTTTAACTCGTATCTATTGCTAAGTAACTGATAATAATGTTATACAGGCTCGAGTACCGTTCGCTCTTAATTGTTCTGAATAACACATATTTCCCAGAACGAACGCATTAATACCTAAACACTGAACAAATGCAAATATAACTTACCGCCATTTTATATTGTACAGCTTCACTTTGTCTTCATTCACTGATCACTCTACACTGACTGGCTAAGTGTTATAATTCTGCGTTCACTTAAGTAGGCACGTCCTTCTGTCCACCTTCTTCTCCCTCCCCCCCCTCAAGCTGCGATTCATTCATGACTGAAACAGTTTCCCTGATGACGTAACATTTCGTAAAATCATTTTATTTTATTTGAAGGTTCGTCTGTTAATTTTATGTTAAATGTCGAACAGATTTATATATTTTTTTAAATTTGAATATTTATGAGAACCATATAATTTGTTGATTTATTTTCCAACCAATTTTTAGAGGTACCTATTAAGTCTAAGATATAACACTTTTTTAATTTTAAAGGTAGTTCAAGCCTACAGCGAATATATTTTTCGATAATTATACATTTTTAAACACTATGAAAGGGATGAACAGGGCGGGTTTATTATAGGCCTATTGCGTTATTATAAGTTTAATTTAAACTCAAACACAAAATGATAAATTGTAGTATTCAATAAAATAATAATAAAATATTCAATAAATGTGTTTAAATAGTAATGCCAAAGAACAAAATTTAGAAATATTTATATTCGATTAAACTTTGAATTGTTGAGTCAAGTTGAATGCGTAGTAAAGTTAATAAATCAACGAATTGCCGAACTTATAATTTTATTAAAATCATTTTTAACCCATACAGTTAGACTCATGCGTGGCTAGGATCTAACAACCCATACAGTTAGACTCATACGTGGCTAGGATCTAACAACCCATACAGTTAGACTCATACGTGGCTAGGATCTAACAACCCATACAGTTAGACTCATACCTGTCTATTATCTAACAACCCATACAGTTAGACTCATACGTGGCTAGGATCTAACAACCCATACAGTTAGACTCATGCGTGGCTAGGATCTAACAACCCATACAGTTAGACTCATACGTGGATAGGATCTAACAACCCATACAGTTAGACTCATACGTGGCTAGGATCTAGCAACCCATACAGTTAGACTCATACCTGTCTATTATCTAACAACCCATACAGTTAGACTCATACGTGGCTAGGATCTAACAACCCATACAGTTAGACTCATACGTGGCTAGGATCTAACAACCCATACAGTTAGACTCATACGTGGCTAGGATCTAACAACCCATACAGTTAGACTCATACGTGGCTAGGATCTAACAACCCATACAGTTAGACTCATACGTGGCTAGGATCTAACAACCCATACAGTTAGACTCATACGTGGCTAGGATCTAACAACCCATACAGTTAGACTCATACGTGGCTAGGATCTAACAACCCATACAGTTAGACTCATACGTGGCTAGGATCTAACAACCCATACAGTTAGACTCATACGTGGCTAGGATCTAACAACCTATGCATTTTGTCAGTTCTTGTAAGAGTTATATTGAATAACTAAAAACTTACTTAGTTTACATATAAAGTATAAATATTTATCATATATACATTATAAGTTAGGGAATTGTTTAAAATATGATGGGATAATAGATTACTAAATGTTTTCATTATTATCATTGAATGTTCGCAAATTACAAATTTTGGAACCAAGTAAAATTTTTTTACGATGTACATAATTTATTTCTAACATAAAAATATAAACGTTTTTGAAATGATGGAAACAAATTGAATAATAGTAATTCATATAATAACAATTAGGCCGACTTTTATTACAAGACAAAAATAATAACCACAAGAGTGAGCAAAACTTATATGTTTTCGATAAAATACTTATATATTTTTTTTGTAGAAAAATAAATTCACTTTAAGAAAACTTGTAATATTTATATTTTTTGCTAAAAAAGTAAGAAAAATAACAAATAAATAAGAACTTACTATCTAGTTAATTAGAGCTTAGCTAGTGAGAACAATTCACGACAGAAATATTAAAACAATTACCTCTAAATCTCGCTACACATTAGTTCATTAAAACAAACACACTAGTTTCGACGAAGATGTCACCTTCATCAGTGCTTGGCTAATAGTAGAATATTATATATATATATATATATATTAAACCTCACATATTTTTTCTAAAAACTAATTTATGAATATTCAAGGACATAGATTAAAAAAATATTATATATTAAATGTAAAGTTGTATTTTAATAATATTTAGTAACTATTAAAAAAGAATTAAAACTAAAACTATTTTGAACATCGCCTCAATCTGTTGTGACGCTTAGCACCATTACACTCAGTGAACATTAACAGTTTGCAGGGCCTTTGCCAGTGTATTAAAAGTACATTGATAAAATTACTATACGTAAAAACTGAAAAAATAAAATCTCAATTTCCATTGGAATATGATGTGTTGGAAAAATTTAACAAAAGTATTGAATTTTTAATATAAAGATGACAATGACGAGAAACGATAAAAATACGTTTTGGCCACTGTAAAACTGATTTTCGAGGAGGTAAAAAAGCGACTTGTCAGACATACGGTTTAGAAATACAATTTTCGATAAGTATTTTCGCTAATTATAATCCTAACACTTTCATAAATCATCGACCACTCTGTAAATTTACTAATACCTTTAGTAAAGTCTAGTAATGCCTTTGAACTCAAGTTATACATTTTTTTAAATTTGTAGTAGATTACACTTGATGTTAATACTTTTTGTCAAATATTATTTCATTATTTATAATTTAAAAAAATTGATCTCTTTAGGTTGGATTCGAACTGTATGACTATACGATTGAAATCCAGCAGTTGATTACTGGATTTCAAACATATAGTCACACAGCTCAAATCCTATCTAAACGCAACAATTTAAACAAATTTAGTTAATGAAATAATTTGTGAAATACTGTATTAACATCAAGTGTCATCTACTAAAGGTTTAAAAAATGTATTTGAATCTGAGTGGATGAATAAAAAGTATTTTATTAACGAAAGAAAATTTGAATGCATTCATACAGAGAGTGTGAACTAATAGAAGGAATTGAAAAATAGACAATAGGAATATCTGTGCGTCTTCAGTTTTTTTTTTTTTTTTTTTTTTTTTTAACAGAAACCGTAAAATTTTGTGGAACTCCTAACCAGACAGTAGATGTTGCTGAAATGTCTGTAGAGTCGTTAAGCTTGTAATTTACGAATGCTGAATGCTAGTGACAGTGGAAAAGGAAATCTGTTGCGAAACATAAACTCGTGCTTTCCAGGAGTAAGTCTAAATGATTAATAATTGTCTGTAAAACCATAATCTATATGAAATATCTTTCCTCGTATACGATCCCGGAGCAGTGGTTTCTAATATTCTATTCCAGTCAAGTGTAAATATTAAAGACAGTATATTAGTAAATATTAAAATTTTCCATAAAAACTGAAGATTTACCAACTCCTAATGCTAAAAACGTCTGAACTAGTCTGTGGTCGTTGTTGATTTCGAACCTTTACTAACATAGGCCTACGCTTGGTGAATATGAGATTTTACCTCAAGAGATACTGTAAACTTTGACATATATCTAGCTTAACATGGATTTGTTTAATAAATGTCAAATAATAAGATAAGCACAGATTATGTTGTTGGGAGTTCGAGAAATATCTGGTTCTGATTGATATCTAATTAAAATTAATTATTAAGAAATACTCATTCCGTTAATTAGAGCTTAGCTAGTGAGAACAAGTCTCAGCGATAAAAATTAAAACCGTTTACTCTAAATCTCACTACACATTAGTTTATTAAAACAAACACGCTAGTTTATTAAAACAAACACGCTAGTTTACTAAAACAAACACACTAGTTTACTAAAACAAACATACTAGTTTCGACGACAATGCCTCCTTCATCAGTGATTGACACAGTAGCAGGCAAGACTGATGAAGGCGACAACGTTGTCGAACTAGTCTGTTTGTTTTAATAAACTAGTGTGTGTGTGTGTGTGTTTTAATAGAATAATGTGTAATGAGGTTTATAGTGAATTTACTGTTTAACTTTTTACCGTTGTAAGAAATACTAATTGTTTTATTCCTTAAACGATTTACCGTCATTGGTAGAACTTAGCATCTCCCAAACTCTAACGGTAAAAGCACTTAAAACCATCTATTATTTATAGAATACTTATATTTACCAACTCATGCTCGTAAAACCTAAGATTTACCACTATACCGGCTTTTAAATTAACTTCTACAGAGGGCTACAGCATTTAGCTTGTTTCCCTGATAAAAGCGATCTCACACTTGTGCTGCAGTCATCGAACGTTGAGAACTTGGAATCGCGATCACAAGGATGTATCTATTTAGAGTTCGAAGAGGTGTCTGTGTAGCATAGATTGATAATCGGCCTGCTCATGGGACGTGCTCAACCTAGTTTTTCCAGAACAGTAAGGTACAGGCAAGTGCGAAATTTACATCTATCCTCTCATTCTCTTAGTTTAAGTTTGAGCCTTGGAATAGTAACTCGAATTGATTTACAGTGACTGGTCGAAGCCCAACTTGGTCACAGCATTATCTTGTAACATCACATACAATTACTATTTATAATATTAGCAGACGGGAGTCAATAAAAATAAATACTGTTTCAAATGTCACGTTCTTTGTAAACTCAAACCCCAAAAGTTAAATTAATTCTCCAGTATGTAATAACAAAAGACTTGTATATAATGTGTTTTTCATATCCCATCCAGGAATCTCTCTTCACCCAGGTTATGAACAGTTCTGGTTCAAATAAGCGATCCTGTAAACGCGATGCCATATTTTTCCATGTTCCCAACATCAGAGGATCGTTATCTTTTCTTAACCCTTCCGTCTACCCTTTCTTATCCTTCTCCTTCAAGGAGGATGGATACCTCTTTATTACCCTCACATTGAGTAGATCTACTTCAGGAATATCATCTTCCCTTTATCATCTACCAGAGAGTTTCATGTCCTTACCTTAATCCTATCTAATTCCATCTACCCCTGTTTATCCTTCTCTTTGAAAGATGATGGATACCTCTTGACTACACTTATATTGAGTAGATCTACTACAGGTACATGATCTTCCCTTTATCATCTACCAGAGAGTTTCATGTCCTTACCTTAATCCTATCTAATTCCATCTACCCCTGTTTATCCTTCTCTTTGAAAGATGATGGATACCTCTTGACTACACTTATATTGAGTAGATCTACTACAGGTACATGATCTTCCCTTTATCATCTACCAGGGAGTTTCATGTCCTTACCTTAATCCTTTCTAATTCCATCTACCCCTTCTTATCCTTCTCTTTGCAAGATGATGGATACCTCTTGACTACACTTATATTGAGTAGATCTACTACAGGTACATGATCTTCCCTTTATCATCTACCAGGGAGTTTCATGTCCTTACCTTAATCCTTTCTAATTCCATCTACCCCTTCTTATCCTTCTCTTTGCAAGATGATGGATACCTCTTGACTACACTTATATTGAGTAGATCTACTACAGGTACATGATCTTCCCTTTATCATCTACCAGGGAGTTTCATGTCCTTACCTTAATCCTTTCTAATTCCATCTACCCCTTCTTATCCTTCTCTTTGCAAGATGATGGATACCTCTTGACTACACTTATATTGAGTAGATCTACTACAGGTACATGATCTTCCCTTTATCATCTACCAGGGAGTTTCATGTCCTTACCTTAATCCTTTCTAATTCCATCTACCCCTTCTTATCCTTCTCTTTGCAAGATGATGGATACCTCTTGACTACACTTATATTGAGTAGATCTACTACAGGTACATGATCTTCCCTTTATCATCTACCAGGGAGTTTCATGTCCTTACCTTAATCCTTTCTAATTCCATCTACCCCTTCTTATCCTTCTCTTTGCAAGATGATGGATACCTCTTGACTACACTTATATTGAGTAGATCTACTACAGGTACATGATCTTCCCTTTATCATCTACCAGGGAGTTTCATGTCCTTACCTTAATCCTTTCTAATTCCATCTACCCCTTCTTATCCTTCTCTTTGCAAGATGATGGATACCTCTTGACTACACTTATATTGAGTAGATCTACTACAGGTACATGATCTTCCCTTTATCATCTACCAGGGAGTTTCATGTCCTTACCTTAATCCTTTCTAATTCCATCTACCCCTTCTTATCCTTCTCTTTGCAAGATGATGGATACCTCTTGACTACACTTATATTGAGTAGATCTACTACAGGTACATGATCTTCCCTTTATCATCTACCAGGGAGTTTCATGTCCTTACCTTAATCCTTTCTAATTCCATCTACCCCTTCTTATCCTTCTCTTTGCAAGATGATGGATACCTCTTGACTACACTTATATTGAGTAGATCTACTACAGGTACATGATCTTCCCTTTATCATCTACCAGGGAGTTTCATGTCCTTACCTTAATCCTTTCTAATTCCATCTACCCCTTCTTATCCTTCTCTTTGCAAGATGATGGATACCTCTTGACTACACTTATATTGAGTAGATCTACTACAGGTACATGATCTTCCCTTTATCATCTACCAGGGAGTTTCATGTCCTTACCTTAATCCTTTCTAATTCCATCTACCCCTTCTTATCCTTCTCTTTGCAAGATGATGGATACCTCTTGACTACACTTATATTGAGTAGATCTACTACAGGTACATGATCTTCCCTTTATCATCTACCAGGGAGTTTCATGTCCTTACCTTAATCCTTTCTAATTCCATCTACCCCTTCTTATCCTTCTCTTTGCAAGATGATGGATACCTCTTGACTACACTTATATTGAGTAGATCTACTACAGGTACATGATCTTCCCTTTATCATCTACCAGGGAGTTTCATGTCCTTACCTTAATCCTTTCTAATTCCATCTACCCCTTCTTATCCTTCTCTTTGCAAGATGATGGATACCTCTTGACTACACTTATATTGAGTAGATCTACTACAGGTACATGATCTTCCCTTTATCATCTACCAGGGAGTTTCATGTCCTTACCTTAATCCTTTCTAATTCCATCTACCCCTTCTTATCCTTCTCTTTGCAAGATGATGGATACCTCTTGACTACACTTATATTGAGTAGATCTACTACAGGTACATGATCTTCCCTTTATCATCTACCAGGGAGTTTCATGTCCTTACCTTAATCCTTTCTAATTCCATCTACCCCTTCTTATCCTTCTCTTTGCAAGATGATGGATACCTCTTGACTACACTTATATTGAGTAGATCTACTACAGGTACATGATCTTCCCTTTATCATCTACCAGGGAGTTTCATGTCCTTACCTTAATCCTTTCTAATTCCATCTACCCCTTCTTATCCTTCTCTTTGCAAGATGATGGATACCTCTTGACTACACTTATATTGAGTAGATCTACTACAGGTACATGATCTTCCCTTTATCATCTACCAGGGAGTTTCATGTCCTTACCTTAATCCTTTCTAATTCCATCTACCCCTTCTTATCCTTCTCTTTGCAAGATGATGGATACCTCTTGACTACACTTATATTGAGTAGATCTACTACAGGTACATGATCTTCCCTTTATCATCTACCAGGGAGTTTCATGTCCTTACCTTAATCCTTTCTAATTCCATCTACCCCTTCTTATCCTTCTCTTTGCAAGATGATGGATACCTCTTGACTACACTTATATTGAGTAGATCTACTACAGGTACATGATCTTCCCTTTATCATCTACCAGGGAGTTTCATGTCCTTACCTTAATCCTTTCTAATTCCATCTACCCCTTCTTATCCTTCTCTTTGCAAGATGATGGATACCTCTTGACTACACTTATATTGAGTAGATCTACTACAGGTACATGATCTTCCCTTTATCATCTACCAGGGAGTTTCATGTCCTTACCATAATCCTATCCAATTCCATCTACCCCTTCTTATCCTTCTCTTTGAAAGATGATGGATACCTCTTTATTACCCTTAAATTGAGTACATCTACTACAGGAACATGATCTTCCCTTTATCATCTACTAGGGAGTTTCATGTCCCTACCTTAATCCTATCCAATTCCATCTAACTCTTCTTATCCTTATCTATAAAGGTGGGGGGGTGTATACCTCTTTATTACCCTTAAATTGAGTACATCTACTACAGGACCATGATCTTCCCTTTATCATCTACCAGGGAGTTTCATGTCCTTACCATAATCCTATCCAATTCCATCTACCCCTTCTTATCCTTCTCTTTGAAAGATGATGGATACCTCTTTATTACCCTTAAATTGAGTACATCTACTACAGGAACATGATCTTCCCTTTATCATCTACTAGGGAGTTTCATGTCCCTACCTTAATCCTATCCAATTCCATCTAACTCTTCTTATCCTTATCTATAAAGGTGGGGGGTGTATACCTCTTTATTACCCTTAAATTGAGTACATCTACTACAGGACCATGATCTTCCCTTTATCATCTACCAGGGAGTTTCATGTCCTTACCATAATCCTATCCAATTCCATCTACCCCTTCTTATCCTTCTCTTTGAAAGATGATGGATACCTCTTTATTACCCTTAAATTGAGTACATCTACTACAGGAACATGATCTTCCCTTTATCATCTACTAGGGAGTTTCATGTCCCTACCTTAATCCTATCCAATTCCATCTAACTCTTCTTATCCTTATCTATAAAGGTGGGGGGTGTATACCTCTTTATTACCCTTAAATTGAGTACATCTACTACAGGACCATGGTCTTCCCTTTATCATCTACCAGGGAATTTTATGTCTTTACTTTAACCCTATCCAATTCCATCTACCCCTTCTTATCCTTCTCTTTGAAAGATGATGGATACCTCTTGACTACACTTATATTGAGTAGATCTACTTCAGGAACATGATCTTCCCTTTATCATCTACTAGGGAGTTTTATGTCTTTACTTTAACCCTATCCAATTCCATCTAACTCTTCTTATCCTTCTCCTTAAAGGTGGAGGGTTGTATACCTCTTTATTACCGTTATATTAGTACATCTACTACAGGAACATGATCCCCTTTATCATCTACCAGAGAGTTTCATGTCCTTACCTGAATCCATTTTATATTCACAGTCCTTATTATACCTTTAGAGGTAATAGTTGCCATTCTGTCTTAAAATTACAAAAATGTTATAGCCTCCTGTCGCTCTTGAAATTTACGATAACAGTACCATTATGTGAAAACGTCGGAAACGGCACCGCAAAGTAACCTTGCTTTTATCAATAGTCACGCTGAGGTCATCCATTAAACCTGTTTTATTGAGACTCTACTTGGATAGAACAGTGAAAATTTTGAACAGTTGTTTGTTAATTTGGCGGAAGTAACAAATTGTCTATGATAATTACAATATTGATCATTACTTCCTTCAAAATGATTTCCACTTTTCGCTTCTCAAGTTGAAACAATTATAATGTGTATTGACGTTAATTTTAAAATATATAATTTTTTTTTAAATTCACTTATTAATGTGTTATTTCTAAGTTAATATATGTAACTAGTGAGTGAGTGAGTGTGTGTGTGTGTGTGTGTGTGTGTGTGTGTGTGTGTGTGTGTGTGTATGTGTGTGAGTGTGTGTGTGTGTGCGCGCGCGCGCGCGCGTGTGTGTGTGTGTATCCTCGTATTTTTATGATTGCTAATACAGCCTATCAGTTATTTTATTCTTTTGTTTGTTATTCGTTCCGGTTAATTAAAAATATTTTTGATAGTATTTATTTGGAAAAACAAGGTTTTTATATGAATTTCTTTAATAAAGTTAAGTTTAATTAATTTTATTTAAAATAAACTGAAGTATGATGAAATACCACTGTACCCTTTACAATAATTCTGGTTCCACAGTTAAAGCATTGCGCTACATATACTTACATCTGTTCTTAAGCCCTATATATCCCGGTTGTTTGCAACCATATTGGCTACTATTACTCTATTTATCGCAGACCTAATGAGATTGTTAATGGAGGTTTTATGTTCTTCAGCCTTATGACACTTTGTCTTTCCACACATCTCCCTGTAATATTGTCTGCAGTAGATAATGTCTACTTTCATTTAGCATTTTATGATTAATGTATTGGAGGTTTCATGATTTCATTGTTGCTATGATAGATTTTTCCAAATCCGTCGAAGTATCGCACTATAACACATTCTATCCCTGACACCCTCAATATCTGCGTCAGAAGCACATCTCAAAGGCCCCATCACTTCCATTAATAGCCGGGGGAGGCGTCCTAGGTGTCTAGAGCCTCCTGACACTCTTAGACCTACGTATTTTTTAATACCCACAAAAAATCGTTAGAATTTATGTTGTTCTTGTTTAGAAATAAAAAGTTCCAATTATTAGCTCAGTATTCAATATCCAAAAACTTTCTCTACAGCTAAAATCTATATATAACCTGTTACTATTGTTGAAGCGTTTGTAGGATATTGTAAAAACATTTTAAAACAACTGCTATCTAAACTTTTTGATATTTTTTATTATAAAAAACAAGCATAACATTGAAGAAAGTACAAACGTTTTTAAATTCCCCTTTGGGGACCAGATGAGCCTCCTCTTACTAGGTTTTTATTATGTTTAGGACCCTAGATCTGCCCTCGGTGGACATCCATTGAAGCTCAATACTGGGTACGTCCCTCCTAATAATCTTCGTCAGAGTCTACATTTCATAAAACAAGAAGGGGACATGTAGCAGCGCAGAAGCCAACGTCAAATTTGAATCCTAGAAAGTCCACTCACTCACAGTTCTGGCTTTCTAATTCCTAATTTTGACTTCCTGCCAATGATCCCACTCATCATTGGTTATGATTCAAAGATACAATATTTGTTGCTTCTAATGATTTGTATCACAGATTAAAGCAACAATCAAGTACACAAGTTATACTGATTGACATACAATCTTCCTGATATCAACTCTCAGACATATCCCTGATTTCGATTAAATATTCTATTTAATAAAAACTAAAGATTTTCTATGTAATCAGTGAGTATTACCGCATTTAATAACACGTAGATTAAATATTAATTTATCACTAAAACGAGGATTGTAGATTTTTCCTTGTTGAGGCATTTTGTCAGTTTGTTAGCAAACATTATATAACTTGTGACAGCTTTAAAGAACCAGTGTAATCATGTACTCTTTTTCTTGTGACAGCAATAAAGAACCAGTGTCACCATGTATTTATTTTCTTGTGACAACAATAAAAAACCAGTATCGCCATGTACTCTTTTTCTTGTGACAGCAATAAAGAACCAGTGTCACCATGTATTTATTTTCTTGTGACAACAATAAAGAACCAGTGTCACCATGTATTTATTTTCTTGTGACAACAATAAAAAACCAGTGTCACCATGTATTTATTTTCTTGTGACAACAATAAAAAACCAGTATCGCCATGTACTCTTTTTCTTGTGACAGCAATAAAGAACCAGTGTCACCATGTATTTATTTTCTTGTGACAACAATAAAAAACCAGTATCGCCATGTACTCTTTTTCTTGTGACAGCAATAAAGAACCAGTGTCACCATGTATTTATTTTCTTGTGACAACAATAAAAAAACAGTATCGCCATGTATTTATTTTCTTGTGACAACAATAAAAAACCAGTATCGCCATGTACTCTTTTTCTTGTGACAGCAATAAAGAACCAGTGTCACCATGTATTTATTTTCTTGTGACAACAATAAAAAACCAGTATCGCCATGTACTCTTTTTCTTGTGACAGCAATAAAGAACCAGTGTCACCATGTATTTATTTTCTTGTGACAACAATAAAAAACCAGTATCGCCATGTACTCTTTTTCTTGTGACAGCAATAAAGAACCAGTGTCACCATGTATTTATTTTCTTGTGACAACAATAAAAAACCAGTATCGCCATGTACTCTTTTTCTTGTGACAGCAATAAAGAACCAGTGTCACCATGTATTTATTTTCTTGTGACAACAATAAAAAACCAGTATCGCCATGTATTTATTTTCTTGTGACAACAATAAAAAACCAGTATCGCCATGTACTCTTTTTCTTGTGACAGCAATAAAGAACCAGTGTCACCATGTATTTATTTTCTTGTGACAACAATAAAAAACCAGTATCGCCATGTACTCTTTTTCTTGTGACAGCAATAAAGAACCAGTGTCACCATGTATTTATTTTCTTGTGACAACAATAAAAAACCAGTATCGCCATGTACTCTTTTTCTTGTGACAGCAATAAAGAACCAGTGTCACCATGTATTTATTTTCTTGTGACAACAATAAAAAACCAGTATCGCCATGTACTCTTTTTCTTGTGACAGCAATAAAGAACCAGTGTCACCATGTATTTATTTTCTTGTGACAACAATAAAAAACCAGTATCGCCATGTACTCTTTTTCTTGTGACAGCAATAAAGAACCAGTGTCACCATGTATTTATTTTCTTGTGACAACAATAAAAAACCAGTATCGCCATGTATTTATTTTCTTGTGACAACAATAAAAAACCAGTATCGCCATGTACTCTTTTTCTTGTGACAGCAATAAAGAACCAGTGTCACCATGTATTTATTTTCTTGTGACAACAATAAAAAACCAGTATCGCCATGTACTCTTTTTCTTGTGACAGCAATAAAGAACCAGTGTCACCATGTATTTATTTTCTTGTGACAACAATAAAAAACCAGTATCGCCATGTACTCTTTTTCTTGTGACAGCAATAAAGAACCAGTGTCACCATGTATTTATTTTCTTGTGACAACAATAAAAAACCAGTATCGCCATGTACTCTTTTTCTTGTGACAGCAATAAAGAACCAGTGTCACCATGTATTTATTTTCTTGTGACAGCAATAAAGAACCAGTGTCACCATGTATTTATTTTCTTGTGACAACAATAAAAAACCAGTATCGCCATGTACTCTTTTTCTTGTGACAGCAATAAAGAACTAGTGTCGCCATGTATTTATTTTCTTGTGACAACAATAAAAAAACAGTATCGCCATGTACTCTTTTTCTTGGCACAGCAATAAAGAACTAGTGTCGCCATGTATTTATTTTCTTGTGACAACAATAAAAAACCAGTATCGCCATGTACTCTTTTTCTTGGCACAGCAATAAAGAACCAGTGTCACCATGTATTTATTTTCTTGTGACAACAATAAAAAACCAGTATCGCCATGTACTCTTTTTCTTGGCACAGCAATAAAGAACCAGTGTCACCATGTATTTATTTTCTTGTGACAACAATAAAAAACCAGTATCGCCATGTACTCTTTTTCTTGGCACAGCAATAAAGAACCAGTGTCACCATGTATTTATTTTCTTGTGACAACAATAAAAAACCAGTATCGCCATGTACTCTTTTTCTTGTGACAGCAATAAAGAACCAGTGTCACCATGTATTTATTTTCTTGTGACAACAATAAAAAACCAGTATCGCCATGTACTCTTTTTCTTGGCACAGCAATAAAGAACCAGTGTCACCATGTATTTATTTTCTTGTGACAACAATAAAAAACCAGTATCGCCATGTACTCTTTTTCTTGGCACAGCAATAAAGAACTAGTGTCGCCATGTATTTATTTTCTTGTGACAACAATAAAAAACCAGTATCGCCATGTACTCTTTTTCTTGGCACAGCAATAAAGAACCAGTGTCACCATGTATTTATTTTCTTGTGACAACAATAAAAAACCAGTATCGCCATGTACTCTTTTTCTTGTGACAGCAATAAAGAACCAGTGTCACCATGTATTTATTTTCTTGTGACAACAATAAAAAAACAGTATCGCCATGTACTCTTTTTCTTGGCACAGCAATAAAGAACTAGTGTCGCCATGTACTCTTTTCCCTGTGACAGCAATAAAGAACATGCGTCACCATGAACTCTTTTTCTTGGGACAGGTTTAAAGAACAAATGTCGCCATGTTTTTTCTTGTGTCAGCAATAAAGAACCAGTGTCGCCATGTACTCTTTCTTATGTGACAGCAATAAAGATTAAGGGTCGACATGTACTCTTTTTCTTGTGACAGCAATAAAGAATATTGGTCGTCATGTACTCATTTTCTTGTGACAGCAATCTTCAAGGGTCACCATTTACTCTTTTTCTTGTTACTGCGATAAAGAGCATGGGTCGCAATGGGTTCTTTTTCTTGTGACAGCAATAAAGAAAAAAGATTGCCATATACATTTTTCCAAGGGCTTCCGTGTAAACTATTGTGACAGCAATGAAAACGAGGGTCGCCCTGTACTCTTTTATTTATGACAGCAATAAAGAACATGATAAATAATTAAAGAGTATACTCAAAACCTGACTAAACACTAGCTTATGCTTGCACGATTTTTGCATTTGTGCTCGTATGCTGTCCCATATTTCATGTTTTTCATATTGTCATGTTCCGTGTTGTTGGGAGTAAGTTGTTATTAACCCATGAGTGATTAGATTTGATTCGATTTTATGTAGCATATAAATTTACTTTGCACATCTGATATAATTTTGATCAGTTTCTTCGGAAGATTTATGTTCTATCTGTTATAATTATCTGTTCATCTCCTTAATTCTAAGTTTCTATTTAGGGACCTTATTAGGCTAATATTTATTCAACCTTTAGTCCAGAGCAATGAATAACGCAGAGAACAAATGAAAAAGAAATTATTGTAATTTATAAATAGGAATGTAATAGTTCAGATCATTACAAAGGGCCGTTTGGTTTCAGTGATGACTCATGCAGAAGTGACGGCCCAGTTCATAACGACCGAAGCTATTTTGCCCACGGAACTTCAGCTAGCGTAACTAATGCCTATTACACGATGTAGGAGCGTGTCAGTCCTCAAAGGTTCCGGTCAAATTGTTGGGTCGAGGTTACGATAGGAATGTTCGCTAAATAAATCATAGCTTTACTCGAAACTAACTGAAATTCTATTTTAAAACCGTAGCCATACTCGTTCCGTAGCTTCTGGTTCTGAGATCGTTGGTGAACAAATATATTGTACCAACATTGTTTCATTGCATTCACTTATTGTATTTATTTAACGTACATAAAATTTTGTTGTCAGTGGCGAGTCGGCTTTCGGAGTTAAAATAGTTACTTCATTTTCAAGTTTACAGTCTTATATTTACTTCTATGCATTGCCACTGATTTTGGTCTTGTTACTTAATATTGTTGTAATTTTTGTTTTAGTTTATATTATTTGCATTCTATTTTCGTGAAGTATTAAAATGAAAACTTCTCTAAGCGTGTCTGACACTTTTTGGATGCAGACAAACTTTTGATAGCGGCGTCAATTTTTTCTGTAGCGAGATACTTGGCGGAGGCTCGTAAAAATTATAGGTAAAGTCTGTATCTCTGGAAATAATTTCTCTTCATAACAGTCGGGAAGTAATTTTTTAATTAATTTAGGAAAGTAGTAATTTTGTTTCAATGTCCATCCAAGGAAAATCATACATCATAATACTTTAACGGTGAGTATAGTTATCTAATATTCAAACTCATTATTTACCTAAGTTTTAATTGATGTATTGGGAACTATTTCAAATCATTTTAATAAATAAATACGATACGTTTCTAAGTTTAAGTGGTTATATTACATATTGTATTGGTTTTATCAGTTTTCTATTGGACATTACAATATAGGGCACGAAAAACATTTAAGGTCAGTAATAACTAAATTAAATTAACTATTAAAATTTCAAGAAATAGTTTTATAAGGTTATATTACGCTTAAAAACTTTTATTTTCTTTCTTGATTTGATATAACGTTACAGAAGTTTTGGTTAATGGATTTATTTTTTAAATATTTCATGGGATAATTTATCTTGTATTTGTAAATTGTAATTGGTAATTGGAATTGTTGTAATTGTTTGTGTTAGTATAACGAACGGCATTATTCGGTTACACATTTACATCAATCTTACACGTTATTGTTGAATAAAAATGCGGTTGTTTCTTGAGTCAAGTATCATTTATTAAACATTTGGCAACGTTCCGGTGAATATATTGGCATCCTCATTCAGGCCTCTTGAAATTAACACACATGTCGACGTTCCAATTATTAAAATTACAATTTCTAAATAAAATAAAAGCACACCACACAATTTGACTAATTTAAGATTAGCAATCAACATAATGTTAAATTAGTCATGTAGGACCTAGTTGTGTTTTTACTTAATTAAGAATTGTAATTTTAAATAATTGGAACGGGTCGACTTGTGTGCTTTTTTCAATGAGTATAACAATAAAGTTATCGAAACATTGCCAAATTTTTAATAAATGATACTTGACTCAAGAAACAACCGCATTTTTATTCAACAAAAATTTTAGTGAGTGTACACATCATCTTACACGTAATTGTTGCAAAAAAATGTTAGATCGTCACCTGGCCTTGTAAAACGTACTCAGAAGCATAGAAATGTCTCTGACGTCATACAATTAAATATGAAAAAACTACGCGTTTAACCTTACTTTGCAACAAACACGCATCTTTAAAAAATAGGGTTTTTTCTAATAAAACACAATGCCTTCATAACATAGTACAATGAGCCACATTAAAATGAAGCTATGATTTGTCCGATTAGGATAGGTTTCAGCAAACCTGGGTTATTTGATGTTTGTAATTTAAAAGAGCCGCGTTTGGGGTAGCGTTTGGGTCAAGGTAGCTATCCTTAGTTTTTTGATGTCTGTAACATAAGATTGGTTAGTTGACACATTGATCATTTGAAGAAGTCGCGTTTGGGGGTAGCAAACCTTAGTTAATGGTCGCGAAAAGTGCAGCAAGTCTCGGAACTTGATGCGTGGGACAGAAGATTGGTTAGTTGACACATTGATCATTTGAAGGTGCTTCGATTGGGGTAGCAGACCTTAGTTGATGGTTGCTAAAAGTACAGCAAGTCTTAGAACTTGATGTGTGGGACACAAGATTAGTTAGTTGACACATTGATCATTTGAAGGTGCTTCGTTTGGGTAGCAGACCTTAGTTGATGGTTGCGAAAAGTACAGCAAGCCTTGGAACTAGATGTCTGCGACATAAGATTGGTTAGTTGACACATTGATTATTTGAAGGAGCTTCGTTTCGGATAGCAGACCTTAGTTGACGGTCGCGAAAAGTACTGTAAGCCTTAGAACTTGCTGTCTATGACACAAGATTGGTTAGTTGACACAATGATTATTTGAAGGAGCTTCGTTTAGGGTAGCAGACGTTAGTTGACCAGCAAGCCTCTAGTATTTGATATCTTTGATACAGGGTTGGTTAGTTAACAGGTTGATCATTTAAAGGAGACCCGTTCGACTTTTAAAAACAATACGGCTTGCTAACTAACGCGGGTTGGCAAGTTTTTAACGACTGAGTATTGTAATAGTGCGATTAATACTATGGGTGAATAAAACTTGAAATGTAAATAGAATGCTTTAATTTATTTACTTGTAATTTAATTATATTACATGATATAATGATATAATCACTATATATCTATAATGATTTTATGTGAGTAATGGCTTATTGTGTAATACGTAATACTTCATTACTTAATACTAGATTATCCAATTGTAAATGCAGTTTAGAAATTAAGTAATTTTATCACTCATTTATCTATTACCAAAGAAATTTCGATAAATTCCTTTCAAAAATATTTATTTACTTACTTATTTAAATATTTATTTAAGTAAATTCCATTATTACTTTATTTGCCATAGACATATTCTATCATTTTTAGGAAATTCTGGTATTAAAATAATAATGAACATAGCGATGTAAATGTAAACAACTTATGATTGTAATGTAAATAATCAAATTTATTTTAATAATGAATAGAGTACTGATGGGTTAAATATTAAAAGATATTAATAATGTATTGTTATAATAATACTTTTTTTTTATTGTAGAGTACAAAGCACAACTAGAATTTATATTTCTTTACTAAACTTACTATTTTTAGAGTTAAATATTAATATTTTATGGATACATTATTCCACATTTACGAATTCGTAAAACTGAATTTAAAACTATTCAATTCTTTTTTTGTAAATTTAATTTTTTTATAATCTATAGGCCTATTAACAACATTTCTCTTTAGGTTTTAATTTTTGTCGGCATTGCCAAAATTGGTGTATGCTTTTTCCTTTCCCTTTTTGTATATTTTTTGATTTCATGTACGGCTGTATCTCTTATCTGATCGTAGTTTATGCCGTTTGTGAGTTTTATTGTTCATATTTCAGTTGTATAGTTTACTGTCGTTTGTAATTTAGGATTGATATTAGTTATGGCGCTATTCTCAAGTATTTTTAATGCTCTATGAAGCTCTTCCACTTACTCCTTCCCACTCACCTAATAATCTTGGTCAGGTAATTTTAATTAAATATGCTATGACGAATGTATAACTGGAATTGGTTACGTCATTAAATCTTGTCGCCGCAATTATACGATCCATTTACTCTGTAATAACAGAGGCAGTGAGCGCAAATTAAAGCTAGAATTTACCAGATGTCGATAAAATGTTTTAAAAACAAGCTAAAAGCTGTATAAGTTAAATAGTTGTTTAAAACTTAGCTTTATTTTTCTATTATTATAGTTTAGTACAAAACAATAAAATAAATAAAATCATTTTAAATTTACTACCCTTCTTAAGGTTTGAACATTAGTTGTCTTGTTTATAGATAACGGATTAATTGAATTACATGGTTTAATTTGTTAAACAAAATCTTTAAATCACTTGGGCAAACTGATTATTTAATGACTGTGGATCGTATTACACGTTTGCTCTTAAAACACAGCCAGGATACGTTTCCATTTTGTTTGAAGCTGGTTAAATTCATACTGGTTTTGTGACCTCTGTCACAAAGTTCACTGGTTTGGGTGATGTCGAATTGGGCCCACGGTCTTTTATGGTCGTAAAAACGACGGTTGAATGGGGCCCATAGTCAGTTCGGAGGCAGTGTCGAATTGGGTCCATACCTCTACAATCATGACCTACAAAATGGAATGCTTGCTCGCATCCACCTTAGTTTTAAATACATCCAAACATCTAAAATATATATTTGGTTACGGTCAGATGGTTGTCAAACATCTATTTTAGACGATTGAAACATCTCCTTTTTATATCAATATAAATCGTAGTGTAATAATATTTTATGTTATATGCGCACAAAATGATAAAACCCCCTGACCACACCATTGCCCGGAGGCCATTGGAACGGTTCATCATGTCACCGTTATAGGTTAACAGACACGAACACGTAATGGAATGCTCGCTTGAGCTGGGGAGCATTACGTTATTAAGTAGGATTATTCGTAAGTTTAAATAATAACTAAAAGATGAAAGTACAGTATTTTTAATGAACTTTATATTTCTTTATGTTTAGTAAAGTTTTATTGTATTTATTTGCTTCCATTATGTTTTAGTTTTAATTCTATCGTACATTAAAATAAAAACGAATGTCTGATCACAACAAAACTAATGTTGCCCGACTGACCAGGGGCCCAATTCAACCCCGACCCTTTTAGGGTTGACGATTATCCGCCTAGGGATGTCTTGACTGTGTGCCCAGTTGACCGTGTCTGCTGGTTTCGGTTCAGTCGATGTACCGTTAACGAATTTTAATGCATTGTCGTTTTTGGTGTATGTTTCTTCCTTTTAAAACAGTAAACCAAAACAAAAAACACGATAAAACTGAATAAATTGTACTAAGGATTGTTCAGCTGGTAGCTAAATATGTTTCTATATGACTAGGAGAGAGTAGGTCTGCTTCTGGTAAACGGCCTACCCATGCTATCCATGTTTCTCTCCTGCAGCCAAGGTAGTATCATCTCCTTCCTTGTATCTACCTTTATTTCAATTTTCCCTTAGTAAATATCTTCTATAAGGTGACAGTTACAATTGAGTGTGTATTGTGAATAAAGGAGCCAAAATCGTAAGGAGCCTTGACGGTTCTCGACCGACTCCACATGGCTAAGTACACTGTGGAGGAATATCTTTAGCTAACGGGTCCCCCACCAAGAATTGCCTAATCTAAAGCTCTAGGCTGCTCGATGTAGGCACCTTAATCACCAGCATTGAGGGTCTTGAAGCCAATGCCTGAGGTATGTGTATCTAAGAGCTCAAGGGTTTACTGTAAGGCCTACCTGTAGGACGAGATGAGTTTCCACAACTGCCGAATCCAGTACAACCTACCGAACACCCCGGATTTTCGAACAGTCAAAATACCTCTTTTCATTATGTAAGTCGAGGTGTGCAATCGGACTTTTATCCGCTCTCGGTTGACCTTACCTAAGATCCGGGCCCTGAGACTGGAAACTTTAATTCAGGTAGGAATGGCTCATCCTGTACATTAGCCCCTCCACACGGGGCACTGCATACATCTTCCAACGACCCTGATCAACAGAATATTTGCTTCAGACACCCAACCGTGTATCCATTAATACTAACCAAGATCTCCTTGTATCTACAACCAGGAGGTTGAATCCTATTTTTATACTTATGTTCCATACACAATCCTTTACATGTGCTTCTCTGATTACAGCCAGATATTGCTACTTTCTTGACTACTACTATTGCGATTGCTCACTTTAAAACATTCAAAGGTAACCTAATCCCTCTCATATCCCTCTGTTTGCTTTTCTACTTGAAGCATTTGGAACTCATTAGATCTATCCTTCCTTGTCCTTCTTCTTACAAAGGAAGACACTTCTTTATGACCCCGAAAGAGAGTAGGTCTATTCCAATACTTGAACTTAAATATTTTGTACCCACTTTATCATCTCCTAGGGGTTTATGTTCTTACCTTAGTCCCATTTATATCTACAACCCTTTTCTTCCTTCAAGGTCATAGCTTGACCTTGACGAATCACATGATTTATTGCCTTAAAATAAGGTATATGTGATTCATAAGGTATTAATGAATAAATTAAATAATGTCGTGGCCATAGGCGTAAAGGTAAACATGAAAATGTTATTTTAGTTAGAATACAACATCATTAGAATACTTTGTAATTAATATTTCACCTTGATGTTTATTTGTATTCACCATTTTCTATTTTTTTAAATCCGACTTGAACCACCCATAGAAATCTTTCAGCGGACATGTTTGTCTTTCTAGTGGTATTTGCCCATGTTTGTATCACAAAGCGTTCAACAATGCACTAATCTAATGCGAAACTAGACAACTAGAATTACCCTGGGAAATTACAATGAATGGTCAAGGTCAAGCTCTTTCTCAAAAAATTGGCTAATATTACATTACATTGTTGCATCGTAAAAAGCCTACGCAGCGCCGCCTAACCTACTTTTCTTTGCTGAATTTGTTTTACACGCGTAGGCTGTTGAAGAAGCTTTGTACAAAGTTGATTGAATGAAAGCAGATTTGGTTTCGCGCTAATGTAGACGAATACAATGTAATACAATAGTGGAACCTATAAATAATGTATAGTATTGGAATAATAAATAATGGAGGTCATGCATATAAAAGAATAATTTTTCTTATCAGCAATTCTTATCAGGTCTTTTAAAATAATGTGTACAGAATAACAAATATAAGTCGTGATAATTTTATTAGTTGCAGCAAGACGATAACGCTTAGTTTCCGTGCCGGCTTTCTGTAACATTGCATTAGTCGCACGGATTACTAGGCTTTTGAAATTCACTAGAATTTTTGCTTTTAGTTATATTTTTGTATAATTAGCAATATTCGCTTTTGAGATGTAAAATAAAGTGAAACACGATTTGAAATCCTATTTTTAATAATTGAATTGAAAATTTTTATATTAAAAATATTATTAACTAAATGAAAATTTAAAATGAAACAAACTTTTTTTAACTCTAAAATTGATTATATAACCTATTATCAACATCTAACAAATATGTGTATTTCGTATGATAAAGTATTATAAAGAAAATTATTAACAAAAAATAAATTTATTTTATTTAATTATAATATTGAATTTATGAGCAATAAAATAAAAACAGAACAGAATTTTAAAATATTATTTGTATAAAATAAAAATAGGTGAAAATTTTGTATATTTTTAAACTATTGAATACAATTATCAACACACACAGACACACGAGCGTTTGCGGTTTTAGAGGAATGGATTGCACTAGCTGTCACGTTTTTTATTTCTTATCTAACCACTGCTTTATCTCTTCCTATTAACACCATGGCTTTTACAAGAATATATCGCGCACACTAGGAAATATGTGACAATCGCACACAAAAGGTCATTAGATGGTCCTAGATCGCCATTTGTCGGGAAATGCCAACCCCTGCGCCCCCTTCCCGGGGCAACCAACCGAGTCTTGAGTTTCGGTGTATCATGAAAGTTACTTCAACAACTCATGCTGTGTGCGCATTTTGACGGGTACAGCTATCGAGAGTTTAGGAAGAAAGAAGATTGGAGGAACATCTGACACGTCATAGAAGGATCCAAACGATGTCGTGGAATTTTAAAGAGTAAGGAAGCTGCCATGCTGAATGTTATGGGACATATATGCGGACGACGCAGGTGTCGAAGTACGTAAGAACTTCATGGGGCAAAGAAGAGAGCTCCAGAAGTCCTTGCAAAACTAACGCAGTCGAAGAATGTCATATTAGGATCAATAACGTAGGTCTACTTGGCAGATCAAACCCGAAGCTTAGAGATGTATAAGTCTGTTTGAAAAAGAAAACCGAGTGTTCAGCTCTCATGTACATAAAATCTGAATTGAATCTTCTAGGAAAAAGGAGAAAAAGCAAATATTAGAATTTGGACGATATATTTGAAAAATTTATTAGTAATTATGAAAAGAGCGGCAACATCAGATCGTATCTGAAGGCACTGTCCTACATGCACAGGCTTGAATAAATGTGGGCCTTATGTAGATACGTTGTGGCCTAAATAAAAATGTAATAAAATATTTGAAAAGTAATAAATACAAATAAGTTATAAATATTTACTATGACGAAGGTTTTTGACTGATTTCAAACCTAAATAACGATAACTTTAGGGCTGTGTAGCCAGTCCAAAGCCGGGACAAAGTGTGATAGGAATCAGTTTTAAAATAATACTGTAATAACAAAAACCTTTGAAAGTAATCGTAATATAGCTGACTATATTTAACGTGTCAGCTGTTCTTTGAAAGGTGTGCGCGATTGTCACGAGACGCATAAAAAAGTTATTGTAATGAAAAAAAAAAAAAATAGTTAATCACTTTAACATAAGTTTATGACTATCCGAACTTTAAATTTTGTAAATTTGTGAAACCTTTCTGAGACAGAACGTTTTCGATCGCTATGTGGCGATTTTCCCACCACATAGCGATCGAAAACGTTCTGTCTCTGTAAGTTTTCAGAAATTTACAAAATTTAAAGTTCGAGTCATAAACTATTGCTAAAGTAATTAATTAAGACTCACCGAGACTACAAAATTCAAGAACAAAATAGTGTTGTTACGTAACTGGTCTCGCGGATCTACGCTCAAATAAATACATTTACAACAGACAGGCCATAAAAGAAGTTAAAGAAAAACAGGTTCAGTGATATTAGGGAAAGGTAGGGCAGATGGCTACACAAGGATTAATGTTGCCGACTGCTGAAGGCAGCCAGTAGAGAAGTATCCACGGAGGTATGATGGGTGCTCGGAAACCAACCAGATGTTTAGGCCTACGCATTTCTTAATACACATAGAACATTAAAACTGTCAAGTCCTTGTTTGGTAATAAAATGTTGTAAGTATTAGCTCATTATTCAATATCTAAAAACTGTATGTGCAGTTAAAACTTGTGTTTCTATCTGTTATTATTGTTGATTTATTTGTAGGAAAGTATAAAACATATGAAATAACTGCTCATTGTATTTTTGTTCACCTATTTTCATCTAGTACAAACATTGAACAAAGTATATTTTTGTCCAGTTTTCTCCAGGTTACCGGAAGCGCTCGAGGTCCCTCCTAATACAAGTGGAGGGGCTTATTTCTGACTCCTAGATTACTCCGTTGTCTCCCTCCGATTCAATCCTGGTTACGTCTCTGGCAACAAAATATAATGACATAAATCCAAACAGTAATAATCGCGACCAATCCCGTGTTAAACCTTGGGTGAGTTTCGTATTATTTTCCATGTTTTCAAAAAATATTTAGGTAAAGGTAAATTCATTATAAACATGCTGAAACTACGGTATATAACACAGTAATAGTGCCTTGAGAGTAGCAGTACGTGACAGTCCATTGAAGTATTTCCGGCGGGAATCAATTCTTCTGATAATACCAGAACACACTGAAGCGACATATTTATCCCCCACAAGAAAAGTTGCTCACTTTATGATCCTAGGCATTGGTTGTGATTTCCTTGTGTTAACGAGTTAATAAAAAGGATCCGTGGGAGATCAAGAGGGGGGAGCAGTTCTTCGAAACAGCGAGCACCACGAAGGGAAATCCAGACAACTTCCAAGCTTCGGGGAATTGCTTTTAGGGTCGACGTTTCTCGGTATAATTCTTTGTGATGCAAAATCAGAAATATACAGTCTCACGATAAATCGTTTAATCGCAATGAAACACGTTTCGATAACAGTAGCGCATCATCATTAGTGCTATTTTTGTCGAAACGTGTTTGCCTGAGATTGAACTTTTTATTGTAATGTTTTATCTAACTGATCTCACAAGCCAGGTTTAAAATCGCTTAAATAAATTACTTTATAATCTATAGCGGAACTTAAAATATAGAAAATACTTTTTCAACTGTTGGTACACGTCATTGATTTACAAAGATCAATCTGTATATAGTTTAAACGATTTTTCCGCTCCAATACATACAAGGCTGTATCAGTTTTGGCCTTCGGAGTCAAGCGCGCGCACACATACATACACACAACGCACTTCAGAATCACAAATATGTACTATTATATACTCTTATCCTACAATAGGTCTACGTGACACTAAAAATTGTATAGCAAAACCGCTTTGTATTACAAAAGTTATGAAAAACAAATGTAAGAGTGTACTTGACAAGTTTTTAATTTCGAGTTCTCGTAGAAAGGAAAATGTATCTCTCTGTCTATCTAGCTCTAACGTTTCTCTCTCTCTCCCCTATCTATTTTTCTACCTTTATATATATCTATCTGTCTATATATTTAATCTCGCTCCCACAGACAAACAGGCTCTTAAACATACACACAGATACAGAAAAAACACATACACACAAGAACACACACCATAAAAGTGCACCTGAGCATACAAACAGTATGCATTCATGCGAGCGCACACATAAACCCAACCTACGAGCTCATAAACAACAAATCCCCACCCCCGCACGAAAGCGAACACATTACCGAACCTACAAGAACACAAACTTACAGATAGAAATACACACACAACATAGACGCCCACAAATACGCACATACATCACAAAACAACACACACCATAGATGCACACTTGTACACAATTTCCATCACATAAACACACTTACACACACACACACACACACACACACACACACACACACACACACACACACACACACACACACACACACACACACAACACACACACATACACACACACACACACACACAATCAAACACACACACACACACACACAAACACACACACACACACAAATACACACACAAACAATTACACACACACCACACACACACACACACACACACACACACACACACACACACACATAGAGAGAGAGAGAGAGAGAGAGAGAGAGAGATAGATAGATAGATAGATAGATAGAGAGAGAGAGAGAGAGAGAGAGAGAGAGAGAGAGAGAGAGAGAGAGAGAGAGAGAGAGAGAGAGAGAGAGAGAGAAATAGACAGCCAGATGGAGACGGAGATTTTTCCACTTAATTAAGTGGTTTGGTAACGGAAGAGTTTATCACTAACAGACATTCCGGATTCGTTATTAGCTTACATTAATTCGTCAAAATAAATAAAGAACTACAATCTAGAGTTATGTAAAATAGATGATATTATAATTTAGTCACTGATTTCGTAATCTCATTTCGATAAGAAATCGATAGTTAGTCAATTGAGAAATTTAAATGTTTCATTTATTTAAGTAATTCTAATGAGAAATTGCAAGTGGCTTTTGAAATCTCGACAGACCGATGCAATGTTTTGTTTGAAAAAAAAGGATTGAATATAATAGTCTGGTAACATCTGAAATAAAATTTATTGAATACTTTATCCTCAGCACAGAAGTAAAGAGCCACTATGATATCTAGTGTAGTGGCTGTGACACTAGTCACCTGAGGGATTGTTTTACTTAATTGTGCATGAATTAATTTGGACATGTATTAAAACTACTAAACAAAGCCTTTTTTTCCGAATCGTCTGTGAATAAAGATTGTACGCTTTTTTGTTTAAAAAAGTAACACACATCAACCACCTCTCATAACCGAGCGTTAATGTGCCTCAGTCACGTCCTCTAAACCTGGTACATTTATTTAGAGCAAGGGTTCACAAACCTTTTATTGCCCTTCCCCTCCTCTTGAAATGAAATCCTCCCATGCACCCCTCCACTTTACATTATAAATATATATTATTGCCATATGGAAAAGAATCAAATATTATATATATTGATAACAATTTACTTATTTATACATACTTACACAAGAATTAATTAAAGAATAAAAATATGGTACAACTCACAAATATACAATTTTTTATTTCAAACTCGTTTCAACTACTAATTTGTCGTCATCCTCAGTGAAAATACACAAATGAAATTAACTAAAAAAAAATATATATATATATATATATATATATATATATATATATATATATATATATATATATATATTAAACATAACCTATAAAGTTTTAGCAAAAGTAAAAACTTTTTACTTTGCTAAAACTTTATAGGTTATGTTTAATATATATATATATATATATATATATATATATATATATATATATATATATATATTAGTTAATTTCATTTGTGTATTTTCACTGAGGATGACGACAAATTAGTCGTTGAAACGCGTTTGAAATAAAAAATTGTATATTTGTGAGTTGTACCATATTTTTATTCTTTAATTATAACTTTCACTCACAAGCCAGCTCGAATATTATTTATTACACAAGAATTGTTAAATAACATTTCAAGTTTTAATTTGCAAGGTAAATTTTAACTGACAAGAGAAAAATCTGTAAGTGAGATGCTTGATATTGCATTTTTTACACCAGCATGCCTGTTTGAGGTAGTATTTTAGTAAGAGCACAACCCAGGTCATTAACAACATCAAATTTGTTCCTATAATATTAAATATAATTAATTTATCTATTATTTTCCAGCTGGTCTCACGCCCCCCTGAATTGCCTTCACGCCCCCCACTTTTAGGAACCCATGATTAACAGGACAAATAAACATATTTGTTCTTCTTAAAATGGCGATTTGTATAAAGAGTATTATATAAACTTAATTCATTAGAATGGTAATAAAAAGGCAAATAAAAAAGTCGTAAAATGGCCGCCAGTTTGAAATGCAAATTCAGTCTGAAAAAATGAGTATCGGAAAGACTGATACTGGCCACATTAACACATTCCCCAAGTAAGGCCGTCCTTACCAAGTACGTCTCTTTACTTAGTCCTGGTAATGGATAAAATGCAGTTATGGTCATTATACTCACCACAAAATTTTATTTAAATAGAGCAATTTTTATAAAAATGTTTGGACATTTTCATTATTATTATTATTATTATTATTGGTCTATCCTATATTTACATGAATTCAGGTTTCCAAAAGTACAGAATCATCTGTATGTGTGGTAAACCTTACCAGTGTTACCAACTTCTATAACTACCTATAGCTTTAATTAAGTAAGAAATTATATAAAGTAATTATAGATAACTACTACCGCAGCACATTACTAGATTACAACAGTTAGTTAGACTGTAATTATTCCTGTATACGTTTCCTGATGTTCAAGGTCAAATAGTAAATGGTTTTACCGACAGCTTACGCTCTCTGGAGCACGTACACACAAGAAGGCAAATTTTACAAGAAATTAGGCCTATAACTGTGCTCTTTAAAACTATGATTAGCGTGAAATAAACTGTTACTATAATTCGCCCCAAGCCATTTTTTTTCAAATTTTCTTGTCAAATTTTAAGTTTTGTTTTCAAATTTTAATAACATTGTCTCCAAGACGAGATATGGCTAGCTATTGTACTAACACAGGGGAAGTGTAACAGCTAGCCTCCATCCACTGACTCTTGTGGGTCTCTACTACGTGCACTATCAGCTGCACAGTTGCAAGTTATCGCCCTAAGTACTAGTGACCAGGTTGGTTTGCCTGAGGCTAAGTTCCAATTCTGAGAGTCCAACCCTTAGGTAAAGCTGAGAGGGTGGATAAAGATCCGATTGTACTAACTGGACCGAACTAATCGGAGAGGGGTATCAGAAAGTAGGAACAACCTGAGAGTTCGGAAGGTTTTGGAAGAGCTCTCGAACCATAGAGTCTGGGTGGAGTATAGTCTCGTCCCAGGGCAGGACCGATTTACAGTCCACTCCATATAGTAAGGTTTTTAAACTCTTACATACTGATACTACAGTCGTAACACCAAACCCTTCGTCTCGGGAGTTTTGGACATCAGCGTTTAATTCGACAATCACACGTTTGAGGTAGGACTCGTGAGAGAGTGGGTTTTTATGCTAGATTTTAAATAGCCCCTAACACGACTACTAGACCAAAGAGTGAAATATCAAATGTCGGTGGTGTTTGCAGAAGACGTAAATACAAGCCTGATTTAAATAACCTTTAGCAAAGCGTGAAAACGCTATCCTTTTCCATCTGATAACAATCCTTCAAAATGTTTTTATGGTCCACTATTTAGAAACGGATGGAAATAGACACTTTCCCGTCCTATCAGCAATACAGCTTTAACTGAAAGTGTGAAACCGCACTCGTGCACTAGCAAATTAACACTGTTTCTATAATTACCAAATGTTGTATGGTAAACAACATATCGTCGGTACAGAATATGGTATGTGATGCAAAACTAAATATCAAAACAAAGCAACTATTCCTATATAAAAGAGAGGTTTTAAAGAACCTTGTTTATCGTCGTCAGTAAGGAAGCAAAAGTTAGAAATTGCCAAGGTGTGCGAGATTATTAGGATTATATGGCTGGAAAAATATGTCTGCTATAAAATTAGCATTTATTCCATTAGTAAGATCACTGCGTCCTGACTTATTAAATATGTTGCGAAATGTTGTCGCTGAATTCAGAAAAAAATTGAATAGCTTTCCTTAAGTTAAAGGAAATACACACACACACACACGCACACACACACACACACACACACACACACACACACACACACACACACACACACACACACACACACACACACACACACACACACACACACACACACACACACACACACACATATACACACACACACACACACACACACACACACACACACACACACACACACACACACATACATACACACACACACACACACACACACACACACACACACACACACACACACACACACACACACACACTCACACACACACACATACATACACACACACACACAAATCGAGAGAGAGGGAGAGAGAGAGAGAGGGAAGAGAGAGAGAGAGAGAGAGAGGGAGAGAGAAGGGAGAGAGAGAGAAGGAGAGAGAGAAAGAGAGAGAGGCAGAGTATATATTGTATAAATTTCCCTGTATACATATTTAATACAATTACATCAATGATAAGGAAATGGAGAATAGTATTAATAAAAATACAGTTTAACCGTTTTCACTAAGAGCAACCGCATTTTCTAAACATTGAGTTTTTTTCAAACTGAAACATAATATTCAGTTTTACAATATCGTAATATTCACACCGGTAAGCGCTGACAAATATTTTATTACAATTATGTATTTATTTTAAAACATTCATTCCAATTTGATTTTTTTTTCGTATCCTCAAGTGGTAACATTTTGGCTAATAAGATGGTTTTGTTTAATTAACGCCTTTGCTTATAATGCCAAGTTTACTAGAAAATTTTATCCAACCTACCCTGTTACCATATAGATCTACAGTAGTTGAAATGTGCTTTTAGGTCAGACTACTACTGATAATTTTCTTGTTGTATTCTGATACAAAAACTTGAGTCATTTTCTACTTTCTTTACTTTTATTCCTGACATCCACCTCCAATGATGAGCAGAAGAGCATGAGGAGGCCCATTATTTCTCTTTATTATTGCGAACTGGCCACTCTCAAATCATTTTTTCAATTCAAAGAATAAGCCTACTATGAGTTGAGTTTCTTTAGTATTCAGTAAGAATTATATCATGAATCTACAAGAAGAAGTAATTGGTTCTGAAGAAAACGTAGCAGGAACGTCCTCTTCAGAACCTATTACTGCTTGTGTTGGTAGCCTACATGATATAACTTTATTACAGATATACTCCAGTCTTCTGTTTCATTCAAAAATATTACCATTTGAAACAATTTTCATAAACTAATTTTTCGTGTTGTTTTTCCACCTGAATTTAAATGTGTATATATATTTTAATAAGAATTTTAAGTTAATAAAATAATTCTGGTAAAATAACAAACAGTTCAAGAATTAAAAATTCTTGTTACTTTTATTTCGGTATTGGGGAGGGAAAGCTGACTAGAATATTGACATAATGATATCTATGATTCACATAGCGTGTAATCAGTCACGTCCAATTTTCAGAACAAACAACTAACTATCGAAGAAGATAATACTGTGTCAGTTTTATGACTAGTAAAGCCAATGTTTTAAAATAATTATCGTATTATTTCTATTGAGAGAAAGTATTACAGACGAACAGAAATTCTTATTAAAGTAAACTAGAACTAATTTTTTTTAAAAGAGCTTTTATTAATAAATTGATGAATTTCTTGTATCAAATTAAATTTTTATAAAAATCTAGAGGATAATAAATAGAGGGTACACTTCTCTTAAGAGAGTAGGGTGGAATTCCACTTCGAATAAGCGATCCTGCTCACGCTTCCCATAAGTACCCCTCCTTCACTGTACCAGAGGATCATAATGTCACTACCATAGACTCCCCATACCCTTTTTTGTTTTTCCTACTTGAAAATGGTCAGGTAAAACCACCCTATGAACCTGTAAGAATTAGGAGTACTTTGTATATGCTCTCCTGTACACACAATGCCATCATAGGCTTTCCTAAATCCCATAGAAAGAGATTTTATTTTCTTCCCACAGTCTTATCTATTAATCAGCCCCAATGTCTCTACTGATTTAAATATTTTCAATCTTAATCCCTTTACTTTAAATTTCTTAATTACTTTTAACCTCAATATTTGTCTTTTGACATTGTAAGCTATCTGGAGAAGTTTCAATCCTACTACTATTAAGGATTTAACTGTTCATCTTACTGGTTCTGCTTTAATTTAAGCTACTGCTGTATCTTAGAGGTTTTCGCTAAACATATTTGAAGGATTTTAGCACTTGTAGGTTATTATTCTGAAATCCCGTCTTTTTTCTGTATATTAAGATAGTCGAAACTTAAAGTACAAATTAAAAAATTTTCATCCTTAGGCGAAAATATTTATTGAAGTTTTTAACCTTAAAAAATGTAATCTGACCCCAAAAAATACACGGCTTTTATTTCGGGTTGGTTTTTTTTAACACGAAAAACATATTTATACTGATGAATGAAAAAATCATTAAAAACCTCTTGAATAACATCGGCAACAATTAAAGCCAAGACCTAGTAATGAAAGACAGACAAAAGAAAAAGATTTGTGCTTTTCAGTACAATTAATATCTGATGGGAAATGTAGGCCTATAGGCCTACTAGGCTGTATAAAGGCGTATTTCAGCTACGTCTTAGCGGAAGGCTGGTCATCAGACTTGCAGAAGGTTCTTATAGTTTCGAATAGTTCTGGAAAAGCTTTCGAAACCGTAAGCTCTGGATGGGCGTCTCGTCTTAGCGGAAGGTTGGTCATCAGACTTGCAGAAGGTTCTTATAGTTTCGAATAGTTCTGGAAAAGCTTTCGAAACCGTAAACTCTGGATGGGCGTCTCGTCTTAGCGGAAGGTTGGTCATCAGACTTGCAGAAGGTTCTTATAGTTTCGAATAGTTCTGGAAAAGCTTTCAAAACCGTAAGCTCTGGATGGGCGTCTAGTCTTAGCGGAAGGTTGGTCATCAGACTTGCAGAAGGTTCTTATAGTTTCGAATAGTTCTGGAAAAGCTTTCGAAACCGTAAGCTCTGGATGGGCGTCTCGTCTTAGCGGAAGGTTGGTCATCAGACTTGCAGAAGGTTCTTATAGTTTCGAATAGTTCTGGAAAAGCTTTCGAAACCGTAAGCTCTGGATGGGCGTCTCGTCTTAGCGGAAGGTTGGTCATCAGACTTGCAGAAGGTTCTTATAGTTTCGAATAGTTCTGGAAAAGCTTTCGAAACCGTAAGCTCTGGATGGGCGTCTAGTCTTAGCGGAAGGTTGGTCATCAGACTTGCAGAAGGTTCTTATAGTTTCGAATAGTTCTGGAAAAGCTTTCGAAACCGTAAGCTCTGGATGGGCGTCTAGTCTTAGCGGAAGGTTGGTCATCAGACTTGCAGAAGGTTCTTATAGTTTCGAATAGTTCTGGAAAAGCTTTCGAAACCGTAAGCTCTGGATGGGCGTCTAGTCTTAGCGGAAGGTTGGTCATCAGACTTGCAGAAGGTTCTTATAGTTTCGAATAGTTCTGGAAAAGCTTTCGAAACCGTAAGCTCTGGATGGGCGTTTAGTCTTAGCGGAAGGTTGGTCATCAGGCTTGCAGAAGGTTCTTATAGTTTCGAATAGTTCTGGAAAAGCTTTCGAAACCGTAAGCTCTGGATGGGCGTCTAGTCTTAGCGGAAGGTTGGTCATCAGACTTGCAGAAGGTTCTTATAGTTTCGAATAGTTCTGGAAAAGCTTTCGAAACCGTAAGCTCTGGATGGGCGTCTCGTCTTAGCGGAAGGTTGGTCATCAGACTTGCAGAAGGTTCTTATAGTTTCGAATAGTTCTGGAAAAGCTTTCGAAACCGTAAGCTCTGGATGGGCGTCTCGTCTTAGCGGAAGGTTGGTCATCAGACTTGCAGAAGGTTCTTATAGTTTCGAATAGTTCTGGAAAAGCTTTCGAAACCGTAAGCTCTGGATGGGCGTCTAGTCTTAGCGGAAGGTTGGTCATCAGACTTGCAGAAGGTTCTTATAGTTTCGAATAGTTCTGGAAAAGCTTTCGAAACCGTAAGCTCTGGATGGGCGTCTCGTCTTAGCGGAAGGTTGGTCATCAGACTTGCAGAAGGTTCTTATAGTTTCGAATAGTTCTGGAAAAGCTTTCGAAACCGTAAGCTCTGGATGGGCGTCTCGTCTTAGCGGAAGGTTGGTCATCAGACTTGCAGAAGGTTCTTATAGTTTCGAATAGTTCTGGAAAAGCTTTCGAAACCGTAAGCTCTGGATGGGCGTCTCGTCTTAGCGGAAGGTTGGTCATCAGACTTGCAGAAGGTTCTTATAGTTTCGAATAGTTCTGGAAAAGCTTTCGAAACCGTAAGCTCTGGATGGGCGTCTCGTCTTAGCGGAAGGTTGGTCATCAGACTTGCAGAAGGTTCTTATAGTTTCGAATAGTTCTGGAAAAGCTTTCGAAACCGTAAGCTCTGGATGGGCGTCTCGTCTTAGCGGAAGGTTGGTCATCAGACTTGCAGAAGGTTCTTATAGTTTCGAATAGTTCTGGAAAAGCTTTCGAAACCGTAAGCTCTGGATGGGCGTTTAGTCTTAGCGGAAGGTTGGTCATCAGGCTTGCAGAAGGTTCTTATAGTTTCGAATAGTTCTGGAAAAGCTTTCGAAACCGTAAGCTCTGGATGGGCGTCTCGTCTTAGCGGAAGGTTGGTCATCAGACTTGCAGAAGGTTCTTATAGTTTCGAATAGTTCTGGAAAAGCTTTCGAAACCGTAAGCTCTGGATGGGCGTCTCGTCTTAGCGGAAGGTTGGTCATCAGACTTGCAGAAGGTTCTTATAGTTTCGAATAGTTCTGGAAAAGCTTTCGAAACCGTAAGCTCTGGATGGGCGTCTCGTCTTAGCGGAACGTTGGTCATCAGACTTGCAGAAAGTCTTCGGATTCTTACTGGTGTTACAGGATCGTGTTTATGTCTGCCGGAAGTCACCTGAGCGCAAATCACGAGTTTGTCAGATTCGTGAAGCGTAATGGGTGTACATGCTGGCTTATACCATCCACCATGGATATCTCCGTGCTCGTATGGCTATGTAGTTTCCTGCCTTTCGACATCTTTTATTCGTCTACCGAACAATGTCACTCTTTACAACTCAGTTATGTTTACTGTTAATGTACGTCCTTTGTATATGAATTAATTTTAAAATTGTGTTCAATGTAAAAAAGAAAATATAAACAAGTTTAAAAAACACGATTTTATACCAAACTGTTATTTAAAAATATATTGCCCCCCCCCCACCGAGAACATTGTAATTATATATGACTAAAACTAAAAAACATAGGACGTTAGTAGATTTTTTTCTTACGTTTCAAAATATTTACAATGGGAAAACCCCTGTCTATAACTTGTAGTTATAAAGTATAAAAACTTTTCATATACTGCGACGCTCTACGTTTTTTGCTTCCACATAGTTGAGTTTAACAAAAATTATTTTACTCCAATTCAATTATATTTATGTTTGGCTCATGTATTGCAATCAAAGATGGATACTAAACGAAATTTCTGCTCAATTTGACATCGATTAGGCGAAAAATTTGCTACAAGATTTGAACTACACTAATTTGTAGGAATTTCTCAAAATTACATTGTAAACGTTTTCGCTTTTTAATTGTAAGATGAAGTTATATTTTACTACAATAGTGAATTATCTTCGACATAACAACTAGGCAATTCCAAAACCTTTGTTTATCGGTTATTTGGTCAAGATTTATTATCTAATTATAAACAAAAATACTGTTTACAGACTTATCGGGGAAGTTATATAAAATGGTTTAAAAAGAGACTTAAAACTAAATAATTTAAAAACCCTTTTTATAAAAAAAACATATTCGTACTATAATAGAAATAGTAAAAATTAATGTATAAATGTTTTTAATTAGGGGTACACATTTTTATAAAAAAATTAGAAGATTTTTCAGCAGAACTTTTTTTAGTCTTGTGTTCCTTAAAGTTTTTGAATTTATAATTTCATAGAACTATAATAACGTTAGACTCTATGAAGTAACATAATTCGCCTTATTTCTGTAATAGTTCACCTTTAAATAGCAACAGAGCATTATAAGTGATAGTCAAATGTTCAAAGGCTGCTAGTTTGACATTGGTTATTACTTGTAATAAACTAAAAGTCAATGTTTTTTGTTCTGAATTATGATGAAAGGCTCGTAAATGTGTAATAAAGGCACTAGAAATTATTTTAGATTATTTTCGTTTTCATTTCCTTTGCTTTAGATTTTCTGTTGGTTTCTTCCTGCAGTTCATTGTTTTCCTTCTACGGTTGCACTCGTAGAAACAACACCTGTATGACTATAACGTTAGAAACATATACTATATGCTGAAGGGCATTATTTTCACGGTTGCACTCGTAGAACCACCATGCCTGTATGCCTATAACGTTAGAAACAGATACTATATCGTGAAGGGCATTACCTTCACGGTTGCACTCGTAGAACCACCATGCCTGTATGACTATAACGTTAAAAACATATACTATATGCTGAAGGGCATTATTTTCACGGTTTCACTCGTAGAACCACCCATTCCTGTATGACTATAACGTTAGAAACATATACTATATCGTGAAGGGCATTAGCTTCACGGTTGCACTCGTAGAACCACCATGCCTGTATGACTATAACGTTAGAAACATATACTATATCCTGAAGGACATTATTTTCACGGTTGCACTCGTAGAACCACCCATTCCTGTATGACTATAACGTTAGAAACATATACTATATCGTGAAGGGCATTAGCTTCACGGTTGCACTCGTAGAACCACCATGCCTGTATGACTATAACGTTAGAAACATATACTATATCCTGAAGGGCATTATTTTCACGGTTGCACTCGTAGAACCACCATGCCTGTATGACTATAACGTTAGAAACAGATACTATATCCTGAAGGGCATTATTTTCACGGTTGCACTCGTAGAACCACCATGCCTGTTTGACTATAACGTTAGAAACAGATACTATATCCTGAAGGGCATTATTTTCACGGTTGCACTTGTAGAACCACCATGCCTGTATGACTTAGAAACAGATACTATATCCTGAAGGGCATTATTTTCACGGTTGCACTTGTAGAACCACCATGCCTGTTTGACTATAACGTTAGAAACAGATACTATATCCTGAAGGGCATTATTTTCACGGTTGCACTTGTAGAATGCCATGCCTGTATAAAACTAGGTTTTAATTTATCTCTCCGTTCTATTTCAGCGTTCATCGGAATTTCTATAAACTATTCCACATGTGATTTTGGAAATTAGTAAAAATCTTCAAAGAATTGAAGCACACACAAGCTACAGTGGGAAACAGATGTTGTGAAATTATGGACATTAGTATGTTGAGTTGATTAAAAGTATCTCAAATGGTGGATCTACTTTATCGTGGCCGAAGACATTAGCGGCTGCTTCGAAGGTTTTATCCTCCGCCTTAATCTCTAAAAACCCCAAGTACCCCTGTCAACGGACTAAACATACCTCAGTATACCTCAGCTTCGCTGGTTTATTCCATCATGGAACTGTCTACAACAAGGGCACATCTGTGAGCATTATGGTGGCTAATAACATCACTCCAAGCGATAAAGTGCGAAGGTGTAATGTCTGCACACTTTGTTAAAATATGCAAACATTTTAGAAACTCTATGGGTAATAAAGCAGTAAGCTATTAACCTGTCCAAAGCCTGGATAAAGTTTTATGGGCATCATAGCTAATTCGGTATCAGCTAACATACTGCCAACTCCTTCAACTCATTCCAAGTATTGACTGAAGGTTATGGCGGAATGAACCCGGAAGTCCATGGCCGGAAATAATATGAATCCGAAGGTACTTTGGCCACTTATATTGCACACTTCACGGTCGCTTTTGTCACTGGGCGCTTTAGACACATATTCTCGATCTATTCCAGAATACCTAAAATTAGCTACAGATATCATTTAACGAAAATGTTCCACATAGAACGAAAATCAATAAATAAATAATAACTGTTATAAAAATACAGAAACTGCAACATTGTGGACTTGTCATGTTTTGCTAAAGTCTGCTTCAATCAATCATTTAAGGGAAAATGTTGAGAAAAGCCACCAAGCGGAAAAAGTACTTCGTGGTGGAAAAGCTTCGAAACTGTCTCCAATGCAGATGTTTTGATGGACGGTCGATAAGGGTATGTCAAAATGACTGTCAACGGCAGCGTTGGTTGAGATACCACAAAAAGGAAATTGATATTTTACTTCGGACATCATGAAATGTATTTCGGTCCTTTGAAAGCTTTGATCCTACAAAAGAGGAATGCCTTTCCTTTGTACAAAGAAAAAGCAGTAAATGGTTTTTTTTTCTTATAAGGTAAGATTATTTTATTGATAAAAAAGTTAAAAATTATGAGTAAAAAGAGTCTTGGGGCTCCCTATAAAAGTCTAACTTCAACCATATTGAAAAAGTTTACTCGAAACCTCACTACACAAGTTTATTAATACATACTAGTTACGGCGACGATGTCGACTTCTTCAGTGATTGGCTAACACATCGATATTTATCTGGTTTAATGAAATCATTTAGTGTTAGCCAATCACTGAAGAAGGCGACGTCTTCGCCGTAACTAGTATGTATTAATAAACTTGTGTAGTGAGGTTGTAAGTAGACTCTTTCATCATTTACAGTTGTTCTCAATGGCTAAGCTCTAATTTTACTATATTGTTTATTAGTACATTCAAAAATATTATTTACAAAATAAAATTATGAAATTCATTAAGAAATCGATTAATAACTATTTAACTTAAACGCCTTTATTGGTTCAATTTTCCTTACCTATTTATTGTATATTCTAATATCGTATAGAAAAGGTTAAATTCGCAAAATACGAAACCTAAAGATAACCTTATTTATTTTAATAACATTATATTTTTACATGTAAGTTTTACAATTTATATATTTATAAATCTTAAGACTTTAATTTTAAATATTTTTTAATAGGCCCTAGTAAATTAACAGAATTAATAGACATATTTAAAGTCATTAACAATTCAGTGTATTAGATAACTATAGGCTATTTACCGTTTACGTATTCAGAAATAATACAATTTTCCTAAGACATTCATTTTAACTTACTATTGCTGTAAAATACAGAAAGTAACTCAATTACACTTTATTACACTATTTAATCAAATACGATATTTCTGAACACATAAAAATTGCATTGGTAAATTATTTAAACATAACCTCCAAACAACCTCTAAGTTTCAACGAAAACAGCTGTTAGCATTAAAAGCAATGTTTGAATTTAAGACTAATGGACAATTCGTTGATCTACGGATTGTTTCGCGTTCTCGTAGGAATTCCTTATTTATGGCGTCGCCATCATGAAAAGGTTTGTTATATAGTAGACCATAAGTAGCTTACTTCATAAATAATTTTAACAAATCAATTTTCTGTGTAGCTAAAAGTTATTTTTTATAATAGAGCTCTATTGTTATTCTACCTTCTATTGTTCTTAATCAATTTCATAAACGACATTAACCTAAATTGTTTCTGTGTCTAAAATCACAAAAGGTCGCCTTTAAACCAGTAAAAAAATGCCTGTAAATGTTCCTCGTAAAACCCCACCCCCTGATTTCCAATCCTTTAGAACAGATCACTGGTCTAACCAGACTATTTAAATTACACAAAGTGATGCAACAATGGAGGCTCGCCTTCCTCGTAGTATTAGGATCAGTACACGGTTAATGTCCTACAAAGTGACGTCACACTGGAGGCTCGTTTCACTTCCAAGAGTGTTGCGTCACTATCCCGCTTCGTTTGCATTACAATACCGTGGTTTTCCTGGAAATCGGTTACAGAGCTAACGAGATAATGTGTGCCAGACACCAAATGGTAGGTACATATACTATAAATACTCAACGTTTTCAGAATAATAGAGCTACTACAGGTTTAGTTTATAATTTATGTAAGTTGAAAATCAAAATATTCATGTATGCGAAATTAGGCTTCAAAGTCGGTCAAATGTTTCGTTTGATGATGTAAAAGTATAAAAATACTTTATCAACTCACTTTTACAATAACCATTTTATATTATTGTAGTAGTTTTAGGACGATTAAGTAGTATAACTATTATTGTTAACGAAGAGTGGGAAATTATATTGAATCTTTCCTATGAAGGTGAGATTAATGTAGGGACATGAAACGCTGTGGTAGGGAATATCTGGTATCACGTGATTAGGGTCTTGTACTTTAAGTATATCTACTGTCTATCGAAGTCTAAAGAAGACACGTAACTCAGTTCCCTCGTGTACTAAGAACGGAGACTGAAATTACTTAGGCCTAAGGAAAGTTCATGAGCTACAGGTCCTGGGATTGGAGGAAGTTGTAGCATAGCGAGTAGACCTGTTCACAAACAGTTCTTTTATAGAACGAATCCGACGGTTGTATAAGACACTACGTAATCAAAGTTGGCTGAAATAATAGCAAGTTTAAGAGTTTTTGTAAATGCGAATCTAAGATAAAGTGGAGATATATTGTGTTTTTATTATAAAATGTACAGATATAGACACAATAATTAAATGTTATAATTATTACTTGGTGATACATCGAATAGGTGTAGCACCGTGCCAGAGGCTACACTCTTCATTGTGTCGACCGAATGTTGGTAAGAACATTGCACAATGTTAGACAGGTTGTTCTTATGCCTCCGTACTATACTCGAGGTCGGACCACGCCCCACTCCACACTTCCAGCAAACGCATACTACCAAACTCTTATTAATCTTCCAATACCATAATTATTTTGATTCATTATTTTAAAAAATTGTAATTTATTTTCAGCTTGATCTTTCAGGTTTTGAAATTTTACGGGCTCATGGACTCCTACCATGGGCAAGGCCAACCCCACATTGTGATTGTATTCCTCTTACCAAGAGATCAATGTCTAACCACTGTTTAACGAAGTACTAACAGCTTCTGGTCATTTGCCGTGACGTCTAGAATGCAAGGCCGCTCATTATTCAAAAATTCAAAGGAGACATTCGTCAATTTCAAAACAATTCTGATGAGGAAAGGCACTTCTTCCTTTATATCCTTACATCTGGTTAGAAGCATCAAAATAGAAATGATAGTTGCAACTAGATAAAACTCGTAGATACAGTTAAGGTTTGCAGCTTTAGGGCGATCAACTTGTATGAATAATATCATTTACAAAAACACAGGAAGGTACACTTTGGTTATGTATATAGTGTAGGTAGAATTAAGATAGGTACACAAAACGCTCTGATAGATTAAAGGGGGTCATGAAAAAGACATGTAGGGTGTCCCGTACATATTCCCTCGGAATCATTAAAAGGTGTGTAGACCTTACTTAAAGGTGTCCATACTTTATGCACTCACAATCAGATAGAGGTGGTAGTTGCAGCTAGATCGAAGTGGAATTACAACCATATATTTATGGTATTTGAAACTAAATAGGGATTGTAGTTGCAACTCCATAGGTGTGTTAGTTGCCACTAGAAAGGGCTGATAGTTGCAACCAGATAAGGATGGCAGTTGCAACCAAATAGAGGTGGTAGTTGCTGCTAGATAGCAGTGGAATTAGAACCAGATAGTTGTGTTATTTGCAACAAGATAGGAATTGTAGTTGCAACTCCATAGGGGTGTTAGTTTGATACTAGATAGAGGTGTTATTTCCAATCAGATAGGGGTAGCAGTTGTAACCCCATAGAAGTGGTAGTTGCAGCTAGATAGAACTGGGATTACAACCATATAGGCATGGTATTTGCAACTAGATAGGGGTGATAGTTCCAACTGGATAGGGGTAGTGGTTGCAACCAGACAGGGGTGATAGTTGCGGGTAGATTGCAGTGAAATTAAAATCAGTTAGGCATGGTTTTTTGCAACTAGATACAGGTGATAGTTTCAACCAGATAGGGATTGTAGTTGAAACTAGATGGATGGTATTTGCAACGAGATAGAGGTGGTAGTTGTGACCGGGTAGGGACGGTATTTGGAACTAGATAGAAGAGGTAGTTACAACTAGATGAGAGTGCAACTAGGTAGTTCTATTAGGAAAGGAACTAATTTTTTTAAATTTTAGGTAATACAATATATAATGTAACTACTGGTGTAGTATACGATGTATTGATGTCCATCGATGATATGATTTATATTTAGCCAATCAACATATTGATATCTATGAAGTAAAATCACCTCATTAACAAAAATAATTTTTTGTATTTAGTTTCAAGATTTTCGCTACTTTACAGTACTGACATTATCCATAATTATTACATTCAACTGTCACCCCATTGAAACAGTCCATACTTGACTTTCAATGTGGTATGATATAATTCATAACACTATAATTTATAAGTGTTAGTGTTTATATATAAGATATATAGATATAGAGTATTTATTACCCTATTGTTTATTTTTTAATTAATAAACGGAAGGTAAAACCCTGTCATCTATTTTCCTCCCTTCCTCTCTCTCTCTCTCTCTCTCTCTCTCACACACACACACACACACACACACACACACACACACACACACACACACACACACACACACACACACACACACACACACACACACACACACACACACACACACACACACACACACAACACTCTCACACACACACACACACACACACACACACACACACACACACACACAACACTCTCACACACACACACACACACACACACACACACACACACACACAACACTCTCTCTCACACACACACACACTCACACACACACACACACACACAAACACACACACACACACACACACACACACACACAAACACACACACACACACACACACACACACACAACACTCTCTCTCTCTCTCACACACACACACACACACACACACACAAACACACACACACACACACACACACACACACACACACACAACACTCTCTCTCTCACACACACACACACACACACACACACACACACAAACACACACACACACACACACACACACTTTCTATTAAGTTTTCGAACTAACTCTTTCTTTCAAGCTATTTAAACAAACCATTAGTAGGCCTACATGATCGTCAGGAAAAGATAAGGAGTTACATATCTTAGAGATAATGAGGTGATTTATAACTAGATCTAATTAACATAAGATTCCAGTTGGTCTCTGAAAAAATTGGCCAAATGTAAGTTTACTAATAATTTACTATAATTAAAAAAAATAGAATGCTTCAGAACTCATTTCGTCTGAGCTCAGGATTGTAATTGACTAACATTGCAGCTCGCAAGGCCATGGCGGCTATTCTCAGAAACCACCAGAAATTAACTCCAATTGATCTCAGTTGTGTGTTCTTTGAATTACGCTACCCCGTTTTCCTGTTTCCCGTTTTATTGTAAATGTTCTGGTACTTACCCAGCCTAATCGTGGCGAGTACTAATTAGTAATTGTATTGAGATAAGGGATTAGGCCTTTTGTACACCAGTACTTTATAATTAGCATGTTTAACAGTGTAATAGTTACACACATTTACACAAAATACTCCGATACTAATTCCATACATAGCTGGAAATAATTCTAATACTATTATTGGTTATTTTTTCCTCGTGTTATCTATGACTTTCGGCGTATATTTTAAGTTGAATCTGTGTAAAGTCACGACTTTCACTAAACTTCTAAGTTTTTTTAGAAAGCTCAAACAATTTACTTTTAATTACAAACTTTTCAAATTTTTTTATTATACCAGAAAATGTAATAATAAAATAATGCATTTAACACAAAAAATAATTTTAGTCAAATCTTTAATCAAATATAGAACATATTCCATCTTCACTTGAGCTACTAGATTTTTACTAAAAACACTTGAGCTTGTATTAGTATGTTACACTTGCCTATAGTAGCACTTACGTTTTTGATTAATGAGGACAGCAGTTTCGGGAGATGTGTCCAACAACCATAGGTCAGTTACGGTCTCTGAGTTGACAATGGGACTCAACCCCCAAACTGTAGTCCGTAATAATAAAAAAATTAAGTGCTACTATTGGCAAGTGCAACATTCTAATACAAGTTCAAGTATTTTAGTGAAGTATAGAAAGTAAAAAAAGGCAATATACGAGTGATTAGATGATAACGAAGGAACCCATTACACTAAGAACTGAGTAGTGTGCAAGCAAATTTAAAATACATGTAATTTGTTTATGATTCAAATTGCACGAACTTCTTTTTAGCAAGAGACATTCTGTTATAGTCCTACTCATGGGCATAGGCAGGACGATGTCTTGGGGAGGGGCACGATGTCTTGGGGAGGACCACGATGTCTTGGGGAGGGGCACGATGTCTTGGGGAGGGCCACGATGTCTTGGGGAGGGGCACGATATCTTGGGGAGGGTCACTATGTCTTGGGGAGGGGCACAATGTCTTGGGGAGGGGCACGATGTCTTGGGGAGGGCCACTATGTCTTGGGGAGGGGCACAATGTCTTGGGGAGGGGCACGATGTCTTGGGGAGGGCCACGATGTATTGGGAGGTGTTCAGGAGGGACTTTTGGCACTTAAAATTACACAATTGTTGGGTGGTCGAGAAGATATTTTGCTAAAACATGCTTGTTTATAAAATATATATTGTATATGAACACTATAAATGAGCCTCTATAAATACAATGTATTCACACTCAGACGCTAGCTTTGCTGTCAGGCTGGGCGCAAAGCCGTGGTTGCTAGTGTCACTTCACAAAAATAATAGTCAGTATTAGTTTTTCATCCTAGTATTGGTAAAGTAGAATAAATTTGTTTTGTAAGTTAATATAAAAACCTATAAAATTGTTTTTAAGTTATTTCTGTGGTCAAATTAATTGGTTTGCGGGGCACGTGCCCCTTATGTCAACCCCTTGCTACGCCCCTGCTCCTACTAGTATTTCGGTCACCTGGATGAGTATAAGCCCAGTAGTGTCTATTTAAACGCAAACGTTTCCGGTAATTTGGTAAATCAGTGTAAACGGTTTGTACTTTGTTTGGTTTCTAATATGTTTGTAAAGTCTGTGTGTTGAGGAAAAGTCCTTATTGTGGCTTGTTCGTGAGTGTGCGGTTAGAAAAAGTAAATGAAAATATACGCAATAAAAAGTCTTCTTTCCGGCAATGTTGTAACAGACATCTAGAACAAGATATTTAGAACAGAAACTCTTATTTTATATTGATAAATTGGCCTTAATAGTAGCGTACTTCAAATGACACGTAGAAGTTGAAGTTGATCTCGAAATATTTATCTGAAAATATCATGTCTATTATTCCTATACGTTTTTCATAAGTAAGAAACTTTTTAAATTATTAAACTTTGAAAATTTTATGTGCCCACCATTTTAAAACCGCAAGTTGTGATTGTTAGACTTTGGTAGATCAAGCATCTCGTCGTCCCTATTCCTTCTTACATCAAAGTGTTTCCTTTGAGCCAAACAACCTGTAAACTTCAACAATCCTTATTTTGTACAATGTCTAGAGCACAGTGGTAGGCCTACAATGTATTACAATAAAAATATTGGCAAAAACCTCAATGCCACAAAAATAATCAGAAATAACTAATATTAGACCGCAAAGAACGATTGATGTCAATCTAGCTTATAAATTTATTGTATTTTATGTTATAGTATTGTAATAGAACCAGGGGCGTAGCCATGGGTGGGTACAGGGGGCACGTGCCCCCAAAACAATTAATTTTAGCAGAAGAAATTAACCTATAAAACAAATTTACTCTACTCTACCAACATTAGGAAGCAAAAATAATATTTACTTTAATTTTTGTAAAGCGACACTAGGAACCACGGCTTTGCATTCGGCCTGACAGCAAAGCTAGAGTCTGCGTGTGAACACATTGTATTCATATATCCACATTTATGATGCTCATGTACAAAGTATATCTTATAGCCTAGTATGTTTTAGCAAAACAACTTCCCGACCAACCAAAAATTGTGTAATTGTAAGTGTCAAAATACCATAAAATAGGTTTCTAGAGATAAAAATGTTCAAAATCCCCCCCCCGAACACTTAATGGGTCGGGCCCCCTTAATACATCTCCCTGGCTACGTCCCTGAATAGGATGATGTGATGGTAATCGAAATGTAATAAGGGTTTAATTTTAGGTAACTTGTAATATTAGTTATTTTTAATTATTTGTTTGTGGTGTTGGTTTTTTTGGGAATATTTTTATTCTTTCATATTCTACAATACTTATTCATGATACCTGACCTTGAATCTTTTTAACTTGACTAGTATATGGTAATAATGAATAGTTCAAACCCTGAGTAAATACGTTTATTTTGCAGTGCATAAAACGGAGTTCCAACGTTTCGCCATAATCTCATCTAGCCTTGGCGAGATGAATCCAACATTTGAACGCTGTATTGTTGGATTCAACTCGTCACTGCTAAATGAGATTCTAACAAGTCGGAACTGCGTTTTATCCACTACAAAATAAACGGATCTGCATCATCATAATATCAACATAATATTTATATATAAATGTTAATAAATATCATCAGGAAGAACGTTTATAAAAGCATATGCTCGAAACGTTTTGCCAATAGAACATATTCTCAACAGCTTCGTACTCTGTCAACGCCTAAAACACAAACAGTGTATCTCTTAAGAGTTTGTACAATAATAAATATTTACCGAGAAAAACGTCATCAAGTTATCACATATATAATGAGAGTTATAGTAGAATTGTAAATTAGAAAGAATATATCAGCCAAGTTCGAAGAAGGTTTGAACGTTTGCCAGCATTTTTATACATTCATTGACAACTAGTATCCATGACAACATGATTATGAAGTCAACATGTAGTAGCTAGTTTCCACTTCGGTGTTATTTCCCTGAAAGAGAAAACCCTGTATTTGCTAATCGTCGAGACAATATACACTAATTTAAGAGGCCTAGACTCTCCTTCACAATATTTCAAGTCACACGATATGTTAAATATAAAATTAAGTTTCCGGTTATTTTGGAATTGCAGATAAACTTTTATGCAAAAACCGTTGTCAGCCTCGAAAGGTAGTTGCAACTTGTTTTCAAATTTTCTCCTTAAAATAAAGAGAAAACACCACAATACTAATAAGGTCAAGAATATTATAGTTAGAGAAATTACATTGAACGTGGCCCATATTGACGTAAGATAGGAAAATATTGTGAACATAATGAGGGTTAAGTTAGGGACATAAAACCCTCGGATAGATGACATAGGGGTAGGATTATCTGTGCGCCCTGAAGTAGACCTACTCTCTACCAGGGTCAAACAGATGTTTCTACCCATTACACCCTCTTAGAAAAGGGTAGGCGGAATTTTATAGCACTGAAGAAAAGATATATTGATCCCTTGTACTGGGACATCTCGAGGGCAGGCCATTTACCTACGTAACAGTTCTGTCAACCGGCTTTCAGGAAGGTTTCCCGTTTCCTGACTAAAATATATTGAAAATTTATGATAATAATAATAATAATAATAATAGTATTTTCGAAATAACTGTGATTTGGTATATGCGACTTTTCTACATATTTGATAACTTAATATCAGCACGTTTCGGACGGAGAACCTCCGTCTTATACTTTTGTTATACAATTGCCAAGCTGCTTTACCTTTAGGGAGGTTTGATAATGGTGTATCTCTGAAACGCGTTAGTTGTTTTGGAAAACAAATACACTATTGCATAAGCTACAATTCTTTATACAATTATTGTACGAATACAATTATCTAATTCTAGTCTATGAATATAGTTTTGTTTCAGTAATCAATATTTAGTTTTAATATTAATATTACCAATATATTAATAAATACGAAGCACATACTATCAATAAATGCAAAATTGTATATAAAAAAGTTATACAAATTATTATTGTTTAATTTAATATTAATAAATCGAAATCTTGTTGCGGTTCGTAACAAACTGGTTGTTAATTACTTATTACACTTTTGCTATTTCTTGCGACCAGACATTTTGTTAACTAAAAGTTGTTAAATTGTTAACTTACACTTGGAGGATGCGTTTTCGTCTTACGACTTCTTCAGTCTCCTAGAGGCATACTCTTTCAGGTAATTTTATGTCCCTGCCTTAGTACTTTTTATATTCATAACCCTTTCTAACTTTTGTAGGTGAAATTATTAAAACTGGCTGTTTCTAAAACCAGACAAGTCTACTGTAGACTTACAAACCAGACTTGCGAACAGTGTAGTTCAATTTGTGTTTACCTATAACAGTAGACATGTGATTGTAGATTAAAAGTTACAATTTATAATATATTTTATAAGTTTGTAATTTAACAAAAATATGCTTTTTCACAAAACGTTTCTAAAACAAATCCATTCATTGACAATGATTTAAGTCTAGAAGGCTTATGAAACGCGTTCCGATGTGTTATATCATAGAGATAAAAATACGTATGTGTTGTTAAAAGCACATCGCCCATGTCGTTCATTATTGGGAGATTAACCTTTGTCCCCTGACGTCACGCTCTTCAAATGTTTATGAAAATAGATGACTCTCATGACAACAAAGTACTAAACTTCGTGTCGTTAAGTCAACACCAGTTTGAAGCTACAAGCTTGTCTTAAAAATATTCCATTAATTAAGTAACTGATAGAGATCTGATAGTGTTATAGACTTACAAAGTAATAAGAGATTATATAATGAGTCATCAATGAGGACTGTGATAACGGAATTGGAAATGTTAAGAGATTACAATGTATTTAATCACTGTTATGTTAGGTTAGGTCAATCTGTTAGGTTAGATAAAACTGTTAAGTAAAACGTTATGTTAGGTTAGGTAAAACTATTAATTTAGGTAGTACTTTAGGTTATAACTCACGAGATATAGTAAGGGATTTGAGATGTGTAGGAGGGGTGATAACTAAATGTCAAGGTATATATCTTGTACAAATTTTCAGTCGTTAAATACTTTTTTATTCATCAAATCAAGTTCAAATAAAATTTTTAAACCTATAGTGGATGACATCTGATGTCAATGCAGGTTTTTCAAATAAATATTTATTCAGTAATTAAATTATAAAAATTTGGGGAGTCTAGGTCGGATTCGAACTAAGTACTTCGTTTCGAAGTCTAGCGCTTTGGCACTCAGCTAACTTTCCCTTAGTTAGAAATATATTTGTATAAAAGGTAAATGAATTTTTCTTTTGCCACCTTCTGGTTGTTGTCGAACTCTACATTGTACAACCTTAAATTGTTGCCATGGTTACCATACAATATCATTAATAATGCTCTGGGATTAAAAATGAATGAAAAGAATATAATAAACAAACTGGATTAACGGTATCGAACCTTCCTTCAAAAATGGACAATGCGATAAGAAATCGAAAAGAAACTACAACCCCGACGAAAAAAAGAAAGCATATAAATCGTAACAAACAAAAGTAATAGTCCAACCCCAAACACAGATAGGAAAATGGAAAATTGCAAGGAAATTCTCTCTCTATTTTGCCACTTAATATTGTTATTCTGACATATGTGTATAGGCCTACATATTTATATTAATTGTAATTATAAAATAAAATTTGTCTATGTTGACTTAAGTAGGCAATGTTTAGGAATATATATATATTCGTTTAAAAATAGTTAATACGTAATTATGATACCAATAGAGAGTAGCTCTGCTTCAGGTAAAAAACTCTACAATATTTCCCTTATATTCGGTAGCGGGTGATTTTATGTCCTTATCTGAATTTTACCTATATTCACAATCCTTATCTATCATTATTTGTTCAAGCAACTTCATGGTTTTTGCCAAAATGAGCGGATACAACCAAGGCGTAAGGAGACGGGATAACCTTTGGCATTGCTGTAAACTCAAGCGTGAGTGTTGTTTCATAAGCTAGTTTCTTTTACTATAGGTAGCTAGACACTGGCTCATGTTTTACAGATATATTCTTAATAAATTAAATAAGTTTAATATTCTACAAGTTATATCTAACAAGTAATAATTTAAAAAATAATGTCTACTTTTTATTTTATAATTACAATTAATATAAGTATGTATATACATATGACGGAATCACAATATTAAATGGCAAAATAGAAAGCAAAATTCCTTGCAATTTTCCCTTTCCCTCTCCATACAGTGTTGGACTATTATTATTATTTTTTTTTTGTTATTAGCTTTCCTTTTTTTCGTTTCTAATTTATGAACTCCGCAAGGGACGTGCGGTCTAGCCGCATCTATTAAGAGGGGTTTGGCGTCCCTCGTGGTACACCAGCCAAACATATACACTACTAACACTAGCTTCACTATTCTCTTAGGGATTTTTGACTGGTCAGAACCGTTGCGCGTTGGGAGTGCTGAAAACTCCAGATCTTGACAAACTCTGGTCTGGGATGCTGATGTGAGCTCGCTCTACCGATGACGTAAGCGCAGTGTCTGGTCTAGGGAGTGTCCTCGGTGCACAGGTGTCGGAGCCTGTGCACAGTATTACGAGTTCTCGACTAATGTCCATCCAGTCGAGCTAAGGAGAATATTATAGGCTTTAGAGTTCTGGGGTTTGGAAATAATCCCAAGTGATTCAAGGGTTTACCTGTTCCTATAGTTTCGCCCGTAACGCCCGACACGATACCTGACTAAAAACTTTCTATGGATCCTAAAAACAAGTAAAATTGTTTGAGTCTTAAGAGAACTCGTCAGGATTCACCTGATGAGCCTAAAGTTGAAGATTTGAAAAAGAAGTTGATGGTGGCAACGTCACCGGCATTGCCATCACCAAAATATTTGATAGTTTCTAGTGCCGAAGAAGGAAAGGATTTGTCTAGAGTTTCTCCCTTTCTTATAAATAAGGCAATTATTGCCTGTGCTGGGAGTCCTGTCTCGTTTATCAAGAAATTAAGGAATGGGACACTGCTTGTTACAACTAGTAGTGAGAAACAGATGCGATCTCTTTTAAAAACTACCTCCTTCTTTGACCAGGTCAAGGTATCTGTGACTCCCCATAGATCCTTGAATTTCTAAAAAGGGGTCATTGCATGCAGGGACTTGATGTACGTCCTATTAAATGAAATCAAGGCCGAACTCTCGTCACAGTCTGTTACAAATGTCGTGGCTATTAGAAAATCCGAAAAAGCGAGAAAATTGCAACAGCCTCTTTCATACTTACTTTTGGGAAACCTGAGATTCCTGAATATATTATTGCAGGTTACCAAAGGCTGTCAGTGAGGCCTTACGTAGCTAACCCTCGGCGATACTTCAAGTGTCAGTGTTTCGGGCACATTAGTTCTGCGTGTTCTAAACAGGGTGCATGCGGCAAGTGTTGCATGGAAGGCCATGATGTAAAAGATTGCGTTATTCCCCGAAGTGCACTAACTGTGGAGACAATCATCTCGCGCGATCTTACAACTGTCCTTACTTTAAGGAGGAGAAGGCAATCCTTGGCATTATGGTCAACCAGAGGATATCATTTGCAGAAGACAAGAAGATCTTTAAAGCTACCCAACTTAAGATTGTCGGTAAATCATATGCTGCTGCTGTGAGCGTTACGAAGTCGTCCTGTTCCAAATGCGTAGACTTCACCAAAAAAATTGAAGTTTTAACTGAGGAAGTTGCTCGCCTTCTGTCTTTAGTGACAAATGGACCTTCAGTAAGTATAGTACAACCAGCGACCACGTCGAGTGATTTGCTAGTACGCAGCAAATCAGCCGACACATGCATGTCTACACAGGTATCTCTTCGCAAAGGAAAGACGCTGACAGAAATAAGGGATAGAACTAACAACGATAAGTCCTTACCCTTAAAGGTTAGGGAAAATAAACCAAATCTTGCTATTTCACCAAAGAATACACCAATCAAAGTAGGTGCAAAAAACCAAAGGCTAAAACCAGGTGCTCATTCTATCTCACCTCCTGAGCAAACAAATTCCTCGGGTTCCACCACTGCAAAAGCGGTAATGAAATGCGACGATACATTGCCTGAAGCGTCTCCTGACGTTCCAGGTAAATTAATATCTAATGACAACAATGAGAGCCAGGTCAATCCTTTTTACTAAACAACAATGTCCACACCTAAACAATCCGTGATTCAGTGGAACATCAACGTTGTTAGAAGTCACATTGAAGATCTCAAAGTAATTGTAAGAGATGTGTCTCTTATGTATATCTATATTCAAGAGACACAACTCCATGAATCGCACAATTTCCATCTAAGGGAGTATTCAGTTTACTTCGTTACAGAAAATCGAGCTAGAGGTGGCGAAGCCATTCTAACCCGTGACTGTGTCTACGCCGTTTCTGTGAACTTAATAACTCCTTTACAATCAGTAGCCCTTCAAACAGCTGTTCCATACAAGCTCAATCTATGTTGTGCCTACGTTTCACCAAGTGACAACTTGCAACAGAGAGGCCTTGTAGACCTTATAAACCAGTTACCGACTCCGTTTTCATTAGTGGAATATTTCAATGCCCACCACGTTTCATGGGCTTCACCAGAATGCAACTCACAGGATATCTAGTTGAGAGTTTCAGGTTGGAACTGGATTTATACCTGCTAAATGACGGTTCTCCGACACATTTAGCAGCGTCTACAGGTGGATGGACAGCTGTTGACTTGTCAATGTGCAGTCCTGCTTTGACTATCCTGCCGATGCATGGTTAGAAGCAACAATAATTCCTCTATTAAAACAAGGAAAGGACAGAAATAATCAAGTAGTTACAGACCCATCTCTCTGACCAGCTGTTTATACAAACTACTGGAGATGATGGTCAACCGACGTCTTATCTGGTACCAAGAAACAAACAAACTTCTTTCTAAATATTAGTGTGGTTCCAGACAAGGACGTTCATCAATTGACCAATTGGTTTTGTTGGAGTCAGCTATACAGAACGCCTTTCTCTTGCCACAAACTCTTGATGCAATGGAGAAGAGGAATTTTGAACGTTTTGAAATCATGCGGTATACAAGGTAAATTCTTGTTTTTATACAGAATTATTTAAAAACAGGGCTTTCCGTGTACGCCTAGGAGGCACATATTATAATCGCTACGAACTAGAGAATGGTGTACCACAGGGTGGCGTTTGAGCGTGACACTGTTTGCCGTTGCCATTAACAGTGTCACTTCAAACGTACAGCTCACTGTTCCCTGTTTGTAGACGATTTTTATATATATGTGGCTGCTAGAAGTATGACAACAGCGGTAAGGTCCGTTCAATTAGTCATTAATAAAATTCAAGAATGGATCAAATATAGCTTCAAGGTTTCCAATATGGCTTCAAGGTTTCGGCTTCGAAGACCCAGTGTATAGTCGTCGCAGGCAATACCAGGAACCTATCCTTTATCTTGATGGAATGCGGATTCAGATCGCGGATAATATGAGATTTTTGGGTCTTTTATTGGATAAAAAACTTTCATGGAATCCGTATGTACGTGATTTGAGGACCCGGTATAGCAAGATATTGGATATGTTAAGAGTTCTTAGTGGTAAAAATTGGGGAGCAGACAGAACCTGTATGATCCGTTTCTATCGCGCCGTCGTAAGATCGCGCTAGATTAGATTGACTGTATAGCCTATTCATCTGTTCTATCTACGGTTCTGAAACTCATTGATTCAATACATCACGCTGGCCTTAGACTTTCTACTGGTGTTATTAGATCAAGCCCAATCTACAGCCTGCTCGTTGAAGCTGGGGAACCATCTCTCTTAATGCGGCGTCAAATGTTTCAAATTTCATATTACACTGGTCTCGAAGTAAACCTAAACATCCGACATTCAAAGCAGTTTTTGAGAACTACCTCGAGGATCGTTACGATGCGCGTCAACGTTCGACTACTCCCTTCAGAATAAGAACGTTGCGAATTTCCAGTAACCTAAATTTAGAACATCCGCTATATTCGAACGAACATTGTGCTACATCCCTCCATGAACAATACGAATGCCAAAATTTGTCCTCTCCTTGTCCAGGTACCAAAAACACAATACTCCTGACGTTATTTATCGTCAGGAGTTTTTGCAGATACAACTAACTCACCAACATACTGTGACTATATTCACAGACTGTTCAAATCTGGACAATGGGATAGAATGTGCATTTTATAAGGAAGGGCAAACTTACTTCTACGGATTGCCCTCAGCCTGTGGCTTTTTTACTGCAGATCTGTATGCCATTTTATAAGCTTTAAGATCAATTCCGTCTGCAACATCTAATTATCTTGTGTGTTCTTATTCCAAAAGTGCTTTCCAGGCTATTCAGGAAATGTACACTAAGAACCCATTAGTTGAAGACGTTTTGTGCTCAATACACAGGCTCCAATTACGGGGGGTCGAGGTGTCATATTTTTGGGTCCCTGGTCACTGCGGAATATTCGGAAACACTAAAGGTGCAAAATTAGCGACAAGTACGGTGCCATCGACACAACGTGTGATGGCATCAGATTTTGTATGTAATGTTAAAACTACACTATTCTCTGTTTAGAATGAAGAATGGCAAAATGTAAATGGAGACAAGCTGAGGGACATCACGAATACCGTTCTGCCATGGAGGTCACCTGTTCATTCGAATCGTAGGGAGGAAGTGATGGTTACTAGTCTTCGCATCGGCCACTCGTTAACGCATGGATGGTTGATGCGACATGAGGATACACTACATGTCAGTTTTGTGGAGGTACCAGCACATTCTGCTTGACTGTGATGAGTTGACCGATTTGTATTTACGTTACGATCTTCGAGGAAGTTTAAAGGCGGTTTTAAGGGACGATGTCACGGCTGTCAACCGTGTCCATCGCTTTCTTACGCCAGCCGAATCTATATAGCTATATTTAAAATCTGTATAATTTAAATTTTATTTGTTTAGTTTTAGATAACTAAAATTAGTTCTAACCATTTGTTTTATTTTGTTTGATTATATTTATTCATCCTATTCTAAATTTACTTTTAAAATAACAATTTAGTTAGGCGATGACAACCATAACTGGTTTATCGCCTTCAAAAAAAATTATGAAGGTGATGGTGGCCTATAACTTCTCATTGTATTCACCTCTTACATTACTTCATTATTGCAAGGAACCTTTCTCGTATACTTTCATATACATCTTTAAGTAATAGATTTCTAGCTATGGAAAGTTGGCTCAGTGTCAAAGTGTTGGACTTCAAACATGTGGTTCCTCAGTCGAATCCGACCGGGGCATCAAGCTATTTAACTTTAAATTGATGAATAAGTTTTTGAAAAAACTGTATTAGTATCAATTGTCATCCACTATAAGTTGAAAAAATGCATATATATATATATATATATATAATACGTTTTCTTGTTTAATAATTTAAAACAACATAGGTTATTCAAATACAAGAATATTTATTAATTTATATCCAAAGCTTTTCGTCGGTAAACAGTACCAACATCATCCGGAATGAAAATTACAATAATTATTGTAATATTCATTCCTGATGATGTTGGTACTCTGTTTACCGACGAAAGGCTTTGGATATAAATTAATAAATATTCTTGTATTTGAATAACCTATGTTGTTTAAAAAAAAAAAAAAAAAAAAAAAAAAAAAAAAAAAAAAATTATATATATATATATATATATATATATATATATATATATATATTAAAAATGTGCTATGTAACAAAAGATACTTAAGACTTTATTTCTAATAACACCAAATCTAATGAAAAAGTAGTTAAACCACGTCTTTTTATGATATTATAGAATCTGTAATAACCTATCGCTGCATCACATACAATGTCTAGGTAATTGCTGGCGCCAACACATTTCCTAGTTGCGGTTATAGTGAGCTTGTGTAGTTACGTTGTGCAATAACGTTCTGAGAAGCGTAGGCTGCGGTGTTGCAATGCCTTATTGATCATTACTGTTGTTATTGCCGCCAAGAGCATTGTTGAATCTAAGTATTGTGTCTGGACATTTATAAACGGTACATACAGAAAAAATCACGCCCCCTCGCTTAGCACTAACACAGAATTAAATGTCTGGTAGTGGACAGTTGACACGAGTGGTTTTACTACTAGATGGGGCCGGTTTATCTAGCCTTCTTGGCCGGGTCTAATCTCCTAAATATACTGCGTGGTACTATCTATATCGAAGAGCCCAATGCGTTCACAAATCTAACCTCAAACTTTCAACTGCTCAAGAAAACGACTTCCTTCACCAAGATTGAGAGCCTTGGTGCCGAGACCCATATATCAGTAAATAGAAGCCCAATGGGTTCACTAAAGGGGTTAGACGGTCACCGCCTCTGGGACAAAATGAGTCTTCGATCAGTTGACTACAGTTTTGCGCACTCTTCCAGAACTGGCCAAGTAGAACCTTCCGAACGACTCGTTCTAATTGGTTCGGTCCAAATAGTACAATCGGGCCTTTGTCCACCCTCGGTTGCCCTTACCCAAGGGCGGAACCTCAGAATGAGGTCTTCGACTACAGCCAACTACAAACCTTACGAGCCTTGTAATGAAAATTTACAGCAACATATGCGAATATGAATCCACTTCAGCAACTTATTAACTTAGGAGACTTAATTTTCTCTAATCAAACCAATAAATTGATTTCCCTAGCAATGCCATGTCCTTCATTTGATCCCTTGCGACTGCACAAAATCTATCAACACAAATGTGGACTCATTTAGTACACATGAGTATACTAGTAAACTATGAAGGGCATCCTAAACGTATCATAAGCTAGGAAATTCAGATAGCTGCAAATAGCAGTAAAATAAAGCCTAGCAGAATCGAAGAATATAGTAACTATATACAGTGTGGTTCCTGATTTACATTTATACCATGAACCTTCTTTCATTTCTTTCTGGTAATTGTTTACCCTTATTTGGCCCATGTCACATACTACTTCCTCTTAAGACTCTTTTTGAAAGATCCGACGAATGCTAAGTTTCTTTTGGAAAACTTCCTACCTCTGACTATCATTGAACTTTAACTTAGTTTTAGAATCATCCACGTCTATAATTATTTATTTCGATTAATCACTTTAACACTGTTTATGACTATCCGAACTTTAAATTTGTAAAAACTTACTGAGACAGAACGTTTTTGATCGCTATGTGCCGATCTTCATCAGTGTCTTATGCTTGGAGATATTCGGTTAAGCGGTGAGGGTTTTAAAGGCAGGTTTTCGATAGTAGCAAAGAGTATGTGTGATTTGTATTGGGTTTGTTCGTTTAATATGTTTGTACTTTGTGTTTTTGTGTGTCTGTAAATTTCATATTGTTCTAGTGTGTGTTGAGATGCGGTCCTTTTTTTTACTAATGAAGATCGCGACATAGCGATCGAAAACGTAACGTCCAGTAAGTTTAAAAAAAATTAAAGTTCGGATAGTCATAAACTAGTGATTAATTAAGATTCACCGAACCTATTGGACTACAAGATTCGAGTATTTATTTCACTCTACAAGTTCATTTCGGGTTTGTGCTTAGACAATGGCCGAAAATTCTAATAATATCAGCCGTAATAATTAAACATCACAGAATTTTTTTAATCATTCTTGGTAGAGAGCTGTGTACGTAGAAATCTATACCCGTAGAATAAGGTCGGTTAGTTTTGTCCAACCTGAAGATAATATTGATCGTATGTAGTTATAGGTAGGACCTTCCGGTGGACGGAATATTTGTGAGTAAATAAATAATCAAAATCAATTGAAAAATATATGATTCTAAATACTTTAAAACTGACAATAATCAACACTAGCGGAGTGCTTGAACACCGCTTTCCGAATTGTAACTGATTTTTGTAAGATATACAAGATGATAGGATCGTGTGCGCTAACAGCTTTGTCGAAGTGTGACCACTAGAATTAGTAATGCAGACGTTCGGTGGTACGCCTAATACATAATTCACAAAGAGTACGACCTTCTTAATATGGCAGGGATTGCTTTCATTGGCGAGTCGGTATGTGAGTAATTAGCATTAATTTGTTCGTAGTTTTCATTGAGTAAAATGTACACGTATCGGTTGAGGAAACGGCTCGGCGGACGCGGTTGTGTTTTTTATGTTCTACGTACTTAGGGCCAAATTTGTGTAACCAAGACTCCTTTTGCAGAAAAGCAAACTAGCTTCTAGATTCTAAGGCGTAGTATTATTTACCAACAAAACAAATAATATGAACAAATATTTTAAAGCCACAACAATATAACTACTTAGGTCAACAAAGGAAAATCATATTTTAGTTACTTTTTATAAATAATTACAATTTATAGAAATAAAGTAACATAACATATGCATTAAAACAGCTGTTTTACCACATAACGTCGATATATAAAACTGAGGTGATGATGGTGCAAAGAGAAGGAAACCACGTAATCAATTATGCATGGGGCAACAAAAATCCTTGAAATTTCAAATACATTTAAATAAACTGAGGGCTGAGGCAAGCTTTTCTAAGATCAATTAAATGCAAATAAAAGTATAGAAAATATGAATTAACAAGCAGTAAGATTGTTTGCGTTACCACTTTTGGATTTTTAATGAATTATGCATTTGAGTACCTTTTCCTACCTTTCCTAATTATAAACTTTTTTTTTTAGAAGTACTATTTAAAGTATACTTGATAATGGACTTATTCCGAAACGCGTCAACGAAGAAAAATATTTTAATGTTAGGAAAGGCAGAAAATTGTACATAAATGTATACAAATGTTCCTAATAAAAGTGAAGATGTATATATTAAGAATTTCAATCGCACTATTATTTGTATAATAATAAATTGCGTTAAAAACAATAAACATAAACAAACATTTTAAAGTCAATACCTAACTAGGCCAACAAAGAAAAATATTATTACAGTTAATTTTTATTATATAATTACTTTATATTATATATTTATATATAATTTTATTATATAATATTATACAATTAATATAAATAAAGTAACAAAAGCTATGCGTTGAAACAGCTGTTCTGCCACATAACTTATAGTACAAAATCAGGTGTTTTATGAAAACATTTTTAATACTTATTTTAAGCCAAATGGGACGAAATAACTATATTGCATACATTGCTCCTTTAGTGAAAAGATTTACTCATAAAAAGTAAAATTAATTCATTATTAAATTTAATTAATTAACTAATATTTGGAAATTAACTGTAATAACATCAATTGTCATACACTACAAGTTTTAAGAAATGTAATTGATCTTGAGTAGATGAATAAAAGGAATTTTATTAACGGTTGAAAATTTGAACAAGATATGTATATAAGGGGAGTGTGAACTAATAGAAGGAATTGAAAGAAAATCGGCTTTGTTAAAAAAAATTGTTCAACATTTTCTAAACTTAATCTTATGCTATACATCTAGCATAAGCTATTTATTTTACAATGAGCCTATGACAGCCAGTCAATGAAGTAAGCAGGGAAAATATGGGAACCCCGTAAATAAGCAGCCCTTGTACTTTGGGAACAGAGTTCCTGGCTTAGGGATTTTATTCAAACGGGATGAGGAACCACGTTGTTTTAGTTGGGACAGATATGAAGTTTTTTTCGAGCGACTAACTCTATTTATTTTCCTGGGGGAGACCGAATAATTGACTACATTATCCGGTAAAACTATTGGAAATTGTAACAATTCGAATGACATGAAGAATGCTTCCCCCCCATCTCCGACGTTTGTAAGGATTAAATTGATTGAAAATCAAGTATAAAGTGATATACAATATCAAGACCTCAGTGTTACAGTATATTACGAGTACAATGAAAATATTGGAATAATCCCCAATACCACAAAAATAATCAAAAATAACAAATAAAACAAGTTATTTAAGATTTAAACCCTTCTGTACATCGACCATGTCATCATCATCAGAGGGTCTTATTACAAAATTACAAGTGATGTCATTTTAATTTGTAACTTCTTGTTTGATAGATTCTAATTTTTTAATAAGACCCTCTGATGATGATGACGACATGGTTATCGAAATGTACATAAGGGTTTAATGTTAAGTAACTTGTTTTATTTGTAATTTTTTTATTATTTTTAGGTATTGGGGTACTTCCCAACATTTTCATTTTAATATATTATACTATTTTGCTCCCGATATTGTATAAATTATCCAATAAAAACTAACAATTATAGAAAATACAAAAGTAAGAGTTATAAACATATGTGGTATAGGTGTTTATATGTGAGCATATAAATAGGCCTATATGTTGTGAATTAAGACTAAACTAAATCGACGATAATGTGCTTAAAGCTACTTAAGGGACTTTAAAACAACGACTTACTGTGGGAGTTTACTAGAGGAAATTTCCGTACACTATCTTACAAAAAAGATGTTAATAGATGTCTGGGATAGGACGGGCGAGGACACGTTGTACTAACGACCTTTGGATAGGGTCTGAGGGTTGATGAAGGTTCAGTGGAGTCCCTGAGATTTAGGATATGTGTTTAGGTTCAGTTTCGGCTCTATCGATAAGCTTGACAGAAGCAAGGCGCTTTTTAGACGTCAGCGAACAGATTAAGCAAGTGAGAAAATAAGCTTTTGACTGGTTGAAAGATAGGCATTCTTCCTTCGAGTATATTTTACCATTATTATTTGTAGAAGGTGGGTATTGGAGAATTGCAAGAGGGCGTAACGCCTGAGTCTATATGTAAAAAAAACTATGTATTAAATAAAAAAGTGAACAATGTCAAAAAACACTCCATTTCCAAACAGAAGTTCTTTAGTCCTTAAAAAATGGCTTGCTAGATTATTTACTTAATATAAGAGATTTACATTTTTTTATAGCTTCAAGATAAAAAAATCTGTACAAATAATTTTATCGTGGATTTCATTATCCGCGACGATCGGCGAAACTTTTACGATTTACCTGGACAAAACAAAGACTTGTCTAACTTATAATTAACTAAATTAATGAGAGTGCATAATGCCACCGGTCACACCTTCGTCAGTAGCACTGCAATCGAAAACCTTTTCCTAGCAAGTTTCTCGTGAATTGACATAAAATATAGGCTCGTTTGTTGAATTTAATTGATAAATTTATCTTTTACTTCGTATATTTATGAGAGTAATTTCTGATAATTCCAAAACACTCAACTTTTTGAACGTAAAGTTACAAGGTCAGAAATATATTGCGAAAACTTATGATGCGGATAAAGGTTTCCCAGAAGAGGTAGTTAGTCGCGCGTGCTTGTATTACATGTGCAACTTCACACAGATTATCTCAAATAGATTTACATTCAGTTCTATAATTCTGTGATTTCAATTAACTTCCAGCATATAAAACCTCTACCCCAACGAATCCAACCTCAAACTCGGGACTCCCGTCCCGGGTGACTAGTGTCAGTCCCGAAAAGGAGGGCTTGGTGCCACGACCCGTGGTACCAGTTTGTAAGAGTCTTTCGACCTTACCATAAGGCCCGACTCTGGGACGAGACAAACTCCTTCAGTGACAGCGGTTCGACCGCTTTTCCAGAACTACTCGGGACCGGTAGAACCTTCCGAACGGCCAGGTTTTCGTACCTCTATGCCCTGTCTGGTTAGTTCGGTCCAGGTAGGGCAATCGAACCTTTATCCACTTTCGGGTGGCTTTACTTAAGGGCCGGACTCCCAGACTGGGGACTTGGTCTTAGGTGGGAGCATCACCCACCCCATTAGGCCTTGAAAATGCTTCAACTATGTTATTAGAACACAGTTAACTTATAAAAGTAAAACATTGTACTAAAATGCTATAAAAAACTAGCTGGCTGGCATATCGCCCAATGTTAAATGGAGTGTCGTCGGTCAGTAATTCCACGAATTTTGTATACAGCGCCTGTAAACTCTGGTCATACTACAGTAAATGCAGCAGAGCTGTGCGTTAGTTCGGTATTTATTTAAGGCGCCGGTAATATTGGTTAGTTCCCACAGGGTAGAAACGGAATTTGAGTCTTATATCACTAATAATTTATAGTGTAATAGAAATAACTCAATATTTTTCCAAGACCAAGAGATTTACGTTTTTAGTGAATTAGAAAAATTCGAACGTCGGTCTTTACATTATCAAGACGAGTCTAAGCGTTCAAGTATTCGTTGAAAATTAAACCGTGTTATTATTTTTCTGCCGTATTTATATTAGAATAAATCGATGTTAAGATTATACACAGTCTATTACTCGTATTATAATATAGAAGTATTTGTTATGGCCCATGTTTTAGAACGCTACTTCAATATTTGGCTCTAGAAGGCAGTATTCCAACAATTGAAGGGACGAGTTATAGTATAAACCTAATTTTAGTAATGCTACCTGTTGGAGAAAATGTATACTAAGATTTGAATAATTTACAGTTTAAAAAAAAATTAATTTATTTAATATGAATATGCAGCTCTTCTTCCACGGTAAGTTTTTTCTTTCAGATATTTTATAGATTCATGTTTCATATAGTAATCGTAATTTGCAAAGATTATGACTGAAGACTCGCTGTAACCCAAATTAATGCAAACTAATATTAGAACTAAAAAGAAATTGGTTTTATCGCGTAAATATTTATTTATATCTCACTACAGATTCCCATTTTCCTTTGCAAATTTCAACTGCTGGACCATATAACCATCTGGTTTGGAAAATACCATCTAAATCGTTCGATCATAAATCTGAAATTAATTATATCAGTGTGCCTATATTTGTTTCATGTAAATGGCTTGATTTAGACGTAAATGAAACACTGCAGGGTTACTCATTGTTCAAACAATGCAGTTTTTGTTATTTGAAATTTAGGATTAACAGAATGGTGTCTTTCAGTAGCGTAAATATCAGAGAAAGACGCCTCTCAGAGACTGAAAGACGAGTTTCGAATTAGGAGTGCTTACTTTCAACTCTTTCTTGCCTCACAACTCACTCGTTGGGCTAAGATACAAAGCGCGGTAGCTCTTTCTTTCTGCCCTCCTCACGACTAATTCCTACTTTCAATTGGTTACCGATAACAGTCAGTACTTCCTAGAAAACAATACCTCCTGTTTTCTAGGAGCTACTGCCTCAGATTCTGAAGCATTTCGAATTTGGAAAGAGAAAGATAAGTCCATCCTTTTCATTCTTCATTCAGTTGTGGAGATATTAGCTCTCGCCAGTAATTTTTAATTTCTATAAGATTTCTAAAAAATTTTTGTAACATTTTTCAATTCCGTTTACCTTACATATTCATTTCTTACAGAAACAATACTTGCTAAAAATAATTTTTATTAACTTTTTAAATGGTGCCAAATATTATGCAAAGAAATTTAAATTGTTTAAAGATACTAAATTATTGACATACCTAAACATTTTATTTATATATATTATTATTAAACATATAATTAAATAATAAATTGAATATTGTTAAAATACAAAGGGTCGCCTTTCACTCCTAAGAGAGTTACTGAAAGAAGTTAATTCCTTTCAGTGAATGAGCTATCCCGATCAAAAAGTTATTTTGCCTATATAGGGAATGTCCGAGGGAGCCCGGCCCTTTTCCGGAATATAACATATAAAATTCAACATTTTTATTTCGCGTTTCAATAAATGTTATGAAAGATGAATCCAAAATAATAAAGTATATCAATAAGTTTTTTAACTAAAAAAAGGTATTTATCAAAATTCTATTAGTTAGGATGGCAATAGTTTTTCCAATGAGTAAAATGAAATTACTGATGCAATTTATTCAGCATTTGAGTAAATTAAAATATAACCGCATATTATTCTGATGCTATTTAATCATGCCCAAAGTTTTTATTACTTTGGATATGTTGTGGACGTAGTTTTTGTCTACTTTTACAAAGTTGTATAGGTCTAGTTACAAAACCTTGTCTAGTAAAACATGTCCAAGGGTATGCTACTGTCATGGTTTCGAAAACAAAAGGCTGATAGGAGCATGATAATTTATTTAGATTAAAAATTGTTTTTCGTCATCTGTCATATAAAACGCTTTTCAATCTGTTTTGAAAGATATTTTCAAACTCAATACTGTAATATGGTTAGGTTTTTTACATAATAAAACTTTATGCATAATAGTTACAAAATCAAAAACAGTAATTATTTTATTATTGTTTCTAATATTTCTTATCTCGAAAATTTCTGTATTATGAATTATAATGGAGTTATATACAGATTTTTGTAATATTACCCAAGTAAAAAAAAGTTTTAAAAAATTTGAACTGAAATGAAAACATTTTTTTTTTTATTAAACTAGAGTTGTTCTCCTCTCCCTCCCCAAAATTAAATTCAATTTACACCCCTGGTAGTATTTAGTTTTTATTTAAACGTGTTTCAAAAAAAACTATTTGCTCAATAACAAAAACATCACGCCTCCTTGATCTCTTTAAATCCAAGGTTTCTCACGTAACTAACCATTTATTGTGAAGTTATAATATTCTTTACAGAATTTATCTGTGAGTTGTACAGAATTTACTGCTATCAATTAAACATTCCAGGTTTTAATAAACTAAAGGTTTGTAAAAATACAAGAACATATAAAGTTGAGTCAAACTTACCAAAATATAGAACAAAATAAATAATTCTAGAACTTTATTTTAAATTTCAAAGGAATATCTAGAAATTATAAATATATTCTAAGTTATAAAAGTAACCATTATTTTAAAAGCACAGTTTGATGAAAGCTGTTTGAAGAGCAATTCATCGTAATTTTCTAACTGCCATAATTTTGCATTTTCTAATAAAGGTACGTCTAAATTGCTCCTTGTCATATCTTAAGCTTTTAGATTTTCTAAAATTTTAAACATTTGTAATTTTGAAAAAAGCAAGAATGTTCTAAATACTGCAGAGGGTTAACTCGGAGCGAATAAAAAGACATTTCATAACATACCTAGACGTAATTATATTTATAATATACAATATAAAACACTATTCGAATATTTCAGAGAATTACTTTATCTTTATCATTAGAATTTATATTTCACTAAGTTAAAAAAAAATGATGCTGGAAAATATTCAGATATATCTATGTATACAGTATGCATACAGTTTTATAAGTTATGCAGTTCTTATTTACAGTATGTACCTGAAAATAAATATATACTTATTCTAGTAATAAGAGTGTTCTGTATTCTATTAAATATTTTTTTAAAGGGTTAAAAGGAGGAAGGTTAATAAAAAGATACAGGATATAACAATAACAGAGATATAAGGATATAAGAGGTCAGGACGAAATTCTAGTTTGTACTGTAGTATTATTTCATGATCTAAAATATTATCGTTGTTGCATATAAAATGAAAGTTACATTCGAAAAAAATTTTAATGTAGGTATCTGCAAATAACTCTCAACATTTAAAAGCACATCAATACAACTTCAATAAAAGTAGTATATTTGTAAAGTGACGTTATGCTTTACGTCGATAATTCAAGTTTTAACAACTATTATATGCGATATTTTTTTTAAAACTTACAAATATGTGTAAAAATGAAAAGTATTTATGTTGATTCAGACTTATAGAGTATGTACTATACTATCAATTTGTACTTATAGTTATGAAACATGATAAAGGAAAAGTAACACTTTGCTAGTGTACCTGTAGTGTAGTGACATTTTTCAGAGTTGGAAAAACAAATTTAAAAAAAGTGTTGTCAATATAAAGGTTGGTGTGTGTGTGTGTGTGTGTGTGTGTGTGTGTGTGTGTATGTGGCAACAAACAAATTCAGTTAAAAGAATCCAATGCCTTACATAAAAGATTACATATTTTTATAATCTAATCTATGGTCTCTGTTGACTTAGATATGTTAGTCAGCTGATTTGAAAATATTGACATTATCTTGACTAGAATGCTGTGCACAGTGATTAAGCTTTTATAAGAGTTAGATAAAGATTACATTTCATTAATTAATTCTGAAATCGTAAAGTAGGAGTTGTTTTTTTACTTTAAGGTAGGTTGTAGTACTAGAGTACAACTTGCGCCATAAAATTGTATTGTTTTTATTTCAAAATAGTACAAGAAGTAAGTATGAGAATGAACTACATTTCATGTTTTTAAAGGATATAATTATTATTTATGAAATTGTAATTAAAGTATCCACTTTATGAAATTATTGTAGAAACAATATACAACTGCAACTAAGTCTTTAAGTTGAAGAAAATTTTTTATCTCATTTTATGAGATAATAAACATTTTATATAATGTATATTTTATAATAAACATTATAAACCATGTTTGCATATAGTTCTAGTATTATGAATGGCTGGGCTACTTGTTACACTAATATAACTCTGCAATGAAAAATAATATACGTGTATTAATATAAAGTAAACACTCGAAGTGTTGAAATAATGAATGAAAGATTGGTAATTATTAAGATCAGCGACTACCACTCCGATCGGCGAATTTTTTTCCTGATCAATTTGACTTTGCTAAACACGAATCTGAAGTTTTTTTACTGCAAACACATATTTACAAAAAAATATAACCTAACCTGACCTGACCTTGGTGCTTAACGCTCCGATCAGCGAAATATTTTCTTTCCTGATAGATTTGACCTTGCTGAACATGAATCTGAAGTTATTTTTAACGGCAAACACATATTAACCTAAGAAAACCAGGTCAGGTCAGGTTATTATTTTTTAATGTGTTTGGAGTAAAAAACTTCAGATTCGTATTCAGCAAGGTCAAATTGGTCAGGAAAAAGTTTCACTGATCGGAGTGGTAGTCGCTGATCTTAATAATTACCAAAAGATTTTTAAATATAACTTATTCAAGCTGAACTACAATTATCTGAACACTATCAGTAATAAAGTTATTTTATTGTTGATTAATGTTTCAGTTAATTTTCAGAATTAAACTAAACAAATATTTACAGTATTGTTGTAATGCATCTACTTTTTGATTAACCATTCCGATTTTTTCTTAAATTTATTAGATGTATACTGTAAAATGTAAATTAGTAGTAGATTTCCACAATTACTAGTAATTTATATATGAAATGTTGATTTCTGTAAGATAACGACCCTGTGATCTTTAATTGAATATTACTTTCTCTAATGTGTAACAAAAATTTCAGTACATGTTAAAAAATATTGGGTATTTATTTTCTGTTCCCAAAGTAAAAAAATGTATACCAAGCAATGCAGAAAGTAAATACAAAAAAAATTATAAAAACCCTTGCTCAATTAAAAAATTTTGGGAAATAACAGTTCCTCCTCTCCTTGACGCCACACCTAAAACGTTACAAATTCAGCATTTTGGCTTTTTTCTTGGTGTAATAACTTTAAAAATGCCTCGAAATGTAATTAAACTTGCTAATGGCTCCCAAAAAATTCAAATTTTGAAAAAAGTAAACTTTAACACATCAATTTAACTCACTTTGTGTGTGTAGGTTCTATGGTTTTTTGGCGATAGAAATAAAAGGTGTGTAAAATGTTCAATGCAATATTTTCTGTTTTGTGTGTGGAATAGGGTCTGTAAGTGTTTGTTTTGGCTCTTTGAGTAATTTTCTGACTTATTATCACCAAAAAATAAGATGTGTGTATGAGCTTTATAAATCTGTAAGGTTTGAGTGCCGAATGAAACATGGTGCTGATCGTGCATGGAAACGTGTTGGTTGAACATTTCGAAACACTTTGTGAGTTATTACGTTAAAAAATAAAGCCAACATGTTGAATTAGTAACATTTTACGTGTGCCTTCGAGGGGGGAGTTTCTATTTTCCAAAATTTTTAATTTTTGGGGCGTGAGTGAGAGTTTTTATATTTTTTTTCTTATTCCTTTTTCGTATTGATAACATCTGCGTCGCCCGGTATAATATCTTATGCTAAAATCGAACACGTGGGATAGGGAAATAAATAACATATATTGGTTTTTACATATTTCGCTAAAGCAATATTTAATAGTTATTCATTTGATGATATTAACGTAATGCATCTTACAAGTTATTTAAATAAGAAAAAGATATTACTACATTTTTTAATTATGTATTCACATCACTATTTGAAATAATATTTATATATATATATATATATATATATATATATATATATATATATATATATATATAGTGTATTTATAAATAGTAAATTTAGAAAATATATATATATATATATATATATATATATATATATATATATTTATATAGTATTTATAAATAGTAAATTTAGAATATATAAATACATATATTACAATACATAAATACAATAGAGTAATTTTGATTTTAGAATTCATAAAATTTACTTAATATCATATAATTATTTTATACAATTATTGAACATTTTGATAAAGTTGTAATTGATTGAAAGTATTAAAAATGGTTGTGGAAATACAGCATTATTAATGTTTATTATACTTTTTGTTTCAGGAAACCTGATGGCATGTCTTCAAGCCTATGTATAACATTTTGATGCGAAATCTTCCTACAGCTGTTTCACAGCGAATAATCTCGACTTATTTTAAGATCAGGTAAGTACCATATACAGTCGGCGCCGCTTATTGTGATCATATTTGTCAGAAGCATATTTGATAACAATAACCGAACGATAACAATAACCGAACGCTTAATCATGATGTAGTCTACAGCCGTACTGCATTGAACTCACTGTATTATTGAAACAACTGTTTGTTCTGAACGATCCTACCTTTAAGCCTATCATTACATCAAGTAATTCTAATTCTGTAACACTATAATTAAACTGTACTTACCAAATTTTGATGCTATTCCGGACAGTTTTATGTACAGTAGTAGAATTTCTGTAATTTAGTTTTCTACTTGTTAAAATTAGTGGGCATATTTCATGTCAGTTTATTTTATTTGACTGTAGATTTTTTTTAAACACTGAATCTAGCATAATTGAAAAAAATACAGTATATAGAACTACGTAAAACACTTGATCAAAACATTTTAACACATAAAACTTCATTATAAAACACTTCAATCTTATTTACACTTCAAATTTACATTTACTTTTTCTCGAAGAATTCCTCTATATGTGACTGTCTGTAGTCTTCTCGTAAAATATTGTTTATAAATTGTTCATATTCATAATGTTTGTTGAAATTTTCTGCTTTTTGTTGAACAAACTGCCTTAGAATCTCAAGAGCTTGGTGAACTTCCTGCTTAGATCTTTGCGGTACACATTTATCATTTTCGTCATCATCGGTGCCTTCTTCTTCTTCAGTAACTTTTGATGTTGAAGCAACTACCTCACAAATATCGTCTTCAGTCATTTCCGCTGCTGTTTCAATACTATCGTCAACTTCCATCCACTCAGTATATTCTTTTAAGGACAAATCGAAAGGCTTCAAGTTCTCTTCAGAGTCTTCCTCAGATGTAGCTTGCTCTCGATTTTCTTCACCTTTTCTAAAGCAATTTTTCACAGTTTTTTCAGAAACTTCATTCCAAGATTTTGCTATCAGATGAATAGCATCGAGTAAAGAAGTTTTTTTAGCCAATTCATTTGAGGTAAGGGTTTGAAATTCATCCATATTTTCTATAATTCTAGCACGCATCTCTCGTCGATAAAAACTTTTGAGATTTTTAATTATGCCTTGATCACATGGCTGAATAATTGATGTAGTATTGGCCGGAAGGTAAATCACTTTGGTGTGTTTTAGCGTAGGCCTTATGTCATTATGTGCCGTGCAGTTGTCTAGTAGAAGGACAACCTTGCGTTTGAGGCTGGTATCCCAATTAGTCAGCCATTCATTAAAAATTTTTGATGTCATCCAAGCATTGGAGTTTGAATGATATTCAACCGGTAGCTTTTTGATACCTTGAAAACAACGTGGATTTTTAGATTTACCGATAATTAAGAGTTTTTCTTTATGACCAACCATGTTAACACAACACAAAACAATTATTCTTTGTTTACATATTTTACAGCCGTTAGCAATTTCATTTTTAAATAAGTAAGTATGTTCGGGTAAAGCACGATAATAAAGTCCTGTTTCATCTGCATTGTATATGCAGCTAGGAGAATACTCGGCCAAAATCTTTGGCCATTCGTATTGTAACCAGTCCTCAGCTCCAACAAAATCAGCATTTCTTTTTTCACCACACGTTTTCTTGTAAACAATGTTTTCCCTTTTCTTCCATCGATTGAACCATCCATCTGTGGCTTTAAAATCCTGTTTTCCTATTTTTTTGGCAAGATCCTCAGCTTTTAGATGCATTAGTAGGCCGTCAACTCGAGCATCTTTTTCGGGAACATTTTTAAACCACAATTTCAAAGCTGATTCCACTTGCGGATCCTTCCCAGAACGATGTCTTTTGTTGTCAACATTTGCATTACACTTTGATAATGACAAGATTTTTTCTTTGTTGTTCAATATTTTACATAAGAGAGGTTGAGAAACGCCAAGTTGAGAAGCAGCGTTTCTTTGACTCATTTCTGGTAATTTACTGTACCTATCTAGAATATCAAGTTTTTGTTTAAGACTTAAATCGCGTCGTTTCTTTTGAGATTCGGACATCTTGCTATACTGTCCTTTGAAACTTCAAGTGACACTAAACTCTACAAAACAAACGAAAAAGATCTTTAAAAATTAAGTTACGTAAAATCACACTGAAATACTGTAATAAACGTTCATAAAAATTCACTGTTAAAAAATACAGTAGGACTGTCCTGTAAATGGTTCAGTAGTAACATCAACTAATGTTAACAAACAACTTAAGTCGACTCAAGCGAGGATAGGGTGTTTGCGTAAACAAAGAGTAAGGGAGACATTCTGAGAACTGTGCTAAGTGCTGAAACCGTTATAAAGTATTTCTGTCATTCTAAAAATAAACATTCTATGAATTGGGCGTCATTGTGTGTTGCACGTGCTATTTACACTACTTTGTAGACATTTTTACTTGGTCCATGCTAGTATACGTTGACGCATATGATTTTGAATGGCAAATTAAATGATAATAATAAGCGAACAGATGATTACAATAAGCGGCCTAATTACAATGTATTAATATACGTCCGTGTTTGTTTTTCAATGAAACGATAACAATAACCGAATGATAACATTAACCGTGATCACAATAAGCGGCGCCGACTGTATTATAATAACCCTAAAGCATAATAATGAGAGTTTCAATAGTTTCCCTATTATTATTTATTAGAAAACTCGGAGGGACCTTACTGGTGTAGAGCACTTAGCTATAGCTTTTATACTCTCTTCCCATTCCCATCACAGGATTAGCTTAGTGGATACCTATCTCTTTGCAGAATCCAAGTACCCACCTGATGTTAAATCTTCTGATATCCTCTGGTGTACTTACCTGCCAGACAAACCACTTTCTCCTTGCAGCTCCCAAAGCAGGGTACTCACAGAGGTACTGGTTGAGAATTCTTGAATCAGTGTGGCTTCTAGTCCTATGAATATCACTCACGTCCTGGCCCCTCATGTTCCCTACTTGCGTAGATGTGCCCGTCTGCAGCCAGACCACTTATACGGTTCCTGACCAGCCACGGTTCTTGCACCAGCGCAAGCGCTGGTAATGTGTGCCTCACGTTTAAGCACCTGGTTAGGACCACCAAGGCGCTGCTTTTACTGTGGTGCAAGTTAATCTGCAGGATCATTGCTTGAGGGTCAGCCATATCCAAGTGACCCCTACGGCGTTTCCTGATTCTCCCTCTCGCCCTTCTTTTCTGGGCCATTAGATAGAGGACCAACTAAATGTGACCTCTCCAGTCCCCAGAAAAGCCTTCCGATCTCTTGCCTTGAGAAGCCTGGCTGATGCCTCATCCAATCCTGGGCATAGGAGGCTTGCTGATTCCCGCTCAATGCATTGTAGGATCTTCCACTTCGAAGTGTCAGTTTCCGGGTTCTGCATCCCCATGAGCTTGACCAACTCAGTGGCCTCTTTTTTTGGTGGTAGTACCAGCACCATTGCTTTCACCCTCTTGATCAGTTCATCAGGCAGGACAAGCTTTGCCTGAGTCTCGTCCTCGAGCTTAACTGACGGTACCACTTCTCGCAGTACGTGTCCCCGATATGCGGAGCAAAACTTCCACTAGGAATGTCCAAAATACGGTCCATGCCGCCATTTCCATCCTCATGCCTAGTCACTAGCTCCATCCGCAGGTCACTAGTACGATCGGTAGGTTGGCGGAGATCGACAAGAAAGACAGCCCTCCCAACCCAACAAGCCTATACCCTTGTCTATTCCTCTTGACCTCCGACTCTGGAGTAGGATCAGGAGTATCCCTTTCCTTCCTTTTCCTCTCTTTCTCCTGTCGTATTAAAGTCTTATCAGATAAACGACAGTTGACTTAAATACTTAGGGGGTGGCGCCAGGTGGCCCCTGAGGCTCCTTTAAAGACTCTCCTTACCCTAAGGGCTACGAATCTACATTGCAACGGATCACATAACACCTTCAGATCGGGGGTGTAAGTACCCATCTGGTATTAAAGTCTTACCAGATCCACCAGCTCCGGGATGACAGGGCGGGTTCTAGCCCCAACCTCCGCTAATCCCTTCCTCTTTCTAGACCAGTGTTTCCTCAGAGGGGGTGATGGTGGTTCTCTCCGCCTCTACCTTCTTTGCTTCCTCATGGTAGGCAAACCAGTGTGCTTTCCTCCTTTGTGCACCATTCATTCGTCTTGTTGCCTTCGAGACTGGTTTTCCATCTGTCTCCACAGAAGCTGAGGCCAGATCCATTGCAGCATATTCGTCAGTAGGTTCTAGCCCCTACCAGTTATAGTATTTTCATTGTCTTTTGCCATGTATATTCCCTCGAGCAGCTAGAGAGGAAAGGTCTGCCGCCACAGAGTCCCACTCGGTAAGTTGTATTAAAGTCCCACTCTTTCTCCTGTTCTATTAAAGTCTTACCAGATCCATGGCAGTTGACTTAAATACTCAGGGGTGGCGCCAGTTGCCCCTGAGGCTCTGTTAAAGACCCTCCTTACCCTAAGGGCTACGAATCTACATTGCAACGGATTGCATAATACCTTCAGATCGGAAGTGTAAGTACCTATCCAGACCAGCAGCCTGGATGGGGGAAGTGCTTCTTGTAGCCACCCGCAAGGGAAGGGCAGGGCAAAAGCCAGGCAGATAAAAACCATTCAAGTGCTAGGACTGGCCCCTTTTTTTAGAGCCGCCTCTATGCATTCACACATTTACCTGGTCGTCCTGTTTATAGGGAGCCACATACATACAGCTCTGCTCCACCTGTCCCCCCGCACGGATTAAGCCTCTCCACCAATGTCAAGGTCATGGAACCAATAGGAGAGGCTAGTTTCCTTAGTGTTTGGTAGCAATAGATTTGTAGTTGATATAATGAATAGATGTTTTTAGATAAATACTCAAGTGTTTGGGATAGGTAAAATTCGTTCATACCTGAATTCACAATGTTCAGTAAACTAACCATTCATCTCTGAGTTAAGATGCTAATGTAGAAAGTTCTTTACAAAAACTGTTTTCATTGTATAGACAAGTAGACTGAAGTATTTTTAAATAATACAAAGGGTCTATCAATATAAATTTTTTCAAGATGTTTTAGCTGGTAGACTCCTGCTTACAATTTAAGTTAAGACCATAGGAGTAACCACAGTAAATATCAGAGCAGAAGAGTTACCTATAATATTGCCAAAAGGGCATCACAATTCGATATAAACTGACAAACACTTTAACTAGCTTTTGTAAAAGTACCTGAACTTCAGTAACAGAAATACACATAGATGCAGGCAACACAAATACATACACACACACACACACACACACACACACACACACACACACACACACTCCTCTCTCTCTCTTTTTTTAAACCTAACAACTTTAGGAGTGGCAAGATCTATAATCTCAAAATACACAATCATAAATGTAATAACCACAATGGTAAGGTTTTTACTTATTTGAATACTACCCATTAGTTAATGTGGTTGTCTAGGAATAATAGAGGATTTATGTTTATTAGTAACAAAATTTTCTATAATTTCAACAAGTTGTGAAGAAATTAAGCTCATTATTTTAAAAACAAAATTTGAGTTTAACTTAACGATGCTGCAAAATGGTTTAACATCTTATGGTTATATTAATTGAGGAAGAATTCACTGTAAATACTAATATAAAGAGGATAGTTAAGGATTTTATAAAAAATTATTTTTTTTCTTTGATATGTTTTGTCGATCATTAGAAAACTTTTCAGCATTTCTGGATTTGGCTTTGACATATTGCCTATGACGGTGCAGATAGCAAATCTTGCTTTCTTCCCTCTCTTGTTAATTTGTAAGGGTGAATCTTATTTCTTTGAGCATTCAAAATAAACTTTCTCTACTGACTGTCACTCTCTGTAAGGTTTTTCCATATGAACTCTTCCTGGTGCTAAATGTTTCACAACCTATCCACTTCCCCCTTCTTCGAATTTTTTCACACAAGCCAATATGGTTTTCCGAGACTGTATGATACCTTGCCAACCAATATTGAAGTGACATTTGTAGGCCTGCAGCACTTCTATCACAGAAATACTTTGGGAATCACATGTAATTATTGTATGTTCTAATGCTCCATTGTAACTGACAATATGAAATGTTTTATTCACCCTCCACCAACCAAGACAAACTAAAGCATGTACGATAACTTCCAGAATTGTTTTATTTCACAAGTGATGAAGTTTGTAGTTGTAGACCAATTTTACTTTTGCCAATTATTAAAAGATATTTAAGAAGCTCATCAGTTAACTTAAATCTGTAAACATTCTTTAGGTATTTCATTTTGGAGAATGTTTTCAAATAAGTAGTACCAAAAAGAGAAAACAGTCCAGGAGCAAATTTATGAAAATTATCAAATTGTGCTACTGGAGGACGTATAAAGTTCTAACAAAGATTTGATATTTGTTCTTAAAATTACTCAGTAATTTTAAAATTAGATCAGTAATTTCCATTTGAAGTTATGGGGCTAGGGTTTCAATGTCGGTATCAAAAGGTTTTGAAAAATCATAATTCTATTTGCAATGACATCAAGACCTGAAAAATGAGTCAAAATTTATACTCAAAGCATTCAAAGCTTTGACTGCAAAATCAAAAAGAAACGACGGGAGTTTCAGTAGTGTGGCTGAATATTTCACATGAAATGTGTGAAACACATTATGTTTTTATGCAATTCTGATTAAAACAGTATTATTTTCTGCCGGAACAATTTGGTATTAGTGTATAAATCAGGGAGAAGCTGGTTTTCTCCTTGAAACCTCAAATTCAGTTCATTCATATGTTTTGTCAAATTGATGTTGAAATTAAATTTCACAGCCACTTCAGGTTATTGACATCTCAGAGTCAAATTCAGAAGAAATAGAGCACAATTGAAGTATTGACCTGGTGTAGCTTTATGCCCGTCCTTCCAGATTATTGGCGGCAGAACAAGTGAATATAATGGAAGATAGGATAATCATTTTCTAAATTTTTAGGTAGTAACAGGTTGACACATCTCTATGACCATGATAAGAAATAGGATATCTTTAGGAAACTTTGTAAATGATATCCATGACTTTTCCTCATCTGTCAATAAAAAGATTGGTCCTCCAAATCATAACTTATTTACAATAATCTTCCAGATTCTAATAAGGTCAATTTAAATCAGAAGTGATTTGTAGAAGTAGGTTTACTTTATGGAACTTTTCCTATGATAACCGTGATTTTCTCCCATCTACTGATATCTGGGAAGATTCATGCTATTATGTTATTCATAACTAAGCTATTCACCATTACCTCACACATTCTATATAGATGAAGACAAAATATTTGCTGTTATTGGCTTAAAATTTCTGACAAATTCAAAACAAATAGGAAAATCCAAACTAAGAAACCTAGATGCAGATGGGAGTATAACATTACTTTAGAGAATTATGAGCCTTGAAAAAAAATTATTTTAGAGTTTTTATAACTTAAAAAGTTTCAGATAAAAAAAAATCCTAAGACACTTGTTAAATTGTAAAGTTTTTAATTTAGATTTTTTGCTGACCATTAAAATCTTCGTAAAAAAAATTGTTTAAAATATCTTTTTGAACATTTTGAAAATATTTTTTTAAATCAAATGTTGTGTTTAACACAGAACCATTTAACAATGATTAATGGGTTGACATTAAGTTTTAAATCTCGCTGTCTGTATTTTATTGGGTGATGTGATTTTTTTTAAACTGTAAAATGAAATTGTAACTAAAGTATTATTACAACTAATAAATATAAACGTAATTAAGGTCATTATGATCCTAGATCATTATCTGCCGTTAACTGAATCTGAGACAAATTTGTTATAGTATTCATAGATACTTTTTTCTTAAAAAACACATTAAATTAAATAGCAACAAAATAATTATAAAATTTATGTATAAAGTGTAATTTTAAAATTATGCCTTATTTATTAATTGAAATTAAATATATGCCGTAATTATGTAACTAGTGAGCACAGTTATATTAATTGAAAATATGATAAGATAAAGAGTGGTGTAGTAGTATTGTTTTTATTTCAACTCATTGTCAGGATATTTGACACATGCAGATGTCATTAAAAGTGTATTGCTTTGCAATGTAAATTTTGATTGGTTAAATAGGAGTCCAAAGTTTTATCTGAGTGGTTTTAGTGAAAATTTTAAAGTTAAATACAACTATTTTTTCTATATAAATATTTCTAAGTGTTTCATAAAATGTTGCCAGCGTACTTTGTATTGAGATGTTTGTGTTTGTTTAGTGTTTGGAAATCGACACAGGCTTTCCTCAAGGGCCAACATTTAGTAAACATGTCAAGTTTAAATGTAGAGATTTTGCCTGCCTTACATGACAATTATATGTATTTGGTAAGTTTATAACAAATATTTTTTATAAGATTTAGGTTTAAATACTCCATGGAACTTGAAATGGTTATTCAGTACTACTATTTTATTGTGAACTATTCACTGTCGACACCTTGGTCAAGCCATCCAATTTCCATGAATTATTGTTTAGTTAATTATTTCGAAAACTACTAAATTAGCAGTAAGTAAACAGAAGTGATGCTAAACGTATGTATGGGGTTGGATGTGGGTGCCGGATTGACTCATCGTTGTTTGTCAGTGACGATAACGCCATTTGTTATAAATAAGGAACGCCTGTCTTTTGAGTAGTAGGCTTAGTAGTTTCCAGTATAACCGATGTTTGGAGTACCGTGAGATTTCTTTGTGATAAATACCTGGAGTAGCCATACCGTACAAAATACATAAGTTGAGAAGACATTATCCTACAACCTTGCATAGTAACTATACTGTCTTTCCTGTATTTTTTTTTAAATACGATACATATTAGCAGGATATGCTATAATTTTGCCAACCGTGAATAAGTAAAACCACGAATACCGAACCCAGGAATAGCAAGGGATTACTGTACTTGAAACAATTTAAGAAAAGATTGTATTTGATATATTCCCAGTATAAAAGGCAATTGTCAGATATTAGGGATGATCAAAGGTCAGTCAAAAAATTGAGTTCACTAGCTAACGTATAGCTTAGATGGGCAAAGTCTAAGGACATTTTAATTAGTTGTAAAAAAAATGATATTTTATCCTACTTTGTGAAACTATAAAAATCCATGCTGAGAATATATAGGGGCTTCTTCAATTTACAAATGGTAGCCAAGATCTAATATCTAGTGCTCGTTATAGATTCATCCAGGACATTTCTTTTAAAACTCTTCATACAATTTTTTTTCAGAGAAACTTTAAATAATTTTTGCTAACAAGTAATTTATATCAACCATAATATGTAAAAGTAAAAATACGAGTGACAACTTGGAATTTACTGCAGTTCTTCACCAGTAATGGGTTCCACTTCTGCAACATCGCATCCTGATGGGTATCTACAACCAGCCAATCATGATAGTAGCCTTTCCAAGGGGAGATCCAATTAGACATGGGAGCTCAAAAACCTCTAGGAGAAACATTTTACAAAAAACTTAACATTTAGTAATTGTTGACCACTTTAATAATATATAATTATGTGAATTTGTCAGCAATTATAAACATTTTTGCGGTAATTTCAACATCCCTAGCTAACTTCATCCATAAAAATATTTTGAAACTATAAAATGATTTTTAAAAGAAATGATAAAAGTACTAAAGTATATTAAAAATTAAAGGCTAAATTGTGTAATAAGAAAAAAAATGTAAAATAAATCCTATTCTGTATAAACTTAACTTCATTAAATTTGAAAAAATCTGTCTAAATTTAACTTCATTAAATTTGAAAAAAATCTGTCTAAACAAGCAGTTATATATTGAAAGATTTGTAAGAAGCAATTTTAATTTTACTTAATTCTATTAGTTCAGTTAGGATTATAAGGTCTTCTGCTATTTGATGTTAACGGAACCATCAACCCTTATAAAAATAAAGCTAAATATCTAGGTATGAACCTAGATGCTAAACGAAGATAGAAACACATCATGAAAAAGAAGGAGGGATTAAATATTAAATATCAAATAACTTAAGCACTATTGGCCCTTGGGTAGGAACTAAAACCTCTCTTTGGGAAATAAAATATAAATCTTATATCAGATCTTGAAATTAATTCGGTGCTATGGCAGCCAACTGTCATGGAGATTTGCAAAGGAATCTGATATAGAAACTCTTTAGGTGTCCCAATATAAGCTACTGAGAAATATGGTTAGTGCCTCTTGGTATGTAAAAAACAAAGATATTCACTGAGATCTGAATATCCTGACGATAACAGAAGAAATAAAGGAGATGGCAAAAAAAACATGAAAAGAGACTTCATCCTCATCCAAATGCAGTGGCTCTTCAACTTACCAATAACCAGTACATAGAAGATAGAAAAGAACCAAACCATTTGATTTAGTATAATGTAATGTAGTGTTGTGCTAGTTCTAATATAAGTAATTGACAAAGTCCATACAAGAACTAAAGAGTTAATGGGGACTTTAGTTATATGAGTATTTAGGGTACTAAGATATTGCAAGAAAAGTTAATGGCTAGTGTAAGACCATTTATTAATAATAAAGTTAGGATGATAGACAGATAATATGTAAACATTTATCCAGAAAGTGGTAAAATGAATATAAAGGTTTTTTTTGAGAAAGTATTTTATAATACTTTGAAAGAAATATTAAATATAAATTAAGTATTTTGTTAAGTTCATAAGAATGTAAGAATAATTACATACCTAAATGGATTGATCAAATTAAGGTAATCTTAGTATAAAGAAATACATCGTTAATTTGTTAATAGATGTAAAAAGAAAAAGTCAAGTTAAATTACAAAAGATGAATTGATTACTAACACTTTTAAATGTTTTAAACTTGCCTATAGTAGCACTTACTTTGCTTGTTGAGGACGGCCGTTTCGAGAGATGTGTCCCTTTGTCAACTCAGACCGTAACTCAGGAGTTACGGTCTGAGTTGACAAAGGGACACATCTCCCAAAATGGCCATCCTCAACAAGCAAATTAAGTGCTACTATAGGCAAGTTTAAAACATTTAAAAGTGTTAGTGATTACTAGTAGCTCACGCGAAGATGGAATCAACAAATGAATTGATTATTAATTTAAAAACTAATTATTGCCTGAACATGAAATAAAAGTTTCATTAAATAAAATGTTTTCTTTAAAATTAATTTGCAACAGAATTAAAGCTCCAAATTTGTATAAATTTATTTCAGGATAAATAATTATGGTTAAGTATTTTTCTGGTATAAAATAAGAAATATGTACAGTAAACTCCCGACTATCCGTGGAATAGGGTGGCCCAGCAACGCCGGATAATGAATTCCCCGGATAATCCGCTATGAACAAAGAATACGCAAAACGATCGCCAATCGATTATTATACCATAAGTTACACAAATAATGACCCCAGTTAATGCAATTCACAAATAATCTTTAGAGGGCAAAATAAATACAGAAAATAATTTAAAATGTCGTTGTATTTGACGGATTATAACATGTACATTTATATGTCTAACTATTTACAATACGTACATAAGTATATGTGAAAAGTAAGTATATATGTACATATGTAATTTCCTTTACACATAATACTTTCACTTTTTAACAAAAAAATCTGTCACTTTCGTCTGTTTTTTTGTGAGCATTGATTTAGCTTTAATGTGTGATCTAAGTTTCTTGACAACCATTTTGTCGCACAGTGTCTACTTGTGTCACGTGTGTCACAAAGTCATAAAGATCGATAATGTATATGACAGACATGGATAATGCATATGTCACGTCCTAGACTATTTATAGCCGAGATTAGTTGACATTTGTTTACAATCTTATGATACACTTTAGGTTTTCGGGCGTCCAAGCATTTTATCATTGTCTCTTATATACAGTAGTCCTGCTCGCCCCTTTTATTTCGTTGGCCCGCGTCGGAATGCTTCCCTTTCAATGTAAAAATTAGTACGTACATATTTACATATCTATTCCCTTCATCTTAACTTCTATTAAGCCTTATATGTATTTACGTCGTAATTCACCGTTTGGAAATTTAAACACATGAGTCTGATTGGAATAAAAATTGGATATTAGTAAAACAATGGCAGACCCTGGATAATCCGCAAACTGGTTAATCCGCCCACGGATAATCGGGAGTTTACTGTATTTGTTCAGTTATATGAATGTTATAATGATGTATTACTGGTTGGTGTATGAATATGAGCCAAAGTATATAAAGGAATTAATTGCAAAAAATACCAAATTATTTAACTATAAATTTGGAAAATCAGTACTATAGATTTCATAAAATTATGAAGGTGGGTGTAGAAATTCATTACAGTACAACTGGTCTTAACCAGGCTTGCATTAACCGGTCCTTGGATTAACATATCATTTAATATAAGTTAAAAAATCGTTATATTTACAATATTAAATATTGTATTGTTCATGCAAATCTTATTGATTTTGAATGATGATGTCTTAGATCATTGATAAAACAACTAAGGAGGCTGCTGTCATAGATCCTGTAGACCCTGACAAGGTAATAAATGCAGTTCAGGATCTTGAAGTCAATCTGACTAAAGTTCTTACTACACATCATCATTGGTAAGAAGCATAAATAATTAAAATTGTGTGTTATATTGAATTTGAAACTTAATTAAATTTCATATTATATAATTTTTGTCAAATAACATCCTCAAATATAAATGTTTAATAAGGATTTTTGTCTTGTATAGACAAAATTAACATTTTTTCAATGTAGCCGAATATAATTATTTATTTTAGCATACGAAATAGCTTTGTAGAAATTATAGGTCAAAAGTATTTAATTTCAATATATCATATGACAAAACATTCGCTTTATTAATTGAAATTGTCTTGCAGCAACATGGTAGCAAAAATCTATACTTGTCAGAATTAATTTAGGATTGGGTCAATCCTTAATTTCAGTTAATTGAGTGTGTGTGTATGGTTAGAAATAAAAACATGTGCTAGTAATTTATAGTAATATAAATTATAAAAATAAAAATGCTTATCACTTATTCAGTTTGAAATTCATATTTACAAAACATTGAAATACAAAGACTGTACAGTATTGTAATGTTTTTTGTTGTTTTTTTTTTATAATCACTCCATTCTGATCTCTGTTTTAACAAGCTTTGCTGCAAACTATCCCATGTTTTACCTGTTAAACAGTTGAAAGAAATAGTCTTTTAAGATTGGGATCCTTTGCTCCAAGGATCCAATACTAAAATTAAATTCGAAGAAATTTAACTTCTGGTTACTTCATTCTCAAGTTCTTACTCTCTTGAATAGGATAAGGCTAATTGCTTATCTTTGAAAAGTTTTTCTGAGGTATTTTTGCTTATTACAAAAAAAATATAAATAAATTCATTGCTTTTTATGCCTTTGTGCTTTGTTGACATTAATTGCAAAACCTAACTAACCTAATTGATTTTTTAAATAATATGATATGTTATGTTAACATACACAAAAGTATAGTAATATGGAGTAAAAGTCACCTTACTATGAACATTGAACAAAAAGTAGGCCAATTTTGAGAGACTGAAATTTGAATTATACACCTGTTTTATCTGCATAGTAAATGTGTTTTATAGTTTGTTTGCTTACAATTTCTTTTAAAACAGTCTATTTACAAAACGTGTGCTGTATTAAAACTATTATAAGTATCCGAAATGATTTAAAAAAAAATATATAACATTTTAAAATCGTAAAAATGCTGGTTGAAAATTATGCAAAAGGTTTCCTTTAATTACAATACCTATAACAATTTTTTTAAATGGTGGTGTTTACCTGAAAAACAGAAATATTTTTAAAGTTTTAAACTAAAATATCGAAATCATAAGAACTAAATTTGTTTAAATCTAACAAATTAATAGCTTGTCAAACTTATATTAAGTTTTATAAATTGAAGTTTTTACTAAAATGTAAAGTTTCTGCAAAGTCATGAGCAATAAAATTCACGAGTTAAATAGAGCAAGACTAAGATGCAGTCCATGAGTATAAGACCATTATATAAGATGGTTTAAAGGTTAGAAAATATATGTTAATTTTTATTTTAGCAAACAATCTATAGTTTACAATGTCACTCCTATATTTTATTCAAAATAAACAAAAAACATTATCCAAAAGTTACCATATAACAACTTTAATTTGCAATTCTTTAATTTGCTAAGTTCAACATAAATATTTTGGCAATCATGAACTATATCCATAAATTAAATTTGTTAATGTTATAGTTTTATATACTGTGAAGATGATAGAAAATGTTGTGGTGTAATATTATATAGGGCAAGTTATAAATTAACTTTAACTTTTTATCGTACAATATCCAAATTTCAATTCTTTACCTAACAAATATTTCAGGGATCATGCTGGAGGAAACTTAAAGATAAAAGATGCATTGCCTAATCTAAAAGTATATGGTGGTGATGACAGGATTGAAGGATTGACTGAAAAAGTAAAAGATGGTGACACATTAAAAATAGGTAACTTGCAAGTTGAATGTTTGTTTACACCGTGCCATACAAAGGGGCATATTTGTTACTTGGTGAAACCAACTGAAGAGCCTCATGTGGTGTTTACTGGTGAGTTTGTAACTTATGACTTTACATATATTTCGTGATATTTTATCATGATATTTCACTTCGTCCATTATTTTTCAGTTGCATTGACTTTATAAAATTATTATTGTTAATTGTAAACAATTATTCCACCACTAAGTGCAATTATTTTTACCTTACGTGATGAGGCACCTTTCGGTCACTTGACCATTGTCGAATCACTCATTGTAATCATTGTTATTGTTTATTGAGTAATAACAAAAACTTCATAAAGTCAGTGCAACGGAAAAACAATGGACAATGTGAAATATCACAATATATATATATATATATATATATATATATATTCTTGATATTTTACGTTATTCATTGTTTTTCCGTTGCACTGACTTTATGAAGTTAATATATTACTATTGTAAGTAATTTTATCCACCATTAAGTGCAATGATTCGACAATGGTCAAGTGACCGAAAGGCGCCTCATCACACAAAATAAAATCATTGCACTTAATAGTGGATAAAATTACTTACAATAGTATTATATTAACTTCATATAAATATATATATATATATATATATATATATATATATATATATATATATATATATATATATAAATAAATATATACAGTGCCGGCAAAAAGTTTAGAGACATACATTTATATGTTTTTGCTATTGTCCTAAAACTTTCTGCCAATCATATATTAGTAACTTATCAATGAATTGGGCATGAAAAGTTACGATTCTCCTGAAATTTTCATTTATTTATAAGTAAGGGTTGGCATATTATAAATTGTTTTCCCATTTTAAAATTTTTGAGGAAACCCCTGTTTTTTTCCAAATAAAAATGTATAATAAAAAAATACACATCTGATTCAAATGGTACTTTGTACACATGTTTAGCATAATATTTAGAATGTAAATATGCATTATTTATTATTTACAAAAAATCACCTCTCATTTGGTACTAGGTTAACTTTGCTTTAGATTTTCAGATTTTTCAGTAAGTTATAAAATTCTCACATTTCAGTAGTGAATATCTAGTGAACTTGGAACTGACTGTACCGTTGTGTTCCTCGCGTCATGGCGGGGCGGGGGGATATGTGCGCGCGCATCTGTTGTTGTTCAGACGTTCCTCAGTTGTGCTGACATAACCCTATTTGTTCAGTGCGCTTTTCTAGTGTTGATTCCCAAAAACATGGGTCGTTCATCTGTGACTGTTGAAGCTAGGTGGCAAATTGTTAGTATGCATAAAACCGGCATGACGTACAGAGCAATTGGACATGCATTGAACGTTTCTAAGACTTGTGTTGAGAACACTGTGAAAAATTTTAAGAAGACAGGTACTGTCATCGATGCGCCTAGAAGCGAACGTTCCCGTAAGACGACACCTCGCGAAGATCGCAAGCTGCTTAATAGCAGCTGTTGAAGGCTCAGTCAACAGCACATCTTACTGCAAGATCATGGAAGAAGTAATGCTTCTCTCAGCTGCAAGGTTGCTTGGTGAAAATTTCATTTTTCAGCAAGACAATGCCCCCTACCATAAATCCCGTCAAACCATGGCATGGATCAAGATGTAGAAATTCTCCCTTGGCCAGCCCGAAGCCCTGATTTAAATCCCATTGAAAACATATGGAATACTACGGGTATGCGGTTGGCCAGAAAGAAGCCTACCAACAAGAACGAGCTCAAGCTAATGATCGCTCAACTCTGGAAAGACATCAGCAAGGAAGAGTGCAGAAAGCTCATTGAGACGATGCCAGACCATGTAAAAAGCTGCTACAATGCCAAAGGCGGGCCAATAGACTATTAAGTTCATAGTTTCTTGTTTTTTTCTCAAATTTTCAATTTGACTTTCATTTTTTGTATAAATGAATTGACTTAAGCTAAAAGTTGTACTTTTTTCGCCTGTCCCTAAACTTTTTGCTGGCACTGTATATAGTACAGTCTCACTAATCCGGACTTGATGAGACCGGACCCTGTCCGGATCAACGTAAGTCCAGATTAGACGGAAAAAGCCAAACAAATCCATACAATATGGGTTTTAGGCAGGGAAACATATTGAAATTGTAGTTTTAGTGAAATTGAGGCCTAATACAGCTTACAGTACAGTATTTCATAGCCTATTTAGCAAAAAATCCTGTAACAGAAAAGGTATGACATGAATAAATATCAAAGCCATCTTTCTCGTTGAAAGCCTCGTTGAATAAATGTATTCACATAAAGCTATTTACACTATACTGAATAAACGCACAAAAAACTCAAACAAAAATGAAACTGAAACAAAAATAAACTTTAAAAAACTTAGTGAAAAAGTCTGTAATGTGGTTCTTTTGTTTTAACGATGAATGACGTCGTTTCACAGTACGATTTCGTAGGCGTTTCAAGGTCAGTAACTCCGCAGTTGACTTATCACTTTGTTTCTCAAAGTAGGTCATCAACCCCTCCAGGATTGCAGCCGCCTCATGATGAGTTGGGCTGACCGGTCGTCTGTATAGTCTTCCTCTTCCGAGCTGTCATTTTCTGCGTTTGCAGTGCACAACGCGACGATTTCGCCCTCGTTGAGCACTTGATGACCAATGTCATTATCACTCATAATCCACTCGGAAATATCAGTGTCTTTCAACTCGGCACAACCCTCCAATTGTTGAAAAATCTGAAGAAATTCAACGTCGTCATTAGTATGTTGACAGTTGTTTTTTTCACCTTCCTGTGGCATTTCAGGCCACAATTTTTTCCAGCTCTTTTGGAGTGTAGACGGTTTTCTCCCACGATTCTTCAGCAATATTAATGACATCCTTTATAGTCACTTTTTTAAGAATTTCAATAAATTGTGTAGCTGGATCTGCTTCTTGTTGTTTCAAAAGCGATAAAACTAACTTTTTCCTATATCGCCTCTATCACGCCCTGGTCCATCGGCTGAATGAGAACCGTGACGTTAGGAGGAAGAAATTTAACAAAAATGTCACCATGAAGCAATTCTTCATTTGGGTGGCATGGGTCATTATCAATTAGTAAAACCGCTTTTCGAGGGAGTTTTTTTCTCTTTTAAAAACTTTTCTGTTGTTGGAACAAAGTCTTCAAAAAACCAGTCCTTAAAAATGTGACTGTTCATCCACGCTGATTTTTGGAACTTGTTTTGGGCCGGTAGAACACTTAAATTTACATTTTTAAAAACCCTAGGCTTTGCGAATTTCCCTATCACCAAAAGTGGAAATATTAGATCGCCAGAAGCATTACTGCAGGGCAGCAAAGTCATACGTTGTTTCTTAATTTTATGGCTATTTGCTACTGAATCTAATTTAGAAGCTAAAGTTATTTTTTTGGGAACATTTTATAATTTAATCCGGTTTCGTCAGCGTTGAACACCTGACAAGGTTGTAAGTTTCATCTCTGAGAAACTTGCCAAATTTGTCTTTGAATTTTTCACTAGCATCACTGTCACCTGACAAAATTGCACCACTTATTCCGAGTTGATGGATGCCTTGCCATTCCTTCCACCGTGACAGCCAACTCACACTGGCAGTAAAATTAGGGTCTCCTTTTAACTTTTCATTCGTTTCAGCTCGATCGTTTGCAAATTTACACCCGATAATGGAACACCCTGTTCCCGTTGTTGGCAAAACCAAACATACAAAACATCATCTAGGGTTTCATTTTTTGGTTTTTCTAAAGTGCTTCTGCCGCCTAAACTGTCTTTACTAACCATTTTTGCACAGAAATCTTCAATTTCCTGTCACTTTTTTTTCCAATCAGAAACAGTTTGTTTTCCCATGCCTAACTCTTTTGCAATTTTAGTAAGCGATTCACCTCCATCAATGCGAAACAAAGCTTGGAGTTTTTGTTTCATTGTCACGGTCACTGACTTACGTTTAGTCGCCATTTTCACTGAACACTGAAGGAGACGTAAATAAAAAACACAGATCAATATCGCACTAGAATTACATGACTGAGCAGATATCTTGCGAGAAGCAGTAAAGGTGGCATCCGTCCGACAACGCAACTGACCTGCTGCCAGACGGATAGACTGTCTATCCGTTTAGTCAGTGGTCCTTTATCTTTCGTTTATCGCAAGATGTCTCTGATGTCACGTGCGTTGTAGTGTTGGGAGATCTAATGTGAATATATTTTTTCAAAGAAGTTTTTCCTACTTTAATAGCCAAAAGAAACAAATAATATGGTAAATTCATATTTTAATGAATAAATTATATTATTTGTCTTTAGAGTAGGAAATCCCCTTTGAAATATAACAAATATAGACGTATAAAAATAAATATTTTTGTGGACGGCAGACTGATTGTGCACTGAAAATACTATAATTAAACAAAAATTTTGGGCCGTCCGGATTAGCCGGATGTCTGTATCACCGGAGACTGGATTAGCACTGTACTGTGTGTATATATATATATATATATATATATATATATATATATATATATATATATATATATATATATATATATATATATATATATATATATAGATTTTTTGGACTAGGAAACTGACAGACTTACCTTGGACTCTTACCAAGGTAAGTCTGTCAGCCTCCTAGTCCAAAAAATCTAAATAATCTTTACCATCTCATATTTCTTTTTGTGTTTTCTCTTTGATTGACAAAGACCACTGTGTGGTTGAAATATAATTGGTTAAGTGCTTTTATGTGTTTCTATTTCAAGACTACAGAGTGGACTATTACTAAGGTAAGTCTGTCAGTCTCCTAGTCCAAAAAATCTATATATATACATATATAAATAAAAATGAAGGAGCTTAAATGAAGGAACTACCTTCAAATAAAGGGAACAGCAATGGGCACCAGAATGGCACCATCGTACGCAAATCTGCACATGGGATTGTTGGAAGAAAGTTTTCTAAAGACACAAACACACCAGCCATTATGTTGGTATAGATATATAGATGACATCTTCCTAATTTGGACACAGGGTGCTTCAACACTTGAGGCATTTTTAGACAGCCTGACACAATTCTCCACACTTCAATATACCTGGGAGAAATCTACATCAGCCATCACCTTTTTGGATGTAGAGGTAACACTCCAGAATGGAAATATCAACACAGGAATTCACATCAAACCGACAAACCACCTACAATATCTCCATTTCGACAGCAACCACCCAATAAACATAAAACGATCCATTCCATACAGTCAAGCAATCAGGGGTAAGAGAATCTGTTCGAATGACAGGGAATTGGAAGATTTTAATAGAAAGATATCAACAGCCTTCCAGAGAAGAGGATACCCAAAAAAACTCATTGAAAACCAAATTCATTCAGCACAATCCTCGGTTCACCATAAACAGAACAAAATAAACTGTCTTTAATAACAGACTACCATCCTGGTCTACATAAACTCAACAAGATATTGAGAGATGGCTTCAAAATTCTTCAAGCTTCCGTCCACACCAAAAATCTTTTCACCGATCCACCGCAAATTTGGTACAAGCAACCTCCCAACTTGAAAAACATCCTAGTACATCCTAAACTACCAGACCCTGATGCAGAGAAACCACACAAACTTCCTCATGGCTCCATCCCATGCAATAGACCTAGATGCAAGACGTGTCCAATACACCCCTCAGCAAATAGTTTCAACAGCCAAACAACAAAAATGGTCTTCAAAATACAGGGTCATCATAATTGTACATCGAAAAATGTCATATACCAGCTACAATGTAAACTTTGCTCAGCACAGTACATAGGCCTGACCACGGATGGTCTGAATATCAGAATGAATGGCCACAGACATGATGTTAAAATTATGAATATGGATAGACCAACAGCTCAACATGCTGCGAGTCACAACATCACAACTTTTGATGACTGCTATACCACAAAAATAATTAAATCACTCACTCCTGATTGCAATCCCTCAGAACTGAGAAGGTGGGAACTATCATACCAGTGGTATACCAAGTCCAGAGAATCCCCGAACCTCAACATCAGATAAATCCATTCATTTTTTTTTTTTTTTTTTTTTTTTTCCCCTAATAGCCTTATCTCTTTTCCCCTGACAGACTTATATAAACTATAATCACTCATATGCTCATGGAAACAATATATATCTTTAATCTGTGCATCTGTGACATCTGATTTCTACTCTACACAATCTGTGATTACAACTTATATTTATTTTATTTCATTCTCTCATATTTCTTTTTGTGTTTTCTCTTCGATTGACAAAGACCACTGTGTGGTTGAAATAGAAATATATCATTGTTTAAGTGCTTTTATGTGTTTCTATTTCAAGACTACAGTGTGGACTCTTACCAAGGTAAGTCTGTCAGTCTCCTAGTCCAAAAAATCTATATATATATATATATATATATATATATATATATATATATATATATATATATATATATATATATTTATATATCGTGATATTTATGACATCAACAAATACCAACATAACGGACTGAACATTCACATCAGAAAAATAGAGAAAAATTCACATCAGTGATTCGACACTGGTAAAATTATTGCACCTAGTGGTGGGAAAAAATTATTTACAAGTAATAATATATATATATATATATATATATATATATATATATATATATATATATATATATATATATATATATATATATATATATATATATGACGAATAGTTATTATCGGAGTACATCCGTTCATTCTGCAGTGCATAAAATCGCAGTTCCGACATTTCGCTAGAATCTCATCTAGCATTGATGAGGTGAACCCAACAACAGTTGAAGAGCGAGTCAACTGTTGTTGGGTTCACCTCGTCAATGCTACATGAGATTCTAGCGAAACGTCAGAACTGCGATTTTATGCACTGCAGAATGAACGAATGTACTCCAGATAATAACTATTCGTCATATTTTTCCATCCGTGAAGAAATACATATCAGCATATATATATATATATATATATATATATATATATATATATATATATATATATATATATATATATATATATATATATATATATATATATATACATATATATATATATATATATATATATATATATATATATATATATATATATATATATATTTAATTTATTGTATAAGTCTGAGTACGAAGTAGATTTATCTTTTTTAACTTGAAACTATTAACTTTATAACTATAACCAAAAAGGATGTATATACTACAAAATATTTTCCTTTCAAAAATGCAGGATAATGTTTGATTTGTATAATATGACAACAGAACGGCATTAATTTTAATCAGCTACTTGTACTATTCACCAAGAATTTGTTGTCATGATAATCTGCATTGTACATTTTTTATACGATTTCTCAAAAGTCCATTTGATGGCATAGAATCCAAATTTGTGGGGAAAGGATAGCTTTTCTTAAATTTATTGTTTTATGCTAGAGAGGAGTTGTATCTCATACCTTGATAACAAAGTCCATTGTGTATTAATTATTTGGAGCATTAATATTCCTTAACGTTAGGAGAAGTAAGAGAAAATCTGAGTTTGTAGAAAGAAAATTTCTTAAAATTAACCTTTGCTTGGGTTTTAGAGAGGAGTCTTATCTCTTACTTCGATGATAAAGTTCCTTGTATATTGATTATACTGTAACAGAGATTTTTAAAAAATCTCAACTTTTGTAATTTTGTCTATAACAAATAATATATCTAAAATCCTACAGAGATGATTATAATTAATAACCATTTGTAGAGATTAGTTAACGTATAACTGGTATAAAATGTTTGATGCTCTTTTAAAATTTGATAAAGTAACTAATTTTTTTAAAGTTATTAAACCTTTAATAACTTTTATAGGTACAACCATGGAAGGGCATATAAATGCTCACCCCTTCCATAGTCTGATTCTGGGAGTGAGGGAGAAACATGATTAGTTAAGGCCAGTTTTTATATTTGAAATTTATACGATTTAATATTTAAAAAATCTATAATATTATTTAAAATGTAATAATTCCCAGTAGTTTAAATTAGGTTAGGAATCGGTTTAGGTAATATAAGGAAATTTAAACAAAATATGATATGTAATAGAAAGATATGGTAACTGTGCCACATTCTTGGAGCATTAAAGAAATTACTGTCTTAGATGTTTAATATAACTAATTTTAAAAATACTTAACTAAGTGAATACGTAATTGCTTACTTGCTGAAGCGTTGCAAAACATTCGTTCCTTTTACGAAACTAATCCTCTACTGGCGGCATTGGGTGTAAAGGCTCTAACGGGAATGGATTTATGACTGTGGAATGGGGTGGGTTGTTTGAGTTGTGTGTCATATAATAGAAAAGACTGTTGGCTTCAAAGTGTGTGTGATATTTTAATACGTTTTCTTTATCCGTTGTGTAGTGTTTGTAGATTTCATATTTTTCTAAGGTTGTTAGTTATTTACTTTGTTTTAATGTGTGTAGAACATTTAAATTAGTGTGAATATGGGTGTGTGTTGGGTGTTTTGCGTAGCCGGATTTAGGGTTTGTTTGTTTTTTTGGGGTAATGTGTTCTTTGAAGTGTGTATAGAATGACCTGCCGGTTTAGCCGATGTAATAGTTGGGACAGTCATTACAAGTTAATACCTGAGAGTTTGTATTTGTCACTTTCTTTTTGAAAATGTTGTATGTGCTGTCTTAAAGTGTTTGTTGTTTTGTAGGATATTTGGTAATGGAGTTTTTTTTAATGTGGAGGCTATTTTGTGTGTGTTTTTGTTGTGATAGGTGAGGGATATGTATTTTTTGTTTTTGGTGTGGTTTGTTTGCATGGCAGTTTGATGGTGTTTATGTTTAATGTTCCTGAGTATGTTGTTTATGAGTGTGTGTTGGTAGCCATTTTGTTCAGCGATGTATTTTATGGTATTAGGTTCTTCGTCGTAGTCTTTCTGTAGCATTGGTATATTGATTAGGCGGTGTAACATATGATTAAATGCAGCATGTTTGTGTTGTGTGGGGTGATTAGATATATTATGTATGACAGTATCGGTAGTTGTTGGTTTTCTGTATATTTTGAAATTATGTCTGGTGTTGTGTTTGTTGATGGTAAGGTCTAGAAAATTTATTTTATTGTTTTCTTCTAATTCGAGGGTAAATGTGAGTTTTTGGTGTATGGTATTAATGTAATTGTGTAGTTGTTTGATTTTCCGTTTGTTGCTGTTGTATAATATTAAATTGTCATCTACATATCTATGGTAATAAATTATTTTATGTGTGTGATTATTGTTCTGTAGAATGTAATGATGTTCGATATGGTGTAGGAATATTTCTGCTAGGATGCCTGAGATGGGGGAACCCATAGGGAGGCCATCTTTCTGTGTGTAGAATTTGTGTTGGTATGTGAAGTAGTTTTGTGATGTGATGAGTTTGGTTAGTGTGATTATTTCTTGTGTGAGTTATGTGGAGTGTTGTTTGCTGTGAACATATTTTGTAGTATGTGGAGTGTTTGTTCTATTGGCACATTAGTGTAAAGGTTTTTTATGTTGGAATGAGGCAATGGTTGGGTTGTGTGGTATGTGGATGTCTTGAATTTTGTGTACGAGGTCTATGTTATTGTGTATGGATGTGTGATTGTGAAAGTTTATGTTGTCTATGATAAGTTTGTCTATGTATTTGGCTAGCTTATGTGATGGTGCATGTGTGTGATTGATTAGTGGGCAGATGGGTGTGTTTTCATTGTGGATTTTAGGTAAAGCATTTAATGTGGGGCCTTGAGGTTTTATGTGTTTGTAATATTTCTTTTGTTCACTTTTCATGATTTTGGTGCATTTATTTAGAAGATTTTTAATTTCTGTTTGAAATTTAGGTGTGGGGTCTGATCAGATTTCGGTTATTTTGTTTTCAATTATGAAACTGTTTACTTTCTTGTCGATGTCTTGATGGTGCATTATTATGATGGAATTACCTTTGTCTGCTTTTAAGAAATTTGGGTTCTGTTTGTCGTGTTTTGTATAATTAATTTAAGGGTTGAATGTTCATTATTTATGATAGGTTTATTGTTTAAGTTGTTTATGTTGGGCTTTTTATATTTAATGTCTTCTCTAATATATTCGTGGTGTGTGGAATCTGTGTATTGTATTGCTGTTTCAGTGTCCAAAAGGATGTTTGACATTTGTTTGTCATTGTAAGACAGCACATACAAACTTTTCAAAAAGAAACTGACAAATACAAACTCTTAGGTATTTACAAATTAACTTGTAAGGATTGTCCCAACTATTACATCGGCCAAACCGGCAGATCATTCTATACACGCTTCAAAGAACACATTACCCCCAAAAAAAAACAAACAAACCCTAAATCCAGCTACGCAAAACACATAAAAACACCCAACACACACACACACACACCGACATACACACTAATTTAAATGTTCTACACACATTAAAACAAAGTAAAAAAATTAACAACCTTAGAAAAATATGAAATTAACAAACACTACGCAACGGATAAAGAAAACATATTACATGATCACACACACACTTTGAAGCCAACAGTCTTTTCTATTATATGACACACAACTCAAACAACCCACCCATTCCACAGTCATAAATCCATTCCTGTTAGAGCCTTTATGCCCGATGCCGCCAGCAGAGGGTTAGCTTTGTAAAAGGAACGAATGTTTTGAAACACGTCAGCAAGTAAGCAATTACGTATTCACTTAGTTAAGTATTTTTAAAATTAGTTTAATCAGTGAATTCAAAATGATTACATCAAGCAAGTTTAATATAAGTTAGTAAAACGATAATAGCAACTACTTTGTTAGAAGTGAACACACTGTGTTTTCTTCCCAAGATTTGAGTGTCAAAGAAACTTGAGTTACACAATATATACCATTGGAAACTTTATAGCTGTCTACTCACTATCCATTTATAAACTATAGTAAATCTACACTGTTGCAAATGTTTTGCTAATTCCCCCATCTGTAAATTTAATTTTAAAAAGTCCTAATCTCATAAAGTAGTGCATTATGTGAATAAAGTGGGCCTTAAAGTGTGTTATTATATATAACTGAGGTGAAGTAATTACTTAGGATTTACAGCTTAAACTCTTTCATTGTGTTTCTTTTTATTTTCAGGAGATACTCTGTTTATATCTGGTTGTGGAAGATTTTTCGAAGGCACTCCACAGGAGATGTACAGTGCTCTTATTGGAAAACTTGGAAGTTTACCTGATGATACGGTGAGATCTTTTAGTAATGACATATTTAAAAGTAATTTAATATAAAGTTGACGATATATACAATCAGCCATCTCTCAATAATCTGGCAGTGCCACTTTATTGAGCACAAACCTCATATTTGGGTCTAACTAGACCCACTGAACTAACAGCACTTTACTTTGGAATACTAGATCGAAGCTAGGATTCTCATTTCTTTTGGTAGCCATCTAACTCTTATGTCATGCAAAACTTGAGATTTTTCACAACTTTTGCCGCAAGAGCACTTCTCTTTCTCATCAGCACAACACAAGTATTCCAGGCTGAAACCAAGACTGAAGCAAAGTCTGCTTCTTTTACACCTCTTCTACTTTCTGTCCAGGAAATATGGTGATTAATGTATATCTGTGCCAAACTGATGTATGAGCACTCATTCTCTGACTCTACAATGTAAACAACTTCTTATAAATTCTCTTCAGCCACTACATTAGCCTCTTCTGTGACCACTTTTGTCAGCTTTCTCTGCAGTCTAGACCTCGTATTAATCAGATTCTCATTCTCAAAGAATACTTGATTATTTCTCGTTGCCTTCTTCTCCGACAACATATGCACTCCTGTATGTGATGCTTTAGACTCTTTTATAAACCTCCTCAACCAATGACGGTAGACTTACCCTCCAATCACACTTTACCTGCTCCTCTGTTCTCCTAGCCCTTTCAACAACAAACAGATGGCAATCCGATTGTGGGTAGGCATCATAATCAAAGACTTTCTCTGTATTTTTGCCTACGTATTTACTAAGGCTATACACTTGAAGCTTGTCTCTGATCTTTATACTGAAGGATTCCTTGCTGCTTTTTAATGTTTTGATGCTAGACAAATTCTACTTGCCAATGTATACCAATTTCTTGACTCTCACTAATGACATTTAACATCACCTGGGGGACTGACCCATAACATGGCACTTCAATCCATCTTTTGTACCTCATTTCAGTGTGCTCAGGGAAGCTGCTGTCACTTCTCCCAAACTCGTTCTTCATCACCCCAATTGCCAAGAGTTTATTGACTTCTGAAGAACTTTATTTCTCTGTTCTCCCATTTTGAGGCTATACTAAATATCATAAACATTTCTACTGACCCAGGTGAATCTTTTCTCCCTCCTGATAATTTTCTTATTGATCATCCAATTCTGGATGAAATATACACTGAAGTGCTTCTCTAATCTAGATTGATGCTAGTTCATCAAATAGTAATCTTCTGGCAACTCTGGTCTCCATAATCAAATTCAACGTTCTAAGTGATACAAAGGTTCTACATGTCTTTCAACTGGAAAACTCATTTTTATCTGTAGGGACTCTCTTCACTGCTTGATCGGCCACATTCATTAACTGCACCCTAACACTGATGGCATCACCTCAGTTGCTATTATTTAAACCTCTTCTGGAACTCTCAAACAACCATTTAATTATTTTATCAGCCTTTCTAGACTGTCCTATTTAATCCCACCCTACCTGTGTCCATTGCATTGTCCAATGTTAGCAGCTCATCTGTACTCTCTGCATTGTATTGAAATACTGTTCTCTATGAGCTCTGAACTCCTCTTCTCATTTTCAAAGAGCTTTCTGTCTTAAGGACAGTTGTGACACTCTTTTCTCTTTCTCACCTCTTCTGCCAGGAGCCTTCTTTCTTCTAGCCCTATTTGAAAACTATAGTTTTTTTTGGGTGGTATGTTTCGTAATAGCTTGTTATCCAAGCGCTTTATTCTGTTGGGCTAATGGAAAATGCTGCAAATACGTGCAGTTTCATGTATTTATACACCTGAACTGGATCATCAATCACACAATCTCTCGATCTGAACTGGTAGTTCTACTTTTCGTTGCTTTTTTAACCCTCCAAGCCATTTTCCATTTGAAATTCTAATAAGGAAATTACATTTATTTTTGAAGGCAACCATTACTACTTTTTTTAAAAAATAGTTTGTATCACATGCAGGTGTGTGTTCCTCTTTTTCTTACCTTTGTGCAGAATTTAATGTCAGTTATAAAGAACTCTTTTTGTAGAGGGATTCATTTATGTTAATTTCTATAAATATAATGTATTGTGCATGAGTTACTATGTAAAATATATAAAGCTTAAGTAATCAACCTATTGTATGTGTGGTCTACAGTGTTGCTTTTTCAACGATACTTTCACTTGAAGTACGAACCTTGTCAAGTATCAAGACCTCATTCATTCCGCTTTGTGAGCTAACCTGGACTACAAGAAGTGTACTCTGCAAATATTATAACCATGTATGTGGCTATTTCAAATTGTATCGTTTTTATTTGTTTATGCATATTAATTCCATTTCTTCATGTGTTCGTTGTTCTAAAAGTAGATCTCACACTATTATAATAAAAGGTGAGCAATCCTCTATTTAAATTGGTTTATTTCAATTCTCTTAAAGTAAACCTACTTAGTAACCCCAATAATATTGTTTACTCTTAATTAGATTAAACACTCTGTAATATGTTTAAAATTAATTACTTTTTATTTTACAGAAAGTTTTTTGTGGTCATGAGTATACAGTATCTAACCTGAAGTTTGCGCATAAGGTTGATGGCAACAACAAAGCTGTAGAGGATAAACTAGCTTGGGCACAAGGTGTTCGGAAAGAGTTAAAACCCACTGTTCCTTCTACAATTGGTCAGTTTCTTTAATTTATTAAAATCTATTTTAAAAAAATCCAGATAAGGCTGACAATATTGAACAGGATGCCTTAGTTTGTAGTGGTTGAATTGCAGTGTATTTTCTGCACTCAAACCTTTTACATTGATTTGTTTTTATAACTAATTTATATAGTCTAATCCCGGTGATCTGATATAATAAATGTAGCACTATTTCGGACTACCGGATTTTTCTGATTACCGGAATGTACTCGTACTAGGTATACATATGACTTAAATACGGCTACATTTATGCCTATATGGTATTATAAAGTACGTATAGGCTAATGTTAAGAGTAGAGTTAGTTGAGTACAGTAATGACTGAAAGAAAACACTAACCAATTGAAACATATATTTTTTAATTGAAACAGGTTTTTATCATGTAAAGTTTTAAAACGAACAATATAACAAACACTTGAACAACACATTTAATAAAACACAAATAAACTCACTATTGTATGTACTGAATATAAACTCATTTTTGTAATAAACCTGACTTCTTTCTAAAAAATCCAAAATTTTCGTTTGCTTCGGTTTGTTAATTGTCTTTTCTACAGCCTTCTTTCTGCTGAAGCAGCAGCAAGACTTGATGGTGTGGTATGTCGTTTCCCGTAGCCCAGTCAATCCATTTGTTAAAAGCCAAAATTGCATTGTTGTGTTTCACACCTGACTTTCTTACTTCTTCTCTAGCATCTCCTGTTTCTGATGATTCATCATCCCTTAGTACGTTGTTAATAATCTCACTGTCTGTTTGTAAATCAATATCATTTTTGTCCCTTACACTTATTTACTCGCTTATGTCTTCTGAAATTCAATCACCACCTTGGCTGACCTTGTTTACAATGTGCACTATCAATTCAATGTCTTCAATTTCATTCTCATCTGCAACTGTATCACTTTCATATTTTTGGGAATCAATTGGCCATAAATTTTTCCACGATGTTTTAATGAGTTCTCAGGTGACAGACACAATTTTTTCTTTGTTTTGTTTTATGTTACTGATTGTTGAATTTTTGATCCCAAAATCTTTAGCTAATTTGTCCACAGGTACCCCAGGATCAAGTCGTTTTAGAATATCGCACCTATCCAACGACAAAAGAGTTTTTTGTTTTTTTTAAGAGAAGAAGACGCTATTATAAAAATTAAAGTTTAACACACTGCCATGACAAAACGATTCTACCGTCAGCTTGCCGTAAATGTTGAAACTGAACTGCTGTAATCAAAAAGGATTGATACACTGAGGACATTGCAAAGTAAACAAAACAATGTTGCCTTTCTTCTTTGAACCTCTCTTACAGACATTTATTTATTTCTCGTTTTGATATTTTTTAAAATCGTTTTGGATTAGTGAGAGTTACGGACTACTGGAATTCGGATTAGCTGAATTGGACTGTATTTAATTTGAGTAAAGTTGTATTTTTTTGGTAAGTATTAACTTTTCCCACTAAAATTGTAAACAAATTATAGTCTTACATCGTACCTAATTATAAATGAAAAAGTATAATTTTCCATAGAAATTACTTTTTGACAGTGAAGAAAGTGTAAATAATCAAGTGACATAATAATGTCAATCAAATTGACATAATCAAGTGTAAACTAACTTTGTTGTAAAATAGCACAATCAGCATGCTGATTTCGTATACCTGATTATATATTGAAATGTTACTGATTTTGATATTTGAAAAAATTGGTATTGCAACCTGAATGTATGAGTACATAAAATCATACCATTGAAAATTGTACCTTAACCACATGAACAGGGTCAGGTTTACATTTTGGTTGCCCCTAGCACAATAAACACGACTTCACTCTAGCGGCTCTAGCAGTCGACTGACAAGCTCCAGTGTGTTGAAACCTGTCGCTGCCTGTCTCAACAAATCACACTATTAGACATATTACATCATATGGATGTAGCGTCACCAGTTGTCGCTATACAAATTCATTGACCGTATTTTTTTATCACTTCGTATAGGCAGGATACCATCGGCTCTGGGTCAGGTCTTATATTCTGAATCCTTGGTGTTGCTATAAATGTCAAGAGATATAACTTACACTCTTGTTATTAGTGCCAAGTCATACTTTTAAAACAGTTGACTTACTTCTTTTACCAAGTACCTCGTCTAGAAGTTGTTGTAGAAAGTTACTGACGAGGTTAATATTAAAAAACAGAAGCAACCAAAAGTGGTGGATAGAAGAAATAAAATTACTCCCTTAAAAACAGCTCTGTGCTACAAGATCCACATGGCATTGGCCGTTAGGAGATTAGTACTTATGATCCAATAAGTTTCATTGATGGTATCATAAAGTAGAATAATTGCAATTAGGCCACTCTGGCAGTAAAGAGTATATGTTGTCAGAAACCTATTTTTGCTCTCAAATCAATTTTTAGAAAAATAAGGGTTGGCTCTCTGGCTGAAAAAAAAATTACAAAAAAGATTACACAAAATTTGTCACTTTTTTTAATCCAGGGGCTTTCCATCATGTTAAGCTTGTTTACCTAGATTCGTAATTTCAATCTGATGAACTAGTTTTCATAAGATTTTCAAATCATTACCATGTCTTTATTATTATCAAAACCAAAAACGTTCTATACTTATGGGTAAAAGTATTTAGAATCAAACATAGGTTGATTCAAAATACTTTTACTATAAAATATTTTGTTGAAATTTAGAAAAATTTACAAGAATGTTTACATATTGAAATGTAGTACATATTAAAATGCCAATTTTTTTAAGAAGTAAAAGTTACAGATTTGATTTATTGAAAAACTAGATATTTATACCAACTATATTTGAAAGAAAAACAATTAAGGTTAATTTACCTTTTTCTAGTTATAATCATAACTTAACATTAAATGTTTTGTAGCACATTCAATTGGTGAGTATATTTGTATTTTAGCCAAATGTTCTGAATCATAATCATGTCGGTTGGTCAGTTTGAAGTTTGCAATATTTTTTTTTCTCTTTAGAGATTCCTTTATGAATGTTTAATTTCTTTTGTAGACTTTTGAACATTTTCCCTTATGCTTTCTTTAATCTCTTAAAAGTAATCGGTATTATTCTGGACATCTGAATATACAAAGTGGTACTACAATTATTTTTATATTGTTTTATTTGTTACTTGTTATTGTTTTGTACAAATATTTGAAATACATATAAAATATGTAAATTATAAAAGTAAAAATCTAACTGATTTCAGATTATTATAAGGTATTTAGTTTTGTTAAATCTATGCTTTATCAATAAAGAAATATAAATATTACTAAATATTACAAAAAGAAATTTTTATGTAATATTTTAATAATCCAGTTTTAAACGTCTAAATATTCTGCAATTGTAGTACACATGTAATGGTAATTTTTCTCTTCAAGTAATTGTATAAAATGTCTTAAATTGTTTGATACAGGAGAGGAGAAAGAATACAATCCCTTTATGCGAGTGCATGCCAAAGCTTTACAAGATTTTACAGGTTCACACGATCCAATAGAAGTCATGAGAGAAATCCGTGAGCAAAAGGATAAATATAAAGGTTAAAACATTATTTTCTGTAATATTCACATTCGTTCTGTTATACAATAAAGTTTATATTTTTTATTATTTTGACAGGGTATTTAGACAAAATAAATAGGGTTTCATTTTATTCGCCCAGTATATTCTCTTTCTATCTCCTTTTCTATATTAACAAACCAAAAGCACACATGAAAATTAATTTCAGGAAAAATGGGTTCACAATGAAAAATGTGAGGAAATGTAGCGTATTTTGTTTGTTTTGCCATACTATCAAGGACAAGTAGATCCTTGTAAAGTATACAATTTAACACTAACTTTTTATACAAGTATTAAATTACATACTATTTTTAATTTAAAATAATCAGTGAACATTTTTTTAAAATTATATGAAATCTCTAACCTTAAATTATTTAGCAATAAATGATTTATTTATCGTAAGCCCTTAGCACGCTTCCTATGAAAAAGACTATTTATCGTGAGCATGGAATTATTTTGTATAAATAAACTTTCAATTTGTTTAAAGCTCTGTTTAAATTCTTTCATGTATTTAAGTACGAAAAGGAAAAAAACAATTAATTCCTGATTTGTATACTTTTAATGCCCTAAGAAATTTACAATGTGTATTGAATTTTGTTAATTTATTATATGATAAATTTGGAAGCATTTGTCTAGTTGTAATGTGGGGTTAGATATATAAGTGGGGTTTTAATCGTAACAAATGTCTAAATTCAATAGATAAATAAACCCACAGAATGGAAAAACAAATTGCAACATATCACATTTTTACATTTGCTGAAAATTTGACTTATGATGTAGTATGCATGCTAATGGTTAATATAAAAATATGATTAATCATATAAATATTTGAAAAATAAAATATATTACAGTTATTTTGCCATTAAAAACTGTCTTTTAAGTAAGTATTGAACCTTAAACTGAAGTTGTTACATACAATTTTTCTTCTTCCATTTAATGAAAGTTATGAAAGAGGTAAATATGAAAAGATTTATCAAGAAATGATGTGTAATATTTTGAAGAAGTTGTAAGCTATAAAAAGAACCATGTATATGTCTTTGAAAGTACGTCTGTAAGATTTTTTTGAATAGGTAGGAGACTAACAGACTTATTTTGTTATTAATTCAGTCTATTTGCATAACATGGACACATAAAAGAAAATAAATGCAATAAAGCATTTTATATATTTCTGTTGTGCTCCTTCCATTTAAACCAGATGAGAAGTAAGTGTTATTTTTATCTGATGCATAATATTTCAAATATATTAAATATGTTTTCTATTTATATGTATTATAAAAACAGACTGGATTATTGTTTCAAGTTAAGCGTGTCAGTTGTCCAATTGAACAAAATGAGTTATAACCAAGCTGGATATTTATCGGGAAATGTTTTTGTGTATCCGTTGAACATCCCCAATTCGTAATATACGAGGGCTATTCAGAAAGTAAGGAACGTTTTTGAATAAAAAAAATAATAAGTACAATAAACAATTTTTCATTATATACATCTGAAAGAGCAACTAAAATACTACTTTTCTACGTAGTCGCCAAACAAATTGAGACATTTATCGTAGCGGTGGACAAGCTTTGAAATTCCTTCATCATAGAAATCTGCTGTCAGCCACTCAGTGACGCGCGCCTTGAGCTCCGCGTCGTTGTCTAAGCGCTGTGTTGCTAGGCAGGTCTTCATTCTTGGAAACAAGTGAAAATCGCTTGGTGCAAGGTCAGGACTATAGGGCGGATGAGGAAAAACCTCCCATTTGAATGACTCAAGGAGTTCTTTGGTGCGGTTTGATGTGTGAGGTCGGGCATTGTCATGCACAAACAAAATTTTTGATGTCAATTTCCCTCGGCGTTTGTTTTGAACTGCTCTTTTAAGGTTCCAGAAGTGAATCACCATGTCTGTCGTAGGCATCCAGAAATGTCAAACTTACCTCCATTCGCTGACTTTTATGGTGGTCATTGAGCATTTTCGGCACCCATCTTGCACAAAATTTGTGGTAGCCTAACCTTTGTGTGACAATTTCAAACAACAAAGTCCGTGAAACTTGAGGGAAACAAATCGAAAGTTCCGTTATCGTGAATCGGCAGTTTTCATGAACCTTTTCATCAACTTTAGCGACCAGTTCATTAGTCACAATGCTTGGGCGTCCGCTCTTCGCTTCGTCATGAACGTCAGTTCGGCCATTTTTAAACTGAATGCACAATTTTCTCACAGAACTTTCATTCATTACGTTGTTTCCGTAAACTTAACACACTTGGCGATAAATGTCTATCGATTTTAAGGTTTTTGCCAACAAAAACCGTATCACTGACCTCACCTCACAACTGGCGGGATTTTCAATCGCAGCGCACATCTTCAGTTGAAATTGCGAAAAAACGGGCAACGCGGAAATGTTCCCGTTGACACTGCTGGACGCCGACTGAGTTGCCGAGTGCGCACGCACCAAAATGTACGTGATCGGCGCGCGCCTAGCGGCGTCAGACAGAAAAGTTTCTTACGTTCTGAATAGCCCTCGTAATAAAAAGTTTGTAACAATGATAAATTAAATAACCAGTAAATGCTGCTTTTTTGAGTGAAAATTGCTAGATTGGGTGTACGATTGTGAATCACTAAAATATACCTATTTTGTAGTGTGTAATATTTGTATTTTGTAAATCAGTATTACAAAAATTTAAAATTTTCAGAGCTGAGGTTTTGATTTGTTCAGACTATAAAGCTCCATGTCCACGGCGTATTTTTCTTTTGACTTCTTATACATATTGTAATAGGCCTGCAACAAAGAAACATATCTAGGTTATAAACATGAAAACTAAAACTCTTTAAAAAATGACAAAATGAAATTAGATAATTCTTTGACTAATAGATTAATGACTTTTAAAAACAGAACTGTGATTTATAATTATAACTTAAGAAAAGTACAGCATATAGTTATAATGGCAGACATTATAACAGCTCTGAAAAACAAACTGTTAATAATACACAAGCTTAGTGCCCTTAAAAAATAATAAATCCCTAAATGCTATTATGAATTTACTAAGGATTCTAATGATATGAAATATCAGATTTTTCATCAAATAGATACAAAAATATATTTGGCAGAAAACCTATTCTGTTAAACTTGCTTAATTTTTTTATAGACACATATCACATATGTAGCAGTACCTAATAAAGATCATCAAAATGAAAGTAAAAATGTTAGGCTTTTAAAATTGTTTGATGATAATACCTGTAACTTTAAAAGAATTCATTATAGAGTTGTCAAAGAAATACCTTGAGCTCAGATAAAATATTGTGGTTTTCAAAACAGCAATTTTAACATATCTGTATACATAAATTGACAGGAGAGATTTTATAAATTTTCCCATCGGGTGGAAAAGCTAAACATTAATTATTGATATAACTGGGCATTTTACAACTACAAATTATTACCTAGTCGAATTTTAAATTTTAGTTACAAAATACTCATATGATGAAAACAATATTTTCAAATTAATGACGTTATTAACGTCCAATAAAAATATTTGGAAATGATGAAGAAAGTTCAAGTAAGAACAAAAATTGTTATTAAAATGAGAAACAGAGAATTATTTTCAGGTTTTAGTTTAAAAACAAAAATGGATGAAAGTATTTGAACCCCAAAACAATTTGTTTATTAAATCTAATTGGAAATTGTTTCTAGAAGAACCAAAATTAGAAATAAACTGAAGGAAATTATATATTTATTTTTAAAGTGGGTTCTTCATGTAGTCAACTGTTGACAGCTGCTTACACATTTCCTGTTAATTCATAACAAGGCTACTTTATGGCTTTGGGAAGAAATTATTATTATTTTATTAGTTTTAAATATATTGACTAAACAAAAATTCATTAGCACAGGATAATTGTCAAATGCAACAATTAACACTTGACAAATTTTAACCTTTACATCAGGATTGTAAATTTCATAATACATCTACACACCTAAATCATAATGTCTCGGAAAATAATATTTTGGCTTTTACTACTGTGGTAGTCTTATCAAAAACCTGCTAGAATAGCAACAATATTAAGCTGTTGTTGAACAAATACCATCAGTGTGTCATATTTTTAATGCATCTGATTTTGAACATCCTGTTATCATAACATAATGCTTTAGCCAGTGCTCTTGTCATACACATTAAAAAACTTCTCGGATCTGACTGTCTATCAATGAATTGCTGTTGTAAGTTTGTTGACGCTATTCTTTGTTTATATAGTAGTACATTATAATAATTTAATCATTTTATTTGACATTTTATAACAATAATAAGTGATTTAACTAAATAACTGTAGATTTAGTTAGGTTCATTATATATTTCATAGTCAATGATACTGTTTCATAGATTAATAAAAGAGCCTTCACAGATTTTTGGCAAAATATTATTCTGTCAAAAAATAAGATATGTTGTTTGAAACAAAATACTAAGAAAAGATAAAATACATTTTTGCAAAATGAGAACTTTACAAAACTACATCCAGATGAATGTTTGGAGATATTTCATACTCCGAATAAGTTATAATTATATGCTACTTTAAATTGCTACAGTAAATATACCACATTTTTTTAACCTATCCTTAGTAATTTCTATAAAAAGTACTGTACTGTAAAGTTTTTTAAAAATATACTTCAACACTTGCAGGCTCACTTAATTGTGGTTGTTTGGAAAGTATAGAACATTTTTAATGTAATTAAATAAAACTTGTTACACAAACATTTTGACCTAACCTACTTTCCCCCATAATCAACGTTTAAATTTAAACATTTGTTTTACCTATTCACCAGCCTTTCTATGCCATCCGCATACTTTGTTGCCGCCAATTTGTTAAAACAATAATTAATGGCTTCTTTGGTTCGTAATCATTTCAGTAGTGTTTTCCACCCAAACAACATTTCAATTTGGGGGATAAGTGATAATCACCGGGGGTTATGTCTGGGATTAATGGGAGATGTTAAAATATTTCCCACGTAAACTGCTATAGCAAGTCCTTCAACAATGCCATTGCATTGGGACATTCATTGTTGTGAATGAGCATGATACCGCTGGTTAGAATTCCACACCATTTCTTTTGAACACCTATACAGTAGGCAGGTTCATTTATCGTATTCCCTCTAGGCATGTTGTTAATGAGTGAGGCACCCTTAAGGTCCCAAAACACCAATACCATAACCTTCCTGGTGCTCAGAATTTGTTTTGGTTTTTCCGTTTTTATTGGGGATCATGAATGATGCCATTTCATAGACAGGAACTTTGTTTCTGGAGTGATATTAGAAATCCAAGTCTCATCACCAGAAATGATGTGAATAAACAGTTCACTACCTTATAAACATTAAAAAGCGAATATAGATGCGAACCTCACACTTGGCAGCATTGTTAATTTTGTTATACATTTTAGACTATATCAGCCACCAAACTGATAGAAAAGAATACCAAGATCAATGAGCGGTCGGCGGAAGTAGGGAGCAAGTGCAGAAATTTGTCACAACAATACATTCTATACTTTCCAAATAACCGACATATACATGTATTTACTTTTCAAGAATTTGTGTATCAATAATTCTGTAAAAGATGAGAAAACACAGAGTAAGAATGTATAAGACCATAAAGTTTTACATTTCTGTTAAAAATATCTGATATGACATCATTGCACTACCTTCTTATCATCTGTTGTTAATGCATTCCATTTAGATGCTAAATGTTTAGTCACTTCTTGTTTAGTAGGTTCTAATCCATTTGTAGACATCAAATGTTCCAAAACAATTGATCGTTGTTCTTGGCAGTATTGAAAGAAAGGGTTGGCTGGTCTTTTAGGAGCATTGGGATCAACTGGTGCCTTGGGAGCCTTGCGTTTCCCAGTTGTTATATTAGGTGCAGTTGCCTTGCGATTGGTTCCGCCACTTCCTCTATCTGCAGAAGCGTTTGACTGCATCTAAATAAAACACAATTATTTACAAGATTACATTATAAACAAACTATAGTAATGCAAGTACACAAATTAAATAGTTGAAAATTTATGGACATTAGGAGAAGCAATATGTCTTGAATATTAATTCCATTATTTAGAAACTTACAAATAATCTGTTTTTTTTACAAAAAATAGAACTTTAAAAAATATTGCACCTGAATTTTTTGAGAAATTTACCCCCTTTGAGTTTAAACATGAGTAAAATATAAGCCCACGAATTGTCGAAAATGGTAGTGTTACAGATTTAACAGTGCAAACGTTAATTTAATTATAAAGTTGAGACAAAGAAATAAATTCCAAAGTAAAGTAAAATAATGAAGTTGAACATGTTTTATTGGTATTTAACAAATACCAATTAATATGAAAAACCATCAATCACATTTAACTAGTTGATGCTACAGGTTGTTGAAAGACTGAGTGAGCATACAAAAATGTACTAAACATTAGATTTAATTGGAGTTAATTTATTACTAAAAAAATTAGTTAGATATTCAGTTTAACATAAATAGATGAAACCTCTCAATCACAAATAACTTTCTTCTTTTATTTAAAACCTTATGTACATTTCGATTGCATAGCAATCATCCTCAGAGGTAATTTACAATGAAAATACATTAAAACGACATTTTTCATCAAATATATACACCGGTAAATACTTCGCCATGCCCCTTTACATTTCTAACCAATCATGTTGCAGTAAATTCCCCGCGCTGCAACTAGGCCTGGTCTCTCAACTTTCATAGTGAAGATTTACCGTTACACATATTTCAATTTTAACCAAATACAAATTATACATATATTTTAATTGTACAAAACTACAACTATCTTCTAATTAGTGAATATAATTGAGAGATCGGGATAGGCCCTTTATCACCATTTAATAGATTATTTACGTATAAACAAACTTTCAAAACTACTCCATAGACCTTTTGATTTAACATTTTTCACTAATTTAAGATTATTTATTTCTAAAGAATGTTTGGTGTTTAGGATGTGTTCTGCAATACTTGATTTTTCAATATGACGAAAATAATCTATTAAATGGTGATAAAGAGCCTATTCCCGATCTCTCAACTAACTTGAAAAATCAAATATTGCACAACACATCCTAAACTCCAAAAACATTCTTTAGAAAAAATAATCTTAAATTAGTGAAAAATGTTAAATCTAAAGGTCTATTGAATAGTTTTTACAGTTTGTTTATACATAAATATGATGAAAATAATCTATTAAATGGTGATAAAGAGCCTATCCCGATCTCTCAATTATTAAGGTTTTAAATAAAAGAAGAAAGTTATTTGTGGCTGAGAGGTTTCATTTATTTATGTTAAACATTACGCCACAGTTGTTTTATACAGTTATAGATATTCGGTGACAAAATTATTTAAAATAGTTTAATTTTCAATGCAAGTTTTTCAATGCAAGAGTTGAAATAGGTGTTAGATACCTATTAAAATATCTTCTTAATATAAATATATGTATTGTTTATCATAACATTACAAATAGTCAGTGTGCTGTAACATTAATTAATTATTCATTAAGTTTATTTCAGTCTTATAAAAGCGACATTAGATAACACAGTACTGTAAATAATTGATGCACATAAATACAGAATTGATATCTCAGAAGTGAACAAACTTAATAATCCATAGAAGTCAAATTTTTTTTTACCACAATTGTATTGATTTTCAATAATCCTGTAAAACCTTTTACTTTATATTTACTTCTATATATATTTTTATTTTCATAATTAGGAAAATTCATAATTTTATAAAAGCTTATGTTTATTTTTCTTTTTTCTAGTCACTAAAATTAATAACATTTTTTACTAATTACACTTTTGTTGAACAAAGTGTAATCAGTAATTAACAACCAGCTCCTCATGAACAGCAATAAGATTTCAACATTTTTTATGTTATCAGTGAGCCAGGTCAATTACTTAAAATTTCAATGAAATTTGTGGAACTATTAATTCTTCAACAATTTTTTTTAGTTTTCTTGCAGTTCTGATAAATTTTTGTTTATTAAATATTGCTAAAATTGTCACATATTTCACTAGATGTATGTTAATTTTTATTTACTGTTGTTTCATTTATGGTCACAAAGTATACATTTTAAGAAAGACATAACCAGCAATAAAAATACAATGAACTTGTTTTTGCAATTGATAAATTTATAAGAATTTCATATAATAGGCATACAAATTTTTCATAATATAGTAAAGTTTTTTTTATAATACAGTACATTTTTTCACAATAATATTTTTTATTTCCTGTTTTGGAAACTATAGTTTTGGAAAGAAAAAAGTAATACAAATTCTAAGGATTAAATCCACCAAATCTAATCAAAATGTTTCAATTATAATAGTATAACAATTTTTTTAATTCCAAAATAATTCTATTTTTTGTGATTTGATTTAAAAAATTTAATTACATTAATAAAGTATTAAACGTTCAACCTTACCAAAGGCTCTAACTGAGAAGTTATTTCTTTTCACTACTGACCTTTGAAGATTTCAATATAGATTGAGCTGTTATTGTTTGTGGTACATCAATAGGTTCATCTAATTCTACGGGTAGTGGTGCTGTACGCCAGCTATCTCCATAGCGATCCAATCTGTCCATTAGGAATCTAAGGGAGTGAAATAAGTCAGCATATAACATTTCTCAATAAAAAGGTTAAATATATTTGTTTGTTAACCAAGAAATGATAAGCTAAATTAAATTAGTTCATTTAAAAGCCTAGTTTTATTGCAAGTTTAAAAATTACTGAAGTAATTTAATGTAATACATTTAAAAATATATTGTTCAGTACTTATGACAAAAACCTATTCTCACTTGTAAACTTCTAGCCTCTTTAAAACCACATAAAAAAAATTTAGATCAGTTTTTAGATAACTAAAAAAATTTAGTACATAAAAATACTAGAGGAAAAATTACTTTTTTTTAATGGTATTACATATTAATTATAAGGCCCATAAAACATAAATTAGAATTTTACATACTTTCGCTCCTTTCTTGATTTTCGAAGCAGTTTTCTAACTTGTTGTATTCTATTGACAAGCCTCTCATTATCCTATAAAACACAAAATATTAACACATTTTGGCACTCTACTGTAAAAGATTTTTAATTAAATCTGCTTATCCTAACTTTTTCTAAAAAAGTATGCTCAAATAACATTAACATTTAACTCATAACTGGGACAAACATAGTTGATTAGAAGTAAGAAACGTAATAATAATTCAAATGTACATTATAATTTCAAACGTAATTTTTAAAACAAAACTGGAGTTGACTCCCGAACACCTGCAAGGGGACTACCAGCATTGCAAATTATCTTCAGGCATAAAATTATGTACTATATTTAAATTTTATACAGAGCACAGTAGCTTAACTATGATAAATAAACTACTACATACTGTTTGCAGTATGTTTGTAACCTTCTGATGATGCTAACTGTGTTGGCGAAATGTACATCGAGGGTGTTTAAATATTTGTAGCAAGGGTTATTGTTATTTATTTACTATATTTAACATCAAAACTGAAGCTACCATTATGTTCTGGTGTCTGTGAGCAAATGAAATGTGATGTGGTCATCAAGTCTGTGTATCGAATTCAAGAGATTAAACTTGGTGAGAAGCTGAATGGTGATCAGTAAGCAGCTGACAATTTTCAATACGATTTTGCAGATTGTTTTTTGTCCGAAGAACTTTATTACAATACATAAATCTATACTGTTTTGGAAACGTTTCTCGACTTGTAAACTGGCACATGAAAGTACACATCAAGTACACAGAGGGAACAAAATCAGTGGGGACAGAATATCAATTATGTCAGGAATACACAGCTAATAGTCATAAACCTTATTATAGTGGTTGGTTTTTTTTTTGTTTTATGTATAATAAAATCGAATTAATAATCTAATATAATATTTATTTTATCTGCAAAACAAAGTTAGTCTCTTTGTAAGTGATTTCCTGTATCTGTGGTACCCCTGTTTGCCCATTCTCCAGATAATTGAAAGTTTACAATACTTGTTGAAAAGTTTTTAATTTTAAGAAAAATAGTAACATTTTTGTTCTGGGAATTATGCAAAAATAAGAAAATATATATTTTCAAAAGAAAAAATTATATATGGTTAAGTGTCTAAGACAAATGTCAAGTTATCAAGTATATTTTAAACCCTCTTTAAACACTTAGTCATTTAAAGTAAAACTTTAAAGATGTTTGCAAATTTTATTTTCTAAATTATATTTCCGTACGATAATTATCAATTTTTTAGTATCCTACCAATTCATAATATTTAAGTGTTATAACATGTTAAATTAAGTTAACAATAGTATATTAAGATATTACTGTTTGCATACTAGTCATAAATGTGTTAATTAGGTTTTTTATATAGAATTCGGGCTACAAGGAAGAGTATTAAATTATAATTGTGTTTAAGGTATTTCATCTATGAAATATGTTTCTATTAAAAATTGATAGTTAATGATTGTGTAATATTTAAATGTTAATAATGATTCAAATCATTTTAAGGTTAAATGTTATATGAATTTCAAGTAATTGTACCAATTCTACAATTAAATTGTATACCATAAAACATTTTACTTGATGATATGGCCAGACCTAAGAAATAGGGAGAAAAAAATTAACTCATGGAAACAAACAATTCTGAAAAACATAATTTATCACCTAAACACATATATAATGTATACATTCATGGAAGTGTTTGTGAAGCATTGTGTGACTTAATATCGGTATGAAACACATGACTTTTCCATGTGTTTTAGTGTTGGGTTATGTTTTTTCAAAATCGTAAATTTTTTAGGTATTTTTGTGGAATAATTTTTTTCCCTGTTTCATACCTGTCTGCAACACCAGGTAAAATTTAAGTATAGACCTCTGCATGATTACCAAATTTAATTTATAATTATTTATCGAATAAATCGGTAAGTAGTGTTTTTTTGCCAAGTTAATAAAAAAAGTATAAAATATGATTTAATGTACTAAATTATATAGTGTCCAGGGGGAAACCAACCCAGAAACATTTTAATAATAATTGCAAGTGGCAAAAGAATTTTATCTGGATTTCAGTTTCTGAATTGTAATCTTACTATAATTTATGGGTGCTAACTAAGGGATACAATTTTGTAGAATTTATGTACAATGAACTCACAAATTGCATAAAAAAGATTCCAGACCTAAAACTACAATCATTTTCAAGATAAATGATGAAATATGGAAATCATTGTCTCAAAACAAATATACCTGGTTGAGGTGGAGAGTTATTAGGAAGATCAAATACAAGTCATCAGGAAAAAATAATAAAACTTGGTGCTGAGACCCTAAAAGTTTTGAAAAAAAAAATAACTTTGCTTTTTACCAGAAACAAAACGTTTCTAAATCGAGGATTTTTTTATAACGTTATACTGTACTAAAATATAGCCGGCATGGTTAGGATGAATTTGGTTGAAAAAAGATTAGCAGTGATAAAGTGTGATATCATAAACTAACAAGTACGGTGGTGTCCATTTTGGTAAACGATTTTCCATTGCCACACTGGACAACGCGGCAGTGCCTTAAGTAATACTAGACCAAATACTATTCAACATAAATTTTTCCTTTTCACATAGTTACTCATATAGCCATCCTAAACAAGAGACAATTGATTTTCAAAGTTAAAAACCATAAATATTAATAAAAATTTGAAATATAACCTGAATGTATCAATACATAAAAAACAGCAGAAAGTAAATGTTTCCTTTATTTTACTTCAATATTACATGCATTACAATATACCTATAACTGATATATTATTAAAAAAAATAACCTTACTAAGCGTAATACTGAAATTGAGAAATAGTTTAATATGCATAAAATTATATACATTTTTCAACAATAGTAGAATAACTTCAGAATGACATTTATTTATGATAAGAAGGTTTACATGTCAGTTTTTTTATAATTAAGTTTCAATTTTTATGGTAAAAATATATTCTTAATGACGGTTTGAATTTTTTTGTTTTGTTTTTAAATTACTCATTTTAATGTGCAGAACAGGAATATCAACTTATTTTCCACAGAAAATACGGAAAGTTACTTTTTTCACATTTTAAATGTTAGGTTGTAGAGACATGTAGGCCTAAACATGAACCGGGCGCGCAGTAGCTTAATCGCACTGCACTAGGTCTAGATTTGTAATTTTATACATTACTATATACCTATATTAATATATACCTACAAAGTATCCAGTCAGGATAGATTTGGTTATAATTTTATTCAATATTGCTATCTACCTATATTAAAATATACCTACGAAGTATCCAGTCAGGATAGATTTGGTAATAATTTTATTCAACATTACTATCTATCTGTACTAAAGTATACCTACAAAGTATTCAGTCAGGATAGATTTGGTTGTAATTTTGGTAAATATTTAGACTTATGCAGAAAATTACAACCAAATCTATCCTGACTAGAAACAGTATAGGTATATTATAATATAGGTAAATAGTAATGTTGTATAAAATTATAACCAAAAGTGAAATATTTAGATTTTAAGTTTAGCATTAAAATAAACTGACTTTGACGTTGTACAGTGCGCTATAGCTAAGGTTCACGCTATACATGCTATTATAGACTAACATTAAAAATGTGCATAAAAATTAACTTTTTGTATTTTCCGGGGAAAAAAGTTAATATTAGTGTTCTACACATTGAAATAAGTAATTAAAAAAAACATAAATAATTTTTTAAAAAAATATTAATTTCTTTTAACAATATCAATAAGACTTGTTTACGCTATACATGCCATTACAACCTAACATTTAAAATGTGAAGAAAGTAACTTTCCGTATTTTCCGCAGAAAGAAAAGTTGATATTCGTGTTCTACACATTAAACCAAGTAATTTAAAAACAAAAAAAGTTTTTAACCGTCATTAAGACTATATTTTAACATTTTTATTTTATATACTCTTTAAGTATACTATATTAAGTATGCTTGTACCTATACTTATTGCATGTATATAGAAATATAGTGTAACATGGTATAGTTATTAGTAAAGAAATATTTCATAAAGCATTATATATTTAAACTTATATTCCAACAGATGATTTATTCAAATTTTGGTCAGTATTTGTGATTTACTACTTCAAATATTATTTTTTATAATCAAACTTATTCTAATGAGACACTTTGGAGGTATGATGTAAAATAGCTATTTTATCTTATAATAAAACAATGATGTTTTACAAAACATATTTACCTCATGCAGCTTTGAGTGTATTAGTAAATTTAAGTTGTTTTAATGTTTTCCGATTTAAGTACTATTCATTGTTTACAACAAATAGTAATATATGTGAAATTCGTAAAATATCGAAAGAGACTCGCTCTTTTTCGTGTAGTACAGGTTTTTTTCTATAGAAAGTAATAGTACCAAAGTGGTTATTTATTATTTTCACTTGCAAACAGTAAACAGCTGTATATAATTATTACTTAGTAGTTGGAACAAACTTGGAAATTTAAGGTTATAAAAATCTTACTTGCTGCAAAACTTCACATCTTTCTAGTAAAAGTTGATATTTCCTCCTTGGAACGTCTATTTCATCTACTTCATCGTCAGATTCATCAGAATATAAATTGTCTGAACCTCCAACAATCATAATAAATTAATTACTTCTATTTAGACACACATTAAGATAACTGTAAACAATAACAAAATTAACCTAGTAGTATATTACTAGATTCAACACACGTTAAAAATCAAAACAGCTGGATAACAGATGTTTACACACAGATATTTTATTCTTTGGAAATAAATAAGGCTGTGAATAACCAAATCGTATAAACGAGAATTTATATAAATAAGTACTTGTTTCTAAAAGGCAAACGCATATAATTTTTGTATTTTAAATTCATTACAGACACTTAGGATTAAAAGTGAGACGAAAAACTTCTGGTTCAGTATATGATGAAGAACTATAGCTTTGTGACAAGTTTAGCTTTCTTAGCTAAATACTACGTAAAAATAGTGTGATTTATATTATAAATAATTTGTATATATTATATGTATAATAAATAATTTAACCGAGGAAATTATAGGAAAACGTTTTTATGAAATTGTAATAAAATTAATTGGATATAAATATTAGCAGTTTTTTATTGTCTTCTTACCTTTATACTGTTATTATTTTTCTGAACGTACTTTAATCAGCTGTTTACTATTGGTAACGTAAGTCAACGCGCGGCCTTTGCGCAGGTGTATTTTCCCAGCCATTTTGTCCCTAATTTTCAGTTTTGTATGGAAATGTCAGTGTTGTATTATTTTGTTAACTCACGCTTGAGCTTTTTTGTATTTGCTATTAAAAATTGTTAAAGCCTCTTATATCCAGCTGTGCTCTTTGAATTTTGATAAGCAATTACTTTTCAGTTGCGGCGTTTTGATGTCTAATTTATACAATATTAATTATTAAATTTGACCTATATGTAATACTTTTTAACAGTGCTGTGAAAAAATAATTGTTAAGTTTAATTGTAAATTTAGAGTGAGATTTTCTAGTTTTGTTCTTTACTCCACACAATGCAAAAATTGCCAGGTGATTTTTAGCACTTTGGTAAGTCATACACTGTATTTATAATTTTAGTATGTAACGAGTTGTTATTTAATTTCTGCCTGTACAACAGTAAGTGTCTAATATTTAATTTTGATGTCCCTCTAATGAAATCGAAGTTGGGTTTTATCTAAATTTTCAATTTTGTAGTGCTATGACTAAATAAAAGTGATAAGTCTTATCTCAATTTAAGTAGGTTGACATTTTTTACTCTATTTACTGATTTTTTCATTTGTTTTTTCTCATAGTAATTAGATAATGAATATCTATACTATATTTTTAAAAAAATCTCTCATGAATTATTTTTGAGACTATTAATAAAACAGTTAGAACATATTTTCAGGTATTGGTTACAACACTAGGTAATAACATGCTTGCTATATCTTGTGGTTTTCATAAATAAAAAATACCTTCACCCATTCAGTCTAATATTGAAGGGTAATTATTTTCTAAATATAGCATTTAAAGCCTAAATTGTTAAACTTGATTAAAATTCATGCTTTTTAATTTTTAAGAAATCATATCAGTATTGTGTTTCTCAACATTAAAGATGGTGACTCAGGAACAATTAGTTGAATCAAAGACTGCAAATCATTAATCTAAACTCACACCCTGATTTTCTAAGAATGTGAATGCTTTAAACAAGGAATTGTAACATTTATTATTATTATTAGCTACAGAACTGCATAAACAAAGTTTTAAAACTAAAAATCTAACCTAGCTGTTATTGATTCTAAAGTTTACACAGATTCTGTGTTTTTATCATACAAAATTGTGCTTTCTTTTAAGAGGCGATTAACTACACTTAAAGTCAGTTCATGAAATATTTGAACGATAATTTATTGACGCATTTGTAGGAAAATTTAAAAGATAATAAATAAAGAGCATTAAACATCATCTGATAACCAATAGCCTAATTTATTTTTTCATTCACGTTTTAATGACAATCTCATCTTCATAGTTAAGAATAACTACACAAATTCTATACTACTTTATTAATTCATTTGGTACATAAAACCAGTACTTACTGTTATTTCTCTTCTTGTTCCAATGGCTCTCACTTGGCTTATGCCATTCGAGATTTTGCCTCCCAATACAATCCAGGTGAAAGTCCCTTCGTTGTTGTCTTTCCTTATCTAGTCCTCTGCAGATCAGGAGGAGGTCCCTGTCCCTAATAATAGATGTTTGGCATGCACATATTGTACACCTGGTGGATTCTAATATTTTCATTCTGCTGAGATGTTCGGCGAGACAGTCATGTCCTGTGATCAGTCTGAAGTTAGGAACAGATGTATTTCTCGAGTGTGTTCTATTCGCCTCAAATAGCTCAAACACATTATATGACTTGTCTTCAATCTTTCCTTCATCATATTCCTAAAACCTTGTTTGGTGGATGATGTTTTATTCAGATGTTTTAGTATTTTTATTCTTGTTTGCAGTGACAAAACTTTTGATGGGTTTTAAACAATTTTAGTCCCTCTCTTTGCAAGTTCATCTGTGATATCATTCCCCTGTATTCTAATATGAGACGGGATCCACTGCATTACAATATTGATTAGATTGTTGTTTTCAATTTTTAAATTCTTTTTTATATCTTGTACAATTGCACTACTTGTATTATCATTATTAGCCATTGCTTGTAATGAGGATTTAGAGTCCACCAATAAAACAATATTGGTAATTAAGCCATGGTCCTAGAATCAGCTGTTGAAGAGCCTTGTTGATGGGAAACAGTTCTGCCTCAAAAACAGTTGAGTTTATTACTCATTACAAAATAGTGTGAGAAGTAATCACTGTATATTCCCACTTCCATCTCACCATGCATTCTAGACCCATCTGTGTAGATTCTCACCCAAGAGTACTGTGGGTACCATGAGCTTAAAGTTTCCAAGGCAATTTGGGATATCTTTTCCGACATGTCAATAGTCTTGTTCACTGGCTCCATAAGATCTAAGGACACATTCAATTGCATGAAATCCATTGGGTTTACTAATTGTGGAAGTTGCTTAGTTTCAGATGTATTTATTTCCCTGCTAACAATCACATGCTTAAAACTTAGATACGCCAAAGATACTCACAAACAATACACACAATTATTTACAGGCACAGATACGTCGATAATATCATAACACTATACAGAGGCAACTCCCGTCAAAGCGAAAAACTCCTCACCTACACTAATAAAATACACCCAAAACTCCACTTCACTTCAGAAATTGAAACCAACCTATCCCTAAACGTCCTCGACCTAACCATAACAAAAAGGCACACGCTGCCTTCAGATCCATGCTCCGTAGACTTTAAGAAGTCCTAATGACCACAGAAAACATAAACAAAGAACTAGACACAATTAAATATTTAGCATACACAAATGGATACAACACCACAATAATAGACAAACTATGGTACAAAATACAAAAAAAATACTAAAATTAACACTACAGACAGGGAAAACAAATACATCACATTACCATACATAAACAAAATAACAAACAAAATAGCCCGCAAATTTCAAAAAAAAGGATACAAAATAGCATACAAAACTAATAACAAGTTACAATACAAAATACAACACAACATCGACATCAAAGATAAACTACAAGCACCAGGCGTATACAAACTGAACTGCGAACGTAACAAATTCTACATTGGACAAACAGGTCGCAGCTTTAAACAAAGAGTCGAGGAACACAAACAGAACACCAACTCAACATTTTACAATCACATAAAAGAAACAAGACACAAATACACAGAAATTTACAATAACCTAGAAATCCTACACAACAACAAAAAAGGACCACATCTCAACACACTAGAACAATATGAAATTTACAGACACACAAAAACACAAAGTACAAACATATTAAATGAATAAACATAATACAAATCACACATACTATTTGATACTATCGAAAACCTACCTTTAAAACCGTCACCGCTCGACTAGAGATCTCCAAGCAGAAGACACTGATAAAGATCGCCAACTAGTGATTGAAAACGTTCTATCTCAGTAAGTTTTAATAAATTCACTTGTAGGGTTGAATTTTGTAGACCATTACTTTTGGGGAAACTAATTAATCACTTTAACATTAGTTAATGATACATAATATTAAGAGCATGATGGTACAATATATTACAATGAAAATATTGGAAAGAACCCCAATACCACAAAAATAACAAATAAAACAAGTTTTAAGATTAAACCCTTATCTACATTTCGATGACAATCATCATCGGAGAGTCTTATTACAATCTAGCAAACAAGAAGTTACAAACTAGATCACTAGAAGATCTCTCAGATCACTCTAGTTTGTAACTTCTTGTTTGCTAGATTGTAATTTTGTAATAAGACCCTATAATGATGATGACTTGTTCATCGAAAAGTACATAGGGTTTAATCTTAAGTAACTTATTTTATTTGTTATTTTTGATTAATTTTGTGGTATTGGGGCTCTTTCCAATATTTTCATTGTAATTAGTTAATGACTATCTCAACTTTAAATTTTGTAAAATGTAAAAATTCGCTGAGACAGAACATTTACGAAGGCTCCGTGGCGATCGTCATCAGTGTTTTCTGCTTGTAGTTGTTAGGTTAAGATGTGACGGTTTTAGAGGCAGGTTTTCGATAGTATCAAAGAGTATTTGTGATTTGTATTGGGTTTGTTTGTTTAATATGTTTGTATTTTGTGTGTTTGTAAATTTCATATTGTTCTAGTGTCTTGAGCTGTGGTCCTTTTTTGTTGATGTGTAAGATTTCTAAGTTATGGTAAATGTCTGTGTATTTGTGTCCTGTTTCTTTTATGAGATTGTAGAATGCTGAATTGGTGTTCTGTTTGTGTTCCTCGGCTCTTTGTTTGAAGCTGCGAACTGTTTGGTCAATGTAGAACTTGTTGCACTTGTTCCAGTTTAATTTGTATACACCTGGTGCTTGTATCTTTGTTGTTAGTGTCTTGTTTTATTTTGTATTGTAAATTTTTATTAGTTTTGTATGCTATTTTTTATCCTGTTTTTTGAAATTTGTGGGCTATTTTATTGGATGTTCTGTTTGTGTATGGTATTATAATGTATTTGTTTTCATTCTCTGTAGTGTTAATTTTAGAAAACTTGAAGAAGTTCTAATGATCACAAAAAACACAAACAAAGAACTAGACACCATTAAATATTTAGCATTCACAAATGGATACCACACCACAATAATAGACAAACTATGGCACAACTTACAAAAAAAAAAAACACTAAAATTAACACTACAGAGAGGGAAAACAAATACATATATTACAATTTTCTGATTTCTTTTAATATTTTGTATCCCTTCAAGTTATAGAGGTTTTCTGAGAAGATTGCATAGGTTATAAAGGTACAAAATAAATAGCGGTTAATTTTATTGTTCAGTACAGTAAACTTAGCTAACTCCAACCTCAGAAATCTAGAATTCTTGATTTTTTCAGTCTTTTGTCTCATAACATCTAATGATAATTCACCTCTATAAAACGAGGTTTCTAGTAAAATATTAATATTGCATACACTTTTTAAAAAATATTTGGAGATCAGTTACGGTCTGAGTTGACAAAGGGACACATCTCCCGAAACGGCCGTCCTCAACAAGCAAAGTAAGTGCTACTATAGGCAAGTTAAAACATTTTTTAAAAAGTGTAAGTGATTACTAGTAGCTCACGCGAAGATGGAATCAACAAATGTTAATATTGCATACTAATATTTTGAACTAAAACTTTGATAAACAGAAGGTTTTACTCAGGGCCGGCTATAGCTTTTGCGGGACCCGCTGTAAAACCGTTACTACGGAGCCCGATGCAAACAGTTACTGTTTCATTTGGCACTCATTTTGCAGTGTATATAATTAGGATTATTTATCTCGTAAATGCAGCACGCAATGTGCATAACAAGAGAAAACATATTACAGTATAATATATATTAATAATAGACCTACTTAACTAATAAATAAAATCAGTCAGAGTCACATTCAAACAAAATTTCTGTAAACTATTTCACGGACACAAAATTTTTCAAAACAAATTTCTAAGGCACTTGGAATTATTACATGTTTATAAATGTAGGAATTACTAGCCTATACACTGCATACGAGTTTCCTGAGATATTTTCTAGCTGGTTTTAAATCAATTTATACAAAATTTTGCTCTCTTGAGAGCAAAATCATTAATTATATCTTCTAAATCAGAAATGGGAATTTGAAACAGTAATAAAGCTATGAAGATAAGTCTGCAAGTCAGCGAAAAGGTTTTCAAGTGACTCCTTGTAGTGTAAGCAGAGCGTTTTTATTTTGTGCGAGGCCCTTCAAAGCGCGGAACCCGGCGCGGTCGCTCTGGTTTAACTGTTTTGGACTATATTAACCTACTAGATCGATTTTTTCCTTTGCGTACCTCGAAGTGATATTAACCTTTAAAACTCGAATTTAAAGATGATCGCACCCCATAAAGTCGATGCAATGCAACGGTGCTTCCTGTTAAACATAAGTAGGATTCCAAAAATTATGATTTCATTCTTGTTATTTAATAGGTTAATAAATAGTATTTAAATTGTTTTAAAATTAATTCTAACACATTGTTGCTTGCAATACATTTTAAATTACTGTAAGTACAATCTATTAAATTTATAAAGTTGAGTAAAATGGCTGTTAAATTAATTGACAATGCGTAAAATACGTACGTATTTACGTTTAATGAATATTGTAAACAGTAATATTCAAAGAGTAATTACAAAGTTTAGTTTGATGTAATTTATTTTATTCCCACACTTGAAAAACTTTCAGTTGAACTAATAATTAGAGCCAAACTTAGATATTGTAGATGTTCAATGACCGCCTGTAATTCCAAGTTGGCGATTTTTACTATCTGCAACTCGATCCTCATATTTTTCATAAATGTAATTTTTCATTAGTGCCTTCAGTTTCGATTTAGCGAGGTACTTTGTTTTTCAGGTTGGACAATCTGAGAGGCGTGACTAATGAGCCCGCCCACTTGTCATCCCCTCGACTGGCCAGATAAGTTCAGGTCCAGTTAGCTCGAGGCTGCTGAAATTGTTCTATTCGTAGTATAACAAAAAACTCCAATTTTCCTCCTTACAGCAATTTTTCATTAATCTAATTATCTGTCAAATTATACGTCTGGGATTATTTTAAAAATCACACTGGGGGGGGGGCAATACCTTCTACTGTAGGTCAAATTTCATAAGCTGACACTTGGCTCTTAGGTAGAAATTGTGTACTCATCGTCTAGAAAACATCAGACACTGCCCTCATCCCTTCTCAGGGCCATAAATCAAGACCTACCCGTCCCAACCCGTATACAGTCCTATTAGCTTGCTTCCGTTTACCCCTATTTACATTTGTTGCTATTTATACTATACATTGAAAAGTATTAATATAATAAAATAATAAGTTAGCCAAAGTCCACTCTCCCCTCGTCCTCGGTCTCTCTAAGAATTGTATTTACATTTGTTGGCGCCACTCGTGGCACGCCATTATAACGTAATTGTATCCACTGTCCGGTAACTATTTAAGCAGCTTTTTGCAATTTTTTTCTCCGTATAATTTGGTTATTTTAATGCGTTGGGGAAAAATCAGATAATTTTTAAAATCAGATAATTTGTATCTGCTTGACCTCCGGACAGGCGAGAGGCTATCCTCCCACAACACAAAAACAACGACTAAAGCATTGAGTTTTTCTGATGAGTTAGCGTGAATTCCCACTTACCATTCTTAGAAAACATCTATTCCACGAATTACATCAATAATAAATACCACGATGTAATTCTAATAGTTGTTTCAAACTTAAAAATAATGCTCTAACTGTAGTTGCCCTATATTTCATTAATTCTTGAATTTTGTAGTCCATTACGTTCGTTGTATCTTATTAATCACTTACACAATAGTTTATGACTATCCGAACCTTAAATTTAGTAATTTTTTTAAAACTTACTGAGACAGGACGTTTTCGATCGCTATGTGGCGATCTTCATCAGTGTCTTCTGCTTGGAGTTGTCGAGTCAAGCGGTGACGGTTTTAAAGGTAGGTAGTATGAAAGAGTAATTTCATTAACGTTGATTGTTTTAAATTTGTTTCGTTATTGGCAAACCCCTTAGTTACTGGGGCCATTAGAGCTTCACTAAAAGCTTCCACTTCCTATCTTTAGTTTATGCTCTGCTTTTACGTGTTTCCCAATCAACCCATCGGTGTAAAACTAGCTTTACCGACCGTAAAACGCATTAGCAAGTGTTTTGAAAAGGCCAATATAAGCACGTTGTTCAGTGGCATACGCGTGTTTAATGGTTTGTAATATGTTCTTGGCTGTAGTTGGTAGAAAACTCTGAATTCTACCACTCACTATTAAGACTTACAGATGTATAGTCTACAGGGGTTGCATGGGGCAAGTTGTGCATCAGTTTGTATTTTGAGGGGAGGGGAACAAAATTGTATTATATTTTTTATTTTAATAATTATTGAGAAGGTGAATTAAAAAAACCGTTTAAACACAATGCGTCGTGTCGATTTTTTAACGCAATTTTAGTAGTCTATATTTATTTTTTTTATTATTAGACCTACTAAAACTCAGGTACCTTATCGGTGTAGAGCACTTAGCTGCAGCCTTTGTACTCTCTTTCCATCCCTACCACAGGACTAGCTTAGTGGATACGTACCTCTTTGCAGAAATCAAGTACCCACCTGATGCTAAATCTTGTACATACCTGCCAGCCAAACCACTTTCTCCTTGCAGCTCCCAAAGCAGGGCACTCACAGAGTACGTGGATTGGGCTTTCCTCTTGGTCCTCGTCGCATCTCTTGCACACAGGGGGCCTAGATTTCTCAATTTTGTATTGGAACCCCCTCAGATTCCCATGGCCTGTGACCAGCTCTACAGTAACTCTGAGTTGATGTCTACTTAAGGAGAGTAGTTCTTTGCCCCACAAATCTCCTGAGTAACCCCACAGTACCTTGGATTTGCTACCTTCCAAGGTTGCATTCCATTCTTCCCTGCACAACCTGTCTATATGTGCCGTGATCCTCTTGCGCCCCTCCTGAGGCGGCATGCCCACTGCCCTCAGCAAAGGTCCTTGAGTTATACACCCTTGTTTTGCTAATGCGTCAGCTCTCATTCCCTATCCAGCCAGAATGTCCTGGAATCCAGGTTAGGTTGAGCGAATTATACTTACTCAGCTCTGCTAGAGAAGCTATAGTCTCAGCCACCAGCCTAGAGCTTGTACTAGCAGCCTTACCTAAAGCCTTTAAAGCTGTCTGACTGTCCGAGCAAATCCAGATGGTCTTGCCCCTCCTGCTAGACCTAGACCCTATTATTTCCTCAGCACATAGTTTGATCGCGAGCACCTCCCCCTAGAAGACAGAGTTGTAGTCTTCCAGTCGATGACAGAATCTGTCTTGGTGTCTCGGTCCACTAAATCCTGCTCCCACTCCTTCTTTCATCTTGGACCCATCGGTGAACTTAGATTTCACCATGTTTGGGTCTGCACTCCGTCCATGCCTCTCTTGCAGAAATATTGATTTTGTAATTTCCTTTTTCCCTTTTAAGAGACAGTATCTTATCCTGGTTCTCTGCCCTCCGCCTCCGCCTTCCTCATAGTAGGAAAGCCAGAGTGCTTTCCTTCTTTGTGCCCCACTCATTCCTCCTGTTGCCTTCGCAACTGGTTTTCCATCTGTCTCTACGGGGGCCTAAGCCACATCCATTGGGACAGATTTGTCGGTGGGTTCTAAGCCCTGACCAGTTAAATTTATTTGGATTTTTTTCTGCCATGTGTATTCCCACGAGCGGCTAGGGAAATAAAGGTCCGCGCCGCAGAGCCCCGCCTACGGAGGAAAGGCGACTTAAGTACTCAGGGGTGGCGCCAGGTGCCCCTGAGGCTCCGTTAAAGACCCTCTTTACCCTGAGGGCCACGAATCTACATCGGCACGGATTGCATAACACCTTCAGATCGGGGGTGTATGTACCCATCCAGACCACCAACCTGGATGGGAGGTGCTTCTTGGTTGCCGCCCGCAAGGGAGGGCAGGGCGAGAGCCGGGCAGATAACAGCCCTTCAAGTGCTAGGACTGGCCCCCTTTTTTGAGCCGCCTTCATGCACTCACACATTTTCCTGGACTTCTTGTTTATAGGGAGCCTCATACGTTCAGCTCCCTCCCCGTCCACCCGTCCCCCTCGCGCTGATTAAGCCTCTACACCACGTCAAGGTCATGCAGCCCATAGGAGAGGTAGTAGTCTATAACTGTAAAATAAATTTTTAAAAAATTTAAGATTTGTTTTTGTTTTATTATTTTGTTTAATTTGAAATCAGGCGAAAAAATCTGAATTTTAATTTTATTAATATTATTTGATTCCATTTTCAACTTAAGCTACTATTTTACACTTAAACACTTGGACTGAGTTGACAATGGGATGCATCTTCCGAAACTACCGTTCTCTTCCCATTAAACAGAGACAGTGAGTTGTAGCCTACTATATGCAAGTGTCACAGTGTGTAGGCCTATATTGTAGCCAATGTTTGGATACTAGTTTAATCCAAACATCTCTTAAACTTGTCTCTATGCATCTAGTATCTAGAGCCTTATTTATTTGTATTTCTTTCATTTTTTAATCGTAAATCTCATTCGCCCTCGCTTTCAAGACGAAGGAGGAGTAAGGATGTTTGAGAGAACGTCTGCCGCTTTAACGGCGATGAAGTTGGGATATTAAGATTAGCCGTAGATAAGACGAAAATCAGAATCAATCTAAGCTTAGGCTTTTCCTTGCTTAAAAATTTTAAACTCTTGAGAGCTCGTGAGGTTTCGTTTTAAGATATTTACTGTAAATATAAAAGTTATAAATTAGAGTTTAAATTTAATTTGGAGTAATTTAATTAAATCCCTGAAGTGACTTCGCCATAAGACGGTAGTTTCTATGCTAGTGTTGTTGTTACCTGGGAGGTAGGAATGATCTCCATCTTGCAATTATTCGGTCTTACACATCCGATAAATCACCGCCAGGTTGAATAACCCCACGAATATCATCGCCGTAGCGTGATTACCAGACCAAATTCCATTGTAATTGGCGTATGTCTATAAAACAATGGAGCTTTAAACTTACCGCTGTCACCCAGCATAGACAATGTTTTTTACCATGACTAGTATAGATTTTCCTACGGACTGCCAAGTGTCAACTAAGCTGAAACAGCATACGTCCTATTTAAGGCTATTTTAAAAACAAACAAAAAACACACGGTACAATTATTCTTCTAGTGTGCTAAAGATATAGCGGCATATAGTGAATAATGGACGGTCTGATTCGCCTTTGGCCTAGGGCAGAAATGCTGGGATTCTCTGGAAATATATGTGTTAAATTACCACATTTATTTAGGTTCTCACGTCCATAAGTTGACGTCACGCGATGGACTTCCTGTTCAAGAGTCGGCCTTTTGTGCCCCAATTTAGAAGAAGTTTAAGTTTCGCAAAGATGCATTGTCCTTTGATTGTAAAATTGCTGTTCCATTTACCGCCACTGTCGTAAGTCTATATCATGTCACGCGTTAAGTAAACACGTTGTGGGTTCGTTGTGAGGCGTTTTAACGGCGGTGATACACGATCAACGAAGGGCTGAACGTTTTGAATTATTTTGCTTGACAGGTAAACAATGTCTAATTATTTGGGACAAAAGACAACCTTCTTTACCTGGATTAACATATCAGACAGATTCAGATTGTAAAATATCACCTGTAATTTAACAGCCGAGAGCAAGATACGTTGCATCTGTGAATCAGTAAAAGTTTAAACACTACAACCTAATGGGTGTTGGTTGGTCTGATACAACTCCCTTCTATCCGTATGAATTACTTTTCGCATAAGTTTAATTGTCACTGATATGGTTACATTTGTTCATCTCTGTCTTCCATTTCCACTTCAATTGCCAGTACACAGGTAGAGGAACAGACGCTAACAAGATATTTGCAAGGAATACTCCTTCTTATCCCTTAGCTTAAGGGTTTCCTAGACCCTCAGGGTCCTTGAGTGTCTGTCGCGGTGTTTAACCTGGCAGGGTTTCTTTCTTGCCAGTTTTTTCACTCCCTCTTAGTGCGACATTTACCGTACTGTTTCATTTCATTATATCCTCATTCTCCATGGAAAGAGCTTATCAGCTTGGTACATGGGCAATCGATCCCGATTCCTTCACGCGAAATATGGATTCCTTCACTAACCGCATGCGCATGTGAGAGGGGGAAGTTCGCTAGAGGTTGGCTGTCACGAGGAATAAGCGCACGCTAGAGGTTTGGTAGGCTCGCGGTAAAAAAATAACAAAATAATACACAAATTTTAAAAATACATTCATTTGTAGTCAGCCTTTAGAGGACTCTTGGCGATACTATGCAAACCGAAAACATCTTCCGTCACATGACTTATTTCTCCAGATAATGCTACTTTATAAATAATATATATTATAGTTTTAAAAAATTGTATTATAATAACAAGAAAATTAGATAGGCCTATAAGAAAAAATTGTAATATAATAACAAGAAAATTAGATAGGCCTATAAGAAAAATTTGTAATATTGAATTAATTCGGAAAGGTATCGCTTAGTAACATATTTTAAAACTTTTAATGGTAAAGCTGTATTTAGGCCTAGATTTTAAAAGTAGTAGTATTGCACTAGAACTAAATTGATTTAACGTTGCTTTAAAAGTTAAAAGGTTTTGTAACGCTACTCTGTAAACAAACATTGACATGGAAGTGGTATTACTTCCTCCAATTAACAGTGTACATTTATTTATAAAAGTAGTAGGCTATGCGTAATATTCAGTTGAAAAATTGAATGATTTCTTTAGAAGTAGTCGAATGACATACAATGTCAATTGAACGACTAGTAGTTTGGAAACCCCGTTTAAAACGTACTATTAAACTACGAACGCAGGAGTACATCCTGAAACTCCTGTTTTAAGTGACGCAGGAACACATCCCGAGAAGGATTAATTTTTACTTTGCAACACAATTTCCTGTTACGAGTTGGCAGCAGACGATGAAGTCCATGTCAGTCCTACCATAGCCTTACTAACAAGGTGTTTGTAAGGTAATACCCCTTCTTATCTTTTCCCATTAGGATATCCCATCTCCCAGGAATGATTGTCTACCTGAGCTATCGAGAAGTTTTTCTGACAAGTTTTTTCCGACTGGGTTTTCACCACGATTTTTGCGCTTTTTAAGGTACTGTTTCATTGTACACTAATCCGATTTTCTATGGAAAGAACTCCTTAACTTGGTATATGGACAATCATTCCTAAATCCTTCACACGCGGCAAGGACAAAAACCGCGAATTATATTGAGGCGTCTCGTTAGAGGATGGTTCTCAGGAGGGCAAGGCTGGTTTTGGTAGCCCAGACGCAGTTCCTCATTGGGGAGAAAACTTCGAACGCCTGCATTCTGCATCGAGATGAAAAGAAGAGCCACTTCGGAAAGACCCTAAACTGTTCTGCTACTTGTTTCATTTCAGGTTCCCGTATAAACGCGTGCAATGAATAAAAAGCGTCATGCGTAACCTAGCTTGAACTACGAGTTTCCTCTCCTGAAAAAAACACGTAAACTCTTCTGAAGCCTTACACTTAACAGCTGATACGTCCGGTAAACCGAGGGGCCATACAATTGCTTCAAGTTCTGAAGGAACCCATACTACCCGAACTCAACCATGTTTTATGTTATGTTTAGTGTGGGATGGATTAAATGTTTTACGTTTTTATATAACTCTTATTGGATGTCTGTTTATGGAGAGTTGATTTCATTCAAAACTAAAACTAATATTTTACCTAGAAACTTGCGATTTGATATTTAGATTGCTAATAAAAAAATATTCAGTTTTATTTTAGAACTTAGGTAACTTTTTTTAATCGTACTAAAGAAATTTCAACCAATTTAGTTCAAATATTGTAATCGCGGGATTCTCTTATATATATATATATATATATATATATATATATATATATATATATATATATATATATATATATGTATATGTATATATATATATATATATATATATGTATATATATATATGTATATATATATATATATATGTATATATATATATATATATATGTATATATATATATGTATATATATATATATATATATATATATATATATATATATATATATATATATATATATATTTCATAGTTTTAACAATGAAATAGAGAAACAGACTACGTAAAAAATTAAAGCCTTTACCTATGCTCCAGAAATGTTATCCTTGAGCACAGAGAACATAACCCAGTAACAAGGATCTATCAAGACTAACCTATCTACAAAAACAATGACTTAGTTCAGTGCGCAGCTATTTTCATTTCGAAATGGTCTAAAGAAAAATAACGTTTATCTGTTATACAGGAAAATTGAAAAATTTTATTTAATATGAAAAATATTTTTAAATTTAAAATTAAAAGCATAGCTAGCCCGTAATAATAGATAGTAGAGTCTCGAAATTCAAGAGTACCAATATTTTGAGCTTCCGTCAAATTCGAGCTTATTTCTATTTGAGCCTATTTTATCTATTTCAAATAAAATGTTGAGTCTGGATTCCAAGAAATGTTTTTAGCCATACGATATGGAAAGAAAATGAGCTGGGCTTTCAAAATGTTTTCACCCATACGGTATGAAAAGGAAATGAGTCGGGTTTCCAAGAAACGTTTATATCAATAAGGTATGCAAAGAAAATGAGTCGAGCTTCCAAGAAGAAGTATTAGGGTTCATTAAAACTCCTATTTTTCTAATACACAGGAACGTATTTCCGTGTAATCCGAGTTTTCGGTAATTCTTGGAATCTTGATCCAATTTACCACGAATTATGAAGACTCTACTGTATTTCAAATCTACGAGATAAATACTTTTAACCGTAAATTTGTATGAAATAAAATACCTCCTTACGCTTCCAGATTTTAGTTTTAGACATGAACAAATGCCTGTGTTAACGGTGGAAAATATTATATAACAGGCGGCTCGTGGGCAGGTTGCACGGTTACGCAACTCTCAAACCAGGGATCAATAGAGAAAAAAATATTATGTAACAATCAAGTACATTGTTGCCAGTTATTATTCATCATATAACATGATCCACAATTATAAATAATAATAAAAACGTCAGAACAGCAGCGACATTTTGCTGAGTCGCAGACAGTTTCGTTCGGCCTGCTTGCAGGGAAACCTGCAACTTCCAGTGACGTCACTCCTGATTGAGAAAAAGCATTGCAAGGTCCAGACAAAGACAGCTAGATAGTGTCGTAAGGCTCCTTAGGTTGCAGACGGGCTGCAACCTCGGGAGCGTTCGGTTAAGATCGGCTCCATCCGAAGGGAAGCATCTCCGCTGCACTCAGAGTTTGTTGACATTTACAGTTAAAACCCGCTACACACGTACCGACCGTACCACCCAACACGACTGAACTCCCCGACCATCTCTGTTGGGTTGAGCTCTACACACGTCCCGACCGTACCACCCGACACGACTGAACTCCCCGACCATCCCTGTTGGATTGAGCTCTACACACGTCCCGACCGTACCACCCGACACGACTGAACTCCCCGACCATCTCTGTTGGGTTGAGCTCTACACACGTCCCGACCGTACCACCCGACACGACTGAACTCCCCGACCATCTCTGTTGGGTGAGCATTATATAATACAATGTAAGGAGCACAATGTCAGTATTATATAATACAATGTAAGGAGCACAATGTCAGTATTATATAATACAATGTAAGGAGCACAATGTCAGTATTATATAATACAATGTAAGGAGCACAATGTCAGTATTATATAATACAATGTAAGGAGTACAATGTCAGTATTATATAATACGATGTAAGGAGCACAATGCCAGTATTATATAATACGATGTAAGGAGCACAATGTCAGTATTATATAATACGATGTAAGGAGCACAATGTCAGTATTATATAATACAATGTAAGGAGCACAATGTCAGTATTATATAATACAATGTAAGGAGCACAATGTCAGTATTATATAATACAATGTAAGGAGCACAATGTCAGTATTATATAATACAATGTAAGGAGCACAATGTCAGTATTACATTTAAATTATTGACAATAATCCTAATACCACAATAATCACGACAGATAGCAGTTGTGGTCACTATTGTAATAAGTTGTCTAGATTGTATATTTATTGCAGTAGGACCCTCTGATGATGGTCATCGAAATATACAATAGAGTTTCAATCTGGGTAACTTTGTGGATTAGTTATTTTTTATGAACTTTTATAGTATTTGAAATATTGTCAATAATTTTATTAGAAATACATTATTTTAGACTCTTTATCATTTTAGACCTAAATCATTTCAATATGAAAACAATTTTCAAGACATTGTTTTCTAATTTATCTTTACGCTTTTTGTTCTTACTTGTTGGTTTCTCTATGCACTGCTGGTTCAGAATTCCAGAAGTGCGTTCATGTTGTATCCAATATATTACTTTATCTGTCAGGAAGCTATGGCATTGATAGGATCAACTTCCTTAGAACTTTGATAAATTTGAACATATATTAATACGTGTAAAGTTTTCAGTCAGTTAACACACAATCCCGTGTGTCTGGGTGCGCGCGCGGGCTTTTGTGCATGTTTAAAGTTATTTAGACAGTGCTATTCAGATTTCTATTACTTTCTTTTATGCGCTTACTATATGGTGACTTCCAAGTTTGAACAAAGGACCACAGATATGAAGTCGGTATCATAGCGCATGCGTGGGCGATTAGATATAAAAGTGACCTTGGATTTAGATATACTCTAAAGGTACGTTTCCATTACTACAAATTTTTGTCGGGCACATGTGCCCGACTTGTGCCGGCACAAATCCCCGAATGGAAACAATCTGGCACAAGTCGCGGCACATGTGCCGGCGACAATTTTGTGCCAGCCGGCGGTGCGACAAAACATGTGCCGGCACAAGTTCCCACGGATAATGGAAACGGGCGGGCACATGTGCCCGCGACACGCGCATGCGCAGTTGCCCAAATCCACCACGTTGTCAGAGGACACACACAAACATAACCTCAAACTGTATTGTGAAGTCGCATTCAGTGTTCGTCTCTGAAAGTTTTGTTTTGATAAGATGGAGTGGTCGAAGTGTAAAGTGGATAAACTGATTGAACTTGATATGGCGGATTTCGAGATTCTGTGGAGGTACATCAACGAGCTATAGCTATCACCTGTCGCTAAAAAACGGAGAGTGGTAGCTAACATTTCCCCAGGGGGGATTGGTCGTCGGCAGTTACTACTTTTTACAATTTCTGGTGCTATTAGGTTTAACAAAAATTCAAAATCACTTGAAGTCATTCGCAAGAAATTTTCGTATCCAGTTTGCATGCGCAAATCTCTCATTAGTGAGTTGAAGGCTCCTTCTGATTGTCTTTTTGCTAAAAAACTTCTAATCCACCACCTAGGTCGTTTTCGTCTTTTTTTCCTCAGCTCATTGTATGCACCAGCCATAATCAAAAAAGCAGAAGCTGCTATGTCATCCATTATTAACACTTACACATATCTAAAAATCACTAAACGTAGAAAGACTTACTTAAAACTCAACATGTCTTCACTTCTTCACTGCAAAATAACAACTACTGCTGGGTCGCGCGACACGAGACTTGTGCCCGGGCACATGTGCCTGGAGAATGGAAACAGTATGAAAATCTACGCGCGACTTGTGCCGGGCACATGTGCCTGCGACTTGTCAGAATGGAAACCAAGCTTAAGACTGTGGTTTTGCAACTATTGTTAAACAATACTTCAGGGAAATGTTTGATCAGCGGAACGAAATGCTGCGAGTGCAAAATTTTTGAAATTAAATATCGAAATCTTGTTGCTGTTCATGACGAGCTGGTTGCTAGTTCTTATTACACTTTTGCTATTACTTGCGACCAGACGTTTTGTTAACTAAAAGTTGTTAAATTGTTAATTTACACTTGGAGGAAACGTTTTCGTCTTACGCCTCCTTAAACCTCCTCTCCACTTCGTAAGACGAAAACGTTTCCTCCAGGTGTAAGTTGACAATTGAACAACTTTTAGTTAACAAAAAGTCTGGTCGCAAGTGATAGCAAAAGTGTAATAAGTTTGGAAATTAAATGCCTTTTACGCATTTTAACAGTTGAAATCACACACAATTTAACATAAGTTCATTAAATTTATTTTTAATTTAAATACATTTCAAATTTGATGAGTATTCAATGAGCCTTTAGTAAGTACGTGTACAGGGAGGTACTTATTTAGGAAATCAGTTAAAGCTTAGGCTGTATAATATAACAAAATTCTTAAAATCCAACTTAAAATTTTCGTTTTTTTAAACTACAATTCCACTACAAAGTTATGAATCTGTGATTTCTTTGAAAGTTTGTTAAGAACTTAAATCTTCGGTTGCGCCGATTAATCATGGATACAAGTCACAGATAGTCCTTCTAGGCGCTCTTCGTAAGTTATGCTGCCATCATTAGACATAGTTATATAGCATTGTCTTTTACGTACATTTTACACGCATATTTAGAAAGATCTTTAAAGTTATTGTCAACATTTTTTAATAGGAAAATTGTATAAAGGTTGTTACAAACTTGGGCAATTTTAAGTAATATTTTAACATGTAAAATATTTAAAATGGACTTCTGGGGTGTTATTCCCCAACCTCTCCTTGGTGCGTTATTTTATTCTTGAAACTGAAATAAGGATACAGCGATAAGGTTTGGTGGGGTTAACACCCTTAAAAAAAATAAGAAGTAATCTTTTTTCTGCTAAAAATGTATTTTAATTTCTCCAGTTTTGTAACAGATGGCATACAATAATCAAACCATCGCATCGCTTAGAAGTTCACTTACTGTACTTCAAGATAGTTTTTCGATAAAACGAGTTGCCAGTATAATTAAAGCTGTTAATACATATGCGGGTACATTGCCCGTGTAACATGTTAAAGTTCATATCGAATACGCATATTGAGATAAAACTTACGGAGAGCGCCTAATTGTATCATCTATGGGCTACATCCGTGAGGAAATTGCTGAAACAGAGAAAAAACTTGCAATGAGAAGTCATAGATTCGGAATTTCTTCATACATTCGCAGTTCGTAAAAATTCAATTTTCCTTTTTAGATTTCTTATAAACATCTGATAAGATATAATTAAAGAATAAAAATATTGTACAACTCTCAAATATACAATTTTTTATTTCATACGCGTTTCAACGACTAATTTGTCGTCATCCTCAGGGAAAATACACAAATCAAATTAAATAAAATATATATATATATATATATATATATATATATATATATATATATATATATATATATATATATTATATTAAACATAACCTATAAAATTTAACAAAAGTAAAAACAAAAGTCTTTTGTTTTTACTTTTGTTAAAACTTTATAGGTTATGTTTAATATATATATTTTTTAGTTAATTTGATTTGTGTATTTTCACTGAGGATGACGACAAATTAGTCGTTGAAACGCGTATGAAATAAAAAATTGTATATTTGTGAGTTGTACCATATTTTTATTCTTTAATTATAACTTTCACTCACAAGCCAGCTCGAATATTATTTATCTGATAAGATGTTATAAGACATAACATCTTATTTGTCTTATATCTTATAAACATCTGTTATTGACAGACATCTGTTTATTGTTATTCTTATAAACATCTGATTTCCTAATTAAATACTACTCAGTATATCACGTACACGCTATGTAGTAAACAAGAACCTTACTTGTTATATTTGCAAGTCGACTTTCGAGAAGTTATTTATGGCAGTACTATTTTCGATCTTTAGTATTTAAATTGAATACAGTATCTTTTATTGAGTACTTTTTGGTTTGGAATTTATATAAATAAAAAACAAATGTAATTCACTAATTTTGTTAACTTGTGTATAATTTTAGCCATAAAAAGTCATTTAATTTTAAAAATTTCGATAGGATTTTAATTAGGTCCCAGTCTCTCCCAGAATGTCCAAAAGCCCTTCCTAGAATCCTTTTTCTAAAAACCCTTCTTCTACCAACCCTCTAGCTACCAGCTCCCCAGAAAGACAGCTACCAGGCCCTCATAATGTCAGTTACCAGCTCCCAGAATGTCAGCTAATAGCCCCTAGAATGGCAGCTACCAGTTTCCCAGAATGTCAAATACCAACCCGTTGAGTGTCAGCTACACCATAGAATTTCAGTTAATATCGCCCCAGAATTTAGCTTTCACCCCTCCACCCAGAATGTCAGCTACAAGCCTTCAGGATGTCAGCAATCAGCCCCCAAAGTGTCAGTCAGTTACCAGCCTCCCCCATCCAGAGTCCTGGCTTCGCTACTGAAACAAAATTATTCGAGTTATAGAATATAGCTTCGTGCAAGTAGGGATTCTGAACTTGACCTTTAATCCTATTAGAAACACACAATATAGTCTTTACTTGGCTTCATATGGTTTATTTATTATTTTTTGTATTATTTCTGGGTCTCGCGTTGTGTACTGAAATTTTCAATGTTTAGTGTTACCAGGTTTTAATAAACTACAAGTTCCAAAACGCCTATTATAAATATCTATTCTCGACGGACACATTGTTCGCACAATCGCAAAGACTCGATAATTGTTGAACGGCCATTAATAAGATTTGAGCTTAGCTTGTGAGTGAAGGTATTTAAAACTAACAGACACTCGCGATAAATAGTATATTACATCATACACGTTTCAGTAGCCAGACATCCTCCTTGTCAGCGATGTGAACTGACAAAAGTAAGCCTACAGCTAATTGTTGTAATAGGTAATCCACATCACCAATGGTGATAAAGACTTGGTAACCGAAACGAGTTTGTTGTAATAGGTATTAAATATTTTACACCCGGAATAAATACTTCAGTTTTTACAAATCTGCGTACAATAATTCTTAAATTAATTTAAAAAATATTTTGGTTCTGTTGTTTCTTAATAATTGTAAAAATGTTCAGTTTACATTACTGTTCAATTTAAAAACGAAAGGAGAAAAGAAGAAATCAAATGGCGAATAATAAACGAGCGTGCAGAAGAACTCCGTAACTGGAAAAAGAAATGCAGGGGGATGGGGTTCCAAATAGACAATACAGATGTTACATTACAATTTGCGGATAACCAAGTCATTATAGCTTAAGTAAAAGAAGACTTGGAATATATATGACAAGAAAAATAAAACAAGGATACGAAAAGTATCCCTGTAAATCAATACAGATAAAACAAAATACATGTGCGTTGGGAAACCCCAAGAACACTAACTTGGTGTTGCAAAGGAGAGAAGAAATCAAAATCTGCGAAAAGTACAAATACCTTGGAGGGAAATAATAAAGGATGGTAAAGAAAAATAAGAAATAAAACAGAGTAGGACAGGGACGAAGAGCAGTAAAAAGACTGAACAGAATATGTTGGAACGAAGAAATAACAAGAGGGCGGTAGAAACGTAATATAACACCACAGTAAAAAGTATCTTGTAATTAGCAGAAACGTTGGTAATATCTCAAGCAGACAAGAGCAAGATCAACGCAGTTGAAATGGACGTTCTTAGGAGATCATGTCATATCTCTAGACGAGAATATAGGACCAATGAAAGCATTAGAGGCATGATAGAGAAGAGAGAGTCGTAGAGGAGACAGCTGATATGGTTCGGACGCGTAAAGATGAGGACGGAGAGAAGAGTATCGAGAGTTGCTATGGAATGAACGCCACCGGAGGGAAAAAGAAAGGGAGGTCAAATACAAACATGGGAGAAACCATCCATAATTGCATA
>JBAIZL010000002.1:333041819-333426819 GCA_036971475.1 Prosapia bicincta
TTAAAACAAGTAATATACAAAAATAATTTTTTATCAAAAGTCAATTCCTTTTGAGGTTGACAAAGAAAAATTTTATTTTTAGTTATTTTTTATTTTATAATTACAATAAATATAAATATGTATATAAAATTATATATATATGACAGAATCACTATATTGAGTGGCAAAATATAAAGTGAATTTCCTTGTAATTTTCCATTTTCCTTGTCATACAATAGACGGTATGGTGTTTGGGCTCTGATTTTTGTTTGGTACTATTTATTTCCTTCCTTTCTAATTTAAGAAGATGATAGTGGTCTAAAACTTCTCATTTTATCCAAGTCTTGTAGTGCTGCACTATTGCAAAGAACCCTTTTTTTATAGTTTTATATAGTACACCTTTAAGTAATTTTTAGCTCTGGGAAAGTTAGCTCTGTACTAAAAGTGCTGGGTTTCAAACATGTAGATGCACAGTTCGAATCCGACTGGAATATCAAATTTTTTAAATTAAATTAGTGAATAAATATTTGACAAAATTGTATCAACATCAATTGTCATCCACGATAGGTTTAAAAAAATTTATTTGAACTTGATTGGATGAATAAAAACGTATTTTATTAACAATTGAAAATAAAAGTGCTGGGTTTCAAACATGTAGATGCACAGTTCGAATCCGACTGGAATATCAAATGTTTTAAATTAAATTAGTGAATAAATATTTGAAAAAATTGTATCAACATCAATTGTCATCCACGATAGGTTTAAAAAAATTTATTTGAACTTGATTGGATGAATAAAAACGTATTTTATTAACAATTGAAAATTTGTACAAGATATATATGAGGAGAGCGTACGAACGAATTTAAAAATTCATTAAATTGGGCAGTTTTGTGACAAATTTCAATTTAATTTCAAACTTTCACAAAAATTCAAATACTTTTTAACTTCAAGACAGTTTTCCTATAAAACGAGTTGGCAGTAAACTGGAGCTGTTAATAAAATGCATGCTCAAAGTCCGTAAAAACGCCATGTTCATAACACGACCTTAGGAAGAGCGCCTAAACGGACTAAGCTGTGGATTAAAATCGCTCTACCAGAGGATGCCATTTAAATTAGCTTTCAAACGCTTCTCGTAACTTAATAATTCTTTTTAATTGTTGTACATGGGAGTGAACATTTGTGCTGAAGACCTTGATATTATTTCAACTTGATTTTAAAGCTTGAATCGAAATTTCAACTCGATTCAATAAATTCCTCATGCACTTGTACTTACAGTTAACCTTCTTTGAGATCCGTTTAAACTTTTAATGCAGTTAAATTAAGTAAAAAGTTAAATTACTGGTTTTATTCAAATTTTCTCTAATTTAAATTCTAATCTGTAATGGCATGAATGGCATTTTATTTTAATATTTTCCCTTGTATTAATAATTAGCCGCCAGCCTTTCCCAATATTATATGTACTGTATAATCTATTCAGTTACTAAACCCCTCGGAAATAATTTCGGGCGCGCTACTTATAGAAATTGTTCACCCAGAGAAATTTTAGAACAATTATTTCTATCTTAGGGTGTTGTACCTTAGCATAGCAATATTTCTTCGAACAAAAAAATAAATTTTAAAATAACTTTTACATTATTAATACTTTAAAATAAAAGCATCCCTTTGCTCTTCACATGTTGAGACGTCTGTATCACCCTACATTTCGCCAAGGAAAGAGAACTGCTTGAAGCGACTCCGCGAGTTTTTTAACTTCTGCGCTCCGTTGCTACGCATCTTGCAAAATCAGGTTTTTGTATATGGATATCTGTCTCAGCCAGGACCTTTATTTTATAATTTACAATTTGTTTTATTTTATTTTACATTTTAAAATTAATATCTCGTTTTGTTTTCTGAAGCTGTTTTAATATGCAACATTTCCTAAAATAATGTTACAATTTCTTAATACGTAAGCCACCGTGTTTTGCATGGTTTGCATTTCTCTCAAGAAATGAGACAACTTAGTTTTAGTAGGCTAAATGGTTGCAACATGATCTAGGTTAGTGATAATATCGGTTCCGCGGAAGCTTCTTGACCCTTACTTTATATTCCTCCTCATCCGACAGGCCTAACTCTACCCGACAGTAAAAATAAATTAGAAGAACAAGTACAGAAAAATAATCTAAATAACAAGAACCGTGAACAATACGGCTTAGACAAATAAGTATCTGGAACGTAACAAAAGTAAGATCATAAAAACGCGCCAGTAAGCCGATCCTCACATCGACCAAACACTCCAAGAACTCAAAGACGATTGCAAACAGAGAAATGAAGTTATAAAGAATAACCGGCAACACGCTAAGAGAGAGAATAGTAGGGTTATACTATTTATCCTAAGTTAATCTAAGTGGATAGAAATAATCATCACTTGTATGACAAAACAAATATTATTTAAAAAAATCAATAATTCCTACCGAGGTAAAAAAAAGTCATTTGAGTTACTTTTTACTGTATTATTACAATTAATATAATATGTATACAGCATACATATGACAGAATCACAGTGTCAATTTGCAAATTAGAAAGCAAATTTCCTAGCAACTTCCCATATACAGTTTGTGGTTTTGGACTATTATTTTTGTTTGTTAGTATTTATTCACTTTTTTTCGTTTCTAATTTATTAAGCTGATAGTGGTCTATAATTTTTCATTCCCTCCATCTCTTGTAATGCTTCACTATTGCAAGGAATGTTTCTCTTATAACTTCATATACATCTTTAAATAACATAATTGCTATAAAGAGCTAACATAAAGAGCTGTAGGAAAGATGGCTCAGTGCTAAAGTGCTGAATTTCAAACATGCAGTCATTCAGTTCGAATCCGACGGAGATACCAACGTTTTTAAATTCATTTAATGAATACATATTTGGAAAAAACTGTATTAACATCAATTCTCATCCACTACAGAAAGAAATGTAGTTTTTGAACTTATTTTATTAACAACTGAAATTTTTTACAAATATATATATCAGGAGAGTATGAGCTTATAGAAGGAATTGAGAACTAGAGCGAATGGAGAGCCTTACTTATAAGCTATTTACTCATAAGAACAGCAGATTTCTCTCACCAATCGGTTACAGTAGTAAAAGAACTTACTACTGCAGTAGTATTGTCAATTATAAGAAATATAGAGGCCAATATAAAGGCCTAATACAAAATAAGAAAATGGTCTGCAGGTAAAACAAAAGTAATTATTGTAGAAGCAAAAATTCAAACTAAAACAGTTGATGTATGTCTTACTGAACATAATAAAATAGAAGAATTAATCATTGCAAGCATAACGGATGAAGGCTTAGACAGGACCTGTAGTCCTTAAAGACAAAGGAAAAAGGTCGATCGGTAAAACACCGGAAGCGAAAATACAAGCTATTTTCCGTAACATTTTCGTTCAAAAGATGAATGCAAAAGTTCTTATTTAACGTGTATCGATTATCATGTACTCAGTTTGATATAATGTCAAACCGCAAATGTCAAATGTTACAAGTAATAAATGTCTAAAAATGTTGGTATTCCTCAAATTATATTAGACAGTACTTTATATGCGCTATTAGTTTATATAAGACATTTTCGTCCTGAAAGTAGAAACTGAACACATTTCAAGAATTTCAATTCCGGTGACAAGACCTTCTTCGCCAGGAATTTAAATATACAATTTCCAGTAACTAACTAGGTTATGAAAAGTGTAATTGTTAGCAAAGTAATCGGTGCTGCAACGACCGCACAGCGACAAGGTCTGAGCGCATGCGTAATACGGCCTTATCGATCGCGCCCTTCACTGTTTGTTTTATTGTTGCACCCTTGAAACAGTGCCCGCGCCCGCGACCTACTTAAAAGTAGTTCTGTCGCATTGCACTAAATGTGGGCGTAAACATTCCGTCACCGAATACACTACTATTACGATCAACTAACCGCAAACGCAAAACCGAATTAAATGGCACTTACTGCTTTAAATTACTTTTTTTTAAAAGGTTATTTACCAATTATGGAAATATTTAAAGAAACACATAAAATAAGAAATGCGCTATAGTAAAATATTTTATTTTCTACCAGAAAATATTTTTGAAACAGTAAGAACATGTTAAAAACTGAACGAAAAAAACGTCCCGGGAAGAATACGTATTATTTTGAAGATTTTGTATCATCAAAACTGGTGTTATTGGATGTAGAATTAATTTTCCATGCATAATTCCTACAAGAACAGACATATACACTTTAGTCTTTGTCTGCACTAAACATAACCCTACACTACACTACAAACAAATAAGTTGTAAGTTAGAGTTTGTAGTAGTAACACTCACTGATGATGATGACTTGGTCATTGAAACGCGTATGAGTAAATAAATGAATAATTTGTGTGTATTGTGTATGTTTTGAACATAACCTCACAAGCTAAGCTTAAAGAATATTTGTTTACATTACACTAGCTCGAATGGTTTAGTCCTCTTCAGTGTTCTTACCTCTGCTGCTTATCCAGCAGTGTTCGGATGGAGGTGAAATCTTTCTTCTTGATTCTGTGCCATCTTCTTGATTTCCGTTGTTATCTTTAAAATATTCCGATCTTGGTGAACATATTTAGTGTTTATATACAAAGGGGCAATTACCATATTGCTTAGTAGGGCTACATTGATCTGGAATGTCTGAAGATGTCTTTTTGTACATAACTATAGTTGGCAACCGTATAGCCAGACGGGTTTTAGAACTGTTCATATCTTGCTAATTTATTGTTTAGTAACAATTTTTACTCAGTAGCTAATTATTATTTACGATATTTGATGTATTTAATATCCTAAAAATGTACAAACCCCTATTCATTTATTAGTGATGAATAATTAACTAAAATATTATTTTTAAAGTATAATTTTTCATTTAAAAAAAAATAAAATACAGGAACTCCAAATTGAGGCTAGAAATTTATAATGCTAATCAGTATTATAAATATTTGACCGACCTTTATTAAACTTAACAATATAGATAATCTATGATTAGAATCTACAGTTACCTCATTAGGGAAGTAAAAATTATTATTGTGCCTCAATGTTACACGAGGTACATGTGAGAAATAATCAACAAAGCTTGAAACAAATGAATTCATGTAATTTTGATCTTTTTTCTGGTTGGGTCTAGGCCTCCAAAACCCCCATAGCAGCCAACCCCTAACAAGCCCCATACAGTTAGTAACAACGGGAGCTAGTGCACATACTGAAGTGAAACTGTACGGTGAGGTAAGAGAGATGAAACAATCTGGCAAGAAAGAAACCCTGTTGGGAAAAAACCCGCGATAGGGCATGCACGAAACGTTATAGATCTGTAAACTAAGAAAAAATGTGTTCACACGTAGGGTACAAGCTAGAATTACTATCTATAACAATAATTTGTTTGTCAGCTCTAAAAGGAAAATAGTAAATAATTTAAGCTTACCTGCAAAAATATCATAATAATAATAAAAAGTCAATTGAATACTTGGTCATTTTGAAATGTACTGAAAAGTGTGCGCGGATGTGCGGGAGTCTGCACTAGCCAAGTTATTTTTATGGTAACCTGAAATAAGTTTGTTTTTCACCAAGATTGAACCCCGATCCCTTAGTTGCAGAGCAAAAAGTGGTACCCTTTAGAAAAGGCAAGCAGACCTTTAAAAAATTAATTTTTATCCTGACAATAAATGAAAATGACTTTCCAGAGCGATTTCATGTCAGATTCGTAAATAGTATCAAAGCCTGTGGTTTAATAAAGCCAGAGAATTTAGTATATACCGTATTTATATTGCATTCTTTACTTTTGGTAAGTCTTGACATAGAGAAATAAATTATGCTTTTAATCCTTTAGACATTTTAAATCATATTCATTATGGATATAAATCTCGTAGGAGGGCGTAACGCGTTGTGCTGTCAAGCGAAATAGAACAATCAAACCTGACGTTCAGTTGAGAGTTATTGTAAATAATATTTGTGGGGGCAGGGATTAAAAATAAATCCTAAATAATATTAAATTTCCTACACATTTCCCCATTGTGTTAGTAATATTGGCGTGGGACAGTTGCAGCTGATGTTACCCATACTGCACCAGCTGCGAACAAACACATTCCAATTGGACGGTGTAAAAAGAGTTTTTTTAGAAGAGGTTTACTTTAAAAATGTAATATTTTTTCTACACAAAATAATTGTAAGTTTCAAAATTAATGAAAGAAAAATGAATGCCTAAGGGTTGAACAGTTGTTATTTATAAATATTTATTGAAACGCACCATTTAAGGAAAGTAATCGAACGTATTAATTTGTTTGGTACTTTTACATTAAACAGGGGCCGCCCATCTACAGGTGAAAATAGTATAAATATATATAGAATATATTTTTTTCATCTGTTTACGATTGTTATGAAACAAAGAAATAATTATTAAAAACTTCGGAAACTATAAAGAGTCTAAAAGTTTCGTTTAACATGGAACATTAACATAACTTCACTTTACAAACTTACGGTACTTCTGCATGAATAAATTGTTAAAACATTACTGCACTTTGTTTTATCACATTACGACAAAACAATATTAAAATGTTGTTACAAAAAATATCTGGTTAGGATAGATTAGGTTTTGAACAGAAGACAAGTAATATAAACACACACAAAATTAAAGTAAATTCCTTCTTATCAATAATACTTACGTGAAGAAAAACATTATTTTAATTACGTTTAAATAATTACAGTTTATATAAATAAAGTAACATAACCTATGCGTTCAAACAGCTGATCTACTACAAAATATATAACATAAAATCAGCAGTTTTATGAAACCATAAGTAATCATTAATACTTATTTTAATACAAATGGGACTAAGTAACTATATTGCATACCTTGCCCCGTCTGTAAAAATTTTCCTCCCTTATAAAATTAAAATTAATTCATTTTAAATTTAATTAATGAAATAATATTTGAAAAAACTGCATCAACGTCAATTGTCATCCACTACTAAAAAAATATTTGAACTTGAGTGGCTGAATAAAAAGTATTTGATTAATGATTGAAAATTTGAACAAGATATAAGGAGAGTGTAAACTATTGAGTAAATTGAGAAGGTATTCAGGAAGAAGGATTAAATAAATACTAATCTTTGATGAATTGCGTGAAACTCTTCCTTCTTGTTTCGCACTGCTATGCAAATACGTATATAACAAAAATCGCCAATTTCCTTCTTAATATATTACTTTTTGTTGCCAAAGTTTATTTCCTTGTTTTACTGCCAAATCTAGCCTGACTGTAGACTTTGCAGCTGTAAAGTGTGGATAGGTGACCTCAGTTTTATGAAAATTACATTTATTACTTATTTTTAAGCGATTTTAGTATTTTTAAGCGATTTAGTATGAATTGCGTATGTATGAATTGCGCAATGTAGTTATGTTGTAATTGAGTTCTACTCTCTCTTCGCGAACCACAATTTTTCTTATTTTCAAACAATTTGGGAGACCTTACACAACTATGATAGTCTATTTAAAAAAACGTATGTTCTACTAAATGCCAACACAATTGTATCGTTAGGAAGTACAAGACATCTAATCACTTAACTTTGTGTTCGTAATATAACAAAATAACTTGAAAAAGGACAGTCGGTTTGCAGTAAACCGCAGGGCATTGCGACTGCTTTAAATTATTTACAGATAAGGGGTGTTTTATGTTTTTTATATCAGCAGCTTTGTTGCTTCAATGTTGTGTCGGGCCAATTTCTATCGCCTCGCAGCCGTATGCTGAGGGTTTTTAAAAACCAGAGCATTATTTTTATAATAGACTGTTAAATACTCGTTTGGAATGCGTAGCGTTTGACCTTATTTGTAATGTTTGCCCTTGAAAGGTTGTGAGATAAATTTTATGTTTTATTTCATCTTTCAAGCGATCGTTACCCAGGATAGATTTTGAGCTAAATCAAAACAACATTTTAAACAGTTTTTAACTAACGGTATAATAAAGCCTAAATTGCTATCGCCTATTTAAAGAAATAGAATCCTCATAGAAACGGTTCATTACGTTTACGAAAGTAATTATTTTGGTAAATCATTTCTGTGTTGATACACGAACGCAAACTTTGCTGTAAAGCACGCCTCTGGGAAACCGAGCGTGATAGTACGTGAATGAGCAGCGATGCATGCAGGCCAAGATAATATTGAACAGATACGTATCGTTCCACAAATAACAGGCTTTGTCAATCAGAAAGCACTTTACGTCGGTAACTAGGCCGAGCAAGATTGTATTACAGTTTCTTCCCTTGTGTTCTGCCCTTATATTTGTGCCGCAACCTTCTCGCACAAGTTTAGTTTGTTTGAATTTATTTTAAAATTCTTCTAACACTATACGATTATCTTCATCACTATATACGAACACTCACACGCGCTGTCCTGTCTACCTTCTGGCGACGGTTTCCATTAATACTTAACTTTGGACTACAGAACTAGAATTTTTAAACTGTAACATACCGGTAATTTTTACTGACATTTTCGAATTCTAGATATTATTCCTTGGAAAGAGACTAAACACCACTGAATTAGGTCGATATTTAATGTAATTTATTAAAGATCGGAAATCAATATTTAATGCCCGTTATCTTTTGTTATCTTTAGGAATGAGTTACGTCGTTTGGTCTCTATTTCCAAGGATTAATATGTAAAATAAAAAATATCAGTAAACGTTATCTAAATATTGAAGTTGGAAAATTTTACTTTTGTAGATCAAAACGTAGTAGGTTCATCGATGGCAAGTAGACAGGTAGGCCGGTGGGGCGGGTCAGCGCGAGTTTGTTTTTGAGGGTCGCCTACTCCTCTGAGTGGTTTCTGAGTATGAATTTAGTATGGTTGGTTACATGGGATACGCAATTTCACAAATTTCAATTCAAAAAATTAATTACATTTTGTTAAATGTAATAATAAATAATGCAATATTTAAAAACAATGCTAGTTTTAAAGCGATCAGTTGGTATGATTTACAGAGGATAGGAAAGTGTTGTAAATATAGATAGGGCCAATGTAGGGACATAAATCTCTCTGGTAGGGGTAAAGAGAATCATGGTATCTTGTGTGCGGGGGGGGGGTAGTGGAGTCAAAAAGAGATGTCTACCCGTTACACCTCCTTTACAAGAAAGGTTAGATGGAATTAGGTAGGGCTGGGATATAGAATTAGGGGAAACGGACTGTAAGACAGGGGCTGTGTATGGCTCCCTGTCAAGAAGCAGGGGCCGAACTGTGGGCTAGCCCCCTTGTGGAGGTTGGAATGGATGGGGGGGGGGTACGAGTTACGTTAGGTTAGGTTAAAACCAATAGATTTGATTTTTCTATCCGAACAGGATAAATGGCGATTCTTTTAATCGACTTGGGCCGTGTAAAGATTACTTTTTGGCATTGTTCTATAAATAACTAGCAGAGTATCCAGCCCTCGTATCGGGTTGACGTATTTGTGTATTGTGCTTATTGCATTCTGAACTTCCGATTTTTCAAGGCCAGTGGGGCGGAGACCTGATGGAATTTCTAAACAAAAATAGACCTATGTGTTAACCAGGGATTCTAAGAATGTCCATGTAAAATTTCAGATCAATGGGTCCAGTAGATTTTACGTGATTGAGTAAAACACACACACACACACACACACACACACACACACACACACACACACACACACCATTAGATTTTTATATAATAGTAGGCCTATAGATAATTAAATTAGCCCCACAATTGTTCGACATGGTATAAAAATGTTTCGCTACTGTTTGAACCACTGTGACATTGCGTAGTAAATGAGGCAAAACCGACTCGAACGAGTTAGAAGGGTGAGTTGGTTTTTGCCAAGAACCTCTTAAACTGTAAGTCTACGCGCTGGAGTGAAAAGACTTCTCCTTTCTCTGAGTGTGAGGGGGCTGACTGGCACTCCCTTCACAGATCGGGAACCTTCCTGGCTGCCCTCGTCAAACCAAGGGGGTGATCTGGCTTACAGTCCTGCACTCTAGAATTAGCCAGGAAAGGAAACAATGGTTCCCTGGTACTGGGAATAGGCGTGGGCGTGGGAGTAGCCTTGCTCTCAACCTGGGAGTAGAGAGATGCCTACACGGTTCCCGGTATAGCAGTATTTTAAAAAATAACATTTACTCTGACTAAACATTACCATATGATTTAAAAAGCATAGGTAGTTTGACAACAATGAAGAAACACAATTAGACAGAGAAATTGGAGAAAGAGGAAATGGCTTTCGCCTTGTGACACAAAAGACACCAATTTGACAAAGTCAACAAAATGAGCCAAGACGTTCTATAAAATGTGCATACAAATACTTTTGTATTTATATCTTAATTACATTGGTATGTTAATTATGTTTGTATTCGACTTACGTATATATTCTGATTATGTGGCATTTCTTTGTTTTCTGTCGTACTCTTCCATTAATGGCTTGCTGTCGCCACTGAGCACATCTTATGCTCGGTTCGGTTATTAACGGTAAATTGTTTTGACCAGATTATTTATAACGTTTTTGTAATTTTTATTGTACTATCGTGGTTTATAAACCAATAGAACTTACCCACAAATTGTATAACGATTTTACATCTAATCAACCTTTATCTAAAAGAAGGAAAGCCCCTGCATATTAATACAAACGTTTACATTGATAACCTTCGAGGGGCGCGTAGAGTATCAAACGGGAGAAGGCGCTTGCGGAGGTTTATTCCGCACAAAAACCCGTTTAAATTTAAACGGTTATCGTTTTTATATTAGGGTGAGTTAAAATTAAATACTGTATAAATACAATGTAAACAATTCCAGAAATCATTATTGCACAATTTTGAATTTCTAAATGTCATATTTCTAAAAATGAATTGTTAAAACGTGTAAGCAATGTATACTAGCCCATTGTTTTCATTACGGGAGGGGTGTTTGCGGGTTATTTCTGTAATAACGTAAATATACGTCTAAACATAAAAATATCTAATCGTGATAGTAAGTACATATGTAAATTTGAAATTTATTATAATATTTAGTGACAATAAAGAATGTTTTACTTCAAATATATAACTAACAATTAGTGAATGAAAATAATATTGCCTTTATTTCATAGGTTCTACAGGTAAATAAAACTAGCAGAAACTTAATCTTTGTTAAAAAAACAACTCATTGTTCATTTCTAAGCTCACTAGTCACCACTAGTGTAGTGTGAACATGACCCACTCTCACGAGAGCTATGTTTCTTCTTGCTGTCCTCCATTGCCTTACTAGATCAGTATACCACAGCAGTTTTCGGTTTTTACTAAAAAATGTTTTTCCCCATAGTCAAACTTCACTGTAATCGCTTACTGCCGGATTTTGAGCGGAATTTTCTCTACAATGTCAACATTGACAGATTTTCAACAAATTGGCCACTTTCGTCATTTTCAGATTTACTTATTATGTCTTCATTTCTTTCATTTTCAATTTCATTGGTTTCTTCGTCAGGTTCATCATCTGGCAGAGACTAGTTTTCATTAGAATTATCTAAAAACTGCCTAACAAAATGTTCGGTAGGCCGTATTTCTTGAATTTCCTTTTTTTGACACTACCCAGCATTTTACGAATTCTCTCCTCTTCAAATTGAACAACAGTAAAATGAAAAAAACTTAGATATTAAAATGACAATCAACACTAAAATAATAATAACAAAAACAGTAATAATTGCGCTCCAAAAAGTCGTTTGTATTGTAAATAGCCGAGCACGAAGAACTCCGCACAAATATGTTACACGAAAGGGTGCTTGCGGGCGAAACCTCTGTAATCTGACCGCGATTGACAAAGATTAAATTCACACTAACGCTACTTGAAAAAAATAACAAAAATAGGTTGAGCCGTTTTTAAAAATGCAGGTTGTGGAGTAACGAGCTGGAAATAAAACATCTGACAACTGGAAAGACGTTTTCCTAACAAATAATGATAGGTGCGGAGAAAAACTCCGCATGCGCCCTCTTCAAGGTTAAGGCACCAACATTATGTGTAATTGATGTTCGTGGACCCAGGACGTAGAATAATAGGGGGTAAGGAGGATCATGGCCTGCCTAGCACGTCGTAGAAAGATGTTTAGTAGCTAAATAAGAATGCATTGAAACACTATCGAAACGTAATAAACTGTAATAATAAAATCCATGGCTAGAAAGAAAGTAATTACGAAACTTTAATGTACATTTCGTTGACTCAAAAGGTTGCAACTTCAATGAAAACGAATTAGTTTCAAGGTGAATGCGTCAACAAATTTTACCTTAAGTAGTGAAAACAAGCAAGGTTAGAATTTCAAGTTGTGTTTAATGATACCAGCAGACCATTGTAATGGAATATTGCAACTAAAAGTGAAGAATTAATATGTGATCAGGATATAAACTCTATTAAGATACGTATACAATTAGTATAAAATAATTTATTTAAATAATAATAATTTAATAAAAAAATGACAGCAATAATAATTTTAAAATAATTAATTTAACCCCTTTTGATACAGAATAATAATTTAATAGATTGTTAAGGTTTAACATGAATAAATGTAACCTCTATACCACAAATGACTTTTTTCTTTTATTTAAAACCTTATGTACATTTCGATTGCATAGCAATCATCTTCAGAGGTAATTTACAATATAAAGTATTTTTATTGTAAATTACCTCTGAGGATGACTGCTATGCAATCGAAATGTACATAAGGTTTTAAATAAAAAAAATAAGTAATTTGTGGTATAGAGGTTACATTTATTTATGTTAAACATTACGCCACAGTTGTTTTATACAGTTAGAGTTGGTTAAGGTATTAACTGAATTATAGGAGCTACAACGCCTTGCAACTAATTTTGTTTGTAGCCAAGGGTTTTTCTTATTTATGTTGCACATGCCTTCATTGTTGAGTATTTATTATTTTACCAGTTTTAAACTAATCGCTATTTATTCGTCGAATTGTAGTGGTTTCGTAAATGCATCTTTCATCAGGCGCGAAAGAAATTGAGTTGTAAATGACAAAGTGATTCTCTTTTGAGTTTAATAGCACAATGTGCGTGTTTTAAGGTAAAAATGGCATTGGGTGAAAAGTAAAAGAAAGGATTTTGGGAAACAACTATCGATATCTGAAAATACTCGACTTTGAAATTGACCAAATAGATAAGAAGGAAGTGACATTACACCTATTTACGAATGTTATTATTGTAGGTAAAATTCAATTCTTTATTCATTTCACTCCACTTTACGTTCTACAAGAAACAGATCATTTCAAGCGTCGCAAAGATAAATAGCCTTAAAAAGTTACATAAATTGTAGAGTTGGAAACATAAATACACTTTACAAACTTAGCCCTGTATTAAATGATAGCTACAAAATACCTGGTTTTGTAATAAAAATACTAAAACGTTAACTCTTTGAACGTAAGTGAAATAATTCGGCTCCATTGCCTGGCGTAAATGAATAAATATGGAGTTAATAAAATGTCGTGTGTCAAGATAGCAGTGTTCCGTATGCTGTTGCATAGACAAATATAGAGTTAGACATATTGAACCTTTTCAAAGTTTCAGTGTACATTGAAGTTATTATTTTTGATAATCAAATCTATTTTAAACGGAATTTTGTAGGTATTTCTTCCTGCGAGTGTGCGTGCGTGTGCGTGTGCGTGTGTGTAGCAGCCTTGTATAAAAAAAAACATTTAATTTATAATTTATTGTTTGTGTTGCTACACTCATGTTATGTTTAAAATTTTAAAAATTTCAAGCAATAATAATGTTTTCCAACGCCAATTATCTGTTTAGAACTTATATGTGGGAGACATTTGTGAAGAGGAAAAAATCGAATGTTATTTGTCAGGCCAATATAAATTAGGTGAAATTCAACAATGAAATTTAATGTTTTCTGTCGTTAAATATAAGGATATGTCGTAAATAGCAATATATCCACTATTTTCTAAACTAAACTTTTGGCAAAAGTATGTGCCCAAACCGAAGCGCCGTCTGCATGCACTGTTTCCCCGGCGTTGTTTACAAATACGGCCACAATATTTGCCAGTCGGACAGAAGCATCCGGCCGAATTGAACAAGCTCTTAGATAACACACGGCAATCAATCTTTTACACAACTCTACTAGATAGAACTGGTCGTTTTTAACGGGTTTAGTTTTAACAAATGTCAAGTTTTTCATTGACTCTCGTTTTTAGTGCGCGAGTTATTTAGTGTAGTGTAAACTTGTGGCCGAAATGTTACAGCTCATTCGTTCGTTTTATATTTGTTTACGTTCGTTGCTGTATATGTACAATGTATTACAAATAAAGAGAAAATTGAATGCCTAAATATTTATCTACGGAACTGTGTCCCGCAGAACTTGCATAGTATTTCTTTATAAGTTATAAATTTTACTTCTTTGTAGCTGTTTGGATTTTTTTTATTTTGTCCAAATCCGTATATATTTCATATTTATGTGTAGTGATATGTATGTAAACACTTTGTATTTTTCACTTATTACTTGAAATAATTTACTGTGGTTTATTAATAATAATTTACAAAAAAACCTCCAAACACAAATATTTTTATTCTAGTCCGATATACTTTTCGCTAACCTAGCAACCATCCTGCGAGACATAACACAACCTACATATTTGCGGTTAGTGGTTTTTTTAGTATTATTTATTTGTATTTTTTGTACAGTATCTTAGTCAAACACCGTGCATGTAACAAACATACCAAAAGTGTTTTTCTTTATCTTTCGAGTCAGTATTTTTTGCCTTAATATATTACAAAACCCACGAAGACGAAGCGCGAAGTAGCGAACCATGCATACTGAAATCAAGTGAAAAATATACTAAGAATAAGAGAAAACTCATTACAATTTTGCTATTACTTGCGACCAGGCTTTTTGTTAACTAAAGGTTGTTAAATTGTTAACTTACACTTGGAAGAAACGTTTCGTCTTACGACTTCGTAAGACTTCGAAAATCATAAGACGAAAACGTTTCCTCCAAGTGTAAGTTAACAATTTAACAACCTTTAGTTAACAAAAAGTCTGGTCGCAAGTAACAGCAAAAGTGTATTAAGTAATTAACAACCAGCTCGTCATGAACAGCAACAAGATTTCGATATTTAAGAGGAAACTCTCGGCTTTTAAATGATAGACAATATCACATATGATAAAAAAAGTTGATCAAAATAGGTCAAATAATATAGAAATCACAGGATCTTGAATGATATAGATTTTGAAAAAGTTCAACTTTTTGACGTAAATTATAACAATAATAAAGTAAAATATTGTTTTAGTATTAAAATTTAGAAAAGAAACTAACAACAGTGATGTCTGCAAAACTAACCTCAAAAACATTTTAAGCATTACCGAATGTATTCAAGTTATTAAAAAGTAAAGTGCACGCAATTCAAGTAAATACGTAGGACTTGTTATTTGCACAGTGTTTTGGAAAGCGGAATCGGACAGCGACTGTGCAACCATGGCAACACAGACCAGCACGTTTCACTATGAATGCATACAGTAAGCATTTACTATGTGGTAAATCGATTTATGTGGCGTATGAATGATAGCGTGTTTGATTGAAGCGGGCGAGATGACGCTCGTGTACTGCCAGGGTCAGCGTGTAGGCCTAATAGCCGGCCAAAATGTCAGTGTACACTCGAACGTTGAGCTACAATGGTGTGTAAGTGTTCAGTGTTAACTTGTCAGTGTATTGGATATAGACAATGAGGTACGCTAGTATACGTTGAAATCATATTTCATTTTTATGTTTATTTTGTTTCGTTTTCCTGTATGGACATATTTTTCCATAATAATTACTTCTTATTTTCGCACGGTAATTTAGTTCTATAAGCTCCTTTTACACCAACTTGTAAAAATACTTACACAATTATTTACTAAATGAGTTTATTTATATATAAACGTTTTCCCCCTTAAGCAAATGTTGTGCATGATCAGATAGCTTTTATTTATGGTAAGAAATGTGACATAGTATGTATTTTTTTTCATTTTCTTATGTGTTATGTAATGCAAGTTTTTAAAAAGCATCATTTACATATTTAAAAACAGTAACTTACAGATTAATGTACAGAATAGTTGTTTTTACAAGTAGGCTATGACTCTTAAACTTTTGTGACGGTTCTTTGAACACGTAAACTACAATTTTCTTCTTTGTTTACTCATTAGCATAAATATTTACATAGACAGCATTTAAATATTCTAGGAATTAGAATCTGTTCACATTTCACGGCCACATCGATTAGAATTTTCGTTTAACGCTTCGTTAATATTACATTATAATTTTCAACGGTAAACATAACCTCAAATAAATCATAGTTAATTTCACTCAAAGCGCTTTCTTTCACAACCATTGCATTGACGTTACAATTTTGTGTATTTTTTGTTAAAATAAATTTGATCAGCCATTTTATTATAACGCATAAAGAGTAAACAAAATAATATAGTTTTTTCATAATATATAAATAGTTTCATAAATTTAACAAGTGAAAGTTTTAATATAGATTGTATCGTGAATATAACAAAACACCTGCGAATAATGTGCTTTACTAGGCCTCTGAAAAACTACTTAAATGAAATTTTATAGTTTTAACATGTCAAAGTTAATAAATATTAAAGAAATTTTGAAGCCTATCGCTTTTCCATTAGAGTCAAGGAAATCCGTTTCAACGTTTTTGTTATACAGTACAACCAAATTCTGATTAACTTTGATTTTTATCTTTTCATATATGTTTCTCACTTATACATTGTAAACAATAAACAGGTGTTATCAAGTGTCGAAAACTATTAATACTAGTTAAAACTTACATAAATTTCTATGTTAATAACATAACCTCTCTTTACGAATATAATTATTTATAAAATAATTCCTTACCAAAACCTCGCGGTTATTTATTCAATAATTGAATAACCTATTATATATTAAAATATAGAGACAAAGTAACAGATTAGAATAGATTTGGCTATAGAAAACTAAAAAGTAAACTTGGCTTAAGTAAAATGAAACACTTGTATAGAGAGAGATTCAAGCTTACTCTGACATGGAGCGTCGGACATTGTACATGAATAAACATAAAGTTATAGAATGTCATACAATCAAGATAGCAGTGGCGAAAGTGTGCACAATAAAGTTTTCTCTTCATCATGTCGACACAAGTAATAAAGATGAAGCTCCGCAGGTTTCATGTCGGTTTTTATTTTAGCGTTGCTATTACAAACGTCCGTATTGTGGGTACATGTAAATATTAAACCCTTTCTCGATTTTATTGTTACCGTTAATCGAGATTATTTTTTTTTCATAATTAAATCTCTCATAAATGGACACTTTGTAGCTATATTGTAATATACGTTTATAGGAATGTATTAAAATTATATATATAATTAATAAATTAAAAATATTTCAAAAACAAGAATACTTTTAATGAATATATTTATTCAAAGCATTTAGCCGATAAAATAGTACCAGCATCTTCAGGAAAATAATTATCTAATAAAATTATCTAATAAAAATTTAATTTATCGGCGAAAAGCTTTGAATAAATATATTCATTAAAAGTATTCTTGTTTTTGAAATATTTTTAATTCATTAACTATATTACAAGAAAACATATCACCATATTTAATATAATTATATATATATATAAGTAGATTATGCAAATGCAACACTGTTTCGTGTATACACTTATCACTTTCACTTATGTACTTAAACAAGAATCTTACTTGGTATTTATGCATAATAATTACATTATTGTAATTTTCATTCCTGATGATGTTGGTACTGTTTACCAACGAAAAGCTTTGTATATAAATTAATAAATATTCTTGTATTTGAATAACCTATGTTGTTTTAATATATATATATATACATGAACATATTTGTGAATATTCAGTTACAATATTTAGGCTTATTTATTAATTTTTATTAGTCAAAGCTTTTCGTTGGTAAACAGTACCAACATCATCAGAAATGAATAATCCAATAAATTAATAAATAATACTTGTATTTGCATATACTCAGTTATCTTTGATTAATTATTATACCAGAAATCATATTATATATATATTCTTGAATTTTGTAATCCATTACGTTCGATGAACATAGTATAGTAGTAGTATAGTCTCTCGCTCTTCTACTTTTGTTGGGTTCACCTCATCAATGCTGAATGAGATTCTAGCGAAACGTCGGAACTGCGAATTTATGGAGTTCAGAATGAACGGATGTACTCCAGATAGTAACTATTCATCATATATTTCTATCTGTGAAGGAATACGTATCAGCATATATATATATATATATATATATATATATATATATATATATATATATATAAGATGTATATGCGGGTTTTTTGTGTGTTGCTATATTGAGGTTATGTGTCTAATTTTGTAATCAGTGTTTATGGTTTGCGAGGCTTTAGATCAATTTATATTTGAGTAATACACGTGAAAAGGAAATAAGACGAAGTTGAATATAATTTTTTCAAGTATTACACCTTTTTAAATGCTGGTTATAGTATCTGAATAAAATCTTTTGGATAATGTCTGATTCATTAGCATATCAAAACTATATAAACGGATTGTGCATGTGCGTACGCGCGTGTACACTTACATGTAAACAGTGTGAACTTAGTTTCTAAGCTTAAACACTTTCTATTGATCTTCGAACTTAAGTTTACCAGCTTGTGTTGTTGTTTAAAAGTTTAAATTATTCAGGTTTGACTTTCTCAAGGCGAGTGAAAATATCTGTTCTAGCTGATCTGGTTATCGACTCCATTTCATAATCGAAATATTTTTTTATAGATTTAGATTATATCTGAAATTTCAATTAAATTAGACTGAAATATTAAATCTCAATATGGTGGAATTAAAACACGTTAGAATTAGCATACCTTTAACGTTTGAGGTCAGGATTACATATCTTGTTCTGTAAGAAGTCTTAAATTCAATCCCAGTTTAGGGCAAACAATTTTTTTTTCACGCCTACCTATTAAGCGCGTTTTGCTTTAAAATGCACAATAGTTACAGGGTTAGCTTGATAGGTTAAACGTGGTAGGTGGTGTTTATAAGTCTCGAATCTCGTAGTGTTATTTATGGTCATAAAAGGCTAATTTAATTATTTCTTGTAAAAAATAGTTTTCCAAATGATATTTTTCACCCTTTATTTGTATCAAAATTTTATTTGACAGTTTTACTATTCGCAAATAAGTTTGTCTCATTGCCAGTTGCAAGAGTATTTAAACATATTTAAAATGTACTAACTGTTTTGATTAGTTCCAATCCAAGTAATTAACTTTCAGCAAATTCTATATGGTTGAGTTTATTATTTTAAACAAATGGAACCAGTAAATCTGGATAATGTTGGGGGTTTTCCTCTTTTCAATCGTGACATGCCGTGTAGGATAAAACTAGCAGTGACTCTTCCACACACCTATCCCACCTGTATAAGTGAGGGGGGGACGTTCTGCAGTTCCAAAAAAATGTGTAGAAAACCCGTCAAATCTATGGAAAGAAATATTGTTGATAACGAATAAACATTTTGTGAGTAAAATTGTAGGTTTTATGTTTAGCATCGACTTTGAGATTCTGTCATGTAAATCGGACGTTCTCTAACGTAAAATAAATCAAAATGTCTAGTTTGCTTTTAAGAACTAGTTATTTGGAATCTTTCACCTGTTCTCTAAGTAAGTACCACCCTGTACATGTAGTTCAACTTACGTACATTGAGTACTCTTCAATTTGGGAATGTATTTCAATTAAGAACCAATATAATTCATTTTATCTCTTTTTGTCTAGTTTTAAACTTATTTTATAGTGGCATAAAATGACATTTAATTTTTATTTAATTGGCCCTGATGTTTAAATTAGCACTCAGTTATATCAGAATGTCCCAAATCGTGTCCTCTCAGCTACCAACCTTCCCTCAGAAGGTATTTCTGACAGCGCCACTACCCTCTAATACACGCACAATTATATTGTACAACAAAATCTAATTTCACAATTTCCGTAAAATGATTAATGCATAAAATTAAATGTTTGTTCTATAAATGAATTTACCGTTAGAGGTTTCAAAGATACAGTTGCCTATATCGATGTTAATTGTGCTGGTTTTAGAGGCACGAGCGTGTGTTTATCGAACACAATTTGACCTTTCGAAAAAAACTCGCTTCATTTAAGGCTAAGTTCAATGACACCGACGCCGACTACTGGTGATTGTGATGCAATCTTTGAACAGTTATTATCTAATAACCATTGGATTCGGCATAATGTTCCGTCAAGTGCTTTCCAGATAATCTCGGTCATTTCCTCATATCTTTTGTGAACTGTATCCTGCATGGTCATCCCGCAGCGAGTGTGACCAGATCATTGCGAGAAAGAAAGAGAGGGTGAGAGGGAGAGAACGGAGATAAAATGTTTCGCGAATGGATCGAATCCAATGGCCCAGCTTTGTATCGCAGAAAGTTATTGTCTGCTAGTAATTATCCTATAAAGTAATCACTTTCCCGTTTCAGAATGTTGTTTTTACTTTTTAAAGAACAATTACTTAACATAGGAGCCTAATGTGTAATACTTGGCTCTAACTAGGGTTTGATTCTCTAGGGCAGTCATCCTCACTACGCGGCCCGCGGGCCGCATGCGGCCCTTAGACGGTTAGGATTGAAGTCAAAATATTTTATAACTTAAATAAATATTATATTTATTTACTGAGTGTTTTGAAAATCTGTCGTTGTTTTACTAAACTTAATTAATTACTCAAACTACTGAAGTTAAAAACCCCGCCCGCCGTATCTTTGCCTCGGGCTTTACTGACGTTTAGCAAGTAATAGTATCGGCAACACCGCAACGCAACGCAACTTAACGTGTGACGGTGGAGACGTGCAAAAGGTAAGAAAGAAGGCACTGCCATATGTTTGATATGTCGTGAAACTGTACCATTTCGCTTGGTAGAAAATCCATGGGCAATGAAACCAGCTAATGTAGCTCACCTTTCTGTTTTTGGATATGAAGGGATTTGAAAAATGAATTAATCGATCTTCAGAACGATACGGAACTCAAAAGTATGTCTGAAGAAAAGATGAAGAATAAAGCTCACTATGAGTTTCGGAGGGTTGTTGAAAAGGGCAAATTTCCTAACTTACTTGAATGTGCTCAGAAAATATTGTGTGTCTTTTCATCTACATATGTCTGTGAATCTACATTCAGTAAGCTGAAGTTTGTAAAAAACAAGTACAGATCTAGGCTAACAAGTGAGAAAGTTGAGAACATTTTAAGAATTTCAGTTTCTTCCCAACCTGCCAACATAGATGCCATATTAGAGGACTGTGAAAGATTTCGCCCATCAACTTCAAAGAATTAAGTATTAGTAAAGAATTAAAGAATTAGTAAAAAAATACATTTTCAAACTTTTTTATGCGCAAAACAGTTTATTTATGTTGGTAATGTAATAAACGTATGTTATAATCATATTGTTTGTCAGTCATTTAGTGCCTCTTGTACTTGCGGCCCTCAGGAAAATTTTATGCAAAATTTTTGGCTCTCAAAGTATTCCTAGTGAGGACCGCTGCTCTAGGGTCAAACTGTAATGACTTATGACTGATATGAATCGTTTCTTAAACGTGCCAAAATTCCGTGGTTTGAAGACCAGAAGTCAATATGTGATTGGAGATAGTAGAGTTAGAAGAATAAGGTGTGTTGTTATATTTTGGCCGTTATGGACAATGCAAATCCAAGTACAATAATCTTTCCATACCCGCGGTATCGAGACCGCGGATTCCTGTTATCCGCTGACTTTTCCTGTTATCAATAAAACAAATAAACAAGCACCAAATAACTCATGGATCAACAAGTTGACTAAGAGTGGAAGAGTTGGAGGACATGGTGACATACCAAAATGAGATAACCAAACCGCTTGAAGATGAAGATCCTTATGATCATGAATTGAAACCAGGATTTTCCTCCGAAACCATTGATGAGATCCTCCAATTGACAACGCAGCTTGCGGTTCCCGTGTTGAAGACGGAACACGCCTTATGACGTGTTGAAGAGCAGTATGGAAAGGGCCCTTCGGTTTAAAAGAGAACTCTAGGAGCTCATGCTCCGATATGATGGAAGTTCAAAAAGAGTTTGAAAAAAAATAAGAAAGACACTAAGTTTTTTAAGCCATTATAAATGCTGCATACTGTACATATTTGCTAGGTAAAACTACTTAAGCCATTTATGTTGTTTTCCGATTTGTAAATTTCCCTTTAGAACCTAACCCCTATATTTTCGTTCACATAAGGTACAATTATCTGCGGTTTCGCAACCACCCTCCGGAACATATTCTCCGCGGATACGGAGGGATTACTGTACTGAATGTGTGGAACTGTTTCAAACCATTGTAGAAAGACCTTGGTATAAAATTATATTCTCAGAACTTACAGAGACGTATAAATCTCGATCTAAATTACACGTATGGACAGAATACTCCAGATTTGTCCATCAGATCATCATTGAAAAACACACTAAAAAATGGACAGATTTGTTTAAAAATTTTGAAATTTCGTGTTACTAAAAAGTAAGTACTAAATAAATTTTGTGAAACAAGGTTTTAATTACATTTTCAAACTATAAGAAGACCAGTTTACATCTCAAGCATTCGTCTTAATTAAACTCGTTCTGAGAAGAATCAGAAATTTTAAAATATCGAACAGATTAATACCTCAGTACTGATCACAACAGATTCAACCAGTTCTTAAATAGTCAGTTAATTCCAACTCATGTTATCAGTAGATACAACCATAGATGAAATGACCGACAATTTTGCACTCTTTTCATAGATTTTTGTGGTATTCTTAATCCAACAAGAAATAACCAATTTTATACACTAGCTAGACTCACATACGGCTTTCAGTTCATAATACAGTACATTTTAAAATAACTCTAAAATGTTTTATGCTAATACGACAATAATGACTTCTTACATTCCATCATCCTGAGGACAAATCTGCATGGTATTCAAGGAATATATCATGACTAGCAACACGCTTCAATCGCAGATTATTACTCTAAACTTACACAATTTATTCTCAGGGTGAATCTACCTGAGGGCTGAAAAGGGACACAACTCAGCTGCCACTATTCTCTTCCTTTAAGATAAAAATACCAAGTAATTTCATCTCAATTTCTTGAAAGGTTTATGGTGAACAGAATGTTATCAATGCTACAGTTACAATCCTTATACATTCAGATTTCTCAGTTTGAGTGTATACATCGTAGTGGCTGGAAGTCGTAACCACGTGATCTCTATCGAGACGAAAACACGTCTTCATTATACTTTTGACTTTTGACCAGATAATGATCGTAGGTTCCTTTGAGTCGTGAAAACGCTTTCTCACATGGAGGCACTTCATCCTTATACTTGAGCTTCTTGAAAAGATGACGATCGTAGTTGCAGTAAGTCGTGAAGAAACGACTTCTAACGAGACGGCAAGTCATTTTTAATTTGAGATTCTTGAAGGATGACATTCGCTGGTGAAGCTAGTTGTAACAATACGATGTCTATGGAGTCGAGACGTCTTTCCTTATTCGTGGAATAGGAATTAATCACAATAAAAACTCAATAACTAAAACTTCTTCATAAAATCAATTGACTGACTATTAAATTAACGCCTCATGTACGTTTCGGTTTATAGGTGTAACCGTCTTCATAAGTTCTAGCTAAAATAATATACATAGGCCTATATTCTTAAATAACATATCTTCCATCTCTCAGCGTCTACAAATTAACTCAACCAATTAATTACGTATTAATACTGCATTGACGTTAACCTCTAAAAGAGCCGTTACACTAAACAAGTAATATACTCGTACAATATTTTGTAAAAGTCAATTCTTACTTAAGTCAAAAAAGAAAATATTTATATGTTTATTATTATTTTATAACTGCAATTAATATAAATATGTATATATATATATATATATATATATATATATATATATATATATATATATATATATTCAGAATAACAATATTAAGTGGCAAATTATAAAGCTAATTTCCTTGCAGTTTTCCATTTTCCAATTTATATGTGGTGTTGGACTATTATTTTTGTCTATTACTATTTATACGCTTTCTTTTTTTTTCGTCGCTTGCATTGTGTTGTAGTTTCTTTTCGCTTTCCTTTCGCATTGTCCATTTGTAAAGCAAGGTTCGATGGCGTTAATGCAGTTTGTTTGTTTTTTTTATTCGTTTCATTTATTTTTAATCCTAGTACATTATTTATGATATTGTGTGGTAACCATGGCAACAATATGAGGCTGTACAGTGAAGGCTTCGACGACAACCAGATGTAGGTAAAAGAAAAACTGATATATAACTTTTGAGAAATACATTTCTAGTTATGGAAAAGTTGGTTCAGTGCCAAAGCGCTAGACTTCGAATATGAAGATACTCAGTTCGAATCCGACCTAGACTCCCCAAATTTTTATAATTATTTATTGAATAAATATTTGAAGAAACTGTATTAACATCAGTTGTCATCCACTATAGGTTTACAATAATGTATTTGAACTCGATTGGATGAATAAAAACGTATTCTATTACGTTTAAAAATTTGTACAAGATACATATCAGAGGAGTGTGAGCTAATAGAAGACATTTACAAAAAAAATTAAAATGTTGGGATTTTTTTAATTAAAAATTGAACTTTAACTTAAAATATATTGTGATTACACTTTATTAGTAATTATTAAGATCTACACCATGTTGGTAGGTGATTCGTTTAGTCATTTATTAGAGGGGTGAAGGGGGGGGGGAGTTTATGCATGTAAGAAATGTGTATATTTTTTTACTTTGTACTACTGAAGATGGATATCTCGTAACGAAATGTATATAAAGGGTTAATTTATAGTGAGTAAATTAATTTTGTAATAATATTGTGGTTTTGGTTTTTATTGTATTAATTTTACGTCCACTCTTGACTAGAGATTGTTATCCAGATATAGTAAATGCTCTACATTCTACATATATAACAAGCCAATACTGTTGCAAGTCTCTGTTAATTGTAAACCTCTCTTTCTGTAATTTATCTCGCACATTTTGGACGGTCGTAAAGTAGGTCGGTTTTACAGCCTGCCTGTGTGACCCTTGTACATGTCCGCCAGATAGCTTTGATTAAACAGAAGATTAATAGCGTCGAAAGCTTTTTGTTTTATGGATTTGGGGAACAGGCAGATATTATAGACTATCACCGGCCTTGTGATCTCTTGGTTATCGAAAAAGAGCGATAACCAATAGATAAAACCCATGCCCTGCTAGACAAAAGAAGATAATAAGTAGGCCTACTTAGTAGTAAGTTAATAAGTTAATAATTTGTCAGTAGGGCGGATGTGAAAATGTTTTGTAATAAGCATATAAAATTATTAGTTAAGTACAATTTCTTAAATTCTCAACACGGTCTCTTTTCCCATGATAAAGGAATTAAAAGCCTTTATAAAATGAAAAGTTGTTTGCTTGGTTTTATATCCGTACAGGGTTAGATTAAAAACCAGGTGGTTTTTGTATTTTGTGTACCTAACTTTTTTCCTAGTCTTTTCAAGAGTTAGTAGGCACAATAGTTATTACCAGTTAAATATTGTTTAAACCACTCTACCCATTTAAGGTTGCACTTTTTTCAACAACGGGATTTGAATATTTTTTTGGGCTACTTTACTCTCAATTTAAGTACTTTTTTAACTTACAGGTTTGAAGTACCTTTAATTTTTTTATATTTATTTTGTCTCCATCTGTGTCTGCCAGTCTCTCTTTATCTATTTATAGTTAATCGGGTCTGGATAGTGTAATCTTTTCAACCTAGTAAGATAAAAGCACTAATACAGATGACAAAGAAATTGACAAGGAAGTAAAAATAAAAAGGAGGTCATGTATATTCCTGTCATGGTAATTACGATTGCCTATTTATGTAAACCTAATTTTGTAAAGGATTTTTACGAAATTGTTTCCAATTTCGGTACTGTTTTCGTTCTTCTGAGTCACCTTCCTCTTTTTGCCTCCTTTTCTGTCAGGTTGGCTTAGTCTGAATAAAACTGTAATAGGACTGAGACTGGTGCGAAGAAGGGAGGCTGGGTTGCCAGTTGGAACACTTGCCACTCACAGCCTCTAGGTAATTAAATAGAATAATTTAATTAGTAAGAACCAATAGCCTTCTCTACAGTAATTTTTAATAAACAAGTTACTTTAAACTATTGTTATTAATAGATTATAAACATAATCTTTGGTTATATATTGTAAACTATTATTCTATATTTCAAAATTATTTTTTATTTCGATGCATAAAAATCGTATCCTTAAGTAATATTAAGGGCTACTATAGTTTTAAAAAAATATAGTCGATGCTTTTAAATTTACCAGAAATTGAGAATTAAAAAGTTAACTTTAATAATTTTACACACTTTACCAAAGCTCCACAATGATCTGACTGCTTGAAATCGTTAACTAATGGCCTCTCCCCGGACAGACCTGCTATTCTCCCAAACTGGACGAGCCTCTAACCCTCTAGCCGCTTTCACTTTCGTTGAAACCAATTCCTGTTTTATTCATAATGAATCGGATTTTTTTTCGTAATACAGTATATAGTTTGATATTCCAGTAACCTAGTATGCGTTCTTCGTTTTTAAACGCTTAAAATTAATACAATCAAAACACCATCATACACACACACACACACACACACACACACACACACACACACACACACACACACACACACACACACACACTCACACACACACACACACACAACACACACACACACACACACACACACTCACACACACACACACACACATACATACATACACACACATACACACACACATACACACACACACACACACACACACACACACTCACACACACACACACACACACACACACACACACACACACACACACACACACACACACACACACACACACACACACACACACACACACACACACACACACACACACACACATACATACACACACACACACACACACACACTCACACACACACACACACACACACACACACACACACACACACACACACACACACACACACACACACACACACACACACACACACACACACACACACACACACACACACACACACACACACACACATACATACATACACACACACACACACACACACACACACACACACGCCACACACACACACACACACACACACATACACACACACATACACACACACATACACACACATACACACACACACACACACACACACACACACACACACACACACACACACACACACACACACACACACACACACACATACACACACACCCACACACATACACACACACACACACACACACACAAATTATATGTCTTTTTTGAAATAATACGTGGCATTAGTACGTGTTACATAGCCTGCCTTTGACTGGATTAAGAGCAGCCAGGTGTGATCTACAGTTTCTTCTCATTCCCAGTAACAAAAGATCATTATATAACATTTTCCTATAATTAGCCTTTCCTAATTACTATCTGCTCTTTCCTTTCCTTCTTCCTACACGTGAGTAACAGGTAGAAACTTCACTATAACTACGATAGCTTTACTTCAGCTTCAGGTGTGAGACCCTCCTGTTTCTGCTGTGAATCAATGATCACTGTTGTGAGTCAATCTCTACATCCCAGACTAGATATTTGTGTCCTCAACCCGTAACAATCCTCTTACATTCGCAATTATCATCTCTACCATTCATAGACGACGATAAAATGTTCGATCGTCGAAAACCATGTTTTGCGACGACTCACCTTTATCCTATTGCAAACCCTTTTCTATGTATACGTTCTGTGCCTCTTTCTTGACTATAACATACACTGAAGGCATTGAAAGCCCATATGCAAACCTATTCGTTACTACAGTCCTCTGTAGATAAAGTAAACATTACACATCCGGACATGGAAGTATCACGTTAGGATTTATATATTTGTATTGGTTCTGCTTTCCGGGCCGTTGCAACACGTTCGTGGTTGTCGCAGTGAATGTATTTGTTTTGATAATTACGTGACATTCTGCGACAGATAATGCACGGGTTTAATCCAATTTTTATTTTTAGACGCGTACTTGAACACGCTAAGTACAGCGCAGTTAAACGGAAGCTAGCAATAAGCGTTTAAACGTATTTGTTTTAAGTTATGATGTCAAATTTATCTCCAACTTTTAAGAGAATCATTATTTTAAACAACAGTTTGTTAAAAATGCGTTGAATTTTATTGGTAAAAAATTCTTTTTAAAATATATAAAATAAAATATTAGTTGAAAAAATTGTTAAATGTTTTAATTATACTAGTATTATGCTACGTAAAAAGTGTAAAATATTTAAAAAAATGTCTGGGGATCCATGTAAAAAATTTAACGTCCTCATGCTTTTAAAAGCGTATTACTACAAGCATTAAAACACATAAAACTATATAAAATAACTTCAGTAATAGTAGGACAATGCGGAGATTCGGTTTAATGACTTAATGCCCTTCCCCAATATCCCACACGACACGTTAAATCTAATAGCTTTTATATGTCAAAAAAACGTTTTTATGTGATATTAATACTGTAACATTTAAGGCCATTTCTGGTAGCTAGGGCATTACCTAAGTTGACTGTAAATAATAACTTTTGTGAGATAGTTAATCCCTTGGTTATCCTGCGTAAAACAAATTATAAATTAAAGTGGAATAAAGAGTAAATTAATAAACCATTTTTATTCCATTAAATTCAATTTGCCCATATTAACAAATTGAGGTCTTCGTAATATGTTATTTAAATATAAGTTCTGCAAGACTTGAAAAAATTTCAATTAAAATATGAATAGTTATAAAAACGTTTCGAAAATGATTACTTATAAGTGAAGTTGTAACGGGAAGGACTGTAGTCAGAGACCGGCAACCTTGCATACTTTTGGGTTTAACTAGCATCAAGGCCATATGTTTTACGATTTTTATAAATTATACTAATTATTATTCACTGTATTGCTATTATAGCCAAATACCGATAATTCTTTCAAATTAGTGCAATTACTTCCGCGAATTACCGATTCCGCTAGTTATTCGCAAAATGTTTTTTATCACTACACTACCGCGACTTACCTGCTAAGCGCATTATAGCAATTGATTATATTTACGTTGTTGTAATATTTATGATGCTTAATTATTGATCTTAAGTTAGTCAAAATAATGGTTATGCCTATATGTCTTTTTGTCAATTCCTTCTATTAGTTCACCCTCTCCCTATATTTATATCTTGTTCAAATTTTCAATCCTTAATAAAATACTTTTTAATCGTCCACTCAGGCTCAAATACGTTCTTTTAAACTTGTAGTGGATGGCACTTAATACAGTTCTTCCAAATAATATTTTATTAATTAAATTTAATAGTGAATTAATTTTAGTTTTAAATTGTAAGAAAAACTTTTCACATAAGGGGCAAGGTATGCAATATAGTTATTTCGTCCTATTTGGGGTAAAATAAGTGAAAACATAATTTTATAAAACAGCTGATTTTATGTTATATAAAACATAAACATAACCATTTTTTATAGGTCCGGGGTCTCCAACCTACGGTCTGCGGGCCACATCCTGTCCTCGAACAGATTTTTCCCAACCCGCGGAAAGCTAGCATACTGAAAAAAAATTTGGTAAAATATTTACTTTTAAGCATTTTTTCCGATAAATATGAGTTACCTCGTCTCTCAATTGCTATTTCTTTTCTCTATAAGTGAAAAGTAAACTAGCTGTAAGCAAGTAAAATACTAAGCAAGAAAATCTCAAAAACCACCACTGAGTTCTTGATTAGAAAAAACGTCCTTGGTGTATTTTAGACTTTTAGCCCTGAAATATTGCCGGCCCGTCTATCCTCCAAATGTTTTCGATGTGGCCCTTAAGTAAAAAAGGTTGGAGCCTCCTGTTATAGGTTATAAGGTAGAACATCTGTTTTAACGCGTAGGCTATGTTACGTCATTTATATTAGTTGTAATTATTTAATAAAAAGTAACTAAAATAAATTTTTTTCTTTGTTGACCTGAGTAGGAATTGATTTACAAAACGTTTTTTATATTACTTGTATATAGTTTGATTTACTGGGATTTAAACTGATTAATGTATTTTTACCGACGCCATCTTGCTTCTCTGTAGGTTACTATTAACTCATGCATATTAGTTTCAACGTAATTAGGCCTATAGTTCTTTATAAGTAAGATACAGAAGCTGTAAAATACGAAAAATTATTTGAATTTCCTTCAACAATTATGTTAGTCTATAATTAATAAAGTTCAATACGATTAATATTTCTAGTTAATTAAACATAATTGTCAAAACGTTAATAGCCTAATTTGTAAACCTAAAAAAACGTAATGAGATAATTGAACTTTTTAATATTGAGCTTGTCGTTAGTTACACACGTCATAAAATTTGTAATTGTTCACTAATCAGTCTCGATCGAGACATTTACTCAATATTTTTAATTTGTGAAAGGTTTTCTCACGTGCGTATTTATGTAGTCCGATTAATTGTGAGCATGCCTGCTGATAACGTTCTCATTTCTGGGAAACACTCAGGAAGACTCGAGTAAAATGTTGTTTTGTTGTTCTCGAATGTAACTCGATTTGCAAATGTTCTTCAATATTAAGTATTGGTAAATACACAACGACGTTGCCAAAAGTCTCACGACTTAAGTGCGTGACTATCGACAATAGACTAATTGACTTATGAATAGGGATGGGTCGATTCCTAAAATTTTCGATTCCGATTCCGATTCCGATTCTAAAATTTTCCTTTCGATTCTCGATTCTTTCAAGTTATATTAGCTTACATGCTAGTTCTCTAATAATTAATTTAGTTAACATCTTGGTCATATGGCAAAACCTTTTAAAAGTTCTGTTTTAATGTAATAGGCTACACAAAACCTTCAACCGTGAGAGTGATATCTGTCTATAATATAATTTATTAAGAAGTTTCGGAGAAATAATACAGTGTTTCTGTTATCCGTCTATTCGCTCAACCGTCATGGCCACGGTTCCGACGGTGACGGTTAATCGAGTTTTTGTACTTTTTTGTATTTTGTTCTGACATTTAGTGTGTGAGAGAGAGAGAGAGAGAGAGAGAGAGAGAGAGAGAGACGAGCGATGTCAAACGACCAGAAATGGTCACGATCTTGATTGCTGTTGCTTCATAAATAATAATATTTTCGTTTACTTTAATCATTTAATTCATTCAAATCAACTAATACATAAATAAGACATAGTTGGTAATTAATTATTTTTCCACACAAATATAATAAATTTTGGTAATAAATTTTGTTTGGTAATAAATTACTCCACATGCATATTTTAATAGTTAACAAAATAGGAATCGGAATCGACGCTTTTATGATGAAGAATCGAGTATCGACGATTCCTCGATACCACCTAGAATCGACGATTCCTGGAATCGAGAATCGGAATCGGCCCATCCCTACTTATGAATAATTCTTACTAGTCGTTAGTGTAGCAAGAGTTATGGATGGAACAAGAATAGGCTTGTAGCGCCAGAAAGTCCAGCTGGGCTTGAGGGTCACGCGTTCATTCTTATCTCCCGCCTAGCAAAATTATAATTCAGCACTTGAGCACTTGCTTCAGAAGCTATATGCCATTGTGCTGTGTTTTTTATGTGCACAATGAGTGTAAGAGAGGAAATGTAGATTAACGCGTGTTACTCTCAAGGCCCTTCTGCTCACTTTATTTCAAGTTTCTACCACTTTACCAACCGCCATGTACAGTATTTAATATAAAATAAAATACCAAGAGAGGATGCAGTTAAAACCGCCCTGGCATTATACGTGATAATATTGTATTGGTTAAATGATATTGCTGTTGCACCTACTTCATATGACATGGGCCGCTTATTGCTGTCACTATCAAATATATTACAGATGCGTTAGAGAGCTATAGTGAGAGAGCAGTGGGTTGCCGGACATTGCTACATCTACAGCAGGGGTCCTCACTAGGAATACTTTGAGAGCCAAACATTTTGCATAAAATTTTCCTGAGAGCAGCAAGTACAAGAGGCACTAAATAACTGACAAACAATATGATTATAACATACGTTTATTACATTACCAACATAAATAAACTGTTTTGCGCATAAAAAAGTTTGAAAATGTCTTTTTTTTACTAAATTAATTCTTTGAAGTTGATGGGCGAAATCTTTCACAGTCCTCTAATATGGCATCTATGTTGGCAGGTTGGGAAGAAACTGAAATTCTTAAAATGTTCTCAACATTCTCACTTGTTAGCCTAGATCTGTACTTGTTTTTTACAAACTTCAGCTTACTGAATGTAGATTCACAGACATAAGTAGATGAAAAAACACACAATATTTCCTGAGCACATTCAAGTAAGTTAGGAAATTTGTCCTTTTCAACAACCCTCCGAAACTCATAGTGAGCTTTATTCTTCATCTTTTCTTCAAAAATACTTTTGAGTTCCGTATCGTTGTGAAGATCGATTAATTCATTTTTCAAATCCCTTCATATCAAAAAACAGAAAGATGAGCTACATTAGCTGGTTTCATTGCCCATGGATTTTCTACCAAGCGAAATGGTACAGTTTCACGACATATCAAACATATGGCAGTCCCTTCTTTCTTACCTTTTGCACGTCTCCACCCTCACACGTTAAGTTTCGTTGCGTTGCGGTGTTGCCGATACTATTGCTTGCTAAACGTCAGTAAAGCCCCAGGCAAAGATACAGCGGGCGGGGTTTTTAACTTCAGTAGTTTGAGTAATTAATTAAGTTTAGTAAAACAACGACAGATTTTCAAAACACTCAGTAAATAAATATAATATTTATTTAAGTTATAGAATATTTTGACTTCAATCCTAACCGTCTAAGGGCCGCAAAAAATCGTCCCAAGGGCCGCGTAGTGAGGATGCCTGGGTTAGAACATCAAAGCCTCACAATGTTTCCGTAGCTTTAGAATCAATGAAACGAACCACTGCTAAACATCATACACACAGGAATATAGATAGGTATGAGATATTTTCCTTGCTCTTTTGCCCGTAAATAATTTTCGCTCTTCCGAAAACCTGATAAAAAGTATTACAAAGCTCAAAGAAGTATAGTTCTGGCTGTTCAAAATGGTTGACGTTTAAAATGCTCGTATCTCATTCCCGTATCTATTTAAGTTATAGAATATTTTGACTTCAATCCTAACCGTCTAAGGGCCGCAAAAAATCGTCCCGAGGGCCGCATGCGGCCCGCGGGCCGCGTAGTGAGGATGCCTGATCTACAGTGTGGTCAGCAGGCACTTTTTCAAACCAAATCTGTTCTATGTATTACGTTGATTTTTGGCAAAATTATATAAACATTTAAAGTAAATCTTTGCCTTCAATTGGAGAAAACGTACACCTTGCTTCTTATAATGAAATTGCGTATATAGTTCTTACGTTTCTGATATCTGAGTTTCTTGTTGAGGGAACTGGATCCCCTCACCATGGACATTTTGTTTATATTCAGTTACACCCCATGATATTGTGAGTGTCCAGATGTCCCTGATCTACATTGTGGATGTTAACAAATATATTGTTTTCAATAACTACAGAACCGAAATTGTTACTTGTTGTATGTTACATTAAGGATTTTTTACAGCTAGACGTTTAAATGCTTTCTATATATTGAACTGCTAACTGGCAAATAATTTTTTTCATGTGTACAACTAAAATAACCTTGCCTCTCCTGTAAGGAAAATAAGATGGTGTCCTGTAAATCGCGCCCTGTGAAAATCTCGCCCCGTACGTCCGCACGCAGTGTAAATCGCGCCCAGCAGGTCCTCACTTCACCTGTCAAGTTTATCCAAAATAAACTGATTCCCATCACACTTTATCCAGGCTTTGGACTGGCTAAATGACAAGTGCAAGGTATTGTCATTTAGGCGTGTTTAAAATCAGCTTTAAGCTTTGTCAGTTTTTGGTCATTTTTATTGCAATATTTGTATTTTTTATATTTTAATAGTTATTAATTTTGGTTCATTTCAATAGTTATTCAATTTACTGTTATTTACACTATATACATTTTGCATGGGCGTGAACTCATTGTTAGTCCAATCACTCAAGCTTTTGTAGGAACGATACTGATTTCAAACATAAGACAATGTCCCCATCTTCTTCCTACTTCTTGATTATTTTCTCAGCCTTTCGTCTAGTTGCATGTAGGTTGTTTTTCTTCGTTTTCCTTCCGTACTCAACTCTATCCTCATTAACGAGCATGCTGAATTTTCTGCCTCTCTCTTCATACATTGGGTTACATTTCTGATTTTAGAATGCGGTTTTCCAAGTGTGTTATTAATACTACTGTGCCAACCTTCTACGGCGTTAGTCGTACGATGGCGGCGTCTGTAGCAATTCCAAAGGCTAACCGGCACTTCTTCATTTTCCACCCATATCTCTACAAAGTAGTCGAAAGATTCTGACAGCTTTGTGACATTAGGTGCTTGTGAATGTATCTGGAGCCAGCCATCAATCATATCTTCGGGCCGAAGAAACGCTCGGTTCAGGTAGACAGGGCGCGATTTACACAGATTTTTGTTTGTGGGTGCGATTTACCCAGATTTTTGTTTGTGGGCGCGATTTACCCAGATTTTTGTTTGTGGGCGCGATTTACCCAGATTTTTGTTTGTGGGTGCGATTTACCCAGATTTTTGTTTGTGGGCGCGATTTACCCAGATTTTTGTTTGTGGGCGCGATTTACCCAGATTTTTGTTTGTGGGCGCGATTTACCCAGATTTTTGTTTGTGGGCGCGATTTACCCAGATTTTTGTTTGTGGGCGCGATTTACCCAGATTTTTGTTTGTGGGCGCGATTTACCCAGATTTTTGTTTGTGGGCGCGATTTACCCAGATTTTTGTTTGTGGGTGCGATTTACCCAGATTTTTGTTTGTGGGTGCGATTTACCCAGATTTTTACTTGGGCGCGATTTTCACAGGGCGCTATTTTCAGGCATTCAATAAGATTACTTCAGGAAAATGAACTTGTACACATTAGACACGATTAATTGAACTTCACAGAAATATTCCGTCCTCATTTACGTTAACGTATTGATAGACTAAACAGGCAGAGGGATTTAAAACTATTCCCATTTGTACCTAGATACGTTTACACCGTAAACAGTTACTGAAGGAATTTTATTTACAAAAGCAACAGATGTTTGTCTTCACTATTGAGCTCTATCCATCTTTTGTTCTCGTCACGTTCCTAAGCCTTTCTTCATGAGTGTTTATTAATAGCTCCAAGAAACCTTATTAGCTACGCTCAATCTTCTTAATTTTTTTAAATAAAGATTACTTTGAAATAATAAAATTTGAATTTTACTTAGCAGAGTTAAAAATTACAATGAATGTGGGCAATTAAAATTTTTTTTAATCTGTAGAAGAGCGAAAGAAACTAATTCTTCTGGAGCGGGTTAACACAAAAACAGCTCCCTTTACTGTGGACTGCATTTATCCATTTGTGTTTTCAATTGAAAGGAATTTGATATAGGTATCTGAAGTTCAGAGTGTATATTTACAAAACTATGAATTCGCAATAAACCTTGATTTGCATTGCAAAATATGTTGTAATGTAGAATTATTTTCGTACTAATAAGACCTCACAGCACTCTACTTTCTCTATCAGCTTTCCTACTTTTGACATTGTATATTCACCAAACAAAACAGCTTTTGAAATAGTTTGTATCGTAGCTTTATATGAAAGGAGGAAATATGGTCCTTCAAAAAAGTAAGGATTGAAGTAGACAAACTATGAAAACGAAATATGGTGTTTCATAAAATTGATGATGTTGTACTGGATGGATCGTCTGACAAATGAGAAACTGGCAAGGATTGAATGAAACGAACTATAAGGAGGAAATGTGGAGCTTCGTAAAAGTGATGACGTTGTACTGGATGGAACTTCTGACAAAAGACTAGTGGCTGGCTAGGATTGATGTAGTACGAATCAGAAAATGGAAGACATTGTTGCTATATGTAACTTGCGTACAGTAGGAAAAGATGACAATGGACTGGTTGCATTCTGAACAGAAACAATCGTAAAATTGTCGATCGAAATTGATAATTAATTCGGCTTTTTCCTTTACCTTCTATGGAATACGGTAAGATTGGGTTGATAAAAGAATGTAAAACCAATACTAAATGTTAAAGGTACAAATTGTAGATTAAGTAGGACTGTGTAATACGGTAAAGATTTCAGCTGGAGAGTTGTATTAGGCCAGTATTTCTCCGAAACCATTTTTAAGGAGTATTGGTTGGGTAAGACAAATGAAAGGTTTGGGGTAAGGGATCCTTCGCGTGTCCTTCCCCATGACTTACAGGTGCTCTTGCACCACACATTCGCTAGGAGAACCCCATGACTTACAGGTGCTCTTACACCATACATTCACTAGGAGAACCCCATGACTTACAGGTGCTCTTACACCACACATTCGCTAGGAGAACCCCATGACTTACAGGTGCTCTTGCACCACACATTCGCTAGGAGAACCCCATGACTTAAAGGTGCTCTTACACCACACATTCACTAGGAGAACCCCATGACTTACAGGTGCTCTTACACCACACATTCCGTAGGAGAACCCCATGACTTACAGGTGCTCTTACACCATACATTCACTAGGAGAACCCCATGACTTACAGGTGCTCTTACACTACACATTCACTAGGAGAACCCCATGACTTACAGGTGCGCTTACACCACACATTCACTATGAGAACCCCATGACTTACAGGTGCTCTTACACCACACATTCCCTAGGAGAACCCCATGACTTACAGGTGCTCTTACACCATACATTCACTAGGAGAACCCCATGACTTAGAGGTGGTCTTACACTACACATTCACTAGGAGAACCCTATGACTTACAGGTGCTCTTACACCACACATTCGCTAGGAGAACCCCATGACTTACAGGTGCTCTTGCACCACACATTCGCTAGGAGAACCCCATGACTTAAAGGTGCTCTTACACCACACATTCACTAGGAGAACCCCATGACTTACAGGTGCTCTTACACCACACATTCCGTAGGAGAACCCCATGACTTACAGGTGCTCTTACACCATACATTCACTAGGAGAACCCCATGACTTACAGGTGCTCTTACACTACACATTCACTAGGAGAACCCCATGACTTACAGGTGCGCTTACACCACACATTCGCTAGGAGAACCCCATGACTTACAGGTGCTCTTGCACCATACATACGCTAGGAGAACCCCATGATTTACAAGTGCTCTTACACCATACATTCACTAGGAGAACGCCATGACTTACAGGTGCTCTTACATCACATATTCGCTAGGAGAACCCCATGACTTACAGGTGCTCTTACACCACACACACATTCGCTAGGAGAACCCCATGACTTACAGGTGCTCTTACACCATACATTCACTAGGAGAACCCCATGACTTACAGGTGCTCTTACACCACACATTCGCTAGGAGAACCCCATGACTTACAGGTGCTCTTACACCACACACTCGCTAGGAGAACCCCATGACTTACAGGTGCTCTTGCACCACACATTCGCTAGGAGAACCCCATGACTTACAGGTGCTCTTACACCACACATTCCCTAGGAGAACCCCATGACTTACAGGTGCACTTACACCATACATTCACTAGGAGAACCCCATGACTTACAGGTGCTCTTACACCACACATTCGCTAGACAAACCCCATGACTTACAGGTGCTCTTACACCACACATTCGCTAGGAGAACCCCATGACCTACAGGTGCTCTTACACCACACATTCACTAGGAGAACCCCATGACTTACAGGTGCTCTTGCACCACACATTCGCTAGGAGAACCCCATGACTTAAAGGTGCTCTTACACCACACATTCACTAGGATAACCCCATGACTTACAGGTGCTCTTACACCACACATTCCCTAGGAGAACCCCATGGCTTACAGGTGCTCTTACACCATACATTCACTAGGAGAACCCCATGACTTAGAGGTGTTCTTACACTACACATTCACTAGGAGAACCCCGTGACTTACAGGTGCGCTTACACCACACATTCGCTAGGAGAACCCCATGACTTACAGGTGCTCTTACACCACACATTCGCTAGGAGAACCCCATGACTTACATTTGCTCTTGCACCACACATTCGCTAGGAGAACCCCATGACTTACAGGTGCTCTTACACCACACATTCACTAGGAGAACCCCATGACTTAAAGGTGCTCTTACACCACACATTCCCTAGGAGAACCCCATGACTTACAGGTGCTCTTACACCACACATTCCCTAGGAGAACCCCATGACTTACAGGTGCTCTTACACCATACATTCACTAGGAGAACCCCATGACTTAGAGGTGCTCTTACACTACACATTCACTAGGAGAACCCTATGACTTACAGGTGCGCTTACACCACACATTCGCTAGGAGAACCCCATGACTTACAGGTGCTCTTACACCACACATTCGCTAGGAGAACCCCATGACTTAAAGGTGCTCTTACACCACACATTCACTAGGAGAACCCCATGACTTACAGGTGCTCTTACACCACACATTCCCTAGGAGAACCCCATGACTTACAGGTGCTCTTACACCATACATTCACTAGGAGAACCCCATGACTTACAGGTGCTCTTACATCACACATTCGCTAGGAGAACCCCATGACTTACAGGTGCTCTTACACCACACACACATTCGCTAGGAGAACCCCATGACTTACAGGTGCTCTTACACCATACATTCACTAGGAGAACCCCATGACTTACAGGTGCTCTTACACCACACATTCGCTAGGAGAACCCCATGACTTACAGGTGCTCTTACACCACACACTCGCTAGGAGAACCCCATGACTTACAGGTGCTCTTGCACCACACATTCGCTAGGAGAACCCCATGACTTAAAGGTGCTCTTACACCACACATTCACTAGGAGAACCCCATGACTTACAGGTGCTCTTACACCACACATTCCCTAGGAGATCCCCATGACTTACAGGTGCTCTTACACCATACATTCACTAGGAGAACCCCATGACTTACAGGTGCTCTTACACCACACATTCACTAGGAGAACCCCATGACTTACAGGTGCTCTTGCACCACACATTCGCTAGGAGAACCCCATGACTTAAAGGTGCTCTTACACCACACATTCACTAGGATAACCCCATGACTTACAGGTGCTCTTACACCACACATTCCCTAGGAGAACTCCATGACTTACAGGTGCTCTTACACCATACATTCACTAGGAGAACCCCATGACTTAGAGGTGTTCTTACACTACACATTCACTAGGAGAACCCCATGACTTACAGGTGCGCTTACACCACACATTCGCTAGGAGAACCCCATGACTTACAGGTGCTCTTTCACCACACATTCGCTAGGAGAACCCCATGACTTACAGGTGCTCTTGCACCACACATTCGCTAGGAGAACCCCATGACTTACAGGTGCTCTTACACCACACATTCACTAGGAGAACCCCATGACTTAAAGGTGCTCTTACACCACACATTCACTATGAGAACCCCATGACTTACAGGTGCTCTTACACCACACATTCCCTAGGAGAACCCCATGACTTACAGGTGCTCTTACACCATACATTCACTAGGAGAACCCCATGACTTAGAGGTGGTCTTACACTACACATTCACTAGGAGAACCCTATGACTTACAGGTGCACTTACACCACACATTCGCTAGGAGAACCCCATGACTTACAGGTGCTCTTACACCACACATTCGCTAGGAGAACCCCATGACTTAAAGGTGCTCTTACACCACACATTCACTAGGAGAACCCCATGACTTACAGGTGCTCTTGCACCACACATTCGCTAGGAGAACCCCATGACTTACAGGTGCTCTTACACCATACATTCACTAGGAGAACCCCATGACTTACAGGTGCTCTTACACCACACATTCCCTAGGAGAACCCCATGACTTACAGGTGCTCTTACACCATACATTCACTAGGAGAACCCCATGACTTACAGGTGCTCTTACACCACACATTCGCTAGAAAAACCCCATGACTTACAGGTGCTCTTACACCACACATTCGCTAGGAGAACCCCATGACCTACAGGTGCTCTTACACCACACATTCACTAGGAGAACCCCATGACTTACAGGTGCTCTTGCACCACACATTCGCTAGGAGAACCCCATGACTTAAAGGTGCTCTTACACCACACATTCACTAGGATAACCCCATGACTTACAGGTGCTCTTACACCACACATTCCCTAGGAGAACCCCATGGCTTACAGGTGCTCTTACACCATACATTCACTAGGAGAACCCCATGACTTAGAGGTGTTCTTACACTACACATTCACTAGGAGAACCCCGTGACTTACAGGTGCGCTTACACCACACATTCGCTAGGAGAACCCCATGACTTACAGGTGCTCTTACACCACACATTCGCTAGGAGAACCCCATGACTTACAGGTGCTCTTGCACCACACATTCGCTAGGAGAACCCCATGATTTACAGGTGCTCTTACACCACACATTCACTAGGAGAACCCCATGACTTAAAGGTGCTCTTACACCACACATTCCCTAGGAGAACCCCATGACTTACAGGTGCTCTTACACCACACATTCCCTAGGAGAACCCCATGACTTACAGGTGCTCTTACACCATACATTCACTAGGAGAACCCCATGACTTAGAGGTGCTCTTACACTACACATTCACTAGGAGAACCCTATGACTTACAGGTGCGCTTACACCACACATTCGCTAGGAGAACCCCATGACTTACAGGTGCTCTTACACCACACATTCGCTAGGAGAACCCCATGACTTAAAGGTGCTCTTACACCACACATTCACTAGGAGAACCCCATGACTTACAGGTGCTCTTACACCACACATTCCCTAGGAGAACCCCATGACTTACAGGTGCTCTTACACCATACATTCACTAGGAGAACCCCATGACTTACAGGTGCTCTTACATCACACATTCGCTAGGAGAACCCCATGACTTACACGTGCTCTTACACCACACACACATTCGCTAGGAGAACCCCATGACTTACAGGTGCTCTTACACCATACATTCACTAGGAGAACCCCATGACTTACAGGTGCTCTCACACCACACATTCGCTAGGAGAACCCCATGACTTACAGGTGCTCTTACACCACACACTCGCTAGGAGAACCCCATGACTTACAGGTGCTCTTGCACCACACATTCGCTAGGAGAACCCCATGACTTAAAGGTGCTCTTACACCACACATTCACTAGGAGAACCCCATGACTTACAGGTGCTCTTACACCACACATTCCCTAGGAGAACCCCATGACTTACAGGTGCTCTTACACCATACATTCACTAGGAGAACCCCATGACTTACAGGTGCTCTTACACCACACATTCGCTAGAAGAACCCCATGACTTACAGGTGCTCTTACACCACACATTCGCTAGGAGAACCCCATGACCTACAGGTGCTCTTACACCACACATTCACTAGGAGAACCCCATGACTTACAGGTGCTCTTGCACCACACATTCGCTAGGAGAACCCCATGACTTAAAGGTGCTCTTACACCACACATTCACTAGGATAACCCCATGACTTACAGGTGCTCTTACACCACACATTCCCTAGGAGAACTTTATGACTTACAGGTGCTCTTACACCATACATTCACTAGGAGAACCCCATGACTTAGAGGTGTTCTTACACTACACATTCACTAGGAGAACCCCATGACTTACAGGTGCGCTTACACCACACATTCGCTAGGAGAACCCCATGACTTACAGGTGCTCTTTCACCACACATTCGCTAGGAGAACCCCATGACTTACAGGTGCTCTTGCACCACACATTCGCTAGGAGAACCCCATGACTTACAGGTGCTCTTACACCAAACATTCACTATGAGAACCCCATGACTTACAGGTGCTCTTACACCACACATTCCCTAGGAGAACCCCATGACTTACAGGTGCTCTTACACCATACATTCACTAGGAGAACCCCATGACTTAGAGGTGGTCTTACACTACACATTCACTAGGAGAACCCTATGACTTACAGGTGCACTTACACCACACATTCGCTAGGAGAACCCCATGACTTACAGGTGCTCTTACACCACACATTCGCTAGGAGAACCCCATGACTTAAAGGTGCTCTTACACCACACATTCACTAGGAGAACCCCATGACTTACAGGTGCTCTTGCACCACACATTCGCTAGGAGAACCCCATGACTTACAGGTGCTCTTACACCATACATTCACTAGGAGAACCCCATGACTTACAGGTGCTCTTACACCACACATTCCCTAGGAGAACCCCATGACTTACAGGTGCTCTTACACCATACATTCACTAGGAGAACCCCATGACTTACAGGTGCTCTTACACCACACATTCGCTAGAAAAACCCCATGACTTACAGGTGCTCTTACACCACACATTCGCTAGGAGAACCCCATGACCTACAGGTGCTCTTACACCACACATTCACTAGGAGAACCCCATGACTTACAGGTGCTCTTGCACCACACATTCGCTAGGAGAACCCCATGACTTAAAGGTGCTCTTACACCACACATTCACTAGGATAACCCCATGACTTACAGGTGCTCTTACACCACACATTCCCTAGGAGAACCCCATGGCTTACAGGTGCTCTTACACCATACATTCACTAGGAGAACCCCATGACTTAGAGGTGTTCTTACACTACACATTCACTAGGAGAACCCCGTGACTTACAGGTGCGCTTACACCACACATTCGCTAGGAGAACCCCATGACTTACAGGTGCTCTTACACCACACATTCGCTAGGAGAACCCCATGACTTACAGGTGCTCTTGCACCACACATTCGCTAGGAGAACCCCATGATTTACAGGTGCTCTTACACCACACATTCACTAGGAGAACCCCATGACTTAAAGGTGCTCTTACACCACACATTCCCTAGGAGAACCCCATGACTTACAGGTGCTCTTACACCACACATTCCCTAGGAGAACCCCATGACTTACAGGTGCTCTTACACCATACATTCACTAGGAGAACCCCATGACTTAGAGGTGCTCTTACACTACACATTCACTAGGAGAACCCTATGACTTACAGGTGCGCTTACACCACACATTCGCTAGGAGAACCCCATGACTTACAGGTGCTCTTACACCACACATTCGCTAGGAGAACCCCATGACTTAAAGGTGCTCTTACACCACACATTCACTAGGAGAACCCCATGACTTACAGGTGCTCTTACACCACACATTCCCTAGGAGAACCCCATGACTTACAGGTGCTCTTACACCATACATTCACTAGGAGAACCCCATGACTTACAGGTGCTCTTACATCACACATTCGCTAGGAGAACCCCATGACTTACAGGTGCTCTTACACCACACACACATTCGCTAGGAGAACCCCATGACTTACAGGTGCTCTTACACCATACATTCACTAGGAGAACCCCATGACTTACAGGTGCTCTCACACCACACATTCGCTAGGAGAACCCCATGACTTACAGGTGCTCTTACACCACACACTCGCTAGGAGAACCCCATGACTTACAGGTGCTCTTGCACCACACATTCGCTAGGAGAACCCCATGACTTAAAGGTGCTCTTACACCACACATTCACTAGGAGAACCCCATGACTTACAGGTGCTCTTACACCACACATTCCCTAGGAGAACCCCATGACTTACAGGTGCTCTTACACCATACATTCACTAGGAGAACCCCATGACTTACAGGTGCTCTTACACCACACATTCGCTAGAAGAACCCCATGACTTACAGGTGCTCTTACACCACACATTCGCTAGGAGAACCCCATGACCTACAGGTGCTCTTACACCACACATTCACTAGGAGAACCCCATGACTTACAGGTGCTCTTGCACCACACATTCGCTAGGAGAACCCCATGACTTAAAGGTGCTCTTACACCACACATTCACTAGGATAACCCCATGACTTACAGGTGCTCTTACACCACACATTCCCTAGGAGAACTTTATGACTTACAGGTGCTCTTACACCATACATTCACTAGGAGAACCCCATGACTTAGAGGTGTTCTTACACTACACATTCACTAGGAGAACCCCATGACTTACAGGTGCGCTTACACCACACATTCGCTAGGAGAACCCCATGACTTACAGGTGCTCTTTCACCACACATTCGCTAGGAGAACCCCATGACTTACAGGTGCTCTTGCACCACACATTCGCTAGGAGAACCCCATGACTTACAGGTGCTCTTACACCAAACATTCACTATGAGAACCCCATGACTTACAGGTGCTCTTACACCACACATTCCCTAGGAGAACCCCATGACTTACAGGTGCTCTTACACCATACATTCACTAGGAGAACCCCATGACTTAGAGGTGGTCTTACACTACACATTCACTAGGAGAACCCTATGACTTACAGGTTCACTTACACCACACATTCGCTAGGAGAACCCCATGACTTACAGGTGCTCTTACACCACACATTCGCTAGGAGAACCCCATGACTTAAAGGTGCTCTTACACCACACATTCACTAGGAGAACCCCATGACTTACAGGTGCTCTTACACCACACATTCCCTAGGAGAACCCCATGACTTACAGGTGCGCTTACACCATACATTCACTAGGAGAACCCCATGACTTACAGGTGCTCTTGCACCACACATTCGCTAGGAGAACCCCATGACTTACAGGTGCTCTTACACCATACATTCACTAGGAGAACCCCATGACTTACAGGTGCTCTTACACCACACATTCGCTAGAAGAACCCCATGACTTACAGGTGCTCTTACACCACACATTCGCTAGGAGAACCCCATGAATTACAGGTGCTCTTACACCACACATTCGCTAGGAGAACCCCATGACTTACAGGTGCTCTTACACCACACATTCACTAGGAGAACCCCATGACTTAGAGGTGCTCTTACACTACACATTCACTAGGAGAACCCCATGACTTACAGGTGCGCTTACACCACACATTCGCTAGGAGAACCCCATGACTTACAGGTGCTCTTGCACCACACATTCGCTAGGAGAACCCCATGACTTACAGGTGCTCTTACACCATACATTCACTAGGAGAACCCCATGACTTACAGGTGCTCTTACACCACACATTCGCTAGAAGAACCCCATGACTTACAGGTGCTCTTACACCACACATTCGCTAGGAGAACCCCATGACTTACAGGTGCTCTTACACCACACATTCACTAGGAGAACCCCATGACTTACAGGTGCTCTTACACCACACATTCGCTAGGAGAACCCCATGAATTACAGGTGCTCTTACACCACACATTCGCTAGGAGAACCAAAACGACATTATGAAGGGTGCGGTGAAGTATAATTCCAGCCACATAGCTTGGCGTTAGGGAAACGGTAGTCCTAGTTGCTCCCACCCTTCATAATCTACATTCAGGTCAACTTGAAAGTCGCAGTCGTCCTAGAACGTATCGTGTCTGCTGGTGGTGGAATGAGTGTAGTGCGCATGCGCCAGTGAAGCGTGAAGTTATGTGGCGCGGACTATAACAGGGTTGGACAAAAATAAGTTAATATTATATTATGCAAAAGTGTAAAAGAATTATAGGTAAACTGAGTCATGTGCAATAAAAGGGAAGTCTTTTTGTATTTAGATGGCAACGGGTCAAGGACGTACGCCTACGTAATATATAGACTGTAGTCTATATAAAGTGTGATAAACATATGTTGAGCGTGGTAAATACGCTAGAATGAAGTAAATTTATACATATATATATATATATATATATATATATATATATATATATATGCTTTGGATTTAAATTAATAAATATTCTTGTATTTGAATAAACTATTTTGTTTTAAATTATTAAACAAAAAAACGTATTATATATATATATATATATATATATATATATATATATATATATATATATATATATATATATCGCAATATGTTTTCTTGTGTATTAATAAAGAACAAAAGTCAAAATACAAATACAAGAATTATGTTTGAATTTACAATTCTATATATATATATATATATATATATATATTATGAATGAAGTAGGTAGGTATAATGAAGTAGGCAGAAGCCTGTTAAAGATTCGAAAGTTAAATATAAAACACCACTCATTAGGACGTGTTCACTATTTACAATCCATAGTGTAAAGTGAGATTAATAAAGTCAAGTCTGATAGTGCTGGCAAAGTCCAGCTGCTATTATCTGTCAACAAGTCGATGGTGCTTAGCATTAAAATAGATTGTATTATGAGAAACAAGCCAGGGAACCGCATCTGGATGAAGCAGATTCGAGAACTAATGGCAATGGTGACAATGTAATTAGTGGCATTTCAGTGTGTAAGCAATCTTATACATGTATGGCTTTATTCCCCTGCCAGACTCGCGCTTCCTTGGATCTTCCCTGCGCTAGCTTAGGTGGATTTATTCAGCTTCATACATGAGTCTGTTTTTATTACACGCCTTTATTTAACTCTTGAGGGATTTGTCTGTATGCACAGTGGATTTAGTTCACAACTAGAAATTTATTTTTGACCTACTTTTTCCAAAACTTACTTTACAGTGGATGTATGTTTATTATTACAACACTGTATATAAATTGCGATTTGATCATAAAATTAATCTGCGAGAAGTATAAAATTTGGACTAGTTTAGTTAAAATCTTATATAATCTTACAGTTTTCCCGTCGTCCAGTTGAGCTGAAAATTTCCATAGTCATCTATCTTCGATGGCATTACAGAATCAATCATAAAAATAATAGTTGAAAACTATTAATCAATTTCTTGATAACTGTGGATTAATTTTAACTAACTGAATAAAAAACCCACTAATCACAATATATTTTCAAAACAATTTTCTAAAACTTACTTTATGTACATTTCGATTAAACTGTAATCATTTTCAAAGGTATTATTTGATATAAAAAAGTACCTTTGAAGAGGGTTACCATGTAATCAAAACGTGCATAAAGTAAATTTTAGTAAAATAAAAAAAAAATATATTGTGGTTAGTGGTTTTTTTTTTATTTATTCAAATTAAAACGAGTAAAATAAAAATAAATTAATAATACTTTTTAAAAACCTGTTTGAACTCGAAATCATTTAAAATTAATAAAACAATACGGTTATTTTATCCCGGGAACATTTAAATATATTATGACTAAAACTGAAAGTATTTCGTGCCTTTAATGTATTTAATATATCGGATACAAGTAATTTAAATAGCTAATGTGAAATTCAAAAGCAACCCTCTTTAAAAGTAAATGTCTCCTGAAGCTCTACACTTTAGTTTAGTCATACAAAATTCCAATACCACCGGATGGCAGAAACATATTTTATTCTTTTGGATCATTTTAAAATAAAGATAGTTTTTTAAAGGTTTTGCTTGTTAGTTTCTTTTTGTCTAAATTTTTTGGACCACAGTGCTTTCTATTACGGGACTAATGGTTGCCTTTTAAGATCTTACCCTTTTAAACATCTTTTGGGTGGCTATTTGCACACACAGGTAACCGAGCCAAGACGGCACCACCACTGGAAACTTTCCAGGACTCATTGTTCTCTTCTGGTCTATTGTGTTCAGGGAAGTGACGACCATAAACTTTCCCACAGGTCAGTTTGGTTGCAGCTAAAGTAGTTTACTGTAGAATAGAAACGCATTTCTCACCTGTTGGGTTCCTTGTTCAAGAGAGTTGCAGTGGTAGGTACTGAGCAGTATTACTATTTATTAGGAATATACTGTGGTTGAATTTAATAATAAATACACAAAAACCTCTTAACCACAAACTTTCTTTAATTTACCCTTATGTACATTTCGGTTACAAAGTAACCATCTTACAAAGACTGTCTTTGTATGTTATCCCTCTGAGGATGGTTACTTTATAACTGAAATGTACATTAGGGTAAATTAAAGAAAGTTTGTGGTTAAGAGGTTTTTGTGTACTGAGCAGTATTTATATTACAATTACTTTTCTATTGTTATAATTCCATAAACAGTTGTACGCTGTGCTGGTTGATTTTCCAGAATTTTGTTTTATTTAATGATTTTTATGTCTACCATTTATCATTTAATATATGATTGATTACCGACCATTATTGACAAGGTTATTTAATTGAGACTTTTTCAATTATTTTAAAATCATTGCTGTACGATTCGATTGTAATCCATAATTGCATTGAGCAGCTACAAATATTTTTATCGGCAACAACAATGTTATAGGTAAACTAAGTATTCAAAACACAATGATAAACACATTCCTAAATCAATAACCTACATTTAATTAAACTAATTCTAAGACCCGAATTATCACTAAGTTTATTTTAAAACATCGAATAGTTACTAATATTATTAATTTTACTAAAACCATGGTAAATCTTAGCGTGACTATGTGTATTGTGGTTCTGTTGAAAGGTAGTAAAACATTTTAAGTGGTAAAGACTACCTCGGTTTGGGAACGAAACGTTAAAGATTGTTTAGAACACAATAATTAAAGATAAATTAAACTCAAATGATGATCAATGCAGAGTTTATTATTTTAATATTATAAAAGTGACGTTTCGGTCACATTTTTAGGTGACCCTTTTCAAGCTTTCAAATCTATAAACATAAAATAATAATCGTTTTAATTTAAACATTAGATTCACAATAAAATTGCAGGTTCAACGACTTAAACACAATTTGAAACATACAATCACTGGATAAAAGTTAGACAATAGCAATCTGTGCTTACACTTTCACCTTCATACTAATACAGAGATGAGCAACAGCAAGCTACAATTATGTTTAAAGTTGTTGAACTTGCAAATTTATTGTATATCTAATTTTTAAATTATAACGATTATTGTTTAATGTTTGTAGATTTGAAAGCTTGAAAAGGGCCATGTGACCAAAACGCTGTTTTTATAATATTAAAATAATAAACTCCGCATTGATCATAGATTAAGTTCAATTTATTGTTAAAATTGCATGTCGTTTGGAGCTAAACCCAAATAATTAAAGGTGTTTCGGTTTCTAACCTTTTTTAACTGTCGTTATGAGATAAACGTCTCAGTAATACGGCCTTAGCAATGTCTACAAAACGGCCATCAGCAATAAAATCAACGTACATCTGTGGTTCCAAAACCTTCAACTCGTGGCTCCTTGAAGTAACGTCTGTCCCATACTGAAAATTGCCCATTACTTTGTTGGTAGTAAAGTTTTGAAAAACTGTTATCAATTAGGTCTTACCTAAATAATGGAAGTAACTCACCGTATTCATTTTACCTTTATTAAAAAAAAAAAAAAAAAAACTATAAACTGAGTAATAAATAAATACAGAACAATAGTAATAGCGTACAAGTTCTTTACTGCTATTAAAAACTAGTTTAATAGCTTTATTGCTAACTACAGCATTGTGTACCATGACAAATTGTTATTCATTTCATGCCATTTTCAATTTAATAGTTCATTTCTAATGCACGCCATAGCGTCGCAGGTAGCCGCTGCGATATCTCTGGGACCATTGATGTTCAGACTGAAAAGAGACAATTAATTAAATGTGTAGAAAGGTCTTCGGATGTTTTATTAAATTGTTACAGTGTTCACTAAATGGAGTTTGATTGTACCATCTGTGGGTAAGCGTACATAGATAAGTGATTCTATAACATTTCCCTTAACCCTTATGTGAGGTGTGTAAGAATTTTGAAGTACCCCTATCCACTATTCTTTCCTTTTTGGTCAGGTTGTTTTACTCGTGGGGTTGGGTCACAGATATTTTGTTACAGATTTTTGTAAATTTTTACTTTTATTGGTTTAATTCTATCTTAGAAATGTTGTGTTAGGTAATTGATGCTTTTCACGTATCGGAAGATGAACATTTTTCACTGTAAAGAAAGCTTACTTCAATAGTAAGGAAGTACTTACCCCATATCACTAAAATAACAATAAAACTATAGATACGGAAAATAATTGTATCTTCTAATCTTCCTGGTGTTGCCATAAAATGTCACATTATGAACATTATACTTCTGTTTTTTTTATATCTGAAATGTTTAAACTTTAAATCTGAGCCCTTGCACCTGTCCCCCTAGTTAGATTTCTCCCTCTATGGGCAATCTGTACGTTCTTCTGGTATTTTCCTTTATGGGAGAGAAGTTTCGCATTAAGGACCCTTCAAAAAGGAGAATAATTTTAACTTTTAAATTTCTTGCTATATTTAAGAACAAGATAAATTAAATATTACCTTTTTTTGGTTTTTTATGTAAAAAAAAATTATTTATAATATTAAAAAAAAATATGAATATTTTTTAATATTAATAATTTTAATATTAAATATTAATAATATTTTAATAATTTTAAATAATATTTTTTGTTGAAAATTTGTTCATAATATTTTTAAAATTATTATGTTGAATAATTGTTTTTATTTTTAAATATTAAAAAACATTTTTGTTGAATATTTATTCATAACAGATTTTAAATATTGTTAAATACTTTTTTTTGTTTTTAAATATTTTAAAACATTTTTTAAGTATTTCTTCATAATTTAGGATTAAGGAAAGGGCACAAAGAATCCCTGGCAATATAGGTGTCCCCTAACATTTTGTGACAAAACCATTATGCATGACGACTCTGGCAGGCACAAGGCTTTCTGATCCACCCTCGGGAATATAAAATTTTGTTTATTATGAGATATTCTGAATTCAACTCATAAATATAATAGTTGGGAGTAGAACGGGTTAGGTTGAAAATTTACCAGCGAGACATGATATAACAATTATATTTTTGGCAGAGTAACATTAAAAGGTTGAATTATTAACACTTTGCCCTGGGGAGACCATTTCTAGACGCGCTTCATAAAAACATATTTCCCTGCGAGGAACGGGTGTTCGTAGCTCGTGGTCCTGAAGTTCCGTTCGTTGCGCTATATTCGCAATCAACTTCCGAAGAATTACTTAATATTCATAACTTTAATATCAACGCGTAGGTTGCTACTTTCGACGATTTACTTCTCTCTCTCTCTCTCTCTCTCTCTCTCTCTCTCTCTCTCTATATATATATATATATATATATATATATATATATATGTGTGTTTTCTTGTTTAATAATTTAAAACAACATAGGTTATTTAAATCCAAGAATAATTATTAATTTATATCCAAAGCTTTTCGTTGGTAAACAGTACCAACATCATCAGGAATGAAAATTACAATCATTCCTGTATATATATATATATAAGAGTATGCCCGAGGATGGAGACACTAACCAGTCTTTGAAAGTACTCACATAAATACCAAGTAAGATTCTTGTTTAAGTACATAAGTGAAAGTGATAAGTGTATACAAGAAAACAGTGTTGCATAATCTACAAATATATATATATATATACACACACACACTTATAATTTATTTATTTTGTCAGCTATCAGTTCACAATTCCTTAAAAACGTTTTGTTGGGAACCAATAGTATAAGGAATCGGTCCGTAAATGCGACACACGGTTTCCTTACTATATTTCCTATGGACATTACAAATTTACGCTCCCAGAAGTTCCAAATTATTTTATACTTTTCAGTTCGTTTAAAAACGTGGTACTAAGAAAGTATTTTTTTCAAATTAATATTTTGTGCTTTTTAGTCTCGTGTTTATGGAACTCTGCAATTGACGTCGTGTAATGCGCCCCTAGTTCGTCAGAAGTTTGTTATCCCGTTGATTATTATTGAAGATTGCATTACTATCCAGTGCAGAACCATGTTTAAAATTTCAAGTCTCTAACGAATCAGAAAAATTTAATTTGTTTAAACAAATATAGGTGTAGCAACTTTACAGACAAGAAACTATGTTAAAATTGCATTGTCATCCAGTGCTGACTTGTAAGTAGAATTTTAAGTTTATAGCTCATTAGTCATATTCAAAAAACTTACAGACAAGAAACCATTTAATATCACATTGTAATCCAGTTCTGACCTGATGTAAGTGTAGTTTCAACGATTCAAGTCTGTTGCTCATCATTTAAATTTAATTTGTGTAAACAAATATTATTTAAACAATTTTACTAACAAAAAACCGAGGGAATATTGCATTCTTATAAATCCCGACCCATGTTTAAGTTTTCAAGTTTCTATCTTATCGAAAAATTTTGATTTGTTTAAACAACTTTGTTCAAATAAACGTACGGACAAAAAAAACCAAGTGGATATTGCATTGTCATCTAGTTCTAACTTAGGTTTAATATTTCAAGTGTTTACGTCATCGAGAAGTTAAATTAAACTAGGGCCTATATTGTAAAATTCCACCCAATTAAACTATTTCCAATACCCGAACAAACTAAAGACACATTTTTCGATTTTGTAAAAAGTTTGAATGTGTAAATTACGTTACTTGTAAAGCTATAGGCCCCGCTTGCTCTTTTGTTTTTTATAAATTTTACAGTTTATTGTTGTAAGAATTTGTTATTTTTCTACCTAGGAATTCTGTTTGTGAATTTAAATGATCTAGGATCATATGCCTATTATTATAATCATTGAATGAGTTATTTACAATTAAAACGGGTTTACTTTAATAGTGAAATTATATTATAATGAATGCCCTATTTACAAACTAACCCCTTAGAAATGTTTTTCAACTTTATTCGCTAATTTCAATATGATCAAAATTAAATTTTAATAATCGTTTAAAATTTAATTACTGTCGAGAACGGGTCTATTTCCTCATCCTTCTTAGAAGGGGATGCAGCGTGTAGAGACCCTTCTTGTGGCCTCGATAGAGGAAAGTCCTTCAGGTACGCGAGTGTGCACAAGTGGTGCTATCTCGTATAAGCACTATAAGTCGTACCGTCTGTACGTTGATCCCCGTTATCTCTACTATTATTTTTATATCAATATGGACTTTTATGCTAAACAATGGCTGTCGTTATTATATTTAAAACAACAACTCATCTGTTCAAATAGTAAATAAAGTTATATTACCAGCTTTTGTAACAGCTGGTTGATATTTCGGTGGCGATATGTGTTGTCCCTGTGATATGATATACACTGTTAACCACTAAAATTTTATAATACAGCGTTGTAAATTATCTAACTACATTTTTACATCTATTCCCGTCTGATTGAGATGTTTTTGTGTTACGTATACGTATTCACATTTATATGATAACCCTAAGTAAATATTTTAGTCGCGTGTAGAGAGCTCGGGGTCAGTGGTACAACCAAGGGAATGAGATACGAGCATTTTAAACGTCAACCATTTTGAACAGCCAGAACTATACTTCTTTGAGCTTTGTAATACTTTTTATCAGGTTTTCGGAAGAGCGAAAATTATTTACGGGCAAAAGAGCAAGGAAAATATCTCGTACCTATCTATATTCCTGTGTGTATGATGTTTAGCAGTGGTTCGTTTCATTGATTCTAAAGCTACGGAAACATTGTGAGGCTTTGATGTTCTAACCCAGGCATCCTCACTACGCGGCCCTTAGACGATTTTTTGCGGCCCTTAGACGGTTAGGATTGAAGTCAAAATATTTTATAACTTAAATAAATATTATATTTATTTACTGAGTGTTTTGAAAATCTGTCGTTGTTTTACTAAACTTAATTAATTACTCAAACTACTGAAGTTAAAAACCCCGCCCGCTCTATCTTTGCCTCGGGCTTTACTGACGTTTAGCAAGCAATAGTATCGGCAACACCGCAACGCAACGCAACTTAACGTGTGACGGTGGAGACGTGCAAAAGGTAAGAAAGAAGGGACTGCCATATCTTTGATATGTCGTGAAACTGTACCATTTCGCTTGGTAGAAAATCCATGAGCAATGAAACCAGCTAATGTAGCTCACCTTTCTGTTTTTGGATATGAAGGGATTTGAAAAATGAATTAATCTATCTTCACAACGATACGGAACTCAAAAGTATGTTTGAAGAAAAGATGAAGAATAAAGCTCACTATAAGTTTCGGAGGGTTGTTGAAAAGGACAAATTTCCTAACTTACTTGAATGTGCTCAGAAAGTATTGTGTGTTTTTTCATCTACTTATGTCTGTGAATCTACATTCAGTAAGCTGAAGTTTGTAAAAAACAAGTACAGATCTAGGCTAACAAGTGAGAAGGTTGAGAAAATTTTTAAGAATTTCAGTTTCTTCCAAACCTGCCAACATAGATGCCATATTAGAGGACTGTGAAAGATTTCGCCCATCAACTTCAAAGAATTAATTTAGTAAAAAAAATACATTTTCAAACTTTTTTATGCGCAAAACAGTTTATTTATGTTGGTAATGTAATAAACGTATGTTATAATCATATTGTTTGTCAGTTATTTAGTGCCTCTTGTACTTGCGGCCCTCAGGAAAATTGTATGCAAAATGTTTGGCTCTCAAAGTATTCCTAGTGAGGACCCCTGTTCTAACCTGTGATGTCATTACCTGTGACTCATGTTACGTTAAGTTTCTTGTTAATATGTCAACTCTCAAACACACAAGAGAATAAGACGTTTTCTCCTTGAAACAGATGTTTTTATTAAAATGTGAATTAAGTAGTTCTTTTGTTAAATCAGTCCTAGAAATTTATTGCTTCTTGTGATTTTTACTTTCTTGTGTGTGTGTGTGTGTGTGTGTCTCTGTCTACGTAATATAATAAATTATTTTGAATATTTTTATAAAATACATTATACATATTACATTTTACAATAGGCTGATTTATTATGACTCTAAGCATATCAAAATTTTTAGAAGAACTTTAAAATTTTAAAAAGACTGACTTTTATTTATTTATTTTTTTTAATGTAATAATTGGTTCTTTCAGTAGTGGTGATAATTCGTCATTGCCAAATAACGTTTTTTTTTACAAGAAGTGAAAGTTGTAACACAAGAAATGTTATGTAACGTATCCCTCCCAGCGATAGATTTCCAAGCTGTTGTTGATTTTGGCATTAATTAAGCTGTGCTCTATTTGTAATGACCTTGAAATGAAGTTCGTACAGCACTAAATAATAAAACTTTAACATTGAACAACCTTGGGGTCTGACGATTCCGCGTTATTGTAGGAGACACGGATACGCGTTGATTTAAATGAGAGTGCTAGCGATAACTGAGATAGGAAATAATAGCCGTGTTAGAAACAATTGGAGCGCTGATATTATAGAACTTATAGAAAGTGATTAAATTGTATGACAGCAGAGACTGAGAAGTAAATCTTCTTACTTGTACGAGATGAAATATTCATAAGTTTGAAGCATGCTCCTAGATTGTTTCCTTTGTTTTGTAATTTAATCTATGCTTTAACCTTTTATGTTTCTTCTTTGTTTTTTTAATAATTTTATTCTTATGTTTAAAAACAAAAATTGTTACTGGAATTTAATGTAACGTAGGGGGTATCTTTCAAATTTTTTGTGACTTTTCTGTAGTTATTTTTTTTTTAATTCCAGGATTAAAATAAAATTATTCTAAATATGCTTTTTTTATGTTAAAGTAAAACCAGTCAGCTATGAAAGCTCAACTAAAATAAATGCTGGTTGTATGAAGTAAAATCTACCCTGAAGTTGTAGTTAAAGCATTTAATTAGAATCATATTGAATAAAAAGCTATTATTTTCTGCATACTTATTTTTATCGTGTTAGGTGGGGTTTATTTCTTTCTATTCTGTGTATAGGAACTCATCGAAAGAGATTTAAACCTGCATATGTATATGCATAAGTCGCATAAAACTGTATATGCATAAGTTGCTAATGTCAATAGTATCAGAAGTGCGGATCTCTGCTCTTTGATCACACTTTTAAATGTTTCCCAGTTCTTAGTAGTTTTCCACCGGCGTAATGGGATTCAAAGGCTCTCCTAAAACAAAGAGTGTTTGTATAAAGTAAAAGCTACCTTTGAGTGCCAATCCCCACGTAGTTTGCTAGAATCAAATTAAACATAAAGCTGTCAATATCTAAAAATTGACTAATTTGTTGTTCGATAAGGGGTTTTCACCGTGCATTTGATTCTGTGTATTAGGAACTCATTACAAGAGGTTTAAAACTGAACCGTTCTTCCTTGCTTATAGCATCAGTGTTGCTCTCAGGATCTTCATCACAGAATCCTAACCGCTTGAATGGAATGCCTTGCTTCTGGTGTGTTTTCAGTCTCTTTGAACTGGCAGTAGGGCCCACTTAAAACAAAAACGGGTTTCTTTAGTTTAAACTCTATTCGATTAGTCAGAGTCTTGTGTTAACAAAAAACCTTTTTTTTCTTTAATTTGTTCAAAAAATAACTTTATTTTGTTCCCAGTTAGTACGCACGTCATTCTGGCTGTACTAATTTTCTGACCTATTGGGACAGCTTTAACATATGCTGGTTATGCGACATCTAAGTAAATTCCTAATTTTCGCGCATTCCACCCAATATATTACGGCCGTATTACAGTGTCTATATATACGCTTGGCAATGTCCCACTGCGAATATACAACGCTCAGTACAAGCGCCGGTGTTTGTAAATAACCCAATACATTTCTACATTTAAAGGAAGCATTCGTAATGACTCGTAAACATTACGTAAATTATAAAACATGTCGTTATTATGGGTTGAACGAATTTGAAGAACAAGCCGAACATTTGGCACACATTTTAAGTTTAGCGTGTTTTCAGAGTTTGTGCAAAACATCACAAGCTGTTAGAATTCTGCTCACTTTGTGAGTAAAACATAGTTCTAGAAGATGGAGGTTATCCGATATGGGCCAGCTACATATTCGCTAGAAGATTGTAGCTTAAAGAAGACTACCATTTTGTCTCGTGTATTACAGTGTAAGTCGACTGTTACAGCATAAGGGCATAAAACTCGGATATCTATGATTTACAACAGGGTTTGACTTTACTCATTACCGCGGACTAAATAGGCATACCAAATACCCATTTCACTAACTTGTGACTAGAAGAATTAGTTGATAGATGGGCAGAATGAAAGAGGATCATAATTGGCCCCTGGTAGCGGAACTAAGGGGACTAAAACATCCTTTTTTTCCACACTTGGGTGTAACAGATGGACCCCTACCAATCCGACAGGACTACGTTTGTGACCTTGTTTACGTGATCTTTCGATATTTGAAAATTATTCAAAGTCTTTGTCCTCCGTTCTAATTCTGCCTTTCCCAGGGTCTTCTCGTTACATTGAAATTATCTAGAAAAAAATGTCGTATTACAACTATCAATTCTGTCCCATTAATGACTTTAAATAAGTTTCAAAGCCAGATCTAATGTACCCCAGTAGCTTTTTATCCCAGTGATGGTATATGTCGATACTTTCATGACTGTGTAACAGTTTATAGCCGGAGATATTGCATAATGCTGGCTGTAATCGTTATATATGATCTCGTGAAGTGATAATGCTCGCTGCAGAAAGTATTGTCAAACAGGGGAATGTGGTTCAACATGATTAGTTAAGTTTTAACATTTCTCCGGACTTTGTTTCTCTCTTTAGTCGATATTCTTTCTTTTAATTTACTTCTAATTATATATTTTTTATATTGTTTATTTCCTTTTGACTTATTTTTTTGTCAGTATGGGGTTTTTGCTAACAAAAATATATGTTTAAGTCTTATAAAATTGAAAAGGCAGTAGATGTAATGTCACAATGAATAAAAAAATAACAGCGAAAAAATTTAATTGGTAAAGTCCATTCCGCTTCCTTCCTCCTATCCGTTCTAACCGTAGAAAGTGAAAAGAATTTCGTTTTCGCAGCGGTTACTCCTTGTAGTACGAGGATTCCCTACTGTCAGTTCTGTGAATCTCAAGCAGTTCTGTCAGTTACAAGTATGATCTCCTCTCTGACTGTCTGACTCAGTTGAACTATGATCATAGCAGATACAATCTTCGAGGATATGTAAAGGCAGCATTAATCTAAGCACGCTCTAGGACGGCACGGCAAGGACATTCTGTACGGCACGAACGGGATTTTTGAAGGTGGGTGCGCCTACTATAGTTTGATTTAAAACAGAATAGGATTGTGCGTAGATGAAATCGACCAGAGGAAGTGGTGATTACAGCCGTCTGAGCGAATAGGAGGTACACATCTTGCTGCGTGGGAGAGCCTTGTTGCCAATTCGACGTTAAACTCCCATTCGTCGCTCAGTGACATCGTAACTGTGGTGGAGTGATTTACTAGTGGTGTAGCTTGGTTCGTTCTGCGTTAGTGGCAGGTTGACTGTCAATGCGTTTGAACCGACAACATCGCATCCTTACCCTGCCACAGACCCATTCCTATTCTGCTTTAAATCAAAGTATAGACGGGGACTCCTGCCATCCGCACATTTGATTGCTGCGTACCTGTGTTTTAAATAGTTTTATTTGAGCTGATGAATTTTTTATTTCAGATATTTGCTGTAAATAAATGGTCTTATGTGAGCAGATGAGTTTTTAGTTTCACATGAGCTGAAGAGTTTTTATGTTAAAAAAAAGAAACGATTAATTCATGAGTCAAGAATACTTAATCTTTAAAAACATTTGCAACGTTTCGACATCTATATTGTTATTCTCGTTCAGGCCTACAAGTGCAATAGACAGAGTTAACAGTTATATCTACAAAATTCAAATACAAAATTGATATAAAATAAATAACATTACAAACAACACAAATTATCAAATTAAATTGTTAAAAGCACACTATAAAAGTGATGGGTCCATGAGAATGAAAATCTATAAAACAATTAAATAAAATATATAAATTATGGCAAAACCTATTATTAATTAACATACCCAGCCTCTGGAATTTAAGCACAAGCCAACGTACCAATTATTCAACATTAAAATTTCTTAACAAAGGATAAAAGAACACAACATGACTAATTTAACCATAACAATAGACAAAAACTATAAATGATTTACAAAACCGACATAGATAAATAGAAAATTAATTTGTAAATCAATAATGGGTTTTGTCTATTGCTATTGTTAAATTAGTCATGTTGTGTTCTTTTATATTTTTAAAGAAATTGTAATGTTTTATAGATTTTATTCTCATGGGCCATCACTTTTATAGTGTGCTTTAATAATTTAATATAATTATTTGTGTTGTTTGTAATGTTTTGATTTTTCTAATGCTATTTATTTTATATTAATTTTGTATTTGAAATTTTTAGACAAATACAACATTATAGTAAATTCTGTCTATTGTACTTGTAGGCCTGAATGAGGACAACAATATAGTTGTCGAAACGTTGCCGAATATCTAATAAATTAAGTACAGTATTCTTGACTCATGAATCAACCGTATTTTTATTCAACAAAAACATTATTGTAAGTGTAACTTACATCATCATGATGGGTTTTTAGTTTCACATATTCGCTGCAAATAATCTTTTTTGAGCTGATTGAGTTTTTAGTCCTTTTTTTAATACGCTAAACATACTGCTTATTCCGTATAATCATTTTGAAGACCAGGCTGTTTTTATATGCCAAATAAAGTATAAAATTTTCCAGGTTTAGCACAATTTTAAAACCTGTACACAGAATGAAATAGTAGTAGCAAACATTCATGAGTTGTGGACAAACGTAAACGATTCGTTTGTGCCAATGAGTCATCCGTTCGGAAATGTCCTGAAGTTCTTCCTGGAAGATATTCATTTTTAAAATTTCCTGTGGTGACCGCCCTTCTGTTCCTAGTCGCCCTAGTGCGTGCGTAGCTTTACGGTTCGACGAATATCGCCTGTATACGCTATCTAAACCTGGCAATACAACCAAACTCTTGTTATTTTCTCTTTTCTATTTTTCCTAACTTATCTTTATTACTTTCTTTTTTATTATACTTTTAATATAATACATTTTTAACATTTTACTTGTACTAGTATCAATGTTTTTCTTTTAGTCTAGTTTATCCATACATATTTTGTTATATAAACTGTTCTTCTATTACACTTTCATCATTACTTCACACTCTTCCAAATATATATCTTGGTAAAATTTTAAATCGTTAATAAAATACTTTTTATTCTAAATCGTTAATAAAATACTTTTTATTCTAAATCGTTAATAAAATACTTTTTATTCTAAATCGTTAATAAAATACTTTTTATTCTAAATCGTTAATAAAATACTTTTTATTCTAAATCGTTAATAAAATACTTTTTATTCTAAATCGTTAATAAAATACTTTTTATTCTAAATCGTTAATAAAATACTTTTTATTCTAAATCGTTAATAAAATACTTTTCATTCTAAATCGTTGATAAAATACTTTTTATTCTAAATCGTTAATAAAATACTTTTTATTCATCCATTCAAGTTCAAAACGATTTTTTTAAAACTCGTAATGGTTGACGCTTAATGTTAGTAAAGTTTTTTTCAAATATTAATTCATTAATTAGTTAATTTAATTTGTTGAGCACTGAGGACTAATTTTTTAATTAAATAAATAAAACCCACTAACCACAGTACAAAAATTTTAATTTTACTCTAATTACTACAACTACTTCTGAAGATGATTACCATGTAATCGAAATGTACACAAAGTAATTGTAGTAAAATAAAAATCTTGTATTGTCAATAATTAGATTTAATTAAATAATGTTAGTTTTTAATGGGAGAAAAACTTTTTACAAAAGGGGAGAGATTCAATCGTTTCATTTAGCTTAAAATAAGAGATAACATATGATTTCATAAAACAGCTGATTTCATGTTATAGGTTATGTGGTAGAACAGCTGTTTTAACGCATATGTTGTCACTTTATTAATATTAATTGTAGATATTTAATAAAGAGTAACTGAAATAAAATTTTTATTATTAATTATTAAATATATCATTAGCTTCAATAAATTTTTGTTTTTAGTTTTAACGTATGCAGTAGGCGCCAATAACCTTCCTGGCTGTTTTATGTGTTTTCATGATGATTATTTCTTTTGTTTTATGCGTTCCCTTTAATTCTCTTCTGTATACAGTACATCCTTTTAAGTCTATTGTTACCGATCCAGACCACTTCCGTTGTTTCTGAATTTCAGTTGCATGACTTTTACTTATATTAACACTTTTACACAGGATCATCGTTTAATTCTGCTCATTACACAAATTATAAGGATTGCCAGAATGAATGAGTTTAACGTGTCATCGGATTTTTAATTAAAAACGGCGTTTATTCAACTTGATGAATTCAGTGTCCATTACAACTTGCCGTTCCTATTACAACAGTAAAGCAATCACTCACAAGTATTGTTGTCCTAACTAAAATTAATTGTTTAATTAGGCCCAAGGCCGTGCTCTGTCCACGCTCAGTGCCTACAATTACAACAAATTAATTTATATTATCCAATTAACGTGGCTCGTTCGGTAAGTAATAGTGCTCCAGTCTTATTTTATATAATTAACTAAAGTACATCTGCTGCCCTCTTTTGTTCTATCAGCTGACCCGTTTCGGAGATCATGCCTTGTGGATAAAAACATTCTCTATTTACAATAATGCAGCTCATTTTCTCGAATGAAGAAAAATTCTATAAAAAAATTGGTAAAAATTTATTAGAAAAGAAAAAATTACCAAGACTAAATAAATTAGCATAAAAAGGTTGTATTTGTATGAATATTTTAGGTTTATTAATTATTCAAAATTATTTAATCCTATTATCTATAATAGTAGTGTCAAAGAACAAAAACCGAGCTAAAATACAGACATAACACAAATAAACGAAATAACACACACATATATATATATATATATTTGTGTGTGTGTGTGTGTGTGTGTGTGTGTGTGTGTGTGTGTGTGTGTGTGTGTGTGTGTGCGTGCGTGCGTGATGTGTGTGTGTGTGTGTGCATGCGCGCGTGGTGTGTGCGTGTGTGAGCGTTTTCGCGCGCGGGGTGTGTGTGCGCGCGCATGTGTGTGTGCGCGCGCGTGGTGTGTGTGTGTGTACATGCGCGCGTGGTGTGTGTGCGTGTGCGTGTATTTCAGGTGAAGAAGCCTCCACACGCTTGGTATTATTACCCAGCTATTGTCCTACGTCGATGCTACACGGCTAGGTACCAGCGGCATATGTCCTTTTAATTAGAATTTTTTTTAAATATCTATGAGCACGAAAGCATTATTCTCGGATCCTCTTCAGGTAACGATCCATCCCACGCGATGCCATAATTTCCCCCTATTTCCAGCACCAGGGGATCATTATTTCATTCCCTTAGTCTTGCCTTAATTCCTCTAAAACCCACCCTTTCCCTTCTTCCTACGTTGTGGTGTAGAGAGTAAACACGTCCCTCTATGGCCTCTTTATATTTGCTACCTGCACACACGAGACATAATCTTTCCCTAAATTCTGATTTGGGACTTGCCTTTCATTGAAATTTTGTGCGCATTCACAACTCTTTCTTTTCCTTCACAAAGTCAGATCTCATTAAAAGACGTGCAACTACAGACAGTTACAATAAAATATAACTCGAACGTTGTAGTGCATGTTGTAGAAACTCACAACGACGCTGTGGATCACAGCCAATAACTGAATAGGTACTTGATTTAATTTTCCGGACTCTTTTAACCATTTACAATTTAACGTATGGCCATTCGCTATGCTAAGATATTACTGTTACAGAAAATAAGTTTCACCAGTAAAAAGATATATTTACTTTATATTTTGGAATAGTAATATGTTAAGTCTTGAAAACAGCCATAAGTAAATGGTTAAAACGTATAATGAAATATCAAATTCACTATTCAGTCAATTTTCGTCTTGGTGTTCGTCAGAGTCTTTATTATTATTTATTTAGATATAGACTAACTTGTTCATAATTGAAAAAAATAAAATTGTAAAAGATCTAAGAAGGAAATAATGGAGAAAATATAAAACAAATTAAGAAAAAATTAAGAGACAGCTTTCGACAATTGAGGCTCTTCGAAATGAGTCAGGATACATGAAAAAATTATATTCAAAATCCAGTTACTGGTGATAGTCCACTTACGTTTTCAAATTAAAATCCGGGTTATAAATATTACTATTACTTAAATTGTTATTCATATTTTAATAATTGACTTATTGTTATTATTATGAATTAGATAATACTAATTTAAATACAATCCGTGGTGTTTTTAGTCCACATTGTTAAAACTGGCCGCAGGTTTTAACAAAGATTCAAACACTGGTTTATCTTTGGCTAGAGTCTGACCACAGAAACAGGTCACACTTACACCGTCATTAACTACAACCTGGATGGTCCTTTACATAAAAAATAACGTCTCAAATACAAGGGCAATAAGACATTTAGAAATACCTGAACTCAAAAAACATATTAAGTGTTTCAACCAAGTACAAATAAAATACGCCTTTTGACCGCATTGTTGAACACGTACTCCTGAAGCCGCTGTCGCCTGGCTCAATAACGCTTCCTAGCGGTAAACCTGGACACTGATGATGTTCGCTTATAGTGGTCGAAAACATTTGGTTTTTGTAACTTTTTTTTAAAAATTTACTTTAATTATAATTTCAACAGGTCGTAATTTTATTAATTTTCAACGTATTAGGTATACAGTATTTCAAAAACTAATATAGGCCTACTTGAAAGTACGAATAAATTTACACTTATTTACGTGAACAAATTTCCTAATTTCCATAAATTGTTCTGCGCTGCTGTGGTTACAAATGAAACGTACCATTATTGGTTAATAGTCTTTGTTGTAACGATATTGTTATTTCTGACATCGCAAGTATGTACGTTTTGTGTCTGGAACAAGAAAGTTAAAGTAATATTTGGTTAGCTTAGCTTGTGAAATTAATATACTGCATTGTCACATAAATACATTGTCACAACAAAATTTGTAATCTTATCAAACATGTTGCTATCGTTAGTGAGTGTTATTGATGATAACATAATACCCAAAACGTGTTTAATGATATTAAACATTTTTTTAAATGGTTTGAGTAGTGTTGTTTTAAGCCTGTACTACAGTAATACTTATTTGTCGAATTAAGTAAATTGTTGGTTAAAGGAAGTTACTAAGAAACAAAACGTAGAATTGGAGAAAACAAAAGTCATTGGAAAACATTGATTGTAATGGTGGTTTATTGTGATTTAGTAGACAAAAGGTGATTTCAATTGTTGAAGACGTTAAACTGAACTTGTTCAGGGTTTTATTTTAGACCAATGATCCGTGATTCTATTACAAACTATTTGTCTTTGTGTATTTTGTTCTTTGTTCTCATTTTCTTTGTCTGACTTTTAAGAACTCAAGGTGTATGAGACACGATAATTTCACGCTTTAAGTTTGGTTTTGCACAGTATTTCCCAGTTCGAATAGGTATTTAACATTATAGGCTGTCGATTTTCTTTTGTATTCTTTTGTAAAATACAAGTTTGCTGACTGTTGAGTTGATAATATTTTTAAAAATATTGAACTGAACCGAACCAACCGGGAGAGTTATCTTGTGATACGGAAAACCTGGAAGTTCAGGCGGTCGAATTGTAGGCTCTGGTTCGCCAAGTGATCAATGTATTACATACTGGTGTCATGATAGAGTACTGCATGTCTGGACCTGAATCGAACCAACCGGGAGAGGTATCTTGCGATACGGAAAACCTGGAGGTTCAGGCTGTCGAATTGTAGGCTCTGGTTCGCCAACTAATCGGTTTATTACATACTGGTGTCATGATAGAGTACTACATGTCTGGACCTGAATCGAACCAACCTGGAGAGGTATCTTGCGATACGGAAAACCTGGAGGTTCAGGCGGTCGAATTGTAGGCTCTGATTCGCCAAGTGTTCAGTGTATTACATACTGGTGTCATGATAGAGTACTGCATGTCTGGACCTGAATCGAACCAACCTGGAGAGGTATCTTGCGATACGGAAAACCTGGAAGTTCAGGCGGTCGATTTGTAGGCTCTGGTTCGCCAAGTGATCGGTTTATTACACACTGATGTCATGATAGAGTATCACATGTCTGGACCTGAACCGAACCGACGTGGAGAGGTATCTTGCGATACGGAAAACCTGGAAGTTCAGGTGGTCGAATTGTAGGCTCTGGTTCGCCATGTGATCGGTTTATTACATACTGGTGTCATGATAGAGTACCACTTGTCTGGGCCTGAACCGAACCAACCAGAAGAAGTATCTTGCGATACGGAAAACCTGGAAGTCCAGGCGGTCGGAGCTTTAGATCACCACCGTTGACCAGTCTAGGCCTTACAGTAAGGTGTTCAGTCTCCCACACTAGTATATTCGCGCCATATAGCTTGGCGTGTAGCGGAGCGGTGGTTCCAGTTCCTCCCGCTACACGTTATCCAAAGTTCACTTGTACAGTCAACTTAACTTCAAAGTCGCTGTCGTCCTCAGTCTGGACTGGAGTTACTTTCTGGCGTGCGAGCCCACGCTGTATCGTGTCTTCTGGTGGTGGAAAGAAACCTTGTAGCGAACACACCTACGAGGGGAACCGCTATGTGGCAAGAACTATAATATGAGTTCATAACACCAAGCTCCCGGGTTTGGATTTAATATTAGTCTCCTGAGTGGGGGAGTTACGAGTTTGGTGTTGACTTCTGGAGGTTAGTATTTTTAGATTCTGAATTGAGATAATAGCCTACATAATATCGCTTTAATTTTGTACTCTGAGAGAAAGAGTAAGAGGTCCTTGTTTAATGGTTTTCTCCCGTTGTTTCCTTAGTGCGTAATTATTCTACATTATCCAAACTCAAATACTATTCTTCTCAGGGGAAATTTCTTCCCGCCTCAAATAGAAACAGAATAAATTTAATATAAATATTATGGGCCTACTCACAAAACTGCTCTAGTTTTGAATGTAAATTCAATTGAAAATTGAAATGAAATCAAACCTAGCCAAGGTCAAATCCAAATGACGGCGAGATAAACAAGAGTTGAACGTATTTATCGCAGATGCATAAAGAAGAGTGCTTGCCAGACTCGTGCATTAACATACAAGATAAACACTTCTTCATTTAATTCCACTGAAATCTCGCTTTGTGTGGGGGAAACATAGCCGGAACGTTGATTATAAAAAGGACTTCAGGTTGCTGATTAAAGTTGAGAACTGGTAAGTATGAAAGTATGAACGGAGGAAAATAACTAAACAGCTGTTATTCCAAGTAAACAGGTGTTATTCCAACCCAAACAGCTGTTATTCCAACTGGCCAGCTGTTATTCCAACTAAACAGCCTTTTATTCCAACAAAACAGCTGTTATTCCAATTAACCAGCTGTTATTCGAACTAAACAGCTGGTAGGTTCTTTAGATTAAGGCTAAAGCTTAATACTGCTTTTTTATTGAAGCTCCACGAAAGAACCCGACTGCGCTCTCGTCTTATGTAGTAATTACTGGAAGTAAATGTTTGCTTATACAGAGCTCCCACTGCAAAAGCAATTTTTATCGTATGAGTTTGAAACGTTACAACTAATGAATAATGAGGTTACTACAAACTGAAGCATAAAGGCTGCAGTCCATCAATTGTTTTATTCTGTTGGTTCAAGAGGTAGAGGGGTTGTTAGACTCTCTGCGATAATTTATGGTCTTTCTCAGATCCAACATTTTTTTTAGTTTACCTCACAGTCTAGCTGTGAAAGGTTTACACGGTTTAAAATTAAAAGCTTAGTATCGCAGCTGATATTCGGAACCTTTAAAACAGCGCAAAAGGATAATGTCGAAGCATTATTTTTAGACGTTATCTAAATAAAAAAAAATATACTTAATAATATTTTAAATAATTTTACAAAATAATATTTTCTCATATTCTGTTTGTTTTAACGTTTGCTAAGTCTTTTTCTTTTGTTTTGATGAACTTTTAATTGTCATTTGTTTTCAATATTCATTGTCAATACCGGGTATCTGGCTACAAATTAGCGATCATTTCCTCTTTATGCCTTAATCTGTATCCAGCACCAAGGTATCATCGTTATGACTATGTATCTCTTCCTTTGCAAAGTTGCATTCCGGAAGATCAGCTCTAACTCGAACATCAAGAAAAGATTACATAACTAATAAATTATTAGTACTTACGTATTATATGGAGCTCACTAATATAGGTATATAGTAATGTTGTATAAAATTACAACTAAATCCATCCTGACTGGATACTTCATAGGTAAATAAATTAACTTGAACCAACACGCAAATTAACTGAAAACTCGCTAAAATTAGGTTATGTTAGGTTTATTTATACACATTTTAGTTGGGGACTACGTATTTGGGCACTGAGTAGCAACAGCGTACTGCACTATGTCTATAGATATGAATGTACCTATAAAACATCTAGTTAGGATAGATTTGGTTGTAATTTTATACATCATTACTGTATACCTATATTAAAATATGTCTATGAAGTATCCAGTCAGGTTAGAATTGGTTGTATAGTAATTTTATACAACTTTACTACGTACCTATATTAGTGGACCCCGTTATAATACGTAAGTACCAAATGATTTTTAAAAGGTTTTTTAGTTTTAAAATGTATCAAATACTACTTTTATCACCTATGAAGGATAGTACGGTATTGTGAACATAGGTAGGGTTTAGGGAGAGATATACCGTGAAAAATCATGGTCTAGGATATAGGAGGTGATTATAGCATAACGTTTACGTATTAAAAGTAGACTTACCTTTTATCAAGATCATAAAGAAGTGCCTCCTTTTTTTACTTACTTGAAAGAAGGATATGGAAGGATAGGTGGAATTAAATAGACTAAATAAGGACATAGGGGAACGTTATGAGGGTCAAGAGTATTAGCTACCCGCTACCCGGCGTTACAGGAATAGAAAAGTATAATGCTGGAAGGAAATGGGACTTGGGAATTCTGAAAATTAATAATATTCTGATCATACTTTCTAAAAATGACATAAAATTGTAAAACGTTTCTCTCCCAAACCGTGGCACAAAACACTCTCGTAACTGCCTCATGTTAAAAAAACTACTCTGAATACAAAAAAAAAAGTACAAAAGTAGCAGAGAGCCAAGTAGCGTTATTATAATTAATAAGCAATTATAAGCCTTGCTATAAATATTTACACAACCTCTATGTACATTTTTCTAACACAGTTAGGGTCGTCAGAAGGTTACATTTAATGATTTCTGACATCTGTAACCTTCTCATGATGCTGTGATAGTGAAGGTGGCATAAAGGTTGTGTAAATATTTACAGCTAGGGTTTATAATTGCTTTACGCCAATAACAGATACAAGTGTAGAAAAATCATTTTAACAGAATTTTTTCACACAAATAAAACCAATCTAAGTGAAGCAAAAATACAAACCCATACATGTTCAATGGAGTTTGAGTTTCTGAAAAGGTCAAGCTGGAAATTTCAAATGGCACGAAACAAGCTGTTCTAGTAAAACGTCTTCAGTAATACATTTTTAAAAACAAGATATTTTCATTAATTACACAAATAGGTTTGATTTACGATAGTATTACGTAGATAACAAATTATGATTGAATGCGTTTGTTCCATATCTTCGAGAAAATTTAGAATTTAAATTGGTAGCAGAAAGGCAGTGCTTACTATTTGTACCAGAACTTATTGTTCCGGAAATATGCTCGCTGATATTTGTTTCCTTATCAAGGATTTGTATACTTATAACTACCATATACTATGGGATTCTGCAGCCACAATTAGGTTTCGTCATAGTTAAAATTGATACAAGGTTAGACCAGGGGTCTTAACCAAGATTTCTTAGAGCCAAATAGTTTGGATCAAGTTTTCCTCAGGGCCGCAAGTAGAAGTGGCCTTAAATAAGCTGTAAATAGTATGATTATAACATAAGTTTGTTACATCACAAAAATAAATCAACTGTTTTGCATAATAAAAGTAGGCGAATGTATTTTATTTATATTAGTTGATTCCATCTTCACATGAGCTACTAGTTTTCACTAAACACTTGTAAATATTTTACAACTTGCCTATAGTAGCACTTACTTATATTTGTTGATGACGGCCGTTTCGGAAGATGTGTCCCAGTGTCAACTCAGACTGTAACTGATCTCAATGTTTTCGTAGATTAGGGTGGGAGTGGGATATTATGGTGGGGGTGTGGGTATATTTGGTGAGTATTTGGAGTTATAATGTAGAAAATTGTGTGTGAGTTATAATGTAATTGGGTGTTGAGTATGTGTGTATTTTATTTAACTGCAGGAATAACTGAATTTATTAATTCTTTGAAGACGTTCAAATCGTTCTTAGTCTCTAATACGGCATCTATGTTGGCAAGTTGGGAAAAAACTGAAATTCTAGAATGTTATTTGTGTATTATGAACGTCAACTTACCGAATCTAGATTAACAGACATATGTAGATACAAAAAGACAAATATCTTCTGAGCACAGTCAGTTAAGATAGGAAATGTGTTCTTTTCAACTGCTTTTCAAAACTCAGTGAGCCTTAACCTTCTTTTTGTTTTAAAAAACCATTGCCACCGAACTGCTGTTTTAATTCTTAACGCTCTGAGGCCCGCAAAAAAATTGTTGTCAGGGCCGTATTCTGCCCGCGGGCCTCGTATTGAGGATGCCTGTTATAGAGGCTATATTTAGAGGTGAATTGTTGTTTCTTATAAGGTAGTTAGGGTTAGTAATAATACTAGTTTTAATAAATCGAAAGAGTTAGTTTACTGGGATGGTGCAACATGTTTATGATGCTCTAGCAACATAATAAGATTTAGCTGGCTTCAAAAAATTCATATTTATAGACTATGAAAGATTTCTTTAAATCATAACTTGAGAATGAACCGCAAGTAGAAACTGTGGTTGAGAAATGAAAATATAAGATTAAAATGCCATTGGATGGTACAAATATCTGAGATAAAGTGTAAGAAGAATCTGTAATTGTGAAGTCAAAATAAATATTACGGTGGCAGTGAAAACCTCAAGTGTCTGGGATGAATTGTAGGTAGAAACTGCAATCGAGAAATTAAAATAAAGATTACAATATCTGGCATGAAGTATGCGTAATTAACTGTGACCGAAAAGTGGAGATAAAAGGATTATTTTGGCGGCCGCAAAACCTCAAACAGCTAAGATATTAAGTAGAAGTTATTATTGAGAAGTGGAGATAAATATATAGGCAGTGACGAAGCCTGAAATAGCTGAGATGAAGTGCACGTAGTAACTGTGGATCGAGAAATGAAAATACAGATTACGTGTGCAGTTGATACATCAAATAGCTGGAATTAACCTTGAAAATTGTCGTTTACAAATGAATTTAAAGATTACGTTGACAGTGAAAGGCTCTAGTAGCTGGAAACATAAAGTAAGTAAAAAAATGAAAAAGTAGATTACTGATGGCTCAAAAAAAGGTCCTCAAAAGGATCAATATTTTGTCATTTTTTGGGAAAATATTTTGCTTTTATTTTAGCATTTTAGGGGGATGGGAAAGCAAAGTAGCATTTGTTATAACATGAAATAAAGAGAAACAGGTTTACCATTCAGCGGAAAACAGGAATTTATAAAATGTATATAGATTTGTTTTTAATTTTCTGGAAGTACGACAAAGCCGTACGAAGAAAGTGCAAACTTTTCCAGTAACATTTTCTGTCTTGTGCCTGTTAAACGTTAGTTAAAAAGCCGGCTCAGCTTCCTTGGTCCTCTTTTTAAGCGTAAGTGTAAACTGATTCGTACAATAAAGGGGCAGGTGTATGTCAGAGTTCTGGTAACTAATTCAATAGGTTGTGATCAGCGCTGACATTTTCCACAAAGTTATAAATAAGGTAAATGTTTCTATAAATCTAAACTTTACGTTCTATTAAAATCTTCAAGGGGTTTTTATGCTTTTGTGTTTTATTGCTTTACATTAAGTACTAAAGTTTTTATTAACATTACCTCCCGAACTTGATTATTTTTACATTCCCAAACGGTTCCAAAGTTATTACATGATAAGCAATATGAACGTCTGTTATTGCCGTGTGGGTTGTATATGACGCTATCCATATCATTGGGTGAGGTATAACCAACCGTAGGGGAAGCCTGAAATATAGATTTTTTGTTCTGTTTGATGTTTGATACTTGTTTTAGAAAGTGTAATGGAACTGAAACATGGTTAGTGATTGGGGATATTTTAGTGATGAAAATGTTTAATTACTTTTAAAAATAATCAGGGAAATTTCATAAAAAGATTACTGGCTTATTTAGTTAGAACATTAGTTGTTTATTGTTGCACAGTGGCGGAAATTTAAAAGATGCTTGTATTGGCGAGAAACTTGCATAAAACTCTTTCCAGGTTATCTTTCTTTCACGTTATTAGTTTCAAACACTTTTTGTTTTAAAATATTTTGTTTCATCTTTTCAGGGTACGTTTCTTTTTAGAAATTGTTTGTTATAGTTTCCTGTAATACACGCATATATTTTTTCCACACTCACGTGTTTAAATCTTCAACTCATATGTTATCATAAATCATATATGTTACAGGCGAGGATCTCGTGTTAACTATTGCATAAAGTAGACGTTTACACGTCGAGTTGTTTGGCGTCCTTATATATGTAATAGTCGTTCTTTCGGTGCAATGTTCCCATAAGCCTGATCCTTTGTGGTGGGAGAAGAGTCTAACCTTTCCGCTTTAGGCTACACCTCCATTACCTCCACCCCCTATACCAACATAACCCTATAAGGCTACTAAAACACACCCTTACATCAAGTAATTCTACCCTTGAAAATCTTATCAAATAAAATCTGCCCTAAAGCAGTAACTTTTTTCTATATTGTAAAATAAGTGTATAATAATTGGATGTAGTTTAAAATAGTGCTTTTTGTATTTAAAAAAAAAAAAAAAAACATTTTGTTTACTGAGTTTAATGTGTTTATGTATTGACGTTGCGTTCGTATTTTTTTATTATGAAAATTAAGTAACATTTGTATAAACTGAAAAGAGTAGATTTAATTATTGCGTACAATTACCACAATATTCGTGGAACATTCACGACCACGCAAAAACGCATAGCTTTGTTCGGCACTGTTTTGCGAGGTTCTACTCTGTTTGAAACAGTTCGTTTCTATGCAGAGCTATGCGGTGCGTTTGGTGTGGACAAAACGTTATAGGGCGTTGTGTGGTTGTAATACAGACCTCAATACTAAATAACAACAGGGTAAAATGTTTCCATAAATTGGTTTAGTCCTTTCAATCAGCGTGGTTGTTATCAGTAAGATAATAACACAGATGTAGCAGTTTTAAAATTTGTCGCTATTTCTCAAGATATAGGCAACAAAGTCCACAATTAGAACCGACTGTACGACAAACAAGAAACTGGCAAGGCGCAAAGCAAAGGTTACAGTTTCTGTCAATTGAGGTTAATTTTGGCTCGCGCTACTGTGAAAATGCCATTTGGCGGCCTGTTGATCGATGAAGAAAAAAAGTTCGAGAATACTTTCTTCGTGCCGCCTACACGGGCTGAGGATTGTTCGATGGTTTAATGCATAGAAGAGGAAAAAAGTCGATTGTTTAATAATTTACTTGTTTAAATTGTTGGAGCAGAATTTCTGAGGAAAATGATGACGCCGATTTAAAAGATGCTAAAAGATTAACAAGAATACGTTTGCTAAGAGTAAGCATTATTTAATGGTGCAATAAATTTAGTCTTACCTTTCTGTAAAAAGACTTTTTTTAGCACAAAAAATTATACTAAAAGAATAATATCTTTATTATGGGACAGTATTTTAAAACACAAAATACGAGAACCGTTACAGATTAACCACTGTTACGTTCCTTTTTTTTGCAGTGGTCCAGATGTTGGAACTATCAGTTTCGTTGTACTATTTTAAAACACAAAATACGAGAACCGTTACAGATTAACCACTGTTACGTTCCTTTTTTTTGCAGTGGTCCAGATGTTGGAACTATCAGTTTCGTTGTACTATTTTAAAACACAAAATACGAGAACCGTTACAGATTAACCACTGTTACGTTCCTTTTTTTTGCAGTGGTCCAGATGTTGGAACTATCAGTTTCGTTGTACTATTTTAAAACACAAAATACGAGAACCGTTACAGATTAACCACTGTTACGTTCCTTTTTTGCAGTGGTCCAGATGTTGGAACTATCAGTTTCGTTGTACTATTTTAAAACACAAAATACGAGAACCGTTACAGATTAACCACTGTTACGTTCCTTTTTTGCAGTGGTCCAGATGTTGGAACTATCAGTTTCGTTGTACTATTTTAAAATTCGTAACACAATTGCTTTAGCTACAACGCAATCTAAGATTCATATATATATATTTGTGCCTAGATCGTTGTTTTTCACACGATCTAGTACATTACGGTCTGCCATATTCACAGACTCAGATGCTAATCTTCCTAACGATAGATCATTACCTATCATAATCTCTGTCTATTGCAATTTGCTGAGTCCTGATCTAATTGTCCGAAGTTCTTGGATGCGTATATAAGATAATATATAAAGTAATACAGGTACGATATTTAGATATTTATTGCTAAAAAAAAAAAAAAATTATTAATTTAGATTGTGCAATGGAGGTTACGACGACAACTAGATGACAGTCAGTCAGTCAGAGAAGGAGGGGGTTTGGTGCCCCCGAGGTTATGCAGCGTCTGTCACGCGACACTGGCTGCGGGTAGGAATATGGGAACAGGGCTTTTTGGTTTGGGCTGGATTTGAGGAGAGGTTTCTGCAAGGCAGGACGTTTTAGTGGGTGGGACGGTTATAACTAGATGAGGGCTAAAGAAAAATTCATATACATCTTAGAAAAGTACATTCCTAGCTATGGGAAAGTTGGCTCAGTGCCAAAGCGCTAGACTTCTAACTGAAGATACTCAGTTCGAATATACCTAGACCTCCCAAGTATTTATAATTTAATTACTGTATAAATATTTGAAAAAAAAAACTGTATTATCATTAATTGTCGTCCACTATAGGTTAAAAGAAATGTTTTTGAACGTGATTGAATGAGTAAAAACGTATTTTATTAACGATTAAACTTTTGTACAAGATATATATTGTGAGCTAATAGAATGATTTGAGTAACAACCTCCACAAATCCGAACAGTATTAGATATTAGCCTACATATATTTTAAACTAACCAAACATATTCAGTACCCAGTTATAGTCGCACGCTAATCGACATAATTACCCCTAAAATCTTATAGAACCGTGAATTATATTTTCTCTATTCTATCCATATTATATTCAAGAGGTCAGATACGGTCTTAGTCCACAAGGGACACATTTCCGAAATAGGTTGTTCTCACTAAAACATCATAAGTAATTCCTATTTCGGGTAAGTTGCTATATTTTTTAAATGCATGTTTACATGGGCGTATATTAAGAAAAATTTCGGAAGTTGCTTTAACAAGTGGGGGATTGTGGGGGGAATTTTTGGATATTCACGTCTTAAAAACACAGGTTTTAGGTATATTTTGGATTTTGTTAGAATGATAGTTTAAATATATAAAGCAGTGGAATATATATATAAATATAGAAAGGATAGAAGCTTAGCTTGTAGAAAATAATAACATTTCCTGTATCTACTATTTTTCCTTTCTTGTGGGGGGGACAATTTTTGGGGGGCTAGAGACCCTGACCACCCCATTATATACGCTCTTGCTTGTTTACTTATGGCTTTTTTATAATTTCCTGAATTTATATAAGTTTAAACGAATATAGGTCTACTCGTAATTGTTAGCGTCCTTCCTGGGTAGGAGAAAGAATTAATCTTCCTTGAGAACAGGAGAGCTTCTGGTACGTCTTTTCTTTAGGTTACCTCATTCATTACATCTCCCTTTCCTTACCTGTTTTTGTTTTTAAAGGGCTGTAACAGGAAAACACCTCTTAAGAACCCCTTCAACTATAGGGTTACACGTCATGTAAGCGACCTTGCTACGTGAGGTCATAACTTACCCTAGGGTATCATAATATACTCTACCTATGCCTTGCTGGTAAAAATATTTAACCCTAGATTCGAGTGAGTATTGTATCACTGAATTTTATCATGATTCGAAAGTTTCTACGTGAATCAGTCTATGATGTAATCGTAGGATAACTAGTAACGTAGAAAACATTAAAAGATGATGATGAAACATTGAAATTTTAAATGGAAAAGTAGGCAAGACATCAAAAGTTAGTAACAATTATAGTTGAAGAGAGTAAATTAAAGTGTATAAGAATGAGTATGTCGAGATTGAATGAAAATAGTCAAGACACAAAAAATAAGACTATAAAGACTTTTGTTCCTGACAAATAAGATAATGATTAATAAATACACAAAAAATTATTAATAGTTTTATTTATGTAGTTTAAATACTTTTATACTACATTTAAAACAGATTATTTATATTTATAGTTTGTTTCTTTGCAAGGAATCTTTAATGGTCAAAAAGAAGTTATTTTTATATAATTTTTGAAATGTAACATTACATCTTGCTATGCAGTACATACAATTGGCTAAATAATTCACAACGGTCAGTTCTTGATAAAACTGTGGTCACTGCAATTAATAATTGTTTTGATGGTATATTAGTAAGCCAACACCTTCCCTGCCATATAGCTTTGCTTGGTTCACCAACTGGGGTTCTGGTTGTTGAAGCTCTTGTACTTGTTGCAGTTGTGATTGTTGGTTCATTGTAATTGGTAGCATATTTTGTTGCCCTGTGTTTAGAAAGTACTTTGGGTTTCCACCATGTTGGCTTTCTACTAAAGCTGCTATAACAAGATTTGAAAAACTTTTTTAATATTTTATTAAAGTAGTTTTTCATTCGTAGTTTTTTTAAAATTTTGATACATTTATCGAGTGATAAAATTGTTATAATAAATTTGGGAAGTGAGGTTTGTTTGTTACCATACTTTACCTTTGTTACGAGTTAGCATGTCGTAGTTACGAGATTAATTAAATACCCATAACAAGACGTTTCGATAAGTTCCGTCGGTTTGCTTGTGTCGTTTGCAACAGAAGCTCATTTCTGTCCACGAGTAACTTCAATCACGATCTTGTATCAGTCTTGACCTTGGTTCTTTCCAAAGTCACCCAAGATAATGGGATCGTGATCTCTTAGAAAGTGTTTGTGTCTGGACATTAAAAGAAAATATTTCCATAATCGTGGAAATTATCCATTGTGAAATGTTGGCATAACAATATTTTTCGTGAATGTCTAGCAATTATTACTTAGTTGCTATTGTTTGTGGGTTGTATTATTTTATTGCATTTTACTACAAAAAGCGCAATTATCGTTAGCAGTTTCCCGAATCGATCATTAAAAAAATACTTTCTTGCAACGGATGTAAAAAAAAACTGTAAGCACAGGTTTTTCCACTTGATTTATAAAGCTATTTAGTAATTACTCGCGTAGATAAACACTATACAGACAAGAAAGCGTAAATGTTATTAACGTCACGCCAGACTTTGATAAGCCAAGAATATACGGATTGTAGATAAAGATCATCCTAGTTGTCGAAGCGGTGTATAACACGCGAGACTTAGCAAGAGACCTTGTTGCAGCTTCCTTGACATTTAGGGAGAAGGGGCGCCTCTAACTAAGTGTTTGTCCACTCTCGCTTCTATACGATTCGGCCCGCTACAACCACTGCATTTTGTTAATCACTGAGCCTAGATGCAAGAGAGATGAAGTCTTTTGCTATGTCTCGGGAGCTATACTATACTGCTCCTCAACGGCTTATAACTGCCAGACGTGCGTTCAGAGGATCAGGCGTGTAAATAAAGGTCGTCCCAGTTGGGAAAGCGCCGTACTACTCATTCCGCCCGACTACCGTCGTCTAAGTGCTATCACTAAAATAGTTATATGAGGGCGATAAAAACAGTTCTTTGTTTTCAGATCAGGTATAGACAATTCCGCTGAAGGCATAAAATCATAAATATAGATCACAGTAACGTCGTGAAGTATGAAATCAAGTAGGTCTGTTGGAAAACACATAATTCAGAAGGCCGAGTAAAGAGATTCTAGCTACATATGATTGCAAGCTTGCTATATCCTTACATGTATCTTGTTAGCCTCGGAGGGTCAGGGTTTGAACGCTGTAGGAAATACGCCTAACTGATCCATCTTTTTTTGTTCAAGTTGAGCTGTCTAATGTATAATTAAATTGTACCATTTTAGCAAGGCAGTGTTTTTACGCTAGTCTATGTACTAATCACACACACCGTTCCATAACCTTCAGTGTTGTGGTGTTATCTCTACGTTGCCAATAGATGCTATAGGAGTAAAAATAATTTACAAACAGCTGTTGTCGAGGCCAAAATACACACCAACCCTGACGCGTAGAACACATTTTGTCGTATGTGAAATATTAATGAAATGTGAAATACTTAGTATGTAATAAAATAAATTACTATAATAAAAAAAAACTTATTATGAAGCAGTAACTAACTATTCTATGACTAAAACTATTAAAAACATTATATTTTTCAGTCGAAGACCAGGTTTGCTTATGTGCGTCGAATTTACTAGCATTGCAGAACATATATTAGATTTGATAATTTTAATTTTTTTTAGTAAGTAGTGTTCTCTGTTAATGTTTGTATTAATCGTTATTGGTCTACGTGTAAGTAGTAATTATCTGTAAAAGGTCATGTTGATTGTTACAGGCCTAATTATAAGTAGTAATCCTCTGTTAGTAGGCGTGTTGATCGTTATAGTTTTGAGTGTAAGTAGTAATCCTCTGTTAGTAGTCGTGTTAATCGTTATAGTTTTGCGTGTAAGTAGTAGTCCTCTGTTAGTAGTCTTGTTGATCGTTATAGTTTTGAGTGTAAGTAGTAATCCTCTGTTAGTAATCGTGTTGAACGTTATAGTTTTGCGTGTAAGTAGTAATCCTCTGTTAGTAGTCGTGTTGATCGTTATAGTTTTGAGTGTAAGTAGTAATCCTCTGTTAGTAGTCGTGTTAATCGTTATAGTTTTGCGTGTAAGTAGTAATCCTCTGTTAGTAGTCGTGTTGATCGTTATAGTTTTGAGTGTAAGTAGTAATCCTCTGTTAGTAATCGTGTTGATCGTTATAGTTTTGAGTGTAAATAGTAATCCTCTGTTAGTAGTCGTGTTGATCGTTATATTTTTGAGTGTAAGTAGTAGTTCTCTGTTAGTAGTCGTGTTGATCGTTATAGTTTTGAGTGTAAGTAGTAATCCTCTGTTAGTAGTCGTGTTAATCGTTATAGTTTTGCGTGTAAGTAGTAGTCCTCTGTTAGTAGTCGTGTTGATCGTTATAGTTTTGAGTGTAAGTAGTAATCCTCTGTTAGTAGTCGTGTTAATCGTTATAGTTTTGAGTGTAAGTAGTAGTCCTCTGTTAGTAGTCGTGTTGATCGTTATAGTTTTGAGTGTAAGTAGTATTCCTCTGTTAGTAGTCTTGATGATCGTTATAGTTTTGAGTGTAAGTAGTAGTCCTCTGTTAGTAGTGATGATCGTTACAGGCCTGATTATAAGTAGTAATCCTCTGTTAGTAGTCGTGTTGATCGTTATATTTTTGAGTGTAAGTAGTAGTCCTCTGTTAGTAGTCGTGTTGATCGTTATATTTTTGAGTGTAAGTAGTAGTCCTCTGTTAGTAGTCATGTTGATCGTTATAGTTTTCAGTGTAAGTAGTAATCCTCTGTTAGTAGTCGTGTTGATCGTTATAGTTTTGCGTGTAAGTAGTAGTCCTCAGTTAGTAGTCGTGTTGATCGTTATATGTTTGACTGTAATTAGTAATCCTCTGTTAGTAGTCGTGTTGATCGTTATATTTTTGAGTGTAAGTAGTAATCCTCTGTTAGTAGTCGTGTTGATCGTTATATTTTTGAGTGTAAGTAGTAATCCTCTGTTAGTAGTCGTGTTGATCGTTATAGTTTTGAGTGTAAGTAGTAATCCTATGTTAGTAGTCGTGTTGATCGTTATAGTTTTGAGTGTAAATAGTAATCCTCTGTTAGTAGTCGTGTTGATCGTTATAGTTTTGAGTGTAAGTAGTAATCCTCTCTTAGTAGTCGTGTTGATCGTTATAGTTTTGAGTGTAAGTAGTAATCCTATGTTAGTAGTCGTGTTGATCGTTATAGTTTTGAGTGTAAATAGTAATCCTCTGTTAGTAGTCGTGTTGATCGTTATAGTTTTGAGTGTAAGTAGTAGTCCTCTGTTAGTAGTCGTGTTGATCGTTATAGTTTTGAGTGTAAGTAGTAATCTTCTCTTAGTAGTCGTGATGATCTTTATAGACCTGAGTGTAAGTAGTAATCCTCTGTTAGTAGTCGTGTTGATCGTTATAGTTTTGAGTGTAAGTAGTAATCCTCTGTTAGTAGTCGTGTTGATCGTTATAGTTTTGAGTGTAAGTAGTAGTCCTCTGTTAGTAGTGATGATCGTAACAGGCCTGATTATAAGTAGTAATCCTCTGTTAGTAGTGTGGATCGTTATAGTTTTGAGTGTAAGTAGTAGTCCTTTGTTAGTAGTCGTGTTGATCGTTATAGTTTTGAGTGTAAGAAGTAATCCTCTGTTAGTAGTTGTGATGATCGTTACAGTTTTGAGTGTAAGTAGTAGTCCTCTGTTAGTAGTCGTGTTGATCGTTACAGGCCTGATTATAAGTAGTAATCCTCTGTTAGTAGTCGTGTTGATCGTTATATTTTTAAGTGTAAGTAGTAGTCCTCTGTTAGTAGTCTTGTTGATCGTTATAGTTTTGAGTGTAAGTAGTAGTCCTCTGTTAGTAGTCGTGTTGATCGTTACAGGCCTGAGTGGAAGTAGTAATCCTCTGTTAGTAGTCATGATGATCGTTATAGTTTTGAGTGTAAGTAGTGGTCCTCTGTTAGTAGTCGTGTTGATCGTTATAGTTTTGATTTTAAGTAGTAGTCCTCTGTTAGTAGTCGTGTTGATCGTTATAGTTTTGAGTGTAAGTAGTAATTCTCTGTTAGTAGTCATGTTGATCGTTATAGTTTTTAGTTTAAGTAGTAATCCTCTGTTAGTAGTCGTGTTGATCGTTATAGTTTTGAGTGTAGTAGTCCTATGTTAGTAGTCGTGTGGATCGTTACAGGCCTGAGTGTAAGTAGTAATCCTCGGTTAGTAGTCGTGTTGATCGTTATAGTTTTGAGTGTAGTAGTCCTCTGTTAGTAGTCGTGTGGATCGTTACACGCCTGAGTGTAAGTAGTAGTCCTCTGTCAGTAGTCGTGTTGATCGTTATAGTTTTGAGTGTAAGTAGTAGTCCTCTGTTAGTAGTCGTGTTGATCGTTATAGTTTTGAGTGTAAGTAGTAATCCTCTGTTAGTAGTCGTGATGATCGTTATAGACCTGAGTGTAAGTAGTAGTCCTCTGTTAGTAGTCGTGATGATCGTTATAGACCTGAGTGTAAGTAGGAGTCCTCTGTTAGTAGTCGTGTGGATCGTTACACGCCTGAGTGTAAGTAGTAGTCCTCTGTTAGTAGTCGTGTTGATCGTTATAGTTTTGAGTGTAAGTAGTAATTCTCTGTTAGTAGTCGTGTTGATCGTTATAGACCTGGGTGTAAGTAGTAATCCTCTGTTAGTAGTCATGTTGATCGTTATAGTTTTTAGTTTAAGTAGTAATCCTCTGTTAGTAGTCGTGTTGATCGTTATAGTTTTGAGTGTAGTAGTCCTCTGTTAGTAGTCGTGTGGATCGTTACAGGCCTGAGTGTAAGTAGTAATCCTCAGTTAGTAGTCGTGTTGATCGTTATAGTTTTGAGTGTAGTAGTCCTCTGTTAGTAGTCGTGTGGATCGTTACACGCCTGAGTGTAAGTAGTAGTCCTCTGTCAGTAGTCGTGTTGATCGTTATAGTTTTGAGTTTAAGTAGTAGTCCTCTGTTAGTAGTCGTGTTGATCGTTATAGTTTTGAGTGTAAGTAGTAATCCTCTGTTAGTAGTCGTGATGATCGTTATAGACCTGAGTGTAAGTAGTAGTCCTCTGTTAGTAGTCGTGATGATCGTTATAGACCTGAGTGTAAGTAGTAGTCCTCTGTTAGTAGTCGTGTGGATCGTTACACGCCTGAGTGTAAGTAGTAGTCCTCTGTCAGTAGTCGTGTTGATCGTTATAGTTTTGAGTGTAAGTAGTAGTCCTCTGTTAGTAGTCGTGTTGATCGTTATAGTTTTGAGTGTAAGTAGTAATCCTCTGTTAGTAGTCGTGATGATCGTTATAGACCTGAGTGTAAGTAGTAATCCTCTGTTAGTAGTCGTGTGGATTGTTACACGCCTGAGTGTAAGTAGTAGTCCTCTGTCAGTAGTCGTGTTGATCGTTATAGTTTTGAGTGTAAGTAGTAGTCCTCTGTTAGTAGTCGTGTTGATCGTTATAGTTTTGAGTGTAAGTAGTAGTCCTCTGTTAGTAGTCGTGTTGATCGTTATAGTTTTGAGTGTAAATAGTAATCCTCAGTTAGTAGTCGTGATGATCGTTATACCTGAGTGTAAGTAGTAGTCCTCTGTTAGTAGTCGTGTGGATCGTTACACGCCTGAGTGTAAGTAGTAGTCCTCTGTTAGTAGTCGTGTTGATCGTTATAGTTTTGAGTGTAAGTAGTAATCCTCTGTTAGTAGTCGTGATGATCGTTATAGACCTGAGTGTAAGTAGTAGTCCTCTGTTAGTAGTCTTGTAGATCGTTATTTTTTTGAGTGTAAGTAGTAATCCTCTGTTAGTAGTCGTGTTGATCGTTATAGTTTTGAGTGTAAGTAGTAATCCTCTGTTAGTAGTCGTGTTGATCGTTATAGTTTTGAGTGTAAGTAGTAGCCCTCAGTTAGTAGTCCTGTTGATCGTTATAGTTTTGAGTGTAAATAGTAATCCTCTGTTAGTAGTCGTGTTGATCGTTATATTTTTGAGTGTAAGTAGTAGTTCTCTGTTAGTAGTCGTGTTGATCGTTATAGTTTTGAGTGTAAGTAGTAATCCTCTGTTAGTAGTCGTGTTAATCGTTATAGTTTTGCGTGTAAGTAGTAGTCCTCTGTTAGTAGTCGTGTTGATCGTTATAGTTTTGAGTGTAAGTAGTAATCCTCTGTTAGTAGTCGTGTTAATCGTTATAGTTTTGAGTGTAAGTAGTAGTCCTCTGTTAGTAGTCGTGTTGATCGTTATATTTTTGAGTTTAAGTAGTAGTCCTCTGTTAGTAGTCGTGTTGATCGTTATAGTTTTGAGTGTAAGTAGTAATCCTCTGTTAGTAGTCGTGTTAATCGTTATAGTTTTGCGTGTAAGTAGTAGTCCTCTGTTAGTAGTCTTGTTGATCGTTATAGTTTTGAGTGTAAGTAGTAATCCTCTGTTAGTAATCGTGTTGATCGTTATAGTTTTGCGTGTAAGTAGTAATCCTCTGTTAGTAGTCGTGTTGATCGTTATAGTTTTGAGTGTAAGTAGTAATCCTCTGTTAGTAGTCGTGTTAATCGTTATAGTTTTGCGTGTAAGTAGTAGTCCTCTGTTAGTAGTCTTGTTGATCGTTATAGTTTTGAGTGTAAGTAGTAATACTCTGTTAGTAATCGTGTTGAACGTTATAGTTTTGCGTGTAAATAGTAATCCTCTGTTAGTAGTCGTGTTGATCGTTATAGTTTTTAGTGTAAGTAGTAATCCTCTGTTAGTAGTCGTGTTAATCGTTATAGTTTTGCGTGTAAGTAGTAGTCCTCTGTTAGTAGTCTTGTTGATCGTTATAGTTTTGAGTGTAAGTAGTAATCCTCTGTTAGTAATCGTGTTGATCGTTATAGTTTTGCGTGTAAGTAGTAATCCTCTGTTAGTAGTCGTGTTGATCGTTATAGTTTTGAGTGTAAGTAGTAATCCTCTGTTAGTAGTCGTGTTAATCGTTATAGTTTTGCGTGTAAGTAGTAGTCCTCTGTTAGTAGTCTTGTTGATCGTTATAGTTTTGAGTGTAAGTAGTAATCCTCAGTTAGTAATCGTGTTGAACGTTATAGTTTTGCGTGTAAGTAGTAATCCTCTGTTAGTAGTCGTGTTGATCGTTATAGTTTTGAGTGTAAGTAGTAATCCTCTGTTAGTAGTCGTGTTAATCGTTATAGTTTTGCGTGTAAGTAGTAATCCTCTGTTAGTAGTCGTGTTGATCGTTATAGTTTTGAGTGTAAGTAGTAATCCTCTGTTAGTAATCGTGTTGATCGTTATAGTTTTGAGTGTAAATAGTAATCCTCTGTTAGTAGTCGTGTTGATCGTTATATTTTTGAGTGTAAGTAGTAGTCCTCTGTTAGTAGTCGTGTTGATCGTTATAGTTTTGAGTGTAAGTAGTAATCCTCTGTTAGTAGTCGTGTTACTCGTTATAGTTTTGCGTGTAAGTAGTAGTCCTCTGTTAGTAGTCGTGTTAATCCTTATAGTTTTGAGTGTAAATAGTAATCCTCTGTTAGTAGTCGTGTTGATCGTTATATTTTTGAGTGTAAGTAGTAGTCCTCTGTTAGTAGTCGTGTTGATCGTTATAGTTTTGAGTGCAAGTAGTATTCCTCTGTTAGTAGTCTTGATGATCGTTATAGTTTTGAGTGTAAGTAGTAATCCTCTGTTAGTAGTCGTGTGGATCGTTATAGTTTTGAGTGTAAGTAGTAGTCCTCTGTTAGTAGTCGTGATGATAGTTACAGGCTGATTATAAGTAGTAATCCTCTGTTAGTAGTCGTGTTGATCGTTATAGTTTTGAGTGTAAGTAGTAATCCTCTGTTAGTAGTCGTGTTGATCGTTATAGTTTTGAGTGTAAGTAGTAGTCCTCAGTTAGTAGTCGTGTTGATCGTTATATGTTTGACTGTAATTAGTAATCCTCTGTTAGTAGTCGTGTTGATCGTTATATTTTTGAGTGTAAGTAGTAATCCTCTGTTAGTAGTCGTGTTGATCGTTATATTTTTGAGTGTAAGTAGTAATCCTCTGTTAGTAGTCGTGTTGATCGTTATAGTTTTGAGTGTAAGTAGTAATCCTATGTTAGTAGTCGTGTTGATCGTTATAGTTTTGAGTGTAAATAGTAATCCTCTGTTAGTAGTCGTGTTGATCGTTATAGTTTTGAGTGTAAGTAGTAGTCCTCTGTTAGTAGTCGTGTTGATCGTTATAGTTTTGAGTGTAAGTAGTAATCCTCTCTTAGTAGTCGTGATGATCTTTATAGACCTGAGTGTAAGTAGTAATCCTCTGTTAGTAGTCGTGTTGATCGTTATAGTTTTGAGTGTAAGTAGTAATCCTCTGTTAGTAGTCGTGTTGATCGTTATAGTTTTGAGTGTAAGTAGTAGTCCTCTGTTAGTAGTGATGATCGTAACAGGCCTGATTATAAGTAGTAATCCTCTGTTAGTAGTGTGGATCGTTATAGTTTTGAGTGTAAGTAGTAGTCCTTTGTTAGTAGTCGTGTTGATCGTTATAGTTTTGAGTGTAAGATGTAATCCTCTGTTAGTAGTTGTGATGATCGTTACAGTTTTGAGTGTAAGTAGTAGTCCTCTGTTAGTAGTCGTGTTGATCGTTACAGGCCTGATTATAAGTAGTAATCCTCTGTTAGTAGTCGTGTTGATCGTTATATTTTTAAGTGTAAGTAGTAGTCCTCTGTTAGTAGTCTTGTTGATCGTTATAGTTTTGAGTGTAAGTAGTAGTCCTCTGTTAGTAGTCGTGTTGATCGTTACAGGCCTGAGTGGAAGTAGTAATCCTCTGTTAGTAGTCATGATGATCGTTATAGTTTTGAGTGTAAGTAGTGGTCCTCTGTTAGTAGTCGTGTTGATCGTTATAGTTTTGATTTTAAGTAGTAGTCCTCTGTTAGTAGTCGTGTTGATCGTTATAGTTTTGAGTGTAAGTAGTAATTCTCTGTTAGTAGTCGTGTTGATCGTTATAGACCTGAGTGTAAGTAGTAATCCTCTGTTAGTAGTCATGTTGATCGTTATAGTTTTTAGTTTAAGTAGTAATCCTCTGTTAGTAGTCGTGTTGATCGTGATAGTTTTGAGTGTAGTAGTCCTATGTTGGTAGTCGTGTGGATCGTTACAGGCCTGAGTGTAAGTAGTAATCCTCGGTTAGTAGTCGTGTTGATCGTTATAGTTTTGAGTGTAGTAGTCCTCTGTTAGTAGTCGTGTGGATCGTTACACGCCTGAGTGTAAGTAGTAGTCCTCTGTCAGTAGTCGTGTTGATCGTTATAGTTTTGAGTGTAAGTAGTAGTCCTCTGTTAGTAGTCGTGTTGATCGTTATAGTTTAGAGTGTAAGTAGTAATCCTCTGTTAGTAGTCGTGATGATCGTTATAGACCTGAGTGTAAGTAGTAGTCCTCTGTTAGTAGTCGTGATGATCGTTATAGACCTGAGTGTAAGTAGTAGTCCTCTGTTAGTAGTCGTGTGGATCGTTACACGCCTGAGTGTAAGTAGTAGTCCTCTGTTAGTAGTCGTGTTGATCGTTATAGTTTTGAGTGTAAGTAGTAATTCTCTGTTAGTAGTCGTGTTGATCGTTATAGACCTGAGTGTAAGTAGTAATCCTCTGTTAGTAGTCATGTTGATCGTTATAGTTTTTAGTTTAAGTAGTAATCCTCTGTTAGTAGTCGCGTTGATCGTTATAGTTTTGAGTGTAGTAGTCCTCTGTTAGTAGTCGTGTGGATCGTTACAGGCCTGAGTGTAAGTAGTAATCCTCGGTTAGTAGTCGTGTTGATCGTTATAGTTTTGAGTGTAGTAGTCCTCTGTTAGTAGTCTTGTGGATCGTTACACGCCTGAGTGTAAGTAGTAGTCCTCTGTCAGTAGTCGTGTTGATCGTTATAGTTTTGAGTTTAAGTAGTAGTCCTCTGTTAGTAGTCGTGTTGATCGTTATAGTTTTGAGTGTAAGTAGTAATCCTCTGTTAGTCGTCGTGATGATCGTTATAGACCTGAGTGTAAGTAGTAGTCCTCTGTTAGTAGTCGTGATGATCGTTATAGACCTGAGTGTAAGTAGTAGTCCTCTGTTAGTAGTCGTGTGGATCGTTACACGCCTGAGTGTAAGTAGTAGTCCTCTGTCAGTAGTCGTGTTGATCGTTATAGTTTTGAGTGTAAGTAGTAGTCCTCTGTTAGTAGTCGTGTTGATCGTTATAGTTTTGAGTGTAAGTAGTAATCCTCTGTTAGTAGTCGTGATGATCGTTATAGACCTGAGTGTAAGTAGTAATCCTCTGTTAGTAGTCGTGTGGATTGTTACACGCCTGAGTGTAAGTAGTAGTCCTCTGTCAGTAGTCGTGTTGATCGTTATAGTTTTGAGTGTAAGTAGTAGTCCTCTGTTAGTAGTCGTGTTGATCGTTATAGTTTTGAGTGTAAGTAGTAGTCCTCTGTTAGTAGTCGTGTTGATCGTTATAGTTTTGAGTGTAAGTAGTAATCCTCTGTTAGTAGTCGTGATGATCGTTATAGACCTGAGTGTAAGTAGTAGTCCTCTGTTAGTAGTCGTGTGGATCGTTACACGCCTGAGTGTAAGTAGTAGTCCTCTGTTAGTAGTCGTGTTGATCGTTATAGTTTTGAGTGTAAGTAGTAATCCTCTGTTAGTAGTCGTGATGATCGTTATAGACCTGAGTGTAAGTAGTAGTCCTCTGTTAGTAGTCTTGTAGATCGTTATTTTTTTGAGTGTAAGTAGTAATCCTCTGTTAGTAGTCGTGTTGATCGTTATAGTTTTGAGTGTAAGTAGTAATCCTCTGTTAGTAGTCGTGTTGATCGTTATAGTTTTGAGTGTAAGTAGTAGCCCTCAGTTAGTAGTCCTGTTGATCGTTATATTTTTGAGTGTAAGTAGTAGTTCTCTGTTAGTAGTCTTGTTGATCGTTATAGTTTTTAGTGTAAGTAGTAATCCTCTCTTAGTAGTCGTGATGATCGTTATAGACCTGAGTGTAAGTAGTAATCCTCTGTTAGTAGTCGTGTTGATCGTTATAGTTTTGAGTGTAAGTAGTAATCCTCTCTTAGTAGTCGTGATGATCGTTATAGACCTGAGTGTAAGTAGTAATCCTCTGTTAGTAGTCGTGTTGATCGTTATAGTTTTGAGTGTAAGTAGTAGTCCTCTGTTAGTAGTCGTGTGGATCGTTATAGTTTTAAGTGTAAGTAGTAATCCTCTTTTAGTAGTCGTGTTGATCGTTATAGTTTTGAGTGTAAGTTGTAATCCTCTGTTAGTAGTCGTGTTGATCATTATATTTTTGAGTGTAAGTAGTAGTCCTCTGTTAGTAGTCTTGTTGATCGTTATAGTTTTGAGTGTAAGTAGTAGTCCTCTGTTAGTAGTCTTGTTGATCGTTATAGTTTTGAGTGTAAGTAGTAGTCCTCTGTTAGTAGTCGTGTTGATCGTTATAGTTTTGAGTGTAAGTAAAGTGAGGAATCTAGCTTGGCCCTTGGCATGATACTACGTGTTTAGAATTTGAGGTAATGCACCGAGTGTTGAAAACGTGTTGGTGTACTCCCTCTTTCCCAGAAAAGCGACAGTTGTAACAGCTTCCTATCACAGGGCCATGCCTCACATAGTATCTTAGATACAGTTGTACTTCTTGTATGGTTGGTACTGAGCAAGTGTACTTTAGGAAAGTCTTGATTCCCCTCTTCGCACTGCTTGCAATACCGCGACTCTCCTTAATTTTATCTATATTTCCCTTATTTTTTCTAATCTAAATATTCTAGGGTAACGGGTAAAATTCTTTGTATATTTTCGACAGAGTAGACCATCACAGAGATGCGACCTATCACGCAGAAGTCGTGGCTATTTTACCCAACGTCCATCAAAGGAGAGCTTTGTATCGCAGCTTAATCTTCAGTATAAATCGACATCTTTATAATACATTCACTAAACAATACCATATTGTGCTATGCACCTTGAGCGCGCGCACATGCACACGTATATAGTTTAGTATATGTACACTTATACAAAATACAATTTTGTGGTTATTCTTAAACATTGAGTGTCAAGGTCGTTCAGAGTTTCCATTATATAATACGAAAAACATTTTGTTCAATCGACACTTATCACCGGGATCTGAAGGTTGAAACTACCAATGAAAATGAAATGCAACTCCTCCATCAACATCACTACCGATGAACAGTGCAAAAACCTTTTGAATTATTTCAGGTTGTACTTTGAGTTCAGGGTTGGTTTTAAATAGCTGTTGACATTGGACAACAGTCCAACACGACGTTTTCTATCACCTGCAGAAAGAATAGTAGGCTGTGGATAGTAGGTTACTAGACGTAGCGATGGTTTGCGTTTGTGTGTCTATAATAAGTTTAGCCTCAGGCGTAGTTGAAGGACACGTTATAAATACGGATATAAAAACACAGTGTTGCACATCGGGCTAAGATTAGAAATCGACACTTATTGACGTATAGCTCTTGCAAATAAGTATACAAGTGGCTTAAGGGCAGGCAGTAGAGTGAAGCAATCGGTCGAGAATTATTGAATGAAGTATGGTAACACTGGTGGCGGTAGGTGAGCAAAGTTTCCAAAATTAAAAATAGAAAAGTCGCGAAAGTCGACAATATAAATAGATTTATCTAAACACGGTTTATTTTAAAATAAGCGCTGTGAAAACAGCACTAGATTTGTCATATGTCTGTAAATAAATTCGGTTTGCGTATTAGTAGGTTCATTGCGCTAAATATGTCATTCATGTATTAGTCAGCTGTTTAGTTTATTTATTCTATTTACCATCGCTGACGTTATTTTCTGATTTGGGGACCTATTTCTTTAATTAAAAACGCGTTCACAAGCTCGTGAATTTTGTTTATTTTTACACTTATGGTGAAAGTAGTTAGGGCTATAGACGTACAATTAAAACCTATTTCTATTTACACATATATACGTTTACCTACTTAGTTTTAATCTTTCTAATACAATTTTAGGGATACAAAGGATCTCTGTTAGTCCCTTTGTTAGCTCGCTTCTTTTGCCTCAAACGCGTTTTACCTTAGCCTTTCTTTACAAGTTGAAAACTAAATACTTGTAAACACATTTTACATTATGTTCTAGTTCACAATTAATTATTTTCAGTGTCAATATCACACGTGACATTTGTATTTAAAGTTCTTGAGATTTTGAGGGTTGGTGTAGAGACGTAAAGCTATGTCCACACTTGTGCCAAGAAGGCATACGTCATAGCGCATGGTGTATTAAAAAGGCATGCACTATTGCTTTCCTCTCGGGAGTTGAATGGACCTGTTTTTCATGACGCATGTCCAGCACACAGATATCCAACAGTTTGGATCGTCTTTCGACATTCTGTACAACTCGTTAGTGGTCTAACCGGGAACAAAACAGATCAAATGATTGTTAGAGGAAGCTGAAGAAAAACAAGATTTTTATTGTGTTCAATTTATATATATATATATATATATATATATATATATATATATATATATATATACATCATCCCCTAAGACGGTGCGATCACCCCTAGATTGATGGAATCAACCCCTAGGTTGGCGGAATCAACCATAATGCTGTATGGTGAGCAAAGTAGATTTTTCGAGACTGTTGAACCTTATCGGAAAAACTACCACACAGCGTCCACCGTCAGCTGTTATTTAATCACCAGACTGAGTGTATAACGCTATTTTAAAAATCAATTATCACAGCTTCAAACTCTTTTCAAGGCCGTTCCGTGTCTCGATCAACCGGAGACACCCCCGAGGTTAGTTCAGGGCACTCCAACTTCGTAGAACATTGAAGTCGCATGATTTAATTGTTATTACCGGGCTCACAGGTGGGATTCAGGTGTTAGGACGTCCGCATTTTGCCATGGTCTGTTGAAAGGATGGTTTCGTGTAGGATTTATTGATATTCACTTACTCTGCAGTTGTACAGGAAATAGCAGAGGCCCAAAAGGTCAGGTAATGCTAGTTTCTTACATGGATTAAATTTGTAACTTACAAACTGACTATGCTCAAAGTTTATTTAAAAGTTATTTGACTGTGTTTATTTAAAAACTGTATACTATCGGACAAAAATATTAGCTCATTACTGTGCTAGGCTATCAACACGAAATGTGAAAAAATGATAATTTTACATAAACCAAAATTATTTTTGTTCTATTTTCTTTATTGTTGCCATCAGCTCGTACCTTATCCTCTTTGAAAGACTACGTCATTCCCATTTGCAAACTTACTGAAGAGGTAAGATTTAAAAAAATGTCAATCGTTGACATAGACACTGTTAAGTTGTGAAGACCAAAACCATGTTATCAAATTAATAATATTTAACTTTAAGAAATTATATTTAATTTAAATGTTTTCTTCTATACAGTAATATTAAAAGAATTTCCAACCGTCGTAGATGTGAATTATATCTGTACTCTTCACGTTGCCAAACATCTTCATGCGATGTTGCCAAATCGTCTATTATATTATACACACGAAATAAAACAAATTGGTGAATTGAGTAGTAAAAGAGAAACAAGAAGGTAATATGTAATCAGAGGACTAAAGCAATTTTTGTACAACAGTTATTTATATTTTAACAAAACGAAACAAATTGCTAAAGGGAAAATGCTATTATCAAAGCAACACTCTAAATCAATACACAGTTATAAATATTGTAGTAAATACTTATAGTACAAAAACATAGTAAATAACTTATAGTACAATGAAATGAAATGATTGCAAAACATATTAGATAAGTGAACCGAAAAAATAACTTTTAGAATGATTCATAAGAATATTACAAAAGGCACCCACATTAAACAAAAAGTGTAAATTGACTACACACACTATTACTAAAAATTACATTCTCAGAAATTAATAACCTTCTGTAACAAGTAATATAAACAAACAGTTACTTTTTATTAAACCATTACAATTAATATAAATAAAGTAACAAAACCAATGCGTTGAAACAGCGGTTCTACCACATAACCTATAACATAAAATCAGCTGTTTTATGAAATCATGTTATCACACAGTATTTTAACCCTTATGTTGATCGTATTTGCAACACTGAAGTGTACAGAGGTAATTCGCTCAATGTAGATTGAATGTATAAACCCACTCAATGCGTAGATGTTCCTACTATTATTGTGCCTTACTATTATAGGTAAAATTGTTAAAATCAATTATAATATATTGAAGTTTAATAACATATCAACGTCCCCCCCCCGTCGCCTTTTTGGCCTCTCTCGCATAATTTTTAACTAACAAGAAAGTAAAAAATTAATTAAAAATAACAAGTTCTATATTACTATTTTTATTTAACTCTTATTTTCCACAATATTATAACAAACGTAGCCTATATAGTTCTAAAATCTCTAAATTATTTTTTCACTACACTTTAATTAAATCATTACTTCGAAAGTAACCATTTAAAATGGTGGTATTTAACACGTTTACTATTATAAATTCACAAACCGTATGGTTATTCGTAAAAATGTGTGACATTACATCGCTAAATGTGTTTTCATTGAACCTCAATCGTTTATTATTGGGTAGTTTTAGGTTTTTTAGATTGTTTTTAGTGATTAAATATTTATTTATTTTTAATTTTTGTTAATTTACTTTTTATGTATAACAATTTGGTTTATTTTCATTTATTTAAGATCTATTTATATTGACAACTATTGAAGTTAACTATTTGTTTAATATTATGGTGGCAGCGGGTCAGCTGTTTTGTTTGTTACAAAAGAATAAAAGCTTTAATTGTCTAGGAAAAGTTTTATTGTGCAGAACGGAAAGATTGAATGTCTTTTAATATTAACGTTTAACATTGTCAATTATTTAATTAATAATTATTATGATTCTGTTATTTAGTATTGCCTATTAAATAAATAGTCTCTGGTATAAATTAAACTTAGGCCTATATTTTATTTTCACTTAAATTAATCTTGGTCACACGCAAAATACTCAACAACAATATATTTATAATTTAAATTAACGTAATACAACCCTATTATTAAAAATCCACGAATAAAACAATTATTTTTGAAAACTTTTAAACCTAATTTACACCATTAACATGAACCTAAACGGTTTTTTGTTTTAACGTTCAAATCACAAAAATCATGATTAAAAACAGCAAAACCAACTCGGTTTTGAACGATGTATAACTATGACACGACGAACATGAGTAGCATACTTTCGTCTTCGAAAAAGACAGGCTACATCACACTCAATAGATCACTATTAACATTTAACTGGGCCGCTTCTATTTTTGCAATACACGTATATTTTAACCCCATTAATTGTTGAATTTGTATCAGTTGATCCCTTTACGTAATCCGCAGGCTAAAACTGTTCTATCCTACGGCTATTTTCAGGATTGTTATTTGCTGAACAGCTGTTTACTAACATGAATCAATAGCAACAGCTGTTCTATGACAAACGTTCGGAAAACACCTTAAATTGAAATTTTACAAAATCCCTTAGCACGCCCCTTAACATTATTAAACGAATGTTCCTTTCAAATATCAAGTCTATACAGGTTATAGTTTAGGTTTAGACTGTCCGTTGATTATGAATCAGTCAATCAATACATCAACGTAAATTTTTAAATAAATAAAACCTCTAAACCACAAATAACATTTTATTTAAACCTTATGTACATTTCGATTGCCCAGCAATCATCTTCAGAGGTATTTAAAAAATACATCTAACTTTAAACAACATAATACAACAAATATATAGGTTTAAACCGGCAACTACTTCGCCACGCCCCTTATTTAAAAAACTAATACGACCAATCACGTTGCAATAAATTCCCCTCTACAACTTGGTCCGGTCTTCCCCTTCTCGTGGTGAAGAGTTACCTTTACAACTATTTCAATTTTACTAAAAAACAATAATATTCCTTATTAACAAATTTATAACTATCTCCTAATTAATGAATATAACTGAGATTTAGGGATAGGCCCTTTATCACAATTTAATAAATTATTTTCGTCATATTTGTGAATGTACAAACTTTCAAAACTATTCAAAAGACCTTTTGAATTAACATTTTTTAATAATTTTAGATCATTTAATTCTAAAGTGTGTTTAGTGTTTAGAATATGTTCTGCAACACTAGATTTTTCAGGTCTTTGAAATTTTATATGGCTAATATGTTCATTAAATCTGGTTAATATTCTGGTTAATACCTCTGAAGATGATTGCTGGGCAATCGAAATGTACATAAGGTTTAAATAAAATGTTATTTGTGGTTTAGAGGTTTTATTTATTTAAAAATAAACATTACGCCACAGTTGCTTCATATAGCTTTATCAACGTAAATGTTCGTGTATGAAAGTTATGTAAATACGTATTGTAGATGTAGCTAGTTTAATGATGACCTATTTTATAATTTTGCAAACGCAATCTTTGTGTTAAACACCTGCGGAGCCATTGTGAACTTTTGTGTGTAGCTATCTTTAGCATCAAGTTTATTTTTTTTCCATGTTCCTCAAAACTGTGTGTATCACCAAGAACAATTTTTCCAGCTCCATTGATTACGTCTGGGATGACGATAATTGTCCAGTATTTTATTGTATAAATCAATTTTTTTAAGTACACTACTATGGCGATGTTTATGTTTTCCATCCAAATTTCCATATAGTTTTTAAAAATAAAAATATATATATAATTGGAATAAAAACTCTCATAGCACGGCATAATCATATGTATTGCATTATCGCCTGTTTTGCTCGTACATACAAAGTTGATGACAAATAAGTAACGTTTATATACGACGTCAGCTTGATACTTTAGCTGAAATAAATTGACTCACCGTTCACATTTACGAGAGGATAAAAGACCGCCACTCGTAATCTACGTCCACTCACTGCCCAAAGAATATAAAATGTTTTTACTATAAGACATCAAATGTAATAGCCTATATCCAGATGTCATTTATCATTTGCCTTCATGTGTATCTATTATCTATTCTGATCGCCGTTTTTTCCAGCTCAGCGTGTCCAGCAGACAGTTCGTTTTTTAAAAATATAATCAAATTGATTACAACTCCGTTAAACCCACTTGTAATTTAATTCACAAAATACACGTATAAGTGGACGCACCCGCGAGCGTACTTGAGTGTGAAGCATACGAGTTTAAAATGTAAATTTATACGATGACTAAATTATAGTTTAAATTTATACAGCTGAAGTCATTAACATGTCAGTAAATTGGGTAACTATATTTATCGTTAGCGAATTGTGAAATATAATTTTCTTTTGTGTTGTTTGTTGAGTATATCTATTAGTCTACTTTCTCTAATGTTTAAAATTACTAGTTGTTGTAAAACAAAATATTTCTACGTTGAATGATTTTGTTTATGTAAGTTATAATGTACAACGCAAAAAACCTTATAAAAATCATTGATAGTATAATTTTGCTTTGACGTTTATTGTCTACTACAAAAAATACATTAAATCCCACAACAGAACGTACATAAGCTTGTTAGAACAAATAAGTTTTTAATCACTTAAACAATAGTTTATGACTATCCGAACTTTTTTTAGTAAATTTGTTAAAACTTACTGAGACAGAACGTTTTCGATCGCTATGTGCCGATCTTCATTAGTGTCTTCTGCTTGGAGATGTTGGGCCAAGCGGTGACGGTTTTAAAGGTAGGTTTTCGATAGTATCAAAGAGTATGTGTGATTTGTATTGTGTTTGTTCGTTTAATGTGTTGGACAGACAGGTCGCAGCTTTAAACAAAGAATCGAGGAACACAAACAGAACACCAACTCAACATTTTACAGCCACATAAAAGATACAGGACACAAATACACAGATATTTACCATAACCTAGAAATCCTACACATCAACAAAAATGGACCACATTTTAACACACTAGAGCAATATGAAATTTACATACACACAAAATCACAAAGTACAAACATATTAAACGAACAAACACAATACAAATCACACATACTCTTTGATACTATTGAAAACCTACCTTTAAACCGTCACCGCTTGACCCAACATCACCAAGCAGAAGACACTGATGAAGATCGGCACGTTCTGTCTCAGTAAGTTTTAACAAATTTACTAAATTCAAAGTTCGGATAGTCATAAACTATTGTTTAAGTGATTAATAAGATTCAACCGAACGTAATGGACTATAAAATTCAAGAAATAAGTTATTATTTAATACTTTAAAATTTATCAAATGTGTAGAGAGTTCCTTGATTTAACGTGAAAGTTTCTTTAAATCATTTATGCAGGATCGGTTATTTTGCAATTTTATGATTATCAGGAGTATGACTGTACGGCAGGACAGAGGATGGGAGAGGACTGTAAATATAAATAGAATTAAAGTAGGGGTTAAAGCCCCCTGGTAGAGTATGTTAGGAGGTATGGCATTACGTGTGTAGTGTCGCGTACATGAAATACACCAACCTTGTATTGGGATTATAATAAGGTTGTAATTACGTGTTGTGAGAGGAAGGGCAAGGAAAGGTAGATGTAAGTGGAATAGGGCAAAGGAAAGATGTAATATTACCCTGGTACTGAGGATAGGGGAATATGGCGTGGACAGTGTCATCGTCTGAAGTACATCTGATCTCAACTAAGGCGAAAGATCCAAAACTACCCAGAATGTATTCGTGGTCATCAGGTGGGTTGCACCCGACTATAATGGATTCAAAAAGGTGGATTCAAAATGGATCCGTAGACAATGTCACCAAAAGGGAAATGGAAAAGAAGCACGGAAAACCGTTTTAAAAAGGGGTTAAATTAGCATTGCCTTTAGTTGCCCATTCGTAGCTAAAAACACCCCTGCATAGTGAATTTCCCATCATGCGTATTTGTTTACAAATGGAATTTTAAATTAGCGGAAGACTTTTAAATCTTTCCATGTAGAGTTAATGTTAGTTCCAAATCTGAAGGCAATTGCCCGTTACTTTCACGAGGTTGATAGACAGACACGCGAATATCGTTTGGGCCAAGTTAAAAATAACGTCCCAATAAACGAAGTCATCAAAATTTAAACAAGTTCCGTTCGGATGGATAAAAGAATACCCTCTAAGCACAATTATTTTATATCGACGTGTTTGCATTTTTATACCTCTGAAGAAGTTTGCTTTGCATATGAAATAAATAGAACAATTGTGGTTAGAGGACATTATTTATTTATTAAAAAGCATTATTGTCGCTGTCATGGTCTTTCGTGATATTTCTGGAATCGATATGTTGACGAACCACTAGCGAATGTTATTTGTGACATTTCCTGAAGCCAAAAATAATATATAGTGATGTTTATGAATTATTAAGTGGTTTTCTATATAGATAATACAAATGTTTATTTGTTTTGTTTTTGTTTACAGTTTCGTAAATGCTTGTCTAAAAACACTCGGGTAGCTGAATAGTCACATTTTTTCACCCCGGTTGAGTTCAGACGTACTTCAGGTAAAGGACCCCGCCCACGTGATGCCAGAATTTCCCTCTATTCCCAGCCCTAGGGGTCATTTACCCTTCCTTCTTTCAAGGGGTTGTGACGGGTAGATACCTCTTTATGACCCCTATAGAGATTAGGTCTACTTCGGATACGCGACTGTATGTGATGCCATAATCTTCCTCTATTCCCAGCACTAGGGGTCATTGACCCTACCTAATTCCATATACTCCAAGATGGCTAGAATACCCACCTTGCATTTACCCTTCCTTCTTTCAAGGGGTTGTGACGGGTAGATACCTCTTTATGACCCCTATAGAGATTAGGTCTACTTCGGATACGCGACTGTATGTGATGCCATAATCTTCCTCTATTCCCAGCACTAGGGGTCATTGACCCTACCTAATTCCATATACTCCAAGATGGCTAGAATACCCACCTTGCATTTACCCTTCCTTCTTTCAAGGGGTTGTGACGGGTAGATACCTCTTTATGACCCCTATAGAGATTAGGTCTACTTCGGATACGCGACTGTATGTGATGCCATAATCTTCCTCTATTCCCAGCACTAGGGGTCATTGACCCTACCTAATTCCATATACTCCAAGATGGCTAGAATACCCACCTTGCATTTACCCTTCCTTCTTTCAAGGGGTTGTGACGGGTAGATACCTCTTTATGACCCCTATAGAGATTAGGTCTACTTCGGATACGCGACTGTATGTGATGCCATAATCTTCCTCTATTCCCAGCCCTAGGGGTCATTGACCCTACCTAATTCCATATACTCCAAGATGGCTAGAATACCCACCTTGCATTTACCCTTCCTTCTTTCAAGGGGTTGTGACGGGTAGATACCTCTCTATGGCCCCTATAGAGATTAGGTCTGCTTCGGATACGCGACTGTATGTGATGCCATAATCTCCCTCTATCCCCAGCACTAGGGGTCATTGACCCTACCTAATTCCATATACTCCAAGATGGCTAGAATACCCACCTTGCATTTACCCTTCCTTCTTTCAAGGGGGTGTGACGGGTAGATACCTCTTTATGACCCCTATAGAGATTAGGTCTACTTCGGATACGCGACTGTATGTGATGCCATAATCTTCCTCTATTCCCAGCCCTAGGGGTCATTGACCCTACCTAATTCCATATACTCCAAGATGGCTAGAATACCCACCTTGCATTTACCCTTCCTTCTTTCAAGGGGGTGTGACGGGTAGATACCTCTTTATGACCCCTATAGAGATTAGGTCTACTTCGGATACGCGACTGTATGTGATGCCATAATCTTCCTCTATTCCCAGCCCTAGGGGTCATTGACCCTACCTAATTCCATATACTCCAAGATGGCTAGAATACCCACCTTGCATTTACCCTTCCTTCTTTCAAGGGGTTGTGACGGGTAGATACCACTTTATGACCCCTATAGAGATTAGGTCTACTTCGGATACGCGACTGTATGTGATACCATAATCTTCCTCTATTCCCAGCCCTAGGGGTCATTGACCCTACCTAATTCCATATACTCCAAGATGGCTAGAATACCCACCTTGCATTTACCCTTCCTTCTTTCAAGGGGTTGTGACGGGTAGATACCACTTTATGACCCCCTATAGAGATTAGGTCTACTTCGGATACGCGACTGTATGTGATGCCATAATCTTCCTCTATTCCCAGCCCTAGGGGTCATTGACCCTACCTAATTCCATATACTCCAAGATGGCTAGAATACCCACCTTGCATTTACCCTTCCTTCTTTCAAGGGGTTGTGACGGGTAGATACCTCTTTATGACCCCTATAGAGATTAGGTCTACTTCGGATACGCGACTGTATGTGATGCCATAATCTTCCTCTATTCCCAGCACTAGGGGTCATTGACCCTACCTAATTCCATATACTCCAAGATGGCTAGAATACCCACCTTGCATTTACCCTTCCTTCTTTCAAGGGGTTGTGACGGGTAGATACCACTTTATGACCCCCTATAGAGATTAGGTCTACTTCGGATACGCGACTGTATGTGATGCCATAATCTTTCTCTATTCCCAGCCCTAGGGGTCATTGACCCTACCTAATTCCATATACTCCAAGATGGCTAGAATACCCACCTTGCATTTACCCTTCCTTCTTTCAAGGGGTTGTGACGGGTAGATACCACTTTATGACCCCCTATAGAGATTAGGTCTACTTCGGATACGCGACTGTATGTGATGCCATAATCTTCCTCTATTCCCAGCCCTAGGGGTCATTGACCCTACCTAATTCCATATACTCCAAGATGGCTAGAATACCCACCTTGCATTTACCCTTCCTTCTTTCAAGGGGTTGTGACGGGTAGATACCACTTTATGACCCCCTATAGAGATTAGGTCTACTTCGGATACGCGACTGTATGTGATGCCATAATCTTCCTCTATTCCCAGCCCTAGGGGTCATTGACCCTACCTAATTCCATATACTCCAAGATGGCTAGAATACCCACCTTGCATTTACCCTTCCTTCTTTCAAGGGGTTGTGACGGGTAGATACCACTTTATGACCCCCTATAGAGATTAGGTCTACTTCGGATACGCGACTGTATGTGATGCCATAATCTTCCTCTATTCCCAGCCCTAGGGGTCATTGACCCTACCTAATTCCATATACTCCAAGATGGCTAGAATACCCACCTTGCATTTACCCTTCCTTCTTTCAAGGGGTTGTGACGGGTAGATATCTCTTTATGACCCCTATAGAGATTAGGTCTACTTCGGATACGCGACTGTATGTGATACCATAATCTTCCTCTATTCCCAGCCCTAGGGGTCATTGACCCTACCTAATTCCATATACTCCAAGATGGCTAGAATACCCACCTTGCATTTACCCTTCCTTCTTTCAAGGGGTTGTGACGGGTAGATACCACTTTATGACCCCCTATAGAGATTAGGTCTACTTCGGATACGCGACTGTATGTGATGCCATAATCTTCCTCTATTCCCAGCCCTAGGGGCCATTGACCCTACCTAATTCCATATACTCCAAGGTGGCTAGAATACTCACCTTGCATTTACCCTTCCTTCTTTCAAGGGGTTGTGACGGGTAGATACCACTTTATGACCCCCTATAGAGATTAGGTCTACTTCGGATACGCGACTGTATGTGATACCATAATCTTCCTCTATTCCCAGCCCTAGGGGTCATTGACCCTACCTAATTCCATATACTCCAAGATGGCTAGAATACCCACCTTGCATTTACCCTTCCTTCTTTCAAGGGGTTGTGACGGGTAGATACCACTTTATGACCCCCTATAGAGATTAGGTCTACTTCGGATACGCGACTGTATGTGATGCCATAATCTTCCTCTATTCCCAGCCCTAGGGGTCATTGACCCTACCTAATTCCATATACTCCAAGGTGGCTAGAATACTCACCTTGCATTTACCCTTCCTTCTTTCAAGGGGTTGTGACGGGTAGATACCTCTTTATGACCCCTATAGAGATTAGGTCTACTTCGGATACGCGACTGTATGTGATACCATAATCTTCCTCTATTCCCAGCCCTAGGGGTCATTGACCCTACCTAATTCCATATACTCCAAGATGGCTAGAATACCCACCTTGCATTTACCCTTCCTTCTTTCAAGGGGTTGTGACGGGTAGATACCACTTTATGACCCCCTATAGAGATTAGGTCTACTTCGGATACGCGACTGTATGTGATGCCATAATCTTCCTCTATTCCCAGCCCTAGGGGCCATTGACCCTACCTAATTCCATATACTCCAAGATGGCTAGAATACCCACCTTGCATTTACCCTTCCTTCTTTCAAGGGGTTGTGACGGGTAGATACCACTTTATGACCCCCTATAGAGATTAGGTCTACTTCGGATACGCGACTGTATGTGATGCCATAATCTTCCTCTATTCCCAGCCCTAGGGGCCATTGACCCTACCTAATTCCATATACTCCAAGATGGCTAGAATACCCACCTTGCATTTACCCTTCCTTCTTTCAAGGGGTTGTGACGGGTAGATACCACTTTATGACCCCCTATAGAGATTAGGTCTACTTCGGATACGCGACTGTATGTGATGTCATAATCTTCCTCTATTCCCAGCCCTAGGGGCCATTGACCCTACCTAATTCCATATACTCCAAGATGGCTAGAATACCCACCTTGCATTTACCCTTCCTTCTTTCAAGGGGGTGTGACGGGTAGATACCTCTTTATGACCCCTATAGAGATTAGGTCTACTTCGGATACGCGACTGTATGTGATACCATAATCTTCCTCTATTCCCAGCCCTAGGGGTCATTGACCCTACCTAATTCCATATACTCCAAGGTGGCTAGAATACTCACCTTGCATTTACCCTCCCTTCTTTCAAGGGGTTGTGACGGGTAGATACCTCTTTATGACCCCTATAGAGATTAGGTCTACTTCGGATACGCGACTGTATGTGATACCATAATCTTCCTCTATTCCCAGCCCTAGGGGTCATTGACCCTACCTAATTCCATATACTCCAAGGTGGCTAGAATACCCACCTTGCATTTACCCTCCCTTCTTTCAACGGGTTGTGACGGGTAGATACCTCTTTATGACCCCTATAGAGATATATCATCTCATTATGATGATGTTATATCATAACATTAACAATCCTTTCCTATTCTTGGTAGGGATTATGGTTGATAGGCTTAAAATTCCAGACAAGTAATATAAAAATATATTTTCAGTCAATTCCTACTTAGGTCAACAACCAAAAATTTTATTTGAGCTATTTTTTATTAAATATTATAATTAATATAAATAAAGTAACATAACCTATGCGTTAAAACAGCTGTTCTACCACATAACCTATAACATAAAATCAGCTGTTTTATGTAATCATATGTTATCACTTATTTTAAACCAAATGGGACATAATGACTATATTGCATACCTTGCCCCTTTTGTGAAAAATGTTTCTCCCATATAAAACTAAACTTAATTAATGAACTAATACTTATGTCAACAAACAAAAATTGATATAAATAAAGTAACATAGCCTATGCGTTAAAACAGCTGTTCTACCACATAACCTATAACATAAAATCAGCCGTTTTATGTGATCATATTTTAAACCAAATGGGACGAAATGACTATATTGCATACATTGCCGCTTTTTTGAAAAACTTAACAAGTGTCATACACTTCAAGTTTAAAAAATATATTTGACCTTAAGTGGATGAATAGATAGTATTTTATTAACAAATGAAAATTCGAACAAGAACTATGTATATAAGTAGGGTGTGAACTTAAAGAAGAAATTGAAAAAGAGAAAAGTAGGTTTTATAGACGATAATTGGCTGCTCTCCAACTCTCTTTGTATAGATGAAAATATTTTGTGGAAATTTAGACTTGAGCTACGGGTTTATGCATTTTCATGTCCCCAATAGATAGTATCTTTTCCGTTGGAAAGGTGTTAGGTTCGCCAAAAGTGTTTCACACTTTAAAAATGTAAATGTTCATATTCGTTTCTAATATTTTACTTAAAAATAAGAATATGATTATAAATAAGGTATTAATTATTTTTACTACCATTATTAGTTTTCAAATTTTGTAAATTGAAAATTTACAAAATTTGAAAACTAATAATGGTAGTAAATAAATAGATTTTATTAAAAAGGCATGGTAGTAATAGATTTTATCAAAAATTAAAATCTTTAACTATCAAAAAATTGACAAAACTTTTGTTTAAAAATTACAAAAGAAACATATTGTAACTTGTCCTGGCACTTCTATTGGTAGAAAAACTATCTGAACAAACATTTCCGTTAAGGCACTAATCGAATGTCAAAACTTGCCGTGTTGAATATAAGGGCTTAAGAATACGCGGTTTATAGTCCCTTGCGTACTGGATTTTAGAGTTTCACTTTTTTGTAAATTTTAGGATGTTGCAAACGTTTGTATTTTTGTAATTTCGGCTTCCTGTTTAGACTATTATCTAATAATGGTTTGGAACTGATCATTTGACTCCGCCTACATGGCTACTGACCGGCACTTTGACTCTATTAGTCTAATTTGCCTGCCTTTGCCGGTTCCAGGATACGTAACCTAACACAAGTTTGTAGTTAATTACTTGAACACAGGGTCTCAAGTTTTAACAAGATTATTGTGATAATGGTTGATCATAGAAAAGCTCTTATGGTGAATGTGGAAAGAATATTAAATCCCTTAATGTAAGAGATAGTGCAGAATCTCTGCACGGCTGTAGTCATTGGGAGGTGTCTACCCCGGTAAGTCCCAGTGTAAGGAACAACAAGAGGAAGGATCAGGCGGCGCAGCGAGGGAGGTTTTGTGAGCTCCCCACAGAAGGAGTATAAGGTTTCTTTTGAGTCTTTCATTGACTGAAATAATTGTTTTTAATTTTCCAGGTGTGTAACATATTTCAAAAAATTTCAGGCTCTTATAAGAAAATTCAAATATTTGAAATTCAAGATAGTTTTCCTATAAAACGACCTGACAATGAACTGAGAGCTGTGGATAAATATGTGTGTAGAATTTCCCCAAGTGAACACACTTCCATGAGCGTAAATTGGTTTGGTGATGGCATATTTGAGAAATAAAACCTACAAAGAGCAACTAAATCTACTACCTATTGCTTGTTATCGCTCTAACAGAGTATGAAGATGTCAACGGACTTAATAAGTTTAGACTCAGTATTTTTTCATAGAGTTTGTAAAAACTAAAATTCAAAGTTTGCTCTTAAGAATTTGTTATTTCTATAATGGCTTTAATCCGTTATTATAAATGAATACTACCCTATATCTATACATAAATTTAATTTCACTGAGTCCTCTTTAAATTTAGAAAGTATTGAAATTGAGAAAAAATTTAATTAACAAATTTCGTGTAATTTGCGTAAAATTTTAAGCGTTTAAGTGGCATATAATTACATTTAATTTTTTAAATTATGCCTTGATTTATAAATTATCATCCATTTTCCCAGATTGTCTAAAATTCCTCATCCCGCTTCTAAACCCCCAAGATAATAACCTCCCCCAGAACGAATGTTTGGATTAGTGAGAAGAAGATACGTGATTCAGGAGATAATAACCTCCCCCAGAACGAATGTTTGGATTAGTGAGAAGAAGATACGTGATTCAGGAGATAATAACCTCCCCCAGAACGAATGTTTGGATTAGTGAGAAGAAGATACGTGATTCAGGAGATAATAACCTCCCCCAGAACGAATGTTTGGATTAGTGAGAAGAAGATACGTGATTCAGGAGATAATAACCTCCCCCAGAACGAATGTTTGGATTAGTGAGAAGAAGATACGTGATTCAGGAGATAATAACCTCCCCCAGAACGAATGTTTGGATTAGTGAGAAGAAGATACGTGATTCAGGAGATAATAACCTCCCCCAGAACGAATGTTTGGATTAGTGAGAAGAAGATACGTGATTCAGGAGATAATAACCTCCCCCAGAACGAATGTTTGGATTAGTGAGAAGAAGATACGTGATTCAGGAGATAATAACCTCCCCCAGAACGAATGTTTGGATTAGTGAGAAGAAGATACGTGATTCAGGAGATAATAACCTCCCCCAGAACGAATGTTTGGATTAGTGAGAAGAAGATACGTGATTCAGGAGATAATAACCTCCCCCAGAATGAATGTTTGGATTAGTGAGAAGAAGATACGTGATTCAGGAGATAATAACCTCCCCCAGAACGAATGTTTGGATTAGTGAGAAGAAGATACGTGATTCAGGAGATAATAACCTCCCCCAGAACGAATGTTTGGATTAGTGAGAAGAAGATACGTGATTCAGGAGATAATAACCTCCCCCAGAACGAATGTTTGGATTAGTGAGAAGAAGATACGTGATTCAGGAGATAATAACCTCCCCCAGAACGAATGTTTGGATTAGTGAGAAGAAGATACGTGATTCAGGAGATAATAACCTCCCCCAGAACGAATGTTTGGATTAGTGAGAAGAAGATACGTGATTCAGGAGATAATAACCTCCCCCAGAACGAATGTTTGGATTAGTGAGAAGAAGATACGTGATTCAGGAGATAATAACCTCCCCCAGAACGAATGTTTGGATTAGTGAGAAGAAGATACGTGATTCAGGAGATAATAACCTCCCCCAGAACGAATGTTTGGATTAGTGAGAAGAAGATACGTGATTCAGGAGATAATAACCTCCCCCAGAACGAATGTTTGGATTAGTGAGAAGAAGATACGTGATTCAGGAGATAATAACCTCCCCCAGAACGAATGTTTGGATTAGTGAGAAGAAGATACGTGATTCAGGAGATAATAACCTCCCCCAGAACGAATGTTTGGATTAGTGAGAAGAAGATACGTGATTCAGGAGATAATAACCTCCCCCAGAACGAATGTTTGGATTAGTGAGAAGAAGATACGTGATTCAGGAGATAATAACCTCCCCCAGAACGAATGTTTGGATTAGTGAGAAGAAGATACGTGATTCAGGAGATAATAACCTCCCCCAGAACGAATGTTTGGATTAGTGAGAAGAAGATACGTGATTCAGGAGATAATAACCTCCCCCAGAACGAATGTTTGGATTAGTGAGAAGAAGATACGTGATTCAGGAGATAATAACCTCCCCCAGAACGAATGTTTGGATTAGTGAGAAGAAGATACGTGATTCAGGAGATAATAACCTCCCCCAGAACGAATGTTTGGATTAGTGAGAAGAAGATACGTGATTCAGGAGATAATAACCTCCCCCAGAACGAATGTTTGGATTAGTGAGAAGAAGATACGTGATTCAGGAGATAATAACCTCCCCCAGAACGAATGTTTGGATTAGTGAGAAGAAGATACGTGATTCAGGAGATAATAACCTCCCCCAGAACGAATGTTTGGATTAGTGAGAAGAAGATACGTGATTCAGGAGATAATAACCTCCCCCAGAACGAATGTTTGGATTAGTGAGAAGAAGATACGTGATTCAGGAGATAATAACCTCCCCCAGAACGAATGTTTGGATTAGTGAGAAGAAGATACGTGATTCAGGAGATAATAACCTCCCCCAGAACGAATGTTTGGATTAGTGAGAAGAAGATACGTGATTCAGGAGATAATAACCTCCCCCAGAACGAATGTTTGGATTAGTGAGAAGAAGATACGTGATTCAGGAGATAATAACCTCCCCCAGAACGAATGTTTGGATTAGTGAGAAGAAGATACGTGATTCAGGAGATAATAACCTCCCCCAGAACGAATGTTTGGATTAGTGAGAAGAAGATACGTGATTCAGGAGATAATAACCTCCCCCAGAACGAATGTTTGGATTAGTGAGAAGAAGATACGTGATTCAGGAGATAATAACCTCCCCCAGAACGAATGTTTGGATTAGTGAGAAGAAGATACGTGATTCAGGAGATAATAACCTCCCCCAGAACGAATGTTTGGATTAGTGAGAAGAAGATACGTGATTCAGGAGATAATAACCTCCCCCAGAACGAATGTTTGGATTAGTGAGAAGAAGATACGTGATTCAGGAGATAATAACCTCCCCCAGAACGAATGTTTGGATTAGTGAGAAGAAGATACGTGATTCAGGAGATAATAACCTCCCCCAGAACGAATGTTTGGATTAGTGAGAAGAAGATACGTGATTCAGGAGATAATAACCTCCCCCAGAACGAATGTTTGGATTAGTGAGAAGAAGATACGTGATTCAGGAGATAATAACCTCCCCCAGAACGAATGTTTGGATTAGTGAGAAGAAGATACGTGATTCAGGAGATAATAACCTCCCCCAGAACGAATGTTTGGATTAGTGAGAAGAAGATACGTGATTCAGGAGATAATAACCTCCCCCAGAACGAATGTTTGGATTAGTGAGAAGAAGATACGTGATTCAGGAGATAATAACCTCCCCCAGAACGAATGTTTGGATTAGTGAGAAGAAGATACGTGATTCAGGAGATAATAACCTCCCCCAGAACGAATGTTTGGATTAGTGAGAAGAAGATACGTGATTCAGGAGATAATAACCTCCCCCAGAACGAATGTTTGGATTAGTGAGAAGAAGATACGTGATTCAGGAGATAATAACCTCCCCCAGAACGAATGTTTGGATTAGTGAGAAGAAGATACGTGATTCAGGAGATAATAACCTCCCCCAGAACGAATGTTTGGATTAGTGAGAAGAAGATACGTGATTCAGGAGATAATAACCTCCCCCAGAACGAATGTTTGGATTAGTGAGAAGAAGATACGTGATTCAGGAGATAATAACCTCCCCCAGAACGAATGTTTGGATTAGTGAGAAGAAGATACGTGATTCAGGAGATAATAACCTCCCCCAGAACGAATGTTTGGATTAGTGAGAAGAAGATACGTGATTCAGGAGATAATAACCTCCCCCAGAACGAATGTTTGGATTAGTGAGAAGAAGATACGTGATTCAGGAGATAATAACCTCCCCCAGAACGAATGTTTGGATTAGTGAGAAGAAGATACGTGATTCAGGAGATAATAACCTCCCCCAGAACGAATGTTTGGATTAGTGAGAAGAAGATACGTGATTCAGGAGATAATAACCTCCCCCAGAACGAATGTTTGGATTAGTGAGAAGAAGATACGTGATTCAGGAGATAATAACCTCCCCCAGAACGAATGTTTGGATTAGTGAGAAGAAGATACGTGATTCAGGAGATAATAACCTCCCCCAGAACGAATGTTTGGATTAGTGAGAAGAAGATACGTGATTCAGGAGATAATAACCTCCCCCAGAACGAATGTTTGGATTAGTGAGAAGAAGATACGTGATTCAGGAGATAATAACCTCCCCCAGAACGAATGTTTGGATTAGTGAGAAGAAGATACGTGATTCAGGAGATAATAACCTCCCCCAGAACGAATGTTTGGATTAGTGAGAAGAAGATACGTGATTCAGGAGATAATAACCTCCCCCAGAACGAATGTTTGGATTAGTGAGAAGAAGATACGTGATTCAGGAGATAATAACCTCCCCCAGAACGAATGTTTGGATTAGTGAGAAGAAGATACGTGATTCAGGAGATAATAACCTCCCCCAGAACGAATGTTTGGATTAGTGAGAAGAAGATACGTGATTCAGGAGATAATAACCTCCCCCAGAACGAATGTTTGGATTAGTGAGAAGCAGATACGTGATTCAGGAGATAATAACCTCCCCCAGAACGAATGTTTGGATTAGTGAGAAGCAGATACGTGATTCAGGAGATAATAACCTCCCCCAGAACGAATGTTTGGATTAGTGAGAAGAAGATACGTGATTCAGGAGATAATAACCTCCCCCAGAACGAATGTTTGGATTAGTGAGAAGCAGATACGTGATTCAGGAGATAATAACCTCCCCCAGAACGAATGTTTGGATTAGTGAGAAGCAGATACGTGATTCAGGAGATAATAACCTCCCCCAGAACGAATGTTTGGATTAGTGAGAAGAAGACACGTGATTCAGGAGATAATAACCTCCCCCAGAACGAATGTTTGGATTAGTGAGAAGAAGATACGTGATTCAGGAGATAATAACCTCCCCCAGAACGAATGTTTGGATTAGTGAGAAGAAGACACGTGATTCAGGAGATAATAACCTCCCCCAGAACGAATGTTTGGATTAGTGAGAAGAAGATACGTGATTCAGGAGATAATAACCTCCCCCAGAACGAATGTTTGGATTAGTGAGAAGAAGACACGTGATTCAGGAGATAATAACCTCCCCCAGAACGAATGTTTGGATTAGTGAGAAGCAGATACGTGATTCAGGAATGGAAGTGAAATCGTCTGATACACTTGAGAGTTGTCATGTCTCTCTGTGGGGTGTGGTTTTTGGTACTTCCAAGAGGAGAGGTTATACATCGTTGATGTGACGAAATGTACCTGTCGTTATCAACATTTCTGTTTCATTATAAGTTTCTTATTTGTAAGGTTCGAATGTAAAATATTTATTAATGTAGTCGACGGTATCAGATCTGTCACTTTATGTATAAATGTATACTGTTTGATGATTTGGGACTGACATGACGTTATAAGCAACAGCGTTAAATGATGTGTTATAGTTTAGATATGTTAATATAATTTTAATTAAACTGTAGAATGCCTAAAGTTAATGCTATCCAAAATAACAATTATAACAGCGTAATAACAAAACAGTACTGAATGTGTGCGTTTTTTGTTGTGTTGCAGTGTAAGCAGAGAAGCCGCATGGCAGCCCCCCTCATGACGGGGCGCAGCACGCTCAGTAGCCGCCATCTTCCGCAATGGAGGACGACGACATGGACTCCAAGAAACGCGTTAAAACGGACGATAGCAACAGTGTTGAGTTGCCGAAGAAAAGTGTAAACGGCGCCGTGACGTTCGTCGAAACGGACAGGTTGTTAAAGAATGTGAAGAGCGACTCGTCTTCGGTGTCGTCGCTGCTGTCGATGCGGCGTCGATCTGTCGTTAAGAGCAACCTCCACGTGCAGTTCCATCAAAGAGCGCCTAGCTTTGCGTCCACACACTCTTCCAGTTCTTATTCGTCCTCGGGAAACTTCTCCGACACCAGAGCGCCAGACGGGGGATGGGGTTGGGTAGTAGTGTTTGCTGCCTTTATGGTGAACCTCATAGCAGACGGAATAACCTTCTCGTTCGGGGTGATATTCGTCGAATTTCTACATTACTTTGGCGAAGGGAAGAGTAAAACGGCATGGATCGGTTCCCTTTTCATGGCTATGCCGCTATTGTCCGGGCCGGTAGCCAGCTTCCTCACCGACCGCTACGGCTGCCGCAAAGTGTGCATCGTGGGCGGCATCCTCGCCGCCGCCGGTTTCATTGTGTCCTCTTTTACTCACTCCATGGAGCTTCTGTTTCTCACGTTTGGCATCATCGCCGGCTTCGGATTGTCTTTATGTTATGTCGCTGCTGTTGTGATCGTCGCTTACTACTTCGACCGTCGCAGGTCATTTGCCACCGGACTATCCGTGTGCGGCAGCGGCATCGGTACATTCGTGTTCGCTCCGCTCACGCAGTTCTTGCTGGCGGAATACGGCTGGCGGGGGACGACACTCGTCTTGGCCGGACTGTTCCTCAATTTGTGCGTGTGCGGGATGTTAATGCGTGATCTGGCGTGGACCAAGACCAAGACAGCTACCAAGAGTCGGAAGAAGAGGAAGTCTAAGCTGAACACCACCTCCAGTGTGGACACGTTCTCGGCGCTCAGCGCTACACAGCAGACTCCCACCAGCTGCCCCAGTAGTAGTGAACTTCGGAAGCTTATTCAGAGGCCAGGTGAGTCAAGTACCTCATACCAAAATGTAAGTCAAACTAAGCAATGATAATGGATACCGTTATTTCTTTGCAATAAATGAGAATATAATAATACTGTTAATTACTAGCAGAGTACCCGACCTTCGTACGGGGTTGATGATATTTGTTTTAAGGGTGAATTAAATTTACTGAAGTTGAATCCCAATAAATATATCAAACTATAGTTTATAAACTTACCGAGTATTGTTTCAAAAACCAAGAGAAGGTAACGATTCTACTTCCAACATGACATTTGTAAAGTATAACTAGCATTGTAAGATGAATAGCAACAAACATTTACTATCAGCTGATTAATCCAAGTATATAATGGGGTATAGATAACTGAGTGTTAAGGGAGTTTTCAAGGTCAGTGGGGCGGTGCCCTGGTGGAATTTCTAAATAAAAATATGCCTGTGTGTTAACCAGGGACCATAAGACTGTCCATGTAAAATTTCAGCTCAATGGGCCCAGTAGTTTTTACGTGATTAAGTAACACACACACATACACACACACATTTACCATTAGATTTTTATGTAATAGTATAGATTAGGGCATTTAAAATTTATTTTAATATTACTAGGCTCATTTAGGATCTTCTAGTCGTCTTCGATGGTCCTATGTCCGATATTGCATGGTTGGCGAAACATCAAGCGAGGAGCGTTAAGTAAGATAAGGTTTCGAAATTGCATTATTCCACCTTAAAAAAATGCAAAAGGCTCCCACGACTTGACTATATGTCATAAAAGAGTAGGGATTGACGATCTCTCGGCCTTCTCACTCCACCCAAACGTCTCGATCAACTTCATCATATTGATTTGTTGGTGCTACCGTTAGTCCTCCATTTAACCTTACCATTAACAACGATTCCTTCAAAGAACGGTTACTTGTGTGGTAGCGACAGTTCTGTCTCTTGTTGAAATATTAAAAGAGTAAGGGATTGACGATCTCTCTGCCTTCTCACTCCACCCAAACGTCTCGATCAACTTCATCATATTGATTTGTTGGTGCTACCGTTAGTCCTCCATTTAACCTTACCATTAACAACGATTCCTTCAAAGAACGGTTACTTGTCTGGTAGCGACAGTTCTCTCTCTTGTTGAAATATTAAAAGAGTAAGGGATTGACGATCTCTCTGCCTTCTCACTCCACCCAAACGTCTCGATTAACTTCATCATATTGATTTGTTGGTGCTACCGTTAGTCCTCCATTTAACCTTATCATTAACAACGATTCCTTCAAAGAACGGTTACTTGTGTGGTAGCGACAGTTCTGTCTCTTGTTGAAATATTAAAAGAGTAAGGGATTGACGATCTCTCTGCCTTCTCACTCCACCCAAACGTCTCGATCAACTTCATCATATTGATTTGTTGGTGCTACCGTTAGTCCTCCATTTAACCTTACCATTAACAACGATTCCTTCAAAGAACGGTTACTTGTGTGGTAGCGACAGTTCTCTCTCTTGTTGAAATATTAAAAGAGTAAGGGATTGACGATCTCTCTGCCTTCTCACTCCACCCAAACGTCTCGATCAACTTCATCATATTGATTTGTTGGTGCTACCGTTAGTCCTCCATTTAACCTTATCATTAACAACGATTCCTTCAAAGAACGGTTACTTGTGTGGTAGCGACAGTTCTCTCTCTTGTTGAAATATTAAAAGAGTAAGGGATTGACGATCTCTCGGCCTTCTCACTCCACTCAAACGTCTCGATCAACTTCATCATATTGATTTGTTGGTGCTACCGTTAGTCCTCCATTTAACCTTACCATTAACAACGATTCCTTCAAAGAACGGTTACTTGTGTGGTAGCGACAGTTCTCTCTCTTGTTGAAATATTAAAAGAGTAAGGGATTGACGATCTCTCGGCCTTCTCACTCCACTCAAACGTCTCGATCAACTTCATCATATTGATTTGTTGGTGCTACCGTTAGTCCTCCATTTAACCTTACCATTAACAACGATTCCTTCAAAGAACGGTTACTTCTCTGGTAGCGACAGTTCTGTCTCTTGTTGAAATATTAAAAGAGTAAGGGATTGACGATCTCTCGGCCTTCTCACTCCACTCAAACGTCTCGATCAACTTCATCATATAGATTTGTTGGTGCTACCGTTAGTCCTCCATTTAACCTTACCATTAACAACGATTCCTTCAAAGAACGGTTACTTCTCTGGTAGCGACAGTTCTGTCTCTTGTTGAAATATTAAAAGAGTAAGGGGATTGACGATATCTCGGTCTTCTCACTCCACTCAAACGTCTCGATCAACTTCATCATATTGATTTGTTGGTGCTACCGTTAGTCCTCCATTTAACCTTACCATTAACAACGATTCCTTCAAAGAACGGTTACTTGTGTGGTAGCGACAGTTCTCTCTCTTGTTGAAATATTAAAAGAGTAAGGGATTGACGATCTCTCGGCCTTCTCACTCCACTCAAACGTCTCGATCAACTTCATCATATTGATTTGTTGGTGCTACCGTTAGTCCTCCATTTAACCTTACCATTAACAACGATTCCTTCAAAGAACGGTTACTTCTCTGGTAGCGACAGTTCTGTCTCTTGTTGAAATATTAAAAGAGTAAGGGGATTGACGATATCTCGGTCTTCTCACTCCACTCAAACGTCTCGATCAACTTCATTATATTGATTTGTTGGTGCTACCGTTAGTCCTCCATTTAACCTTATCATTAACAACGATTCCTTCAAAGAACGGTTACTTGTGTGGTAGCGACAGTTCTCTCTCTTGTTGAAATATTAAAAGAGTAAGGGATTGACGATCTCTCGGCCTTCTCACTCCACCCAAACGTCTCGATCAACTTCATCATATTGATTTGTTGGTGCTACCGTTAGTCCTCCATTTAACCTTATCATTAACAACGATTCCTTCAAAGAACGGTTACTTGTGTGGTAGCGACAGTTCTCTCTCTTGTTGAAATATTAAAAGAGTAAGGGATTGACGATCTCTCGGCCTTCTCACTCCACCCAAACGTCTCGATCAACTTCATCATATTGATTTGTTGGTGCTACCGTTAGTCCTCCATTTAACCTTATCATTAACAACGATTCCTTCAAAGAACGGTTACTTGTGTGGTAGCGACAGTTCTGTCTCTTGTTGAAATATTAAAAGAGTAAGGGATTGACGATCTCTCGGCCTTCTCACTCCACCCAAACGTCTCGATCAACTTCATCATATTGATTTGTTGGTGCTACCGTTAGTCCTCCATTTAACCTTAACATTAACAACGATTCCTTCAAAGAACGGTTACTTGTGTGGTAGCGACAGTTCTGTCTCTTGTTGAAATATTAAAAGAGTAAGGGATTGACGATCTCTCGGCCTTCTCACTCCACCCAAACGTCTCGATCAACTTCATCATATTGATTTGTTGGTGCTAGCGTTAGTCCTTCCTTTAACCTTATCATTAACAACGATTCCTTCAAAGTACGGTTACTTGTGTGGTAGCGACAGTTCTGTCTCTTGTTGAAATATTAAAAGAGTAAGGGATTGACGATCTCTCGGCCTTCTCACTCCACCCAAACGTCTCGATCAACTTCATCATATTGATTTGTTGGTGCTACCGTTAGTCCTCCATTTAACCTTACCATTAACAACGATTCTTTCAAAGAGCGGTTACTTGTGTGGTAGCGACAGTTCTGTCTCTTGTTGAAATATTAAAAGAGTAAGGGATTGACGATCTCTCGGCCTTCTCACTCCACCCAAACGTCTCGATCAACTTCATCATATTGATTTGTTGGTGCTACCGTTAGTCCTCCATTTAACCTTATCATTAACAACGATTCCTTCAAAGAACGGCTACTTGTGTGGTAGCGACAGTTCTGTCTCTTGTTGAAATATTAAAAGAGTAAGGGATTGACGATCTCTCGGCCTTCTCACTCCACCCAAACGTCTCGATCAACTTCATCATATTGATTTGTTGGTGCTACCGTTAGTCCTCCATTTAACCTTATCATTAACAACGATTCCTTCAAAGAACGGTTACTTGTGTGGTAGCGACAGTTCTGTCTCTTGTTGAAATATTAAAAGAGTAAGGGATTGACGATCTCTCGGCCTTCTCACTCCACCCAAACGTCTCGATCAACTTCATCATATTGATTTGTTGGTGCTACCGTTAGTCCTCCATTTAACCTTATCATTAACAACGATTCCTTCAAAGAACGGTTACTTGTGTGGTAGCGACAGTTCTGTCTCTTGTTGAAATATTAAAAGAGTAAGGGATTGACGATCTCTCGGCCTTCTCACTCCACCCAAACGTCTCGATCAACTTCATCATATTGATTTGTTGGTGCTACCGTTAGTCCTCCATTTAACCTTATCATTAACAACGATTCCTTCAATGAACAGTTACTTGTCTGGTAGCGACAGTTCTGTCTCTTGTTGAAATATTGCTATATTTATTGTTAGCAAAAAAAAAAAAACGATGTTTAGTAGGTTTTGATGGATTGTAGAAGAAAACTGGCAATTCTCAGTACATTGTTTAAAAATTAGATTTTTCCAGTTACTACAAACTACCCTAAACATGAATATTGCCCAGTTTATTGATAACGATTTTCTCGTCAACCCTTTTTTTAACCCGTATCTTTGATTCAATGCCAGTGGCCGTCGTTGAGAAAGCTTCGATTATAACATTATTAGAAACTAAGAAAACAAAAGCATTGTGTATTTGATCGGATGAGTGTGCCGAAATTTGGTATTTCGCCGGTTTGGTAAAACGGTGAAATCGTCATAGATGTATAAACGTTGTGGAATTCAGCCAATTGGCAAAGCAAAAAGATGGAACGGCAGAAAAAGTTACGTTGCAACATATCCGACAGCGGTGTCAACAGAACGAGCGAATATTCCGGGTTATAGAAGTAAGCCTTTGTTAACGATTCCCGTAACTAGTAACTGTCAGTTTTATGTTGCTTTATTAGAAGAGGAAAGCGAATTTTCTTTAATTATAATTTCTTATTGATAACGTCATTGCAAACAACAATCGTTCGCTAACTTATTAAACCCCTTGAAAATTACACAATTTATTTATTTGCCGATATAACGCAATAAACGAAATTTCAAATTTCGAAAGTATGTATAGTTTGCATTTACATTGTTTTACAGTAATGTAATTTTTTAAGGCGTAAAATTCAGTACTTTTTCCTTTTCTTAGAAATACGTTTTTCAATTAAAAAAAAAATTAATTACAAAAAAATGCGTTACAATATTATTTTATCTTTAAATTACGAGAAAAATATTGTAGCTACTTTCTTTAAAAAAAAGTATTCCAAATATACTTCAAAGTGTGTGTATGTGTGTGTGTATTTGTGTGTGTGTGTGTTTGTGTGTGTGTGTGTGTGTGTGTGGGGGTGCGTGTGTGTGTGTATGTGTGTGTGTGTGTGTGTGTGTGTGTGTGTGTGTGTGTGTGTGTGTGTGTGTGTGTGTGTGTGTGTTTTTTTTACTGTAAAACTTGAGAAAAATTTTTAAAAAATAGAACTTTTAATTCTCAGTCATAGGAAATAAAAAAGATGATGAATATTCAACTCCACTTATTATTCCTTAAAATTAGATTAGGAAAATTAACATTTTTCGCTTTTATTAACATTTCCTATGTGAGGCGTGGCAGGGATGGAAAAAACCCGAGGTGATGTCGGTAGCGAACCAATGTGACTCGTAATCGCACTCGTCAGTACTTCCTCGTTGCCATAGTAACGTGCTTTCGTAATACAGTAGTAAAACTTACCTATTGCAGCAGTAATTATGCAGTTTGTCCTCCTCAACCACTCAGGGACAATGTTATCAGCGGTTGACTGTAGCTTGAATAGTAATTTCTATCTTCTAGTAAATACTAAGGCTGCTCCGTTTCACTACTTTATAACAAACCATATATATATATATATATATATGTATATATATATATATATATATATATATATATATATATATATATATATATATATCTTTCCGTGCAATATTCTTAGAAATAATTCGACTCTGTTTCGGAGTGCTGCCATGCACACGTGAACTTTGATTAATACTGAACTCACTTCACTTTCCGTCATATTTCCATGTCCCATATTCTTCGCCTTAGAATATACAAAAAGTTATTAATATTAAAATTCGGTCAAAATTATTTTGGTTTTGTCTTTAATGCATTATTTTTATGACCGGAAATGCAGTACGAAGGGATGATGACTTTTGTTTTTTTTCTTGAAATTCAGATAATACATTCTCTATACCACATTGTTCCAGTTCGTAACTTATTTTGGGATTTGAAACAAGTATGAAGTTGAACGAATGCTGTATTACTTGACAAAAGATTGGCTCAATTCGTAATTGTTTTCCATTTTACACGTTACCTAAAAAATCCATATAAACATTGAAAAGGTTATTTTGAAAGTCGCAAACTTCATGGTTATATTTCCTTAACCTTATATTTGTTAAAACTTGAAACAATATGAACCAGGCAACAATTTACGAACGCTCGAACCTGTAAAATCTCACAATTTTTAAAGTGAAAACGTCTGTAGCGACGCCTACAAAAACTTATTGGATGGATAAAAACGTTCAATTTCACGACAGTATAATTTCCACGTTACGCTAAGGTTCACCTCAAAGGGAATTATATAATAATGTGATTTTATACAACAGCTGATTTTGTGTTATAGGTTATGTTGTAGAACAGCTGTTTTATACATAGGTATGTTACATTATTTATTGAACATTGTTAAGGAAAATGGTTATTATTAACTAGTTTTGATCAGTTAATAAATATATTAATTTATTTACATTTTGATAAATCTAAATATAAATAAGCCAATATAACGATAATCATAAGTTGAGCATTTTTAATCCAATATTTGAAACGAATATTTTTAGATCTGATTTGAAATGAAATTTTTAAGACAATTTGTATCCAGTAAACATCTAATAAATGTTTTTATCTACATTATTTTAATACTAACTACAATAATTATTGAATGAAAAATGTATAAATTCATATTTTTTTCGATTTTCATTTAAAATTTTGCAAAATTATTAGCTCTAATTTGTTCTTTGTAGTTAAAATTTTGGCGTTAAATGTAAAAAATCTGTATTATTGTTTATTATTAGAATTAATTTGTATAATCTTATATTTTCATTTAATTCGTTGAAAACTCTAATTTAATAATAGCTCTAATTTGGTATTTGGAATTCAAATTTTTGCGTTGAATATAAAAATTTTGTATTATTGTTTCTTATACTGTATTATAACAAATGTTTAGGTAATTTCTCAGTACGGAAGATGGAATGTTTCCGCCGAGTGCCACAGCTTTTTTTTAATAGAAAAAAAAATTATTATCATTAAAAGATAACTACAAAACAGGTTTGGGGTACTCTACAACTATCCGTTTGGGGTAGGTTTTGTTACTAATTTTGTAGAAATAAGCGGGTAGCGTACGTTTTAATATACCTATGTGGTTAATAAACATGTGGTAGTAGATGGCAATCGTTCAATTCGGCAGTCATTCATTTCAAATTTTTTATATAACCCAAACTATCTTAACTGGATACTATGATATTCCGGTTATATATTTTGACATAGCTATATAATAGGCCTACTGTATTATAATAAAAAAAACGGCAAGTGCTGAAAAGTTATGTGATAAAGTAATTTATTTTGTTTATTAATAGCTTAGTTTATGTTATGATACTTAGTTTTTTTAAGTAACATATTTTGTCAAAACGAAAAGAATTGGAGTTGATCCCGTCTTAGAAGAATATTATCGTGTATCTTTTGTATTAGAGATAACAGTAAAATTATCATCCAATATGTAGTGTAAAGTTCAATCACTATAGATATTAACAAATTGCAGTTTATGTCGTTAGTTGTAATGTACCATAAGTAAGTTGTATTGTTTCTTACAATAAAAGTGTTTATGTGCGCTCGTGCGCTCTGTTTATATTTATGTATCAAACTAGTTGAAAACTTAAATAAATTATGATCACAGTCTGAAATTTATGTAATTATTATGAGCTTAAACTCATATAGCTCAAGGCATTAAATTTTATGTGTTAATCGTATTTTTCGTTAAAATATTAGGAAATGGTGTAATTTTCTCTTAGTCTATGGTTGTTTGCTAGTGGAATTTATTTACTATATTAGTCTACATTTTTCAGTGAGCAAAATTACTATTTCTTATTTTATAACAAAATATTTCTACTTTGAATATATGTAATTTTATATAAATATAATAAATTTTAACATGAAATTGATAATTCAGAATGCGACATAACGTTACATTATAGTTTGTTGTGTAAAATGACTGTTGTAAAGTATTCGGTTTTGTTTGCCATGAAAGTAAAATGTACACGGTTGTAAATCTGTTTCAGCGTAAAGATTGTAAAATATCTTTTCTGCGTGTATTTAAAGGATTTCGCCCTATAAGTACATGTTAGCAGGTCTCTATAATACCCGTGTCCTCTGTGTTACAATCTGTAGTTAATGCTCGAATAATTTCAGTTGGCGATATTTCTAAACAAATGTTCCGATTAAAATAATATTTTAATCTGAACCAATAATATTTAAAATATACAAATAAATCGCCCATCAGGCATGTTCGGGGATAAAGAGATACATATTATAAAATTTTACAAATTTCCTTTTCATTCTGTCAAGAGTAATTTTCTTTTGTTTTTCTGTCACATTTGTATATTGTTTCTCTAAGTCGTAATTGTTATTGGTGAAAATTTATTTAATTGTTTCGTTTTCAAAAAAACACCGAAAGCGGTGCCCTGAACCTCTGCATGCCAAGTTCAATATAAAATCCAAGGCCAATATATATATATATATATACAGTCAACTCCCGATTTTCCGGGATCGCATCAACCGGGTTGCGGATCAACCGGGATCGTCAGCTCCACTTGAAGCAGTGGGGCGGGAGGAGTCAAATGTGAACGCGGCGGACGGATGCGAGCGCGGGCGGTCGTTGAGGCGTACAGTAACTTTTACGGAATAATTTATAGACTGTCAACTCGTTTACGTTATATTTCTTGTTGTCCTTTTATAAATTCACGCGGTTCTATGACGCGCGAATCCCTAATTACGCGTTATCTCCAACGTCCAATCAGATCAGAGCACATCGAAGCATCGAACGTGATGCATGGAGGTTCGATAACCCCGAGCGCTAGCGGCCGTTTTTCGGAGAATAAATCCGAACGCCGAATTCGCGGAATTACGCGATCGCTCGAGTCGAACGTAAACACTACCCTTCCTCAGTGGTCAGTCTATGCGTTGCTTCTGATCAAAACTCAGTGGTCAGTCTATGCGTTGCTTCTGATCAAAACGAACTGTACAGTAGTGGCGGTACAACAGGAGGCGGTACTATTTATCAGCTGTTTTTACAGTCATTTGGTAGAAGTAGGGCTGTGGATATTATGGTATTTGTTTTAACCGTGATTTCGCATTATCCATGACGGCCCTGCCGGTAATTATCCCGGATAATCGGGAGTTGACTGTATATATATATATATATATATATATATATATATATATTAAAACAACATAGGTTATTCAAATACAAGAATATTTATTAATTTATATTCAAAGCTTTTCGTTGGTAAACAGTACCAACATCATCAGGAATGAAAATTAATTTTCATTCCTGATGATGTTGGTTCTGTTTGCCAACGAAAAGATTTGAATATAAATTAATAAATATTCTTGTATTTGAATAACCTATGTTGTTTTAAATTATTAAACAAGAAAACGTATTATATATATATATATATATATATATATATATATACATCAAGGAAAATAATTTTATCCATAGATTACAACACATATATATATATATATATATATATATATATACACATATATTACGTCGGTTTAAGTACGTTTCAAAAATTAAAAACATTCTGCACAGGTTGACCTTAAAATTTGTCATGACATACAACCGTCTTCAAAGATTTGTTCGTCTCAGTAACATAATCATGACCGTAATAAAACAGCTTTTTCAACCGTCAACGCTGTGCCAACAACCACACCATCTGCCGGGAGTGAGGGAAACACTCACCATACTAGTTAACAAAGGACAGATATGTCACAAAGGTGGTTCTCTGCTGCCATTCCCAGGATCGGCGATGATAGAAATGAAGTCGGTACAGGTTGAGGAGTACGTACCTCGCTAAGCAGATCTATCATTTCGCAACTAAAGGAGCTCCTTCACAAAAGGAACAATTTGGTGTGTTTGTCCAAGACGGCAATATATATGCTATCATGCCATCAGATACCCCCAAGATTATCAGCCACGCGGACAGATCCGCCGCAGGAGAACGTGGTCGGAGGTATAATGCTGTCCAAAGTAGGGATTGTCATAGTCGGAGATCAGTTCCACCATAGAGATAGTGTTCTCCATCGAAGAAACGATCAGTTGATAAACGTCGCAGAAACTGGCCGTTGTTACAATGCTTTGCAATATCCAGCTATCTTCTCAGATTTCAATGTTAAGACGATAAATCTAGTGAATGTTGCAAACATCTGGTGCAATGAACCTTTCCGCATACAGCTTAGTGATTCGGAGTAACGCGAGCAATTATATTTTGAAATGGTTGCAGTTGTTTCACCAGTATATTGTAGATATGTATGCAAAGATTGAAACAGAACGTTTGATATTCCTTCATTTTAATCAACCAAACTCAGCTCCGAAGATTAAATTCTTTTGTGAGAAAAAGTTGTAAAAGACGGCCAAACTACACACCTTGGAAACCTATTTTGCCATACAAAATACAGTATATTTCTAGGTCACCAGCTGTGCAACGTTTATGGTACCAGTGGATAATCCAGTGCTGCATTATGAAATACTAGAACAACTCGTAATAAAATGAAGCGGCTTTACTCCACATTTCTCATCCATGCGACCACATGTGCCGCTGCGAAGCGTGACAGGATACAGGCTAGTTATTTGTAAAATCCAAAACCAGCAAAATGTTAATTATTTATCACGCTGCATATACTCTGAGCTGTTCGGAAAACTTGATTTGTCTTATACACCAAGAATCGTCTGTGCTCCTATTTAACGATCAATTTACTGAAAATAAAATTGAAAGTATTGAAGAATTGAAAGTAATGGACACTTAAAATATTTAACCATCTATACTCCACTTCGAGTAGAACTGTTGTAGGGATTTTTACGACAGTGTAAACATCCGGAGATTAACTAATTGTCCCGGCGATTTACAAAAATAAAATATGATGATTAATGTTAACAGCTGTTTTCGTCCTCACTCAGAGGTTGTTTGGAGGTTATGTTTAATCCATTTAGAAATACAATTTTGTATTGAATATATCTAGAAGTATCATATATTTAAATAAATCATGTGATAATCAGTTTTTTTTTAATTCCTTCAATTAGCTCACACTCTTCTGATATAGGCCTATATCTTGTACAAATTTCCAATCGTTAATAAAATCCTTTTTTATTTATCCAATCAAGTTCAAATACATTTTTTTTAAACCTAAAGTGATTGGCAATTAAAGTTAATAAAGTTTTTTTCAAATATTTCCTCAATAATAACATTTAAAATTTTGGGGTTTATCCGGATTCGAACTGAGTGTCTTCATGTTCAAAGTATAGCGTGCTCTGGCACTGCGCCAACTTTCTAATACCAAGAAATGAATTTATCAAAAACGTATGAATTTTTTACCTCGTCTGGGTGACGTAGAAACCTCCATTGTACAACCTTAAACTGTTGCCATGGTTACCACAAAATATCATAAATAGCGCTGTAAGGTTAAAAATGAATTAAACGAATAAAATAAACAAACTGGAAATCAGTAAAGCATGATATTTTTTTTGACCTTAGTAGGAATTTACTTTAAAACATTTTTATATTACCCTACTTGTTATTACTTGTAGTTACGTTTCTTTATTGTATATTAGTATTGAGTTAGAATATATGTATAAGAAAAATCATACTGTTTCTTAATACGTGAACTGTAAATATAGTCATATAATATATCGAGTTGTTAATTAGTGATTTCAATTATGTTTACTTCATTTTTAGGAATGATGTAATAAGATTGAGGAGTAAAATGTAAAAGTAATGAACTGTTATATTTAAACTTGGGAAATGAAATAGATTAAAAACATGGAAGAGGTCGTGACATAGAAATTCATTTACCAAAGGATCACCAGAATAAAAGTTAGATGTAGCCAGGCTCTAATAAAGCAGTACAAATGAATGGTGTCGGCAGAACTTAATCACCTATATTTTACTCTTTTTTTATTGGGCACTTAGATTAGATTATACCATATCTTGAATTTTTACTGGTTGTAGAGAAAATTCATATATTGTTTTGTAATTTTGTGGTTATTTTTAAAATATATTGTAATTTATTATTTTATGAACTGATACACAACTGCAACTTTATGGTCTGCATTGCACTATCTGTATGACATTTTAAGTATTTAAAAATAAATCATATACATAAAGACTGGGATTTATATATCCATTGAATGATTTATGAACTAGAAGGGACCTAATGGGTTTGTATTCCTTACCAAGAACCCACTTGCCCTTCGGTGTTAGCGCCTCAATACCAAACCACTTCATTCTGGTGGACCATAACGCGGGGCTTTCACAGAGTAAATAGAGTTTATTTTCCTCTTGGTCCTCACTGCATCTCACGCAACCATGGAATCTAGTTCCCCCCTCAGATTCCCTTGGTCTGTGACCAGTTCCACTACCTAGAGACATCTGTCTAGGTGGTGTTGGTTGTAGCCTGCTCAGTGAGAGTAGTTCTTTATCCCTCCTAGTATCCCCAAAGAACCCTGCTCTTGTTACAGACCAAGTCTGTCAATGTGTGCAGTAATCCTCTTCCGTCCCTTTCGAGACGGCGCATATACTGGCCTCAGCAACCCCATGTGCGACCCCCTTGTTTGGCTAAGGCATCAGCTCTTTCATCGCCTTTCCCGGAGTCCAGGTTAGGTTGAGATAGTTGTATTTACCCAAATCTGACTAGGCCTCAGCAACCCCATGTGCGACCCCCTTGTTTGGCTAAGGCATCAGCTCTCTCATCGCCTTTCCCGGAGTTCAGGTTAGGTTGAGACAGTTGTATTTACCCAAATCTGACTAGGCCTCAGCAACCCCATGTGCGACCCCCTTGTTTGGCTAAGGCATCAGCTCTCTCATCGCCTTTCCCGGAGTCCAGGTTAGGTTGAGACAGTTGTATTTACCCAAATCTGACTAGGCCTCAACAACCCCATGTGCGACCCCCTTGTTTGGCTAAGGCATCAGCTCTCTCATCGCCTTTCCCGGAGTTCAGGTTAGGTTGAGACAGTTGTATTTACCCAAATCTGACTAGGCCTCAGCAACCCCATGTGCGACCCCCTTGTTTGGCTAAGGCATCAGCTCTCTCATCGCCTTTCCCGGAGTCCAGGTTAGGTTGAGACAGTTGTATTTACCCAAATCTGACTAGGCCTCAGCAACCCCATGTGCGACCCCCTTGTTTGGCTAAGGCATCAGCTCTCTCATCGCCTTTCCCGGAGTCCAGGTTAGGTTGAGATAGTTGTATTTACCCAAATCTGACTAGGCCTCAGCAACCCCATGTGCGACCCCCTTGTTTGGCTAAGGCATCAGCTCTCTCATCGCCTTTCCCGGAGTTCAGGTTAGGTTGAGACAGTTGTATTTACTCAAATCTGACTAGGCCTCAGCAACCCCATGTGCGACCCCCTTGTTTGGCTAAGGCATCAGCTCTCTCATCGCCTTTCCCGGAGTCCAGGTTAGGTTCAGACAGTTGTATTTACCCAAATCTGACTAGGCCTCAGCAACCCCATGTGCGACCCCCTTGTTTGGCTAAGGCATCAGCTCTCTCATCGCCTTTCCCGGAGTCCAGGTTAGGTTGAGATAGTTGTATTTACCCAAATCTGACTAGGCCTCAGCAACCCCATGTGCGACCCCCTTGTTTGGCTAAGGCATCAGCTCTCTCATCGCCTTTCCCGGAGTTCAGGTTAGGTTGAGACAGTTGTATTTACCCAAATCTGACTAGGCCTCAGCAACCCCATGTGCGACCCCCTTGTTTGGCTAAGGCATCAGCTCTCTCATCGCCTTTCCCGGAGTCCAGGTTAGGTTGAGACAGTTGTATTTACCCAAATCTGACTAGGCCTCAACAACCCCATGTGCGACCCCCTTGTTTGGCTAAGGCATCAGCTCTCTCATCGCCTTTCCCGGAGTTCAGGTTAGGTTGAGACAGTTGTATTTACCCAAATCTGACTAGGCCTCAGCAACCCCATGTGCGACCCCCTTGTTTGGCTAAGGCATCAGCTCTCTCATCGCCTTTCCCGGAGTCCAGGTTAGGTTGAGATAGTTGTATTTACCCAAATCTGACTAGGCCTCAGCAACCCCATGTGCGACCCCCTTGTTTGGCTAAGGCATTAGCTCTCTCATCGCCTTTCCCGGAGTTCAGGTTAGGTTGAGACAGTTGTATTTACCCAAATCTGACTAGGCCTCAGCAACCCCATGTGCGACCCCCTTGTTTGGCTAAGGCATCAGCTCTCTCATCGCCTTTCCCGGAGTCCAGGTTAGGTTGAGATAGTTGTATTTACCCAAATCTGACTAGGCCTCAGCAACCCCATGTGCGACCCCCTTGTTTGGCTAAGGCATCAGCTCTCTCATCGCCTTTCCCGGAGTCCAGGTTAGGTTGAGACAGTTGTATTTACCCAAATCTGACTAGGCCTCAACAACCCCATGTGCGACCCCCTTGTTTGGCTAAGGCATCAGCTCTCTCATCGCCTTTCCCGGAGTTCAGGTTAGGTTGAGACAGTTGTATTTACCCAAATCTGACTAGGCCTCAGCAACCCCATGTGCGACCCCCTTGTTTGGCTAAGGCATCAGCTCTCTCATCGCCTTTCCCGGAGTCCAGGTTAGGTTGAGACAGTTGTATTTACCCAAATCTGACTAGGCCTCAACAACCCCATGTGCGACCCCCTTGTTTGGCTAAGGCATCAGCTCTCTCATCGCCTTTCCCGGAGTTCAGGTTAGGTTGAGACAGTTGTATTTACCCAAATCTGACTAGGCCTCAGCAACCCCATGTGCGACCCCTTGTTTGGCTAAGGCATCAGCTCTTTCATCGCCTTTCCCGGAGTTCAGGTTAGGTTGAGACAGTTGTATTTACCCAAATCTGACTAGGCCTCAGCAACCCCATGTGCGACCCCCTTGTTTGGCTAAGGCATCAGCTCTCTCATCGCCTTTCCCGGAGTTCAGGTTAGGTTGAGACAGTTGTATTTACCCAAATCTGACTAAGCAGTTACAGTTTCCGCCTCCCAGGCTAGTGGTGCCGGCTTTGCCTGTAGCCTTCAGAGCTAAGTGGCTGTCAGAGCAGATCCAAATAGTCTTGCCCCTCCTGCCAGTCCCTACTACTTCTTCAAAGCGTAGCTTGATTGCGAGCACTTCCTCGTGGAAAAGTGAATTGTAGTCCTTCGGACGTAGATATAAACTGTCTTAGTATCTCCCTCCAACTCCCGTTTTCGTCTTAGAGTCATCAGTGACGTAATTTGGGTCTACTCTCATCCTACGTCCGTCCTTGCCGTTGCTAATAAATGAATATCCAGCCGAATACAGAGAAAGAAAGGAGCGTGTGTTTCTTTAATTTTGGTTTAAATTATTGTTAAACTTTTTCAAAAGTCGCGGAAGTAAATATTTTATTTCACTATAAATAGAATTTATTCATGAGAAAATGAGATGATAAACTGTTTGAAACAATTTCTTATAACTTTCCTATTTCATAAGTTCTTATAATACTATAAAATTATAGTATCGAATTATTTTTTCTGTCATAAAAATTGCCAAAACAATTTAAATTTTCGATGTGTAGATTTTTTTAAACACTTCTAAGAAAGTTTCCTGCCGGAGTAAAACTCTGCACATGCGATGCCACATTTCCGAAGATACACGACTTGTCCCGAATATTTCAGGAACCCAAACACGACGGTAGATAGACGCTAACAGCAGTTTTTCCTTAGAGGTTATTTGGAGGTTGTATTAAAAAAAAATTAAATTAAATTAAGTTTATATTCGGAAACATAGTATGCATGATTATGTGATATCGGAACTATGTGATAAAATATTATTTGTTCAACACCTGGTTTTATTTCTTACATGTTATGTTACTTCATGTATTATTCATTATGAATTTGAAATATTAAAGATTCTTATTAGATTTTTTTTATTTGCTAGTGAAATATTATACATTGTTGAGATAATAACTAAAAATATAGTGGTTTTAGTGGAAACGACTTAGTTATGGTTTTTTGACAAATTATTTAATTGTCAATCTTACTACTTTATCGTTTATTTTAATATTAAAAAGATGTTATAAAACAGATCTGAAAGAAACTAGATATTTTATAACAGTTAAGGTTATAAAGATTTTTTATAAGTCAATTCCTACTTAATTCAATAACAAGATTAAGTGGCAAAATAGAGAGCGAATTTCCTTGCCATTTTCTATTTTCCTTTCTATGTCTGGTGTTGGACTATTATTTTTATTTGTTACTATTCGTACACTTTTTTTCGTTGCTTGCATTGTGTTTAGTTTCTTTTCGCTTTCTTTTCGCATTGTCCGTTTCTGAAGCAAGGCTCGATAACTTTAATCTAGTTTGTTTGTTTATTTTATCTTTTCATTCGTTTTTAATCCTGGAACATTATTCATGGTATTGTGTGGTAACCACTTAAGGTTTATAATGGACGTTTATCATAAAGATCTTTGATAAGTTCATTTCAAGTTTTGAAAAGTTGGCTCAATTCCATAAAGCGCTAGACTTCGAACATTAGATACTCAGTTCGAATCTGACTTGGACCTCTCAAATTTTTATAATTTAATTATTAAATAAATATTTTTTTAAACTATTAACATCAATTGTCAACCACTATAGGTTAAAAAAAAGTATTTGAACTTGATTTGATTTATAAAAACGTATTTTATTAACGATTGAAAATTTGTTATATATATATATATATATATATATATATATATATATATATATATATATATATATATATATATATATATATATATATATATATACACCTTGAGAGTGTGAGCTAATAGAAGGAATTTAATAAAACTCAATTTTCAGTATTTACCCGTTTATAAACAGACTAGTTTCGGCGACTATATCGCCATCATCAGTGATGGGTTTGCACCTAATTGTTTAGTTTTTACTTTTGCAAATTAATCTCACTTGCTAAGCTCTGATATATCAACAAATAATTAAAAATATAACGGGATTTCTATAAGTTTGTTTTGTTGATAACCTAAATTCATTAAAATTTTATCGTATGGTCCAAATTCACCTGAGTTGTTTGCAATCATTTTTCTAGATAGTAGATAATAGCCAATTTTTAGCACACATTAATAATCTATATAAATTCTGTTCTCATAAATTTTCGATTTGTTGAAACCGACTTGTGGTCTAGCCTTTGTAAATTAGGGGTTATGTGGAGATAATATTCCATTCCATATCGATTTTATTGCTTAGCGATTAAGATAAAATATTTAATATACTGCAGCAGACAAATAATGAAATCTTTGTACCGCGTAAGGGACATTCATATGGGAACTACGTGAACAGGCGCGGTGTCTCAAAATACCCTCGTTCCACTCCAATTTTCAAAATTAATTTATTACTTTTTCAGTAAAATTACAAAAAACACCAAATGAACTTTATAAGTATATAAAGTTAATGTGTAAATATTAAGTTAGCAACCAAAATCTATTACATTGAATCAAACATACTTTTTCTGTTTGATGAAACTTTATTTCTTTAAATTTTTGAAATGCGCGCCATGAAGTTTCACTCCTGAGGTTATACAATCTGCTAATTAAATTGTTTGTCTATAATATTTGTAGGCTCAAAGTCAATGACCTGCTTCATTCATCAATTCTCAACAATGGGAGTAGTAAAATTCCAATACTGCGTCAATTAAAGTTTTTAACCTTGAAATTACTTCAAATTCGTTCAGAAATATTATTTAAAAGAATTCGAACGTTGTGTTTACAGATTATCCCGTTTTAGTGACTATGTATTTATTCTGTAGACTTTAATAAAATAATAATTATTGTGATTATAGAATAACTTGAATTATCGATTAGTTTTATTTTTTACCTGTATAGTAATAAGTTCAAATAGTAAATTTATAGAGCACTACTTTTAATTTGTGCTAACTCAATTGTCACTTAAACAAATTTCAAACCAATTATTTCCAAAATACACCCATTTTACCCCATTCAATGTAAGTGTGAGCATTGCTAGGATTCTTATGGCTAGGGCCGTTATGTAGATGATGTATACACTATTATTCCTAATGCTGAAGTACAAGAATTACTTGACGAATTTAATAATTACGATGAAAAGCTTCAGTTTACTAAGAAATTGAAAGTGAAAATAAATTAAATTTTTTGGACGGATTATTAAACGGGATGGTAAACTCATCACAGACTGTTGTCATAAACCTAATTTTTCGGCAAGACTCCTTAATTTTAACTCAGAATATTCGGTGTCACAGAAGCGTCGAATGGTATACTCTCTTGTTGATAAAGTCTTTGACTTATCCCTTCCTTTCAACATAGAAATTTGAAACTTGTACAAGAATATTTATTCTTTAGTGGTTATCCTTATCGATTTATTAAATTTCATATTAATAAAAGAATATTTTCAAAACATAACTCTTATCCGTCTTTTAACAGTAAAGGAGGAAGGTTAACACTAATGTTAGGCTTCCTTATGTAAAGGATTTCTTTGAAAAGGTTTCTAAAAAGCTAAGACGATATAATGTTATCAGTGTTCCGGTTTCTAATATTTTGTCTGGGGTTGTTAGAAGAGGTAAGGATAGACTGATATTGTAAATAGGAATGATGTTGTATAAAGGGTTAATTGTAATGATTCATATTTTGGGGAAACTAAACGTGAATTGCATGTTCGTCTTTTAGAACATGAAAAAAAGAGTAAAAAGGAAGATCTTGATCTCTCCTCGGTGTTTTAACAATCTCATCAATAAACATAATCATTTGTTAAATTTCCTAAATCCTATGAATTTGGACATGGAAAGTAATTGGAGGAGACAAATTTTGTCTGAAATGCTCCATATAAAGATTCAAAAAAATTCTAATAATGTTAAGGAGGACACTAATAAATTAGCCAGTATTTATAATCCTTTAGTCATTTATTAATATTATTAAAACTCGGAGGGACCTTATTGGTATAGAGCACTTAGCTACAGCCTTTGTATTCTCTTCCCATCCCTACCACAGGATTAACTTAGTGGATACCTACCTCTTTGCAGAATCAAAGTACCCACCTAATACTAAATCTTCTGATATCCTCTGGAGTACATAATTGCCAGCCAAACCACTTTCTCCTTGCAGCACCCAAAGCAAAGTAATCGCACGTGGATTGGGCTTTCCTCTTGGTCGCTGTTGCATCTCTTGTACACAGGGGACATAGATCTTCTAATTTTATATTGAAACCCCCTCAGATTCCCATGACCTGTGACCAGCTCTACAGTAACTTTGAGTTGAGGTCTACTTAAGGAGAGTGGTACTTTGTCCCTTGTCTCCAGAGTAACCCCACAGTACCTTGAATTTGTTACTCCTAAAAGTCATAAAGGTTAAAAATTCTTGAGGGGTCTAATTTTTTTGATGCACCAGATGTCCAGTTATGATTTGTGTTTACAGGTTATAGTACTGTTATATGTTTGAAAATTCTTTTTGACACATTTTAATTAATTATTTATAGTTTTAATTACCATGGACCATCATGTTTTATAGTGTGTTTTTAATTTATTTGTGTTGTTTTGTTAATTTATTAGTATTAATAACTTGAATGTACATTGTAATGTTTTTAATTTTATATTAATTTTGTTGTGAATTTTAATAACGTAGATGTTAATTCTGTCTATTATACTTGTAGACCTGAATGAGGATGACAATTTAGTCGTCGAAACGTTGCCAAATTTTTAATAAATCAGGTTTCTTTAACTCACGCATCAATCGATTTTTTATTTAACAAAATTTTGTGGGTGTACACCTCATCATTATTTATGTTATTGTGTGGTAACTATGGCAACAATTTAAGGTTATAAATGGATGATTTTCATAAAGATAATGTGGGCAAAAGAAAAATGCATATACATCTTTCAGAAGTACATTTCTAGCTATGGGAAAGTTGGCTCAGTGTCAAAGGGCCAGACTTCGAGCATGAAGACACTCAGTTCGAATCCGACCTAGACCCCTCAGATGTTTATAATTTAATTATTGAATAAATATTTGAAAAAACTATAATAACATCAATTGTAATCTACTATAGGTTAAAAGAAATGTATTTGAACTTGATTGGATGAATAAAAACGTATTTTATTAACGATTGACAATTTGTACAAGATATATATATATATATATATATATATATATATAAGGAGAGTGTGAGCTAATAGAAGGAATTGAAAAAAGGTGCATAATAATTAATGACTTCACTATAATGACAATTTATCTAAGCTTTAACAGGTTTCCGTTTTTTAATGTTCTCAGGGATTTTGTAGTTCTCTGATCAATTTAGCACATCCATTTAATTTAATTTGTGAAATTTGGTAATTTGTAGAGTATTTTTTTTTCTACTAATGAATTACTACTTCTTTCCAAGATAACTAAAATAGAACACACGACCTGATTTTATGAATAGATTTTTATGATTACAACATGTAGTAATAATACTTCATAAATTAATTGTCTTGCTAATTATTGTAATGCAATGACCCCAAACCATGACCTCTGATGATTTAATCAAAATTCCTTGACCCTATTAGAATGTTGTATATTTTAGGGTTAGGGTAAAATAGACTGTTCTAAAAAAAATTTTTTTATCTGTAATAATAAGATTAAAAAATTAATATTTCTTATTAACTTTTGCAAAACAAGAAAAAATTGTGATAATATTCAAAGTTAGAATGTATATACAATATGTAGGTTCTTATACTGTGCATGATACTCTTTGTTTAATAATTATAAAGGAGTTTTTTTTAAGTACAATATCTTCTTCTCAATTTTCTTTAGTGTCCGGCTAAGATTAACTCAGATTTTCGATAACCCGGATGGTCCATGGTTGCAGTTAGTCTGAATTATCGATGTTTTATTGTACACCTTTGTGGACGAAGAAGTGAATAATGGGGGATTAAATGTAGAGATATAATGCTTTTTCAGAACTGGGCTTACGAATTCACATGGAAAGGGTAGTTTGCCTGAAACACTATGTTTGAATACAAATTAAAAATAATATGAAAATAGGGTTAGAAAAATTATGACAGTACCACCGTGATATGTTAAATTAGGTTTATATCACTTTTACTCTATGTACTTGAACAAAAATCTTACTTGGTATTTATGCAACAGTTGATGCTCGACAATGAGGACACTATCAATCTTCGAAAGTTAACTCGCATAAATACCAAGTAAGATTCTTGTTTAAGTACATATAGTAAAAGTGATAAGTGAATACAAGAAAACTGTGTTGCAAAGTTAAAATAAATGAATATATATGTATATATATATATATATATATATATATATATATATATATATATAATAAATTTAAAATATTTCAAAAACAAGAATACTTTTAATGATTATATTTATTCTTAAAAGGATAAATATATTCATTAAAAGTATTCTTTTTTTTGACATATTTTTAATTTATTAACTATATTACAAGAAAACATATCACCATATTTAATATATATATATACATATCGTAGGTATTTTATATACTAAAAGAGACTTTGAATAACTCTAGTTTATATGCTGTCAATCTGCTACTTTGCAGAGTTGTTTGCTATGAATGTTATCTTCTTACATATTACAGTAGAGTTTCGATAATTTGAGGTAGACCTCTTATGATTAGTGAAAACTCAGATTACACGGAAATACGTACCTGTAGGTTAAAAAGAATAGGGGTTCTAGTGAACTTTAATACTATAATTAAGAATGCAGAAAATACGTATATAAAACTTTATTGATTACAGTACTTACATAAATTAATGTTGTTTTGGTATACATTGTTCATCACATTTGCTACATTTTTTTGGAAAATGTTATAAAGTGTCTTCTGCGTCTGCTCATCAGATTGTTATCGTGCTACGGTATCGCATAAACATCTTAACAGAATACACATCTGTTGGCATGGGGTCTGTCTGTTATTCAATATAGCGTAGTGAAGTCTCCAAGGCTGTCGAACCTTCATCTTTATTCTCGTCATCACTGCCTTCAGTAGTTTCTTAGTCAATAGTCATAACGTATTATTATTACTAACTTGCGTTCTTTTTTATTCAACCATGACGTACGTCCGTATCATCAACATTTTCACAACCTGAAAATTTCATAATAAGAAATATCAAATCTGAATTTTACTGTGGATAGTCAACAGTTTTATAAAGACTCAGGACTTTTTTCCATGACTTACTAAATATTTCTCCTTTTTTTTGCTCCATGATTCGGCTATATACTACACAACTTCCTTACTGTATTATTTTTAGAAAGCCTACAATGGTTTCTTCTCTTTGCAGTCGCTTCCAAGAGAGATTGTAAAAGGTTACTTCTATATTGTTTTCCATATATTCCAGAACACCCTGATCCATCGGCTGGATTAAGCTCGTAACATTTGCAGATAGAAATAAAGCACGGATATCATCAGACTACAGTTGATTTTCATCGGGATGCGACGGTGCATTGTATAACAGTAAATAATATGAATTATATAAAATAGTCCGAAATAGAAATAGGCTGGGAAAACCGGGACTTGGATTTTCAAGAATATACTGTACGTCGTAACAATATTTCACTTTCTTGAAAATTAAGTTTTCTATAGAGGTCAAGTTTTTAAGCGTGATAAATATTTTTACTTTAAAATACATTTTGATATTATTTTTTGTACAGGATCCACTTTGCCCAATGAATCAACTGTGGAGAACGACCCGAGGCAGTGCAGCTCACTTGTTAACTTGCCCACATTTGTACGCAATGAAGAACGTGTTCCATTAGAAGTATTAGAAATGCTGACCACTCACAAACATCTATATACAGTTTTATTACATAACTACCCAAGCTTGCTTATTTCTTCCCGGAGCTTCAGTGACAGTGGCAGACTACATGAACAGGTAACACTATTTATTATAAATCATTGTAAACATTTCCTTTGATCATACTACATTAGGCTTTACATCTTTGCTAATCTTATTACATAACTACCCAAGCTTGCTTATTTCTTCCCGGAGCTTCAGTGACAGTGGCAGACTACATGAACAGGTAACACTATTTATTATAAATCATTGTAAACATTTCCTTTGATCATACTACATTAGGCTTTACATCTTTGCTAATCTTATTACATAACTACCCAAGCTTGCTTATTTCTTCCCGGAGCTTCAGTGACAGTGGCAGACTACATGAACAGGTAACACTATTTATTATAAATCATTGTAAACATTTCCTTTGATCATACTACATTAGGCTTTACATCTTTGCTAATCTTATTACATAACTACCCAAGCTTGCTTATTTCTTCCCGGAGCTTCAGTGACAGTGGCAGACTACATGAACAGGTAACACTATTTATTATAAATCATTGTAAACATTTCCTTTGATCATACTACATTAGGCTTTACATCTTTGCTAATCTTATTACATAACTACCCAAGCTTGCTTATTTCTTCCCGGAGCTTCAGTGACAGTGGCAGACTACATGAACAGGTAACACTATTTATTATAAATCATTGTAAACATTTCCTTTGATCATACTACATTAGGCTTTACATCTTTGCTAATCTTATTACATAACTACCCAAGCTTGCTTATTTCTTCCCGGAGCTTCAGTGACAGTGGCAGACTACATGAACAGGTAACACTATTTATTATAAATCATTGTAAACATTTCCTTTGATCATACTACATTAGGCTTTACATCTTTGCTAATCTTATTACATAACTACCCAAGCTTGCTTATTTCTTCCCGGAGCTTCAGTGACAGTGGCAGACTACATGAACAGGTAACACTATTTATTATAAATCATTGTAAACATTTCCTTTGATCATACTACATTAGGCTTTACATCTTTGCTAATCTTATTACATAACTACCCAAGCTTGCTTATTTCTTCCCAGAGCTTCAGTGACAGTGGCAGACTACATGAACAGGTAACACTATTTATTATAAATCATTGTAAACATTTCCTTTGATCATACTACATTAGGCTTTACATCTTTGCTAATCTTATTACATAACTACCCAAGCTTGCTTATTTCTTCCCGGAGCTTCAGTGACAGTGGCAGACTACATGAACAGGTAACACTATTTATTATAAATCATTGTAAACATTTCCTTTGATCATACTACATTAGGCTTTACATCTTTGCTAATCTTATTACATAACTACCCAAGCTTGCTTATTTCTTCCCGGAGCTTCAGTGACAGTGGCAGACTACATGAACAGGTAACACTATTTATTATAAATCATTGTAAACATTTCCTTTGATCATACTACATTAGGCTTTACATCTTTGCTAATCTTATTACATAACTACCCAAGCTTGCTTATTTCTTCCCGGAGCTTCAGTGACAGTGGCAGACTACATGAACAGGTAACACTATTTATTATAAATCATTGTAAACATTTCCTTTGATCATACTACATTAGGCTTTACATCTTTGCTAATCTTATTACATAACTACCCAAGCTTGCTTATTTCTTCCCAGAGCTTCAGTGACAGTGGCAGACTACATGAACAGGTAACACTATTTATTATAAATCATTGTAAACATTTCCTTTGATCATACTACATTAGGCTTTACATCTTTGCTAATCTTATTACATAACTACCCAAGCTTGCTTATTTCTTCCCGGAGCTTCAGTGACAGTGGCAGACTACATGAACAGGTAACACTATTTATTATAAATCATTGTAAACATTTCCTTTGATCATACTACATTAGGCTTTACATCTTTGCTAATCTTATTACATAACTACCCAAGCTTGCTTATTTCTTCCCGGAGCTTCAGTGACAGTGGCAGACTACATGAACAGGTAACACTATTTATTATAAATCATTGTAAACATTTCCTTTGATCATACTACATTAGGCTTTACATCTTTGCTAATCTTATTATGAGTTGTAGACATTTAATACGAATTAAACGGAATTAACTTAGAAATAAACACCGTATTTCAATATTTTTGCTTGTTTTTTGACAACTATTACTTACAAATTGAAGTATGCCCTCTTTTCTAATACTTCTGTGACTTAAGCATTTTTTGTACATATTGCAAAATATTGTTGGATATTGATTTATGACTTGAAAAATTTTATAGAATTTATAGAGAGATTTTTCTATTTTAAAATAATAAATAATGTCTTCGTGTTAACTATTTTAATGTGAACAAGCAAATTGTTTTAATTTATTGGTTTTGGAAGACACAAAAATTTTTAATCCTAATTTTCAACAAACAATAAAAAAAATAACTTATGTAGTATTAGTAATATTAGCTATAATTTTTGAAATCTTATATTGATCATATAATTTCTACCTCTATTCTAAAAATTGTACTTGAATCAACAATTATTTTTTTTTTTTTAATGCATCAAATTTCTGTTTTAATATCAGTATTAAGTGATTTCTACAAATATTGTGTAATTTTTATTATAAGTAACATAAATTAGTAAATAATAGTAGCGAAGCACTGAAGAAGGCGACATCATTGCCGAAACTAGTCTGTTGTAAACTAGTGTGTTTGTGTATTAAAAACTAATTTTTGGTGAGATTTTGAGTAAACTATTTTGACTTTTACCTTTGTGAATAGTTCTCACTAGCTAAGCTCTAATTAACTAAATAAATTAGCAACTTCATAGTTCAAGAGAATATCGTTTTATATCATTCATTAGTTCACCACAACAGTATCAGTTTTCTTTTATTCTTTTCAGTGTCTGTTATCGTGTGTCTAAAACTCATACCTTCAAATATATTTACCAATAATATAACAGATATTAATTTTGTACTCGACCTGATGAATCTTAGTTGGTAACAACCTAGTTCCTAGTTTTCTGTTCATTCATTGTTATTTCATCTCACAGTTTTAGTGGAATCTGGCTTTCTTTACAAATGTTGGTTTGTAAACAAAAATATTTGACAGTGGCTATTAACCATCAGTAGAATTTGTCCATAATCCTGATGAAGGCTGTCATTACTGTGGCATCTACTCCCAAAGTTGTTATATATTAGTTTTATAAATGCTAAAGATTCTTGATTTGTTTTCAGAATCATATCTTTAAAGTATATTCATTCAATAAAACTAATTTATTACTCAGAATTGAATATCAATATTTAAAATTCATACTAAGAATGCCGTAAACATTTTTTTAACAGAACGTTTGGGAATTACTTTTTTTGTGGTAGTGATTTTTCACATAAAATGTAATTTAATTTGGTTGCTATTAAAATTTAGAATTAGTTAGGAGGAAAAAATGTATAAATACAGTAAAACCACTATGCAGTGAAATATAGGACGCAATTAGATGGACGCAATTTCAAATATGCAAAAGTTTGGTTAGGAAACAGATGCTGTTTAGAGTTTAACCCATTAGGAACATCCTTGAACTGAGTTTTTGCTATTGTGCAACTGATGCAGTTCTTTTAAAATACAGTATTGTAATAAGAGTAATCTCAGTATATTTATGTAATACACAAATGAAGTTTTCTTACTTGGCTATTCTACTTCAGAATCGAATGCTTTGTCATTTTACTTGTCAGCTGTCAGAGTAACAAGTGTCATTTTGTTTAAGCATATTGTTGTTTAAGTTTAGAGGCATTTTGGTTTTTAGCTGTGTAAAAATGAATCCAATTTTATTTGTTTATAGTTCTTAAATTAACAGCCAACAAACCAGGCATAGATTACAATTTAAAGTCACTGGGTATAAAACCGCCACAGCTGTTGTGTTTTCCTACTGCTACATGAACAATAAAAGCATATAAGAAATGTTTCACTTGATGGACATAACATTTACAAAAAAATTAAAGCTTCTAATGATTTTCACCTTGAGCCTTTTAAATATAGTTTGCTGTGTAAGAAAGTCATACATCACCAATTTGGGCAAAACCACATTTATTTTATTTTATTTTTGTGGTATTATAATAGATATTTGCATCAAACTTTGTTGCATGTAAAGAAATTTTAAAAAACACGGGTTAAGTAAACAAAATGAATTTTTGTATAGAAAAACATTTTTATATTCACAGTTTTGATTTAAACTAAAAACATCGTTATTGAACAAAACGTTTTAGAATTTTCAACTTAAATCATGGATTTTTTATAAAATTTAATGGATCAAGAAATCCATCTGACAGAAATAGTTGGTAAAATAATTTCTCAATTACGAGGGTCGTCCAGAAAGTAAAGAACGTTTTGGGGTAGGTCAATGAAAACAAAAGATACGAGGATGAACATTTATTTACAACTATTTATAACCTTACTTTATTTTTCAATAAAATCACCGGAACCGTCATGGCACTTGTTGTAGCGTGACACCAATTTTTGAATACCAACGTTATACTTTTCTGCCGCCAAGGAATGAAGCCACGTTTTTACTCCTTCTTTCAGATCATCGTCGTCCAAAAAGTTTTTCCCGCCTAAAAACACTTTCAACTTTGGAAACAAGTGATAGTCACTCGGAGCCAAATCCGGACTATACGGAGGATGTCCAAAGATTTGCCATTTGAAAGATTGAAGTTCTGCTTGGGTTTGTGCACTGCAATGAGGCCGAGCATTGTCGTGGATCAGCACCACCTTCGACGACAGCATTCCGCGTCGTTTGTTTGAATAGCGCGGCGAAGCCGATGCAAGGTCTCGATGTAGGCCGCTGAGTTGATTGTTTCTCCTCTCGGCATGAACTCCACATGGATTAGGCCATTCCTGTCCCAAAAAACTGTTGCCATCACTTTCCTGGTGTTCAAATTTGGCTTTTCTTTCCGGTTTTTTTTTCGGCGAATTCGAGTGATGCCATTCCATTGACTGGAGCTTTGTTTCCGGGGTTTGATACAAAACCCAAGTTTCATCACCCGTTACGATGCGGTCAAGAAACGTCTCACCATCTTCGTCATACTGAGTCAAAAACTCAAGCGCTGCTCCCATCCGTTTGGTCTTGTGGACATCAGTAAGCATCTTAGGCACCCAACGAGCACACATCTTTCGATAACCAAGACGCTACGTCACTATTTCGTGCAAAAGCGACCTTGAAATTTGTGGGGAAAATGCCAGTAGACCGCTCAAAGTGAAACGCCGGTTTTCTTGAAATTTTTTGTCAACTTTCGCTGTCAACTCGTCAGTAACGAGTGACGGCCTTCCACTTCGTTCCTCGTCGTGCACACTAGTTCTGCCTTCATTAAATTTAATGCACCATTTTCTCACCGATGACTCGTTCATCGCATTGTCACCGTACACTGCCTTAATTTGCCTATAAATTTCTATGGGTCGAACATGCTGCACATTCAAAAACCGAATCACACTACGGACTTCACACTTGGCGGGATTTTCAATTGGCGCCGCCATTTTGAACTTCCACAAGAGACGCAAACGTGACCTCACGGCACCGCTACATAGCTCAAACTGAAGCGGAAGGTTTGGACTAAAGAATAAGCCCACTCCCGCGGTGGTGGGGGAACTGCGCTGTCCGTGATGCGCAGTCGTTCTTTACTTTCTGGACGACCCTCGTAGTTAAAATCAGAAGTAAATATACAGCATTTTTTATGACGGTTTGTTTGTACTTATGCATAAACAGCATTTAAACATACAAATTAGTTAATGAATTCCAATAGTATTAAAACCTTTTACTGCGTTTGCATTTTATTTCATTGAACACTGTTTTGTATGCATAATGAAAATATGTATTTAAATTGAATTACTTTATGGATCTGTTTCAATTAAGCCAGGTTCCTCTTGAACCGGGTTTGGTTAAGTGGAATTTGACTGTAATTGGAGAACTGCTGTATTGTTAATAAAATAGATTTTCATCGATCAAGACTATCCTCAACTCTATTAGCTTTACAGCCATTTTATAACAGGCTTCTCAAAAGGGTGGAACCAGGGTAGTGATGTACTAAAAAGATTTTGCCATTCCCCATTGCCTTATCTTGATAAAGAGAAAGGTCTACTTTATACAAGCAATGCTAGATACATGAAATCCTTAACATATTCCTGATGAAATCCTTAACATATTCCTAGATAGCGGAGTTTTATGTTCTTGTATTAATTCTATTTGTATTAACAATTTTTTAATGTATCCTTTACAAGGAGTAATAGTTGACTTGTCTGTTTATATTGTTATATAAGTTGAAAATTAATTGTTGAATTTCATACCCAGAATGTATGTAAAATTATTGGTCATTTAGCTATTTAGCTATGATAATGAAAACTTCTGAATATAAAAACTATTACACAATTTCTTGTATTGTATTTGTATAAATATGTTAGACTGAACGAAAAGGGTATGCTGCAGAAGTTATTTTTAACGAAGAATGGCTCAGAGAATGGCTGACTTCAAAATAAATGGATTGTATGAAATAAAGACAAGAAAATCTCTCCCTATTTAGAAAGCTATAAATAAATAAATATTTTTCCAAGAAAAATTGATATTTATTTAGAATTCAGTTAAACTCTTTTATATTGATTGTAAACTTCAAATTTAAGAATAATCTATTAATAATTTTTACTAAAGCACTTGTAAATATTTATAAACTTGCCTATAGTAGCAATTGCTTATATTTGTTGAGGACAGCCTTTTCGGGAGATGTGACCCGAGATGTGAGCTCACATGAAGATAAAATCAACAAATATAAATAATTTTTATAAAAATGTTCACAGGCCAATGGCCGAGCAAGAGATCAACTCTCGGCAAGATTTGTTGCTAACAACATTCTTAGCAGTCCGCCTCCCACGACATCGCCTCCAATAGAAATTAAGGAAAGTAATACAGGTACATCTCCAAACATGGAGGAAGGCAACATGGATGAATCACCATTGTGGTTGTCAAAACGTCATACACAGAAACATACTCGACTGCCAACAGCATCGTATCTCAAGGATTTACGAGTACACAGGTAGTGTATTTATCTAATAGTACTATGGATTTCTCATAAATAAGTTACACTATATTTATACATCCATGTTGTAGGCAGGAAACGTCTGGGAATCATAGAGAATTTGCGTCTGGGTTTCAGTACTGTAAAATTCCTATGTGCGTGCGTCGACCAAGCGGGTAGTCAGGCTCCAGCCATTATGGAGGTTACACTTGCTCTTGCAGCCGATTGTGAAGTGTTATTTGTGTTTTAGCTCCAAAAAATAAAAATGCAGTTGAAAATCCTTGCTAGTTGTGTGTTTACATTATGTCAAGGGCAATGGTTTCTCATTGGCGCCAGTCAATCATTGAAAGGAGAACGACATTACACGATGAACATCAAAGTACTCTATCCTCTACTTTCCGAGCTCCAACTGTTGTCAAAGATGTCCCACAGGCCATTGACAACGATTGGTAGTTAGCGCTTGATGAAATCCTTTCTCAACTGCCTTATATGTGGATAAGCCATGCATCCAGCTTCTAACAATATGCATCTTGTTGATTCCATCTTCGCGTGAGCTACTAGTAATCACTTACAACTTTTTTAAAAAATGTTTTAACTTGCCTATAGTAGCACTTACTTTTTTTTTGTGTTGAGGACGGCCGTTTCGGGAGATGTGTCCCTTTGTCAACTCAGACCGTAACAGTTACGGTCTGAGTTGACAAAGGGACACATCTCCCGAAACGGCCGTCCTCAACACACAAAAAAAAGTAAGTGCTACTATAGGCAAGTTAAAACATTTTTTTAAAAAGTTGTAAATATGCATCTATCAAAACTTACAAAAAGAATTTTTTTTGATCCACAACAATGCTCTCCCACATGCTGCTCATCAGACTTATTTGGATCAAAATAATCAATATTTATGTACTAACAAAAACAAAAATCTAGTTTTATGAAATTGTAGTACAAAACTAACAACTAAATATTAACTTCAATTATAGGACGCAGTTATAACTGTGAAACAAATTTAAACTTACCAACAAGGAGTCGATGGGTTGTGTCTTGCTCAAGATGCTGTTTGTTAGTTTGTAGTAACAAGTTCTAGAAACATGCTTTACTTTATGAAAACTGGGTTCAAATTGAAGAAAGTTAATCTTACTAGGAATTTCTACAAAGGTATTAGTGCCAATAGCTGTATAAAAAGTATTTTGTCTTGACAAAAGCAGTTTGATTATACTGTTGGCAACTGCCTTGACCAGGCATTAATTGTGGGACAGTCAAGCTGGTGCTAATATGTCACCAGAATTATGTGTGACAATCAACATGTTACTAAATATGTTCCTGGCATTGATATATAATATTTTAATTGAGTCAATATCCACCTCATAGATATTTCAACTTACATTTTATTACTTGTATTTATAAAACAGTGTTGAATACAAACATTTGTGTACTCAAAATAAAACGTATGGAGCAAATCCTTTTAGTCCAAAGCCATTTCCTTTTAGACTCAAACGTTTTTCTATGCAGAACCAATAGTTTTTAAAAGATCAGCTTGCAGGTTATAGACTAGTGTATATTAACCCTTTGATTAGCATTTACGTACCAGTACGTGAGCTTTGCCACAGGAGCATTCCCATATTTGTATGTTCTACCATTTTCCTTAGATTAGCATTGTGGTAGGTTTACGATTTTTTTGTGTATTGTGCTGTATTCTAGGTTAAATATTTGCAACTATCTGGACAATAAATACTACACAGAGTACATAGTCGCCATTCTTTTGTGTCCAAAGTCTATGCGTTTTCCCACATATTTACAGATCGTTTCATACTTTGCAAGGTATTTTACAATAAATAGGCGATTGAATAATGAAGAAATTTATTTGTGTTTCAAAATCTATGGTTTTTCTCACGTCTTTAAAGATCGTTTCGAAGATTGTGGGCTATTTTACAGTGAAAGTATTTTACAAAAAAAAGATTAACAGATAATATTTAGCAAAGAAATTGTCAATAAACATATGGTAAAATTAGGTTAACATCAGAAAATAAGTAAATAAGAAAAAATATTACTATAATTTTAAAAATGAGAGAAATTTTTTTTTAAATTAGAAAAAAGAAAAAGTGTAAAAATCTGTCAAGAATATGTTGCTTTCAGGGGCCATATGAGGGCAGGCACATGTTGCTAATCAAAGGGTTAATAATAATTATTACTATTTCTTATTTATACTATTATTATTATTATTATTATTCACATTCTTAAATAACATTGCTACCATAATAATAGTGATGGTTTACTAATATTTATATGCTGTTTGTGTGAAAATTATTCCTAGATAATATAACTACAAATATGTACAGTATAACCCCTCAAATTCGAACCCCGTGAAATCCGAACATGATTTAATGATAACCAAATTTTAAAAAAATATATAATATTTAATGAAGTATGTACTGAAAGTTTACTACTTATGTAAAACAAGACTGAGATGAGTAGTGTAATATATTGGAATTGACACTGTAAAAAGATGATATAATACGAAGGCCTATACTGTACTACTGTATCACTTCATTAACATAGAATTTATTGACAGTAAAATAAAAATAAAAAAGACAAACACCAAACTATATGTTTCACTTGAAAAGAAAAGACAAATACTTGACTATATTTTTCACTTAAAATCAGAAATCTTCATCTGGCGAAGAGACGTAAACCTTCCCGAGGATGAAATGTTGCACCACCGTCGCATTAGCATAACATCATTGGGTGTTGCAGCTGGGTTTGGTTCTGCGTAACGCGACGCAACGTCGAGAGTGACGGCAGCATCTGCACCAGTAACAGCATTCGTAGAGGCATCTTTTTCTTCACTATCGCTATCTGCTACACTGTAATCCTGTCAACACTGTTGTGTTGATCCTGGAGCATAGACACCATGTCATGCTCAGTATATTCTTCACTGTTCTAGTGCTGTCCACTCTTCCAGGCAACTTTCTTCAGCATCTTCACACCTAGTACTCTTTGAATGAGCTGAAGGAGCTCAGTTTCATCATCCCGTGTTTCCACTAATTCGAGGCTAGGCCAGAGCTTCTTCCAAGATTTATGGAGTAAAGTGTTACTGATAATATTCCAGAATTCATCTACCCAGTAAATTACATCTTTTATTGTAATCATCTTAAGTTTTTCTGGAATAGAAAGAGACCAATCTTCTTAAATTAATGTTTGCAGAAGCTTTTTTCTGTGGCTCAGTTTTATGTTCTGCAGCACACCTTATCCATAGGCTGAAGCAACAATGTCAGGTTAAGGGTGAGAAAAATTGCTTTTATGTCGTTACATACCAACTGCATGACTGAAGGATGTGAAAAACCGTTGTCTATCAAAAGTAGAGCTTATGGTGGCAGTCCATTTTTTTTTCATTAATTTTTGTTACTGAAGGAACAAATTCATTTTTGAACCACTCCTTGAAAATATTACCTGTCATCCACGCCTTACACTGATTTCTGTAATGATCAGGGAGGGCATTCAAGTTCATATTTTTAAGGTCTCGTGGCTTGGAGGATTTTCTAGTCAACATTAATGGTAGCTTATTTGTTCCCGTGGCGTTTCTGCAGGCTAAAACTGTGAAACGTTTTTTTGCTCGTTTTAAAGTCTGGGGCAGAAGATTCCTCTTTAGAAGCAAGACTTTTAGTGGAAAGGGCTTTAATATTCAATCCACTCTCGACCTCGTTATACACTTGCTGAGGTGAGTAATTTTCAGACGAAATCAAATCTGTGAATTCATCTAAATATTCTTTTACAGCAAGATTATCAGCTGATAACTTCTGCCCGCTTACCATTAGTTGTCTAATTTCGTGTCTTCTCTTCCATCTATCCAACCATCCATTGCTAGCAGTAAATTCCAAATCACCATTCATTAATTTGTGTAACTGTAATGCCTTTCCTTGTATAATGGGCCACTAATAGAAACTTGTTTCTGCCTCTCTTGTGTAAACCATAAAAATACAGCTTCGTACATTTTTTCATTCACAGAATCTTTTGCGTGATGACGTTGTTCCAAAGACTTTTCACTAGTGGCACTGCAAAACTGTTCAATTTTTGCAGTCACTTATTGTAGCCTCACCAACACTAAATTCAATAGCCAAATTTGTCAAACTTTCTTCCTTGTCTAGTCGCATGAACACTTCAAATTTGAAAAGAAATCTTGAAAAAAGGTCTACAGTACAGTATTGATACAGAAATATGTAATGCTCTATATTGTTCTTTAATTTTAAAAAACACACTTCTGTCAAATGCAAACTACACAGCAAATTAAAAAACCGAACTTTTTCAACAAATCCGAACTTTTCCAAATCCGAACAGGCTATAGCTTCAGTTAGTTTGAATTTGAGGGATTCCACTGTATTTACATAGTTATTGGGTACGTTATGGGTGACTAAGTTATTTACATAGAAGAAATAATAATTGTTAAATGTTTATTAATGTGTAGCAACATCATTAATCTACGAAGCAAAACTAAAGTTATAAGTCTACTCCCACTTATAATGATTATACAACATTTTAAATGAATGCCTACAAAATTACCAAAGTTAATGGCTTCCGACATTCGTATGCATGCAGAAGTAACAACTACCTCATTGGGTTAAAGCCACATTTCTTAGTTTACATCTAATGTTACGTAAAGTGTGTATTTTCTTTGTGTTTATATATATTTATGTGCATATTTTAAAATTATGTTTAAGTATAAATGGATTTAATTTTTATGATTTTTTATGATCAAAGAATTAATTTTCTGACTAAACCAAGTAATATATATATATATATATATATATATATATATATATATATATATGTATATACCTGTGTCAGAATAACAATATTAAATGACAAAATTGAGAGGGAATTAACTTGCAATTTTCCATTTCCCTTTCTATTTACGGTGTTGGACTATTATTTTTCTTTGTACGCTTTCTTATTTTTTGTCGCTGGCATTGTGTTATAGTTTCTTTTCGCTTTCCTTTCACATTGTCTGTTTGTGAAGCAAGGTTAGATACCATTAATCCAGTTTATCCTTACAAAGATAGTATAATTAATAAAGAAATAAGCAGTTGATAGTATCCAAGTTTTATGAACCACTTGCCGCATTGATTATTATTCTTATTCACTTTTATGCCCTACATATATAATATAGTCTATTTTAGAAATTTTGTTGTTTCAAACATTAAGAAGAACGTGCAACCATTTTTTTCCAGGCACTCCTTAACATACAGAGGAGCGATGTTAAACATTAACAGGTATAGGCTGAGGGCATCATCATGCCCAGATATATATAGGAATTCCATGACCACTATTGCCAAGGAAAAAGTTGAAGTATGTATTATTGTTATTGTGCATTATGTTTTATAATCTAATTACACTTGTCCACTCACTTAATATTACATTGTTTATTTACTTAAGCTCTGTTTTATAATCTAATTACACTTATCCAATCACTTAATATTACATTGTTTATTTACTTTAGCTCTGTTTTATAATCTAATTACACTTATCCAATCACTTAATATTAGATTGTTTATTTACTTAAGCTCTGTTTTATAATCTAATTACACTTGTCCAATCACTTAATATTACATTGTTTATTTACTTAAGCTCTGTTTTATAATCTAATTACACTTGTCCAATCACTTAATATTACATTGTTTATTTACTTAAGCTCTGTTTTATAATCTAATTACACTTATCCAATCACTTAATATTACATTGTTTATTTACTTAAGCTCTGTTTTATAATCTAATTACACTTATCCAATCACTTAATATTACATTGTTTATTTACTTAAGCTCTGTTTTATAATCTAATTACACTTATCCAATCACTTAATATTACATTGTTTATTTACTGAAGCTCTGTTTTATAATCTAATTACACTTGTCCAATCACTTAATATTACATTGTTTATTTACTTAAGCTCTGTTTTATAATCTAATTACACTTGTCCAATCACTTAATATTACATTGTTTATTTACTTAAGCTCTGTTTTATAATCTAATTACACTTATCCAATCACTTAATATTACATTGTTTATTTACTTAAGCTCTGTTTTATAATCTAATTACACTTATCCAATCACTTAATATTACATTGTTTATTTACTTAAGCTCTGTTTTATAATCTAATTACACTTGTCCAATCACTTAATATTACATTGTTTATTTACTTAAGCTCTGTTTTATAATCTAATTACACTTATCCAATCACTTAATATTACATTGTTTATTTACTTAAGCTCTGTTTTATAATCTAATTACACTTATCCAATCACTTAATATTACATTGTTTATTTACTTAAGCTCTGTTTTATAATCTAATTACACTTATCCAATCACTTAATATTACATTGTTTATTTACTTAAGCTCTGTTTTATAATCTAATTACACTTATCCAATCACTTAATATTACATTGTTTATTTACTTAAGCTCTGTTTTATAATCTAATTACACTTATCCAATCACTTAATATTACATTGTTTATTTACTTAAGCTCTGTTTTATAATCTAATTACACTTATCCAATCACTTAATATTACATTGTTTATTTACTTAAGCTCTGTTTTATAATCTAATTACACTTATCCAATCACTTAATATTACATTGTTTATTTACTTAAGCTCTGTTTTATAATCTAATTACACTTACCCAATCACTTAATATTACATTGTTTATTTACTTAAGCTCTGTTTTATAATCTAATTACACTTATCCAATCACTTAATATTACATTGTTTATTTACTTAAGCTCTGTTTTATAATCTAATTACACTTATCCAATCACTTAATATTACATTGTTTATTTACTTAAGCTCTGTTTTATAATCTAATTACACTTAGCCAATCACTTAATATTACATTGTTTATTTACTTAAGCTCTGTTTTATAATCTAATTACACTTATCCAATCACTTAATATTACATTGTTTATTTACTTAAGCTCTGTTTTATAATCTAATTACACTCATCCAATCACTTAATATTACATTGTTTATTTACTTAAGCTCTGTTTTATAATCTAATTACACTCATCCAATCACTTAATATTACATTGTTTATTTACTTAAGCTCTGTTTTATAATCTAATTACACTCATCCAATCACTTAATATTACATTGTTTATTTACTTAAGCTCTGTTTTATAATCTAATTACACTTATCCAATCACTTAATATTACATTGTTTATTTACTTAAGCTCTGTTTTATAATCTAATTACACTTATCCAATCACTTAATATTACATTGTTTATTTACTTAAGCTCTGTTTTATAATCTAATTACACTTATCCAATCACTTAATATTACATTGTTTATTTACTTAAGCTCTGTTTTATAATCTAATTACACTTAGCCAATCACTTAATATTACATTGTTTATTTACTTAAGCTCTGTTTTATAATCTAATTACACTTATCCAATCACTTAATATTACATTGTTTATTTACTTAAGCTCTGTTTTATAATCTAATTACACTTAGCCAATCACTTAATATTACATTGTTTATTTACTTAAGCTCTGTTTTATAATCTAATTACACTTGTCCAATCACTTAATATTACATTGTTTATTTACTTAAGCTCTGTTTTATAATCTAATTACACTTGTCCAATCACTTAATATTACATTGTTTATTTACTTAAGCTCTGTTTTATAATCTAATTACACTTATCCAATCACTTAATATTACATTGTTTATTTACTTAAGCTCTGTTTTATAATCTAATTACACTTATCCAATCACTTAATATTACATTGTTTATTTACTTAAGCTATGTTTTATAATCTAATTACACTTATCCAATCACTTAATATTACATTGTTTATTTACTTAAGCTATGTTTTATAATCTAATTACACTTGTCCAATCACTTAATATTACATTGTTTATTTACTTAAGCTATGTTTTATAATCTAATTACACTTGTCCAATCACTTAATATTACATTGTTTATTTACTTAAGCTATGTTTTACAATCTAATTACACTTGTCCAATCACTTAATATTACATTGTTTATTTACTTAAGCTATGTTTTATAATCTAATTACACTTGTCCAATCACTTAATATTACATTGTTTATTTACTTAAGCTCTGTTTTATAATCTAATTACACTTGTCCAATCACTTAATATTACATTGTTTATTTACTTAAGCTCTGTTTTATAATCTAATTACACTTGTCCAATCACTTAATATTACATTGTTTATTTACTTAAGCTATGTTTTATAATCTAATTACACTTGTCCAATCACTTAATATTACATTGTTTATTTACTTAAGCTCTGTTTTATAATCTAATTACACTTATCCAATCACTTAATATTACATTGTTTATTTACTTAAGCTATGTTTTATAATCTAATTACACTTGTCCAATCACTTAATATTACATTGTTTATTTACTTAAGCTCTGTTTTATAATCTAATTACACTTATCCAATCACTTAATATTACATTGTTTATTTACTTAAGCTCTGTTTTATAATCTAATTACACTTGTCCAATCACTTAATATTACATTGTTTATTTACTTAAGCTCTGTTTTATAATCTAATTACACTTATCCAATCACTTAATATTACATTGTTTATTTACTTAAGCTCTGTTTTATAATCTAATTACACTTATCCAATCACTTAATATTACATTGTTTATTTACTTAAGCTATGTTTTCTCATTTACAATTGTTTGAATTACAAATCAATCATACAAAATGCAATACTTTTATATTAATTACAAGAAATTGTGTTAACAGTTTATTAAGGCTAATATATACAGTTGAACCCAGTTTTAACATTATTGCTTGTAAAATTGTCTTTTTTATAAATTTTTCTTTCAAATAGGCATTAGGATTCCATGATCAAAAAATATTATTAAGAAATATTTGCATTTGTATTTGTTAATATGTGCCAAGTAAAACTATGTTTTTGTCTAGACAAATTAAAGTGTTCATGTTTTAAAAGGTAAATGGTCTAGTAAATGCATTATATACCATGTTAGTAAATTGAAAAATGATTGATACTGGTAATAACATTCAAAGTAAATATCAACCTATGACTTAGCCAGATAAAATTCCTAATTATCTGAGGTATTTTTAGTTGCGTTTTTCTTCAGAATAATGTTTTTAATTTTGATTACAGTAGATTATAGAACTTATAATGATACAAATTTCTTTTTAAAAAATTGATTTAAAATGACTGGAAAACTTTCAAATGTCTCTTGTTTTACAAGATTGTCAAACAAAAAAATAGGTTTTTGAATTGCTTTGTGAGTATAATAAAGTGTGTTCAATAAATAATGGATTTTCAGTTATTTATAAATAATTTCATTTACTATTTTTGCATCAATTTTATACCCTAAAGTAGCCTCCCTATGAACTTTACACTAATACCAATGCTTTTTTCCCGTGTAAAAAAAACACATTTTATTTCAAAACCTTTTGACACTTTATGGAAAAATGTATTTGTTATGGACTATAAACAAATTGTTCTTCCAATCCACATCTTTTGCAATTCCTTCTATTAGCTCTCACTCACCTGATATATATCTTGCACGAATTTTCAATCATTAATAAAATATGTTTTTATTCATCCAATCAAGTTTAAATACATTTTTTTAACCTATAGTGAATGACAATTGATGTTAATATAGATTTTGCAAATATTTATTTAATAATTAAATTATAAAATTTGTAGGGTCCAGCTAGATTTGAACTGAGAATCTTCATGTTCGGAGTCTAGTGTGCCTTGGCACTGTGCAAACTTTCCAATACCTAGAAATATATTTCTCAAAGATGTATATTTGAATTCCCCCCCCCCATCTGGTTGTTGTCATAACCTCCATTGTACAGCCTTAACTGTTGCTATGGTTACTACACAATATCATAAATAGTGCTAGGGTAACTAAAATAAAATTTGTTTTTGTTAACCTCAGTAGGAACTTACTTAGAACATTTTTTTATATTACTTGTTAAGTATCAGGAGAATAAAATTGCTAAATATGTGTATAGTTGTCTTACATGTACCAAATCACTAACCATTGCAGAGTTTAGTTGTCTTACATGTGCCACATCACTAACCATTGCAGAGTTTAGTTGTCTTACATGTGCTAAATCACTAACCATTGCAGAATTTAGTTGTCTTACATGTGCTAAATCACTAACCATTGCAGAATTTAGTTGTCTTACATGTGCTAAATCATTAAACATTGTAGAGTTTAGTTGTCTTACATGTGCCAAATCACTAACCATTGCAGAATTTAGTTGTCTTACATGTGCTAAATCATTAAACATTGTAGAGTTTAGTTGTCTTACATGTGCCAAATCACTAACCATTGCAGAATTTAGTTGTCTTACATGTGCTAAATTATTAAACATTGTAGAGTTTAGTTGTCTTACATGTGCCAAATCACTAACCATTGCAGAGTTTAGTAGTCTTACATGTGCTAAATCACTAACCATTGCAGAATTTAGTTGTCTTACATGTGCCAAATCACTAACCATTGCAGAATTTAGTTGTCTTACATGTGCTAAATTATTAAACATTGTAGAGTTTAGTTGTCTTACATGTGCCAAATCACTAACCATTGCAGAGTTTAGTAGTCTTACATGTGCTAAATCACTAACCATTGCAGAATTTAGTTGTCTTACATACACCAAATCACTAACCATTGTAGAGATTGAAGTTAGCATATTCTGGCTATATAGCTCATGACAAAAAGCTCTTATAATAGCTGTTCATTCTCATTAATTATATGAAATCCGTGTTACCAAATATAGAAAACATTTTATTTTTTTAAAAATCTATAAGTATACTAAATTTAACACACAACAATACAGTATAAATTCTCTTTATCCACAATATGTTCGATAATGTCATTGACTATACATTTCAACGAACAGAGCTTGAAATAAACTTATTTAATCATAAAAATTACAAATATTTGAATAATATATGGTACTATGTAATTGATTGAAGATGCTGAATTACTGATGCATATAGGGTTAATAAATATTTTTTCCAATTGTGTGTATAGTGGTATGCAGGCTTATGGGAGTTGTGGTATCTTCTCTCAGATATGTTGGATCTATCACATTTTACCAATGTTCGTTTCCTTTTGTTTGCAATATCAAACTTCCTCCTCTACACATGGTATGATGTGCCATACGTATATCTTGCAGACAATGCTATAGAGATGGGTTTCACAGAGACGGACGCTTCATTCCTGATCAGTGTTATTGGTATACTCAACATGGTAGGAGAGGTAAGTTTGATTGTTAACTGTTTGATGAAACCAGTTTTACTTAACATGTAATACTCACTTGATTTACTTTGTCAAAATGTTTATATCATGTTCTGCAGAGGATGTATATCTTTTCTCACTTTGTTTCTCATTAGTTTTATGATAATCAAGTGTGAATTTTTACATAGAGTATAATTTTAAGTTATTGTTAATGTTCCTATATAAAATTGAAGTTTAGCTGGCCTTTTATATTGAGTAACCTGAGTTTTTAAAACTCAGTATTCAAAAGAATTTCTTTACAGTATTTTATATTCTAAATTGGTACCCAGGTCCAATTAGGATCAATTCATGAAAAATGTAACTCATTGGATAAAAGTTACAGCTCGTTATCATGTATTGTTTGCATGACCTGTTATAAGAAAGATGTAACTCATTGGATTAAAGTTACAGCACGTTTTCATGTATTGTTTGCATGACCTGTCATAAGAAAGATGTAACTCATTGGATTAAAGTTACAGCACGTTTTCATGTATTGTTTGCATGACCTGTTATAAGAAAGATGTAACTCATTGGATTAAAGTTACAGCACGTTTTCATGTATTGTTTGCATGACCTGTCATAAGAAAGATGTAACTCATTGGATTAAAGTTACAGCACGTTTTCATGTATTGTTTGCATGACCTGTTATAAGAAAGATGTAACTCATTGGATAAAAGTTACAGCACGTTTTCATGTATTGTTTGCATGACCTGTTATAAGAAAGATGTAACTCATTGGATTAAAGTTACAGCACGTTTTCATGTATTGTTTGCATGACCTGTTATAAGAAAGATGTAACTCATTGGATTAAAGTTACAGCACGTTTTCATGTATTGTTTGCATGACCTGTTATAAGAAAGATGTAACTCATTGGATTAAAGTTACAGCACGTTTTCATGTATTGTTTGCATGACCTGTCATAAGAAAGATGTACCTCATTGGATAAAAGTTACAGCACGTTTTCATGTATTGTTTGCATGACCTGTTATAAGAAAGATGTAACTCATTGGATTAGAGTTACAGCACGTTTTCATGTATTGTTTGCATGACCTGTTATAAGAAAGATGTAACTCATTGGATTAAAGTTACAGCACGTTTTCATGTATTGTTTGCATGACCTGTTATAAGAAAGATGTAACTCATTGGATTAAAGTTACAGCACGTTTTCATGTATTGTTTGCATGACCTGTTATAAGAAAGATGTAACTCATTGGATTAAAGTTACAGCACGTTTTCATGTATTGTTTGCATGACCTGTCATAAGAAAGATGTAACTCATTGGATAAAAGTTACAGCACGTTTTCATGTATTGTTTGCATGACCTGTTATAAGAAAGATGTAACTCATTGGATTAAAGTTACAGCACGTTTTCATGTATTGTTTGCATGACCTGTTATAAGAAAGATGTAACTCATTGGATTAAAGTTACAGCACGTTTTCATGTATTGTTTGCATGACCTGTTATAAGAAAGATGTAACTCATTGGATTAAAGTTACAGCACGTTTTCATGTATTGTTTGCATGACCTGTCATAAGAAAGATGTACCTCATTGGATAAAAGTTACAGCACGTTTTCATGTATTGTTTGCATGACCTGTTATAAGAAAGATGTAACTCATTGGATTAGAGTTACAGCACGTTTTCATGTATTGTTTGCATGACCTGTTATAAGAAAGATGTAACTCATTGGATTAGAGTTACAGCACGTTTTCATGTATTGTTTGCATGACCTGTTATAAGAAAGATGTAACTCATTGGATTAAAGTTACAGCACGTTTTCATGTATTGTTTGCATGACCTGTTATAAGAAAGATGTAACTCATTGGATTAAAGTTACAGCACGTTTTCATGTATTGTTTGCATGACCTGTCATAAGAAAAATGTAACTCATTGGATAAAAGTTACAGCTCGTTTTCATGTATTGTTTGCATGGCCTGTTATAAGAAAGATGTAACTCATTGGATAAAAGTTACAGCACGTTTTCATGTATTGTTTGCATGACCTGTTATAAGAAAGATGTACCTCATTGGATTAGAGTTACAGCACGTTTTCATGTATTGTTTGCATGACCTGTTATAAGAAAGATGTAACTCATTGGATTAAAGTTACAGCACGTTTTCATGTATTGTTTGCATGACCTGTTATAAGAAAGATGTAACTCATTGGATTAAAGTTACAGCACGTTTTCATGTATTGTTTGCATGACCTGTTATAAGAAAGATGTAACTCATTGGATTAAAGTTACAGCACGTTTTCATGTATTGTTTGCATGACCTGTTATAAGAAAGATGTAACTCATTGGATTAAAGTTACAGCACGTTTTCATGTATTGTTTGCATGACCTGTTATAAGAAAGATGTAACTCATTGGATTAAAGTTACAGCACGTTTTCATGTATTGTTTGCATGACCTGTTATAAGAAAGATGTAACTCATTGGATTAAAGTTACAGCACGTTTTCATGTATTGTTTGCATGACCTGTTATAAGAAAGATGTAACTCATTGGATTAAAGTTACAGCACGTTTTCATGTATTGTTTGCATGACCTGTCATAAGAAAAATGTAACTCATTGGATAAAAGTTACAGCTCGTTTTCATGTATTGTTTGCATGGCCTGTTATAAGAAAGATGTAACTCATTGGATAAAAGTTACAGCACGTTTTCATGTATTGTTTGCATGACCTGTCATAAGAAAGATGTAACTCATTGGATTAAAGTTACAGCACGTTTTCATGTATTGTTTGCATGACCTGTTATAAGAAAGATGTAACTCATTGGATTAAAGTTACAGCACGTTTTCATGTATTGTTTGCATGACCTGTTATAAGAAAGATGTAACTCATTGGATTAAAGTTACAGCACGTTTTCATGTATTGTTTGCATGACCTGTTATAAGAAAGATGTAACTCATTGGATTAAAGTTACAGCACGTTTTCATGTATTGTTTGCATGACCTGTCATAAGAAAAATGTAACTCATTGGATAAAAGTTACAGCTCGTTTTCATGTATTGTTTGCATGGCCTGTTATAAGAAAGATGTAACTCATTGGATAAAAGTTACAGCACGTTTTCATGTATTGTTTGCATGACCTGTCATAAGAAAGATGTAACTCATTGGATTAAAGTTACAGCACGTTTTCATGTATTGTTTGCATGACCTGTTATAAGAAAGATGTAACTCATTGGATTAAAGTTACAGCACGTTTTCATGTATTGTTTGCATGACCTGTTATAAGAAAGATGTAACTCTTTGGATTAAAGTTACAGCACGTTTTCATGTATTGTTTGCATGACCTGTCATAAGAAAGATGTAACTCATTGGATTAAAGTTACAGCACGTTTTCATGTATTGTTTGCATGACCTGTTATAAGAAAGATGTAACTCATTGGATTAAAGTTACAGCACGTTTTCATGTATTGTTTGCATGACCTGTTATAAGAAAGATGTAACTCATTGGATTAAAGTTACAGCACGTTTTCATGTATTGTTTGCATGACCTGTTATAAGAAAGATGTAACTCATTGGATTAAAGTTACAGCACGTTTTCATGTATTGTTTGCATGACCTGTCATAAGAAAGATGAACCTCATTGGATAAAAGTTACAGCACGTTTTCATGTATTGTTTGCATGACCTGTTATAAGAAAGATGTAACTCATTGGATTAGAGTTACAGCACGTTTTCATGTATTGTTTGCATGACCTGTTATAAGAAAGATGTAACTCATTGGATTAAAGTTACAGCACGTTTTCATGTATTGTTTGCATGACCTGTCATAAGAAAGATGTAACTCATTGGATTAGAGTTACAGCACATTTTCATGTATTGTTTGCATGACCTGTTATAAGAAAGATGTAACTCATTGGATTAAAGTTACAGCACGTTTTCATGTATTGTTTGCATGACCTGTCATAAGAAAGATGTAACTCATTGGATTAAAGTTACAGCACATTTTCATGTATTGTTTGCATGACCTGTTATAAGAAAGATGTAACTCATTGGATTAGAGTTACAGCACATTTTCATGTATTGTTTGCATGACCTGTTATAAGAAAAATGTAACTCATTGGATTAGAGTTACAGCACATTTTCATGTATTGTTTGCATGACCTGTCATAAGAAAGATGTAACTCATTGGATTAGAGTTACAGCACATTTTCATGTATTGTTTGCATGACCTGTTATAAGAAAGATGTAACTCATTGGATTAAAGTTACAGCACGTTTTCATGTATTGTTTGCATGACCTGTCATAAGAAAGATGTAACTCATTGGATTAGAGTTACAGCACATTTTCATGTATTGTTTGCATGACCTGTTATAAGAAAGATGTAACTCATTGGATTAAAGTTACAGCACGTTTTCATGTATTGTTTGCATGACCTGTCATAAGAAAGATGTAACTCATTGGATTAGAGTTACAGCACATTTTCATGTATTGTTTGCATGACCTGTTATAAGAAAAATGTAACTCATTGGATTAAAGTTACAGCACGTTTTCATGTATTGTTTGCATGACCTGTCATAAGAAAGATGTAACTCATTGGATTAAAGTTACAGCACATTTTCATGTATTGTTTGCATGACCTGTTATAAGAAAGATGTAACTCATTGGATTAGAGTTACAGCACGTTTTCATGTATTGTTTGCATGACCTGTTATAAGAAAGATGTAACTCATTGGATTAGAGTTACAGCACGTTTTCATGTATTGTTTGCATGACCTGTTATAAGAAAGATGTAACTCATTGGATTAAAGTTACAGCACGTTTTCATGTATTGTTTGCATGACCTGTTATAAGAAAGATGTAACTCATTGGATTAAAGTTACAGCACGTTTTCATGTATTGTTTGCATGACCTGTCATAAGAAAGATGTAACTCATTGGATTAAAGTTACAGCACGTTTTCATGTATTGTTTGCATGACCTGTCATAAGAAAGATGTAACTCATTGGATTAAAGTTACAGCACGTTTTCATGTATTGTTTGCATGACCTGTCATAAGAAAGATGTAACTCATTGGATTAAAGTTACAGCACGTTTTCATGTATTGTTTGCATGACCTGTTATAAGAAAGATGTAACTCATTGGATTAAAGTTACAGCACGTTTTCATGTATTGTTTGCATGACCTGTTATAAGAAAGATGTAACTCATTGGATTAAAGTTACAGCACGTTTTCATGTATTGTTTGCATGACCTGTTATAAGAAAGATGTAACTCATTGGATTAAAGTTACAGCACGTTTTCATGTATTGTTTGCATGACCTGTTATAAGAAAGATGTAACTCATTGGATTAAAGTTACAGCACGTTTTCATGTATTGTTTGCATGACCTGTCATAAGAAAAATGTAACTCATTGGATTAAAGTTACAGCTCGTTTTCATGTATTGTTTGCATGGCCTGTTATAAGAAAGATGTAACTCATTGGATAAAAGTTACAGCACGTTTTCATGTATTGTTTGCATGACCTGTCATAAGAAAGATGTAACTCATTGGATTAAAGTTACAGCACGTTTTCATGTATTGTTTGCATGACCTGTTATAAGAAAGATGTAACTCATTGGATTAAAGTTACAGCACGTTTTCATGTATTGTTTGCATGACCTGTTATAAGAAAGATGTAACTCATTGGATTAAAGTTACAGCACGTTTTCATGTATTGTTTGCATGACCTGTTATAAGAAAGATGTAACTCATTGGATTAAAGTTACAGCACGTTTTCATGTATTGTTTGCATGACCTGTCATAAGAAAAATGTAACTCATTGGATAAAAGTTACAGCTCGTTTTCATGTATTGTTTGCATGGCCTGTTATAAGAAAGATGTAACTCATTGGATAAAAGTTACAGCACGTTTTCATGTATTGTTTGCATGACCTGTCATAAGAAAGATGTAACTCATTGGATTAAAGTTACAGCACGTTTTCATGTATTGTTTGCATGACCTGTTATAAGAAAGATGTAACTCATTGGATTAAAGTTACAGCACGTTTTCATGTATTGTTTGCATGACCTGTTATAAGAAAGATGTAACTCATTGGATTAAAGTTACAGCACGTTTTCATGTATTGTTTGCATGACCTGTCATAAGAAAGATGTAACTCATTGGATTAAAGTTACAGCACGTTTTCATGTATTGTTTGCATGACCTGTTATAAGAAAGATGTAACTCATTGGATTAAAGTTACAGCACGTTTTCATGTATTGTTTGCATGACCTGTTATAAGAAAGATGTAACTCATTGGATTAAAGTTACAGCACGTTTTCATGTATTGTTTGCATGACCTGTTATAAGAAAGATGTAACTCATTGGATTAAAGTTACAGCACGTTTTCATGTATTGTTTGCATGACCTGTCATAAGAAAGATGTACCTCATTGGATAAAAGTTACAGCACGTTTTCATGTATTGTTTGCATGACCTGTTATAAGAAAGATGTAACTCATTGGATTAGAGTTACAGCACGTTTTCATGTATTGTTTGCATGACCTGTTATAAGAAAGATGTAACTCATTGGATTAAAGTTACAGCACGTTTTCATGTATTGTTTGCATGACCTGTCATAAGAAAGATGTAACTCATTGGATTAGAGTTACAGCACATTTTCATGTATTGTTTGCATGACCTGTTATAAGAAAGATGTAACTCATTGGATTAAAGTTACAGCACGTTTTCATGTATTGTTTGCATGACCTGTCATAAGAAAGATGTAACTCATTGGATTAAAGTTACAGCACATTTTCATGTATTGTTTGCATGACCTGTTATAAGAAAGATGTAACTCATTGGATTAGAGTTACAGCACATTTTCATGTATTGTTTGCATGACCTGTTATAAGAAAGATGTAACTCATTGGATTAGAGTTACAGCACATTTTCATGTATTGTTTGCATGACCTGTCATAAGAAAGATGTAACTCATTGGATTAGAGTTACAGCACATTTTCATGTATTGTTTGCATGACCTGTTATAAGAAAGATGTAACTCATTGGATTAAAGTTACAGCACGTTTTCATGTATTGTTTGCATGACCTGTCATAAGAAAGATGTAACTCATTGGATTAGAGTTACAGCACATTTTCATGTATTGTTTGCATGACCTGTTATAAGAAAGATGTAACTCATTGGATTAAAGTTACAGCACGTTTTCATGTATTGTTTGCATGACCTGTTATAAGAAAGATGTAACTCATTGGATTAGAGTTACAGCACGTTTTCATGTATTGTTTGCATGACCTGTTATAAGAAAGATGTAACTCATTGGATTAAAGTTACAGCACGTTTTCATGTATTGTTTGCATGACCTGTCATAAGAAAGATGTAACTCATTGGATTAGAGTTACAGCACATTTTCATGTATTGTTTGCATGACCTGTTATAAGAAAGATGTAACTCATTGGATTAAAGTTACAGCACGTTTTCATGTATTGTTTGCATGACCTGTCATAAGAAAGATGTAACTCATTGGATTAGAGTTACAGCACATTTTCATGTATTGTTTGCATGACCTGTTATAAGAAAAATGTAACTCATTGGATTAAAGTTACAGCACGTTTTCATGTATTGTTTGCATAACCTGTCATAAGAAAGATGTAACTCATTGGATTAAAGTTACAGCACATTTTCATGTATTGTTTGCATGACCTGTTATAAGAAAGATGTAACTCATTGGATTAGAGTTACAGCACGTTTTCATGTATTGTTTGCATGACCTGTTATAAGAAAGATGTAACTCATTGGATTAGAGTTACAGCACGTTTTCATGTATTGTTTGCATGACCTGTTATAAGAAAGATGTAACTCATTGGATTAAAGTTACAGCACGTTTTCATGTATTGTTTGCATGACCTGTTATAAGAAAGATGTAACTCATTGGATTAAAGTTACAGCACGTTTTCATGTATTGTTTGCATGACCTGTCATAAGAAAGATGTAACTCATTGGATTAAAGTTACAGCACGTTTTCATGTATTGTTTGCATGACCTGTCATAAGAAAGATGTAACTCATTGGATTAAAGTTACAGCACGTTTTCATGTATTGTTTGCATGACCTGTCATAAGAAAGATGTAACTCATTGGATTAAAGTTACAGCACGTTTTCATGTATTGTTTGCATGACCTGTCATAAGAAAGATGTAACTCATTGGATTAAAGTTACAGCACGTTTTCATGTATTGTTTGCATGACCTGTCATAAGAAAAATGTAACTCATTGGATTAAAGTTACAGCACGTTTTCATGTATTGTTTGCATGACCTGTCATAAGAAAAATTTAACTCATTGGATAAAAGTTACAGCTCGTTTTCATGTATTGTTTGCATGGCCTGTTATAAGAAAGATATAACTCATTGGATAAAAGTTACAGCACGTTTTCATGTATTGTTTGCATGACCTGTCATAAGAAAGATGTAACTCATTGGATTAAAGTTACAGCACGTTTTCATGTATTGTTTGCATGACCTGTTATAAGAAAGATGTAACTCATTGGATTAAAGTTACAGCACGTTTTCATGTATTGTTTGCATGACCTGTTATAAGAAAGATGTAACTCATTGGATTAGAGTTACAGCACGTTTTCATGTATTGTTTGCATGACCTGTTATAAGAAAGATGTAACTCATTGGATTAGAGTTACAGCACGTTTTCATGTATTGTTTGCATGACCTGTTATAAGAAAGATGTAACTCATTGGATTAAAGTTACAGCACGTTTTCATGTATTGTTTGCATGACCTGTTATAAGAAAAATGTAACTCATTGGATTAAAGTTACAGCACGTTTTCATTTATTGTTTGCATGACCTGTCATAAGAAAAATGTAACTCATTGGATAAAAGTTACAGCTCGTTTTCATGTATTGTTTCCATGGCCTGTTATAAGAAAGATGTAACTCATTGGATAAAAGTTACAGCACGTTTTCATGTATTGTTTGCATGACCTGTCATAAGAAAGATGTAACTCATTGGATTAAAGTTACAGCACGTTTTCATGTATTGTTTGCATGACCTGTCATAAGAAAGATGTAACTCATTGGATTAAAGTTACAGCACGTTTTCATGTATTGTTTGCATGACCTGTCATAAGAAAGATGTAACTCATTGGATAAAAGTTACAGCACGTTTTCATGTATTGTTTGCATGACCTGTCATAAGAAAGATGTAACTCATTGGATTAAAGTTACAGCACGTTTTCATGTATTGTTTGCATGACCTGTCATAAGAAAAATGTAACTCATTGGATTAAAGTTACAGCACGTTTTCATGTATTGTTTACATGACCTGTCATAAGAAAGATGTACCTCATTGGATTAAAGTTACAGCACGTTTTCATGTATTGTTTGCATGACCTGTCATAAGAAAGATGTAACTCATTGGATAAAAGTTACAGCACGTTTTCATGTATTGTTTGCATGACCTGTCATAAGAAAGATGTAACTCATTGGATTAAAGTTACAGCACGTTTTCATGTATTGTTTGCATGACCTGTCATAAGAAAAATGTAACTCATTGGATTAAAGTTACAGCACGTTTTCATGTATTGTTTACATGACCTGTCATAAGAAAGATGTAACTCATTGGATAAAAGTTACAGCACGTTTTCATGTATTGTTTGCATGACCTGTCATAAGAAAGATGTAACTCATTGGATAAAAGTTACAGCACATTTTCATGTATTGTTTGCATGACCTGTCATAAGAAAGATGTAACTCATTGGATAAAAGTTACAGCACATTTTCATGTATTGTTTGCATGACCTGTCATAAGAAAGATGTAACTCATTGGATTAAAGTTACAGCACGTTTTCATGTATTGTTTGCATGACCTGTCATAAGAAAAATGTAACTCATTGGATTAAAGTTACAGCACGTTTTCATGTATTGTTTGCATGACCTGTCATAAGAAAGATGTAACTCATTGGATTAAAGTTACAGCACGTTTTCATGTATTGTTTGCATGACCTGTCATAAGAAAGATGTAACTCATTGGATAAAAGTTACAGCACGTTTTCATGTATTGTTTGCATGACCTGTTATAAGAAAGATGTAACTCATTGGATTAAAGTTACAGCACATTTTCATGTATTGTTTGCATAACCTGTTATAAGAAAGATGTAACTCATTGGATTAGAGTTACAGCACGTTTTCATGTATTGTTTGCATGACCTGTCATAAGAAAGATGTAACTCATTGGATTAAAGTTACAGCACGTTTTCATGTATTGTTTGCATGACCTGTCATAAGAAAAATGTAACTCATTGGATTAAAGTTACAGCACGTTTTCATGTATTGTTTACATGACCTGTCATAAGAAAGATGTAACTCATTGGATAAAAGTTACAGCACGTTTTCATGTATTGTTTGCATGACCTGTCATAAGAAAGATGTAACTCATTGGATAAAAGTTACAGCACATTTTCATGTATTGTTTGCATGACCTGTCATAAGAAAGATGTAACTCATTGGATAAAAGTTACAGCACGTTTTCATGTATTGTTTGCATGACCTGTCATAAGAAAGATGTAACTCATTGGATTAAAGTTACAGCACGTTTTCATGTATTGTTTGCATGACCTGTCATAAGAAAGATGTAACTCATTGGATTACAGTTACAGCACGTTTTCATGTATTGTTTGCATGACCTGTCATAAGAAAGATGTAACTCATTGGATTAAAGTTACAGCACGTTTTCATGTATTGTTTGCATGACCTGTCATAAGAAAAATGTAACTCATTGGATTAAAGTTACAGCACGTTTTCATGTATTGTTTGCATGACCTGTCATAAGAAAGATGTACCTCATTGGATTAAAGTTACAGCACGTTTTCATGTATTGTTTGCATGACCTGTCATAAGAAAGATGTAACTCATTGGATTAAAGTTACAGCACGTTTTCATGTATTGTTTGCATGACCTGTCATAAGAAAAATGTAACTCATTGGATTAAAGTTACAGCACGTCTTCATGTATTGTTTGCATGACCTGTCATAAGAAAGATGTACCTCATTGGATTAAAGTTACAGCACGTTTTCATGTATTGTTTGCATGACCTGTCATAAGAAAGATGTAACTCATTGGATTAAAGTTACAGCACGTTTTCATGTATTGTTTGCATGACCTGTCATAAGAAAGATGTAACTCATTGGATTAAAGTTACAGCACGTTTTCATGTATTGTTTGCATGACCTGTCATAAGAAAAATGTAACTCATTGGATTAAAGTTACAGCACGTTTTCATGTATTGTTTGCATGACCTGTCATAAGAAAGATGTACCTCATTGGATTAAAGTTACAGCACGTTTTCATGTATTGTTTGCATGACCTGTCATAAGAAAGATGTAACTCATTGGATTAAAGTTACAGCACGTTTTCATGTATTGTTTGCATGACCTGTCATAAGAAAAATGTAACTCATTGGATTAAAGTTGGAGCACGTTTTCATGTATTGTTTGCATGACCTGTTATAAGAAAGATGTAACTCATTGGATTAAAGTTACAGCACGTTTTCATGTATTGTTTGCATGACCTGTTATAAGAAAGATGTAACTCATTGGATTAGAGTTACAGCACGTTTTCATGTATTGTTTGCATGACCTGTTATAAGAAAGATGTAACTCATTGGATTAGAGTTACAGCACGTTTTCATGTATTGTTTGCATGACCTGTTATAAGAAAGATGTAACTCATTGGATTAGAGTTACAGCACGTTTTCATGTATTGTTTGCATGACCTGTTATAAGAAAGATGTAACTCATTGGATTAGAGTTACAGCACGTTTTCATGTATTGTTTGCATGACCTGTCATAAGAAAGATGTAACTCATTGGATTAAAGTTACAGCACGTTTTCATGTATTGTTTGCATGACCTGTCATAAGAAAAATGTAACTCATTGGATTAAAGTTACAGCACGTTTTCATGTATTGTTTGCATGACCTGTCATAAGAAAGATGTACCTCATTGGATTAAAGTTACAGCACGTTTTCATGTATTGTTTGCATGACCTGTCATAAGAAAGATGTAACTCATTGGATTAAAGTTACAGCACGTTTTCATGTATTGTTTGCATGACCTGTCATAAGAAAGATGTAACTCATTGGATTAGAGTTACAGCACGTTTTCATGTATTGTTTGCATGACCTGTTATAAGAAAGATGTAACTCATTGGATTAGAGTTACAGCACGTTTTCATGTATTGTTTGCATGACCTGTTATAAGAAAGATGTAACTCATTGGATAAAAGTTACAGCACGTTTTCATGTATTGTTTGCATGACCTGTTATAAGAAAGATGTAACTCATTGGATTAAAGTTACAGCACGTTTTCATGTATTGTTTGCATGACCTGTTATAAGAAAGATGTAACTCATCGGATTAGAGTTACAGCATGTTTTCATGTATTGTTTGCATGACCTGTTATAAGAAAGATGTAACTCATTGGATTAAAGTTACAGCACGTTTTCATGTATTGTTTGCATGACCTGTTATAAGAAAGATGTAACTCATTGGATTAAAGTTACAGCACGTTTTCATGTATTGTTTGCATGACCTGTTATAAGAAAGATGTAACTCATTGGATTAAAGTTACAGCACGTTTTCATGTATTGTTTGCATGACCTGTTATAAGAAAGATGTAACTCATTGGATTAAAGTTACAGCACGTTTTCATGTATTGTTTGCATGACCTGTTATAAGAAAGATGTAACTCATTGGATTAGAGTTACAGCACGTTTTCATGTATTGTTTGCATGACCTGTTATAAGAAAGATGTAACTCATTGGATTAGAGTTACAGCACGTTTTCATGTATTGTTTGCATGACCTGTTATAAGAAAGATGTAACTCATTGGATTAGAGTTACAGCACGTTTTCATGTATTGTTTGCATGACCTGTTATAAGAAAGATGTAACTCATTGGATTAGAGTTACAGCACGTTTTCATGTATTGTTTGCATGACCTGTTATAAGAAAGATGTAACTCATTGGATTAGAGTTACAGCACGTTTTCATGTATTGTTTGCATGACCTGTTATAAGAAAGATGTAACTCATTGGATTAGAGTTACAGCACGTTTTCATGTATTGTTTGCATGACCTGTTATAAGAAAGATGTAACTCATTGGATTAGAGTTACAGCACGTTTTCATGTATTGTTTGCATGACCTGTTATAAGAAAGATGTAACTCATTGGATTAGAGTTACAGCACGTTTTCATGTATTGTTTGCATGACCTGTTATAAGAAAGATGTAACTCATTGGATTAGAGTTACAGCACGTTTTCATGTATTGTTTGCATGACCTGTTATAAGAAAGATGTTACTCATTGGATTAGAGTTACAGCACGTTTTCATGTATTGTTTGCATGACCTGTTATAAGAAAGATGTAACTCATTGGATTAGAGTTACAGCACGTTTTCATGTATTGTTTGCATGACCTGTTATAAGAAAGATGTAACTCATTGGATTAGAGTTACAGCACGTTTTCATGTATTGTTTGCATGACCTGTTATAAGAAAGATGTAACTCATTGGATTAGAGTTACAGCACGTTTTCATGTATTGTTTGCATGACCTGTTATAAGAAAGATGTAACTCATTGGATTAAAGTTACAGCACGTTTTCATGTATTGTTTGCATGACCTGTTATAAGAAAGATGTAACTCATCGGATTAGAGTTACAGCACGTTTTCATGTATTGTTTGCATGACCTGTTATAAGAAAGATGTAACTCATCGGATTAAAGTTACAGCACGTTTTCATGTATTGTTTGCATGACCTGTCATAAGAAAGATGTAACTCATTGGATTAGAGTTACAGCACGTTTTCATGTATTGTTTGCATGACCTGTTATAAGAAAGATGTAACTCATTGGATTAGAGTTACAGCACGTTTTCATGTATTGTTTGCATGACCTGTTATAAGAAAGATGTAACTCATTGGATTAGAGTTACAGCACGTTTTCATGTATTGTTTGCATGACCTGTTATAAGAAAGATGTAACTCATTGGATTAGAGTTACAGCACGTTTTCATGTATTGTTTGCATGACCTGTTATAAGAAAGATGTAACTCATTGGATTAGAGTTACAGCACGTTTTCATGTATTGTTTGCATGACCTGTTATAAGAAAGATGTAACTCATTGGATTAGAGTTACAGCACGTTTTCATGTATTGTTTGCATGACCTGTTATAAGAAAGATGTAACTCATTGGATTAGAGTTACAGCACGTTTTCATGTATTGTTTGCATGACCTGTTATAAGAAAGATGTAACTCATTGGATTAGAGTTACAGCACGTTTTCATGTATTGTTTGCATGACCTGTTATAAGAAAGATGTAACTCATTGGATTAAAGTTACAGCACGTTTTCATGTATTGTTTGCATGACCTGTTATAAGAAAGATGTAACTCATCGGATTAGAGTTACAGCACGTTTTCATGTATTGTTTGCATGACCTGTCATAAGAAAGATGTAACTCATTGGATTAAAGTTACAGCACGTTTTCATGTATTGTTTGCATGACCTGTCATAAGAAAGATGTAACTCATTGGATTAAAGTTACAGCACGTTTTCATGTATTGTTTGCATGACCTGTTATAAGAAAGATGTAACTCATTGGATTAAAGTTACAGCACGTTTTCATGTATTGTTTGCATGACCTGTTATAAGAAAGATGTAACTCATTGGATTAAAGTTACAGCACGTTTTCATGTATTGTTTGCATGACCTGTTATAAGAAAGATGTAACTCATTGGATTAGAGTTACAGCACGTTTTCATGTATTGTTTGCATGACCTGTTATAAGAAAGATGTAACTCATTGGATTAAAGTTACAGCACGTTTTCATGTATTGTTTGCATGACCTGTTATAAGAAAGATGTAACTCATTGGATTAGAGTTACAGCACGTTTTCATGTATTGTTTGCATGACCTGTTATAAGAAAGATGTAACTCATTGGATTAGAGTTACAGCACGTTTTCATGTATTGTTTGCATGACCTGTTATAAGAAAGATGTAACTTATTGGATTAAAGTTACAGCACATTTTCATGTATTGTTTGCATGACCTGTTATAAGAAAGATGTAACTCATTGGATTAAAGTTACAGCACGTTTTCATGTATTGTTTGCATGACCTGTTATAAGAAAGATGTAACTCATTGGATTAAAGTTACAGCACATTTTCATGTATTGTTTGCATGACCTGTTATAAGAAAGATGTAACTTATTGGATTAAAGTTACAGCACATTTTCATGTATTGTTTGCATGACCTGTTATAAGAAAGATGTAACTTATTGGATTAAAGTTACAGCACATTTTCATGTATTGTTTGCATGACCTGTTATAAGAAAGATGTAACTTATTGGATTAAAGTTACAGCACGTTTTCATGTATTGTTTGCATGACCTGTTATAAGAAAGATGTAACTTATTGGATTAAAGTTACAGCACGTTTTCATGTATTGTTTGCATGACCTGTTATAAGAAAGATGTAACTCATTGGATTAAAGTTATGACCTGTTATAAGAAAGATGTAACTCATTGGATTAGAGTTACAGCACGTTTTCATGTATTGTTTGCATGACCTGTTATAAGAAAGATGTAACTCATTGGATTAAAGTTACAGCACGTTTTCATGTATTGTTTGCATGACCTGTTATAAGAAAGATGTAACTCATCGGATTAGAGTTACAGCACGTTTTCATGTATTGTTTGCATGACCTGTTATAAGAAAGATGTAACTCATTGGATTAAAGTTACAGCACGTTTTCATGTATTGTTTGCATGACCTGTCATAAGAAAGATGTAACTCATTGGATTAGAGTTACAGCACGTTTTCATGTATTGTTTGCATGACCTGTTATAAGAAAGATGTAACTCATTGGATTAGAGTTACAGCACGTTTTCATGTATTGTTTGCATGACCTGTTATAAGAAAGATGTAACTCATTGGATTAGAGTTACAGCACGTTTTCATGTATTGTTTGCATGACCTGTTATAAGAAAGATGTAACTCATTGGATTAGAGTTACAGCACGTTTTCATGTATTGTTTGCATGACCTGTTATAAGAAAGATGTAACTCATTGGATTAGAGTTACAGCACGTTTTCATGTATTGTTTGCATGACCTGTTATAAGAAAGATGTAACTCATTGGATTAGAGTTACAGCACGTTTTCATGTATTGTTTGCATGACCTGTTATAAGAAAGATGTAAATCATTGGATTAGAGTTACAGCACGTTTTCATGTATTGTTTGCATGACCTGTTATAAGAAAGATGTAACTCATTGGATTAAAGTTACAGCACGTTTTCATGTATTGTTTGCATGACCTGTTATAAGAAAGATGTAACTCATCGGATTAGAGTTACAGCACGTTTTCATGTATTGTTTGCATGACCTGTCATAAGAAAGATGTAACTCATTGGATTAAAGTTACAGCACGTTTTCATGTATTGTTTGCATGACCTGTTATAAGAAAGATGTAACTCATTGGATTAAAGTTACAGCACGTTTTCATGTATTGTTTGCATGACCTGTTATAAGAAAGATGTAACTCATTGGATTAAAGTTACAGCACGTTTTCATGTATTGTTTGCATGACCTGTTATAAGAAAGATGTAACTCATTGGATTAAAGTTACAGCACGTTTTCATGTATTGTTTGCATGACCTGTTATAAGAAAGATGTAACTCATTGGATTAGAGTTACAGCACGTTTTCATGTATTGTTTGCATGACCTGTTATAAGAAAGATGTAACTCATTGGATTAAAGTTACAGCACGTTTTCATGTATTGTTTGCATGACCTGTTATAAGAAAGATGTAACTCATTGGATTAGAGTTACAGCACGTTTTCATGTATTGTTTGCATGACCTGTTATAAGAAAGATGTAACTCATTGGATTAGAGTTACAGCACGTTTTCATGTATTGTTTGCATGACCTGTTATAAGAAAGATGTAACTTATTGGATTAAAGTTACAGCACATTTTCATGTATTGTTTGCATGACCTGTTATAAGAAAGATGTAACTCATTGGATTAAAGTTACAGCACGTTTTCATGTATTGTTTGCATGACCTGTTATAAGAAAGATGTAACTTATTGGATTAAAGTTACAGCACATTTTCATGTATTGTTTGCATGACCTGTTATAAGAAAGATGTAACTTATTGGATTAAAGTTACAGCACATTTTCATGTATTGTTTGCATGACCTGTTATAAGAAAGATGTAACTTATTGGATTAAAGTTACAGCACGTTTTCATGTATTGTTTGCATGACCTGTTATAAGAAAGATGTAACTTATTGGATTAAAGTTACAGCACGTTTTCATGTATTGTTTGCATGACCTGTTATAAGAAAGATGTAACTCATTGGATTAAAGTTACAGCACGTTTTCATGTATTGTTTGCATGACCTGTCATAAGAAAGATGTAACTTATTGGATTAAAGTTACAGCACATTTTCATGTATTGTTTGCATGACCTGTTATAAGAAAGATGTAACTTATTGGATTAACGTTACAGCACATTTTCATGTATTGTTTGCATGACCTGTCATAAGAAAGATGTAACTCATTGGATTAAAGTTACAGCACATTTTCATGTATTGTTTGCATGACCTGTTATAAGAAAGATGTAACTTATTGGATTAAAGTTACAGCACATTTTCATGTATTGTTTGCATGACCTGTCATAAGAAAGATGTAACTCATTGGATTAAAGTTACAGCACGTTTTCATGTATTGTTTGCATGACCTGTCATAAGAAAGATGTAACTTATTGGATTAAAGTTACAGCACATTTTCATGTATTGTTTGCATGACCTGTTATAAGAAAGATGTAACTTATTGGATTAAAGTTACAGCACATTTTCATGTATTGTTTGCATGACCTGTTATAAGAAAGATGTAACTTATTGGATTAAAGTTACAGCACGTTTTCATGTATTGTTTGCATGACCTGTTATAAGAAAGATGTAACTTATTGGATTAAAGTTACAGCACGTTTTCATGTATTGTTTGCATGACCTGTTATAAGAAAGATGTAACTCATTGGATTAAAGTTACAGCACGTTTTCATGTATTGTTTGCATGACCTGTCATAAGAAAGATGTAACTCATTGGATTAAAGTTACAGCACGTTTTCATGTATTGTTTGCATGACCTGTCATAAGAAAGATGTAACTGTTCTGTTCAAGAAACAAAAGTGTTTGTTATTTCATCAAGTTCAATATAATTCATTTGTTGGCTACCAGCCTGGGTTTTATGTACTCTTTGTTACTCTTTTCACACCCGTAAAATATTATGAAATGGTTATTTACTGTAGTGAACTAAATCCCTTTACATAATCTTACTACATACAAAGATCGTATGGACAAATGTAAACAGAGGCTAATAGACCATCATACACAACTTTTTTGGTTATCTTGTGTCCTTCGATGATTTATCAAAGACAGTTCCCAAAATTTATTTTTTGTAAACATAAGCAAATATGGTTCATTTTTACTGTAAATACACTAAGTGTTCATTATATGATAGTGACTTATTTCTTTGGTGGAAAGTGACAAACCGAAGAAAATATTATTGACCTTAGAGTGTCTGTACCAGAATTATCAAAGGCTTGGAAAATAGATGTTGAGGAATCCTCAATACAAAATAATTTTATATTTATTCTGGTATTTTGGACACACAAGTTGTAGCCCTACCACAAATTTATTTTTTAATCACATTCATTTTGCTTGAATGTTTAATAAACATGATGTTTGGCAGAATAGCCATCTAATGATGGTATTATAAAGTTATTAATAAATACCAAAGATAAACCCAATGAAGTGAAAGATGTGCAGGTACAAAAGCCTTACAAAAGCATTTTACACAATTGTTGAGGATAACGACTTGTAAATAGACTGACCTGATATGTTTCATTTGCTCACTAAATGTGAACATTTTTTTTATAAAAAATCTTCATTAAACTTTGTTCACCTTGACATTCAGAATCACTTATTTAGTGGGAGATAAAACACACCTATTGAATCTAAGTAGGATCAGTTATAAAACAAAACTTATATTGTTTAATATTCATATACATATGCATGTATTAAAGTGTAAACACAGAAATCATCTAACAACCTATTTGTGATATCTTAAAAAGTGGCCCAAATCTGCTAGTCACAAAAAACTACATTAGGCTACATACTGTATATATTCAGAAATCTATAAGCGTCTGTATATTGAATTTTTCATTTACAGCTGTAAACTTTGATAAACCATATTACTACACATTTCAAGACAAGAATATATATATTTTATGTAACTGAAATAAAAAATCTGTTTTACTAATCTGTTATCTAAACTAGTAATATATTTGAAAAAAACCTATTTCTGTAATATTATCTGATTTCTTTCAAAGTTGCGTTTTTTTTCAACATATGATTTATAGTTTCATTTTTTTTAAATATGTTTCATCTAATACGTTTTCCAACGTATTTAGTCAATTTCTGATGGTGCTAAAAGCTGACTTAATATTTATCATTTTGAAAATTCAGCATTTTAGTCGGAATATGTTTAAATAATAAACCAAAGATAAACCCATTGAAGTGAAAGGTGTGCAGGTACAAAAGCCTTACAAAGGCATTTTACACAATTGTTGAGGATAACGACTTGTAAATAGACCGACCTGATATGTTTCATTTGCTCAATAAATGTGAAAATTTTTTTATAAAAATCTTCATTAAACTTTGTTCACCTTGACATTCAGAATCACTTATTTAGTAGTAGATAAAACACACCTATTGAATCTAAGTAGGATCAGTTATAAAACAAAAAAACTTATATTGTTTAATATTCACATACGTGTGCATGTATTAAAGTGTAAACACTTCATTACAATTTTTTTATTTTTAACAGAAATCATCTAACAACCTATTTGTGATATCTTAAAAAGTGGCCCAAATCTGCTAGTCACAAAAAACTACATTTGGCTACATACTGTGTATATATTTAGAAATCTATAATTTCTTTATAATAAATCGTTTGTATATTGAATTTTTCATTTACAGCTGTAAACTTTGATAAACCATATTACTATACATTCCAAGAAAGTACCAGACAAGAATATATATATATTTTATGTAACTGAAATAAAAAATCTGTTTTACTAAATCTGTTATCTAAACTAGTAATATATTTGAAAAAAACATATTTCTGTAATATTATCTGTTTTCTTTCAAAGTTGCGTTTTTTTTCAACATATGATTTATAGTTTCATTTTTTTTTTAAATATGTTTCATCTAATACGTTTTATAAAACATATTTAGTCAATTTCTGATGGTGCTAAAAGCTGACTTAATATTTATCATTTTGAAAATTCAGCATTTTAGTCAGAATATGTTTAAATAATACACAGTTCTCATCTTTATTAAGAATGTTTTATATATTCTTCTTATAAAGCATATAGGCAAAAGTTTCTAAGATCCCCTTGAATGCTAAGATGTTATCCTGTAGATTAATATAAAAACTCTTCCCACAATAAATACTTTTGCAATATCATACCATGTATTTAGTATGTCTAACCAAATGGGACTTGCTTCAAATACTCTGTGGTTGAAAATTGTTTTGGTTCTAAAGATTTTTTCTTATAAAACTGGCCACAGCTAAAACTTTTTTGTGAAATGCAATGAATCTATTTTAAAACTGATGTATAAGTGTTGGTTTTAGTGCGATTTCTGTTCTAATTAGGTTTTTTTTATTATATGTTGGTTTTTCCTTCAAAGGTCTCCAGTCATCTGGATTAGCGTGCAATGATAAATTTAATTCTGACTGAAGTACTTCTTTCCCTGGGATTAATTTTGCTTCTTTTTCTGTAGGATCAATGACATCTGTAGCACTTTGATTAAAGTAAATAATTATTGTGTAAGAGTACAAAATTTAAAATAATGAATAAGTATCTCTATTTTGAACAAACTTTGATAATTTATTTCTTACCAAAAAATATAATTTTCGTAACTGTTCCAATACAACTATTAAACAATACTATTATTCAAGTACTGTAAATATTTGTCATATGGAAAATTTTCTTGTAATAATTTAAGTACTATTGATAGTTATACTACTATTTAATAAAATAAAGAAATTCTATTAAAATTGCATTTTTAATTATTAATACACAATTTAGAACATTAATTTAGTAATTTCTAAAGATTGTAATCATGTAACTGAAATGTACTTGAATTGAATTAAGTGTGCTCATGTTATAATTAAGTCAATATTGTAATTTTTATATTATGATTGTTTTTCGAAATATATTTTAATCACAGAGTGTTCAATTCAAGTTATTTTATAATTTTTGTCTTTATCTCTATATTTTTTATGTATGTTTCTTGTATTCTGATAGTATGATGGTTGTATTTGTTCAGATAGGTCTCGGTTGGGCAGGTGATCGAGCCTGGGTGAATGCTGGGTTAGTATATGCCACATCCATGGCACTTTGTGGGGCTGTCGTTGCACTTATACCAATACTTAAATCCTATGAAGCTTTGTGCGTTGTATCAGGAGCTTTTGGATTATTTATTGCTGCAAATTACTCTCTCACTTCCATTATTCTTGTAGAGCTGATTACGTTGGAGAGGTTCACAAACGCCTATGGGCTGCTGCTTTTAGTCCAAGGAGTGGCTAACCTCATAGGACCTCCACTTGCAGGTAAAGGTACTCATTTGTGGGTAAAATCTAAATTTAATACTACTTAGTATAGATATGTGTAAATTTTTTTTAATAATTAGCGTATTTTTGTATATATCCAAGTGATCAATTTTAGTAGGAGCCTCAAATCTAACACAAACTTCAAACTGTCAGTAACTTTTAATTTTTTTTTATTAATTATGATTTCAAATAATTAATTAACAAATAATAAACTAAGGTATAAAATAATGGATACAAAATTTCACCAGTATAAAATATATGATATTTAGTTCTATATAAGTGAGAATATTTTCTTAGCAAAATAGAACTCACTTGACAGGAGGAATTCATTTGTACGCGCTAGTTCGCTCATATCCCAAATCATCTAATTCAAAATGGGTCAACTTGGAGCCAATCTACTAAAGAGACTTCCCTTCAGTCATTTAGGATTCCCTCATACCTTAGAATTTTTTTTTTAAATAAAAATATAGTACTATTAGATCAGCCTCTTTTATACCTTCTATAGATGTGCAACCTTCCTCTACACTTAATCTAAACAGTGAAACACATTGGTGCCAGTCATTCATTGAAGGGAGCAAAACATTAAACGATGAACAACGATGTGGCCACCCCTCAACTTTCCACACTCCTTCTGTTATCGAAGTTTGAGTGGACTTTCCAAGGTGTAATTGACACCGATTAGCACATAATGCTTCATAATATCCTTTTTCAACTGTCTCCAAATGTGGAAATCGTACATCACTTCACAGGATTATTTTTAACAATCTGCATTTATCAAAAGTGTGCGCAAGATGGGTTCCATGCCTGATTACAGAACAGTGCGAAGAGCAAAGAGTTGATGCTGAATTTCAATTTTTTGACGAGGAGGGAGATGGTTTACTAGACTGAATAGTGATTAGGAAGGAGGCATAGATCCATGACTGATGTCTGAATTCAAAAGATAGAATATGGTGTGGAATGGAAAGGATGAGCTAATACAAAAAAAGCAAAAGTAATGGAGTCCACTGGAAAAGCCATAGCAACAATCTTCTGCGATTCAAAAGAAGTATTGTTTATCAACTACCTAACTCATGGGACTACAATCACAGCTACACGCTATTGTGAGGGACTGCAACAACTCAGAAGGGTATATATATATATATATATATATATATATATATATATATATATATATATATATATATATATATATACACAACGGTTGTCCAAAAATTAAAGACCGTTGTCATTTTTAAAAGCAGGAAAATTTTATTTTAACAAAAAAGGTACATGGAGTTGTAAGTACATATAAAAACTATTTTTATACGTATTCCCCGTCAACATCTATCTACTTGCTTAACCAGGGGATGAGCTTCTTAATGCCTTGGTCATAGAAGTCTCTCGCCTGTGACCGCAACCATTTCTCCACCTCTTCCTGGACTTCTTCATCAGTCTCAAAGCGTTTTCCAGCCAAATGTTGCTTCAGGTAAAGGAAAAGATGGAAATCGCTTGGTGCCAGATCAGGGCTGTAAGCAGGTTGGCTAAGAACGTCCCATTTAAAAAAAATTCAGGAGCGCCTAGCAATTTTTCCGCGTGAAGGAATCGGATGACGGAGCGAACTTCACAACTGGTGGGATTCGGTACTTGGACATCCATCGCTAACGACTGCCAAGGACAAACTTATAAAGGTACACCTCATTTTAGAGGGGAGATGCAAAGCCACATGGAAGTGCTGTCACCTAGCGAAAGATTTTACCGATACGGTGGTAAAATTCAAACTTTTTATTTTTTGGACAACCCTCGTGTATATATATTAAAAACAATTTGTTTAATTATACATACTTTCACAAGAAACATGATATAACTTTCCAAGTTCTATTTTTCAAGGTAAATTTAACTGATACGAAAAAAATCTGTTACTGAAATGGATAAGCTTGCATTTTTTCACTACCATGCCAATTTGAGGTTATATTATATATTTGAGTAGAACTTATATTTATATTACAAATGCATACATTTAATTAAATATTCTAATGTCTCTTAATATCATTAAGAAAATTTCTTAATATCATGGTCAATAAAATTACTTATGTAAAAAATCTAAGGTGTAAATTCAGTTTTAAATTTTAATAAAAAGTGTCTTAAATTTTAACAAACGAGAATTTATCTTATTATTTTCCAACTGGCCGCATCCCCCCCCCCCGACTTGCCTTCACCCCTCCCAAGGGGAGCATATAACATGCTCCACACATTAAAACAAAGTAAAACACTAACAACTTTAGAAAAATAGGAAATATACAAACCACTACGCAACAGATAAAGATAACATATTAAACGATCACACACATTTTGAGGCCAACTCCCTTTTCCATTACATAGCGGACATCCAAAATAACCCACCCCTTCCACAGTCATAATTCCATCCTGACAATCTTTTGTACCTAACGCATATGCCGCCAGTAGAGGCTTTGCTTCGTAAAAGGAACAAATGTTTTAAAACGCGTCAGCAAGTAAGCCCTATATATTCATTTAGTTAAGTATGTTTTTATTATAGCATAAATTATTAATCTTACATGTTTATTTATCATATGTTTTTATCCCTCAACACCTGTATCAGTATCCTACCTAAAATTACTTACTTTACTTTGTCTTCCTCTTATGAAAAGAGTTTTTTCTCCAAAAAGTTTTTGTGTCCTTCAATAAAACTAGAAATACATTATCTCTTTTATAAACTCTAAATTTACTTAACGTAGAAGCCATTGAATAAAAAGTTTTAAAAAAAATACTGTTTTAATTAAATATTAAATTAACAAGCAAAGAGTGCAAGTATGACTAGGGGCATTTAGCTACCTAATCTGGCTTTTCATCATCATAAACCTCGTTGTAATGACTTAACACCGCATTTCATTATTGATATTTTGCGTTGGATACACTGACACTAAACTCAAGTTATAAATAAAGCTTCATTTCCATCATCATACAGAAGGTCAACATCATTAATGTGCATATTTTGTTGGCTGGTTAAATGCCTATATTTGGACTAACGCTAGAAAAAATTTTAATTATATATTTTAGAATGAATTACAATCAATTATTAAAAATAATATTTTTTTAAGAAGATAATTAATCAGTGAATAAAAAGAAATCACAGGCTGTTGAAGTTTAAGCGTTGTATGAAAAATAGATTGTTTAAACAAATGTATGTAACACTTTTAATAAATATGTCAAACGAATTTAAAAAATTCAATTTCATAAAATAATTTCTATTTGCAAAAAAGTTGGTTATTAAAAAAACATGTTTTTATGCATGAAATGTGTTTGATTTTAAAATGTTTGAATAAAGTGTTTTTTAAATCTTTATTAAGGTTTTTCAGTTAAATGTTGATTATACAAAATTAAAACAATTTGTTAATAAATTATGGTCAGAGTATAATTATTTTTTCTCCTAATACAGGTTGGCTGTACGATATCACAGGTAGCTACGACCTATCTTTCTATTTGGCAGGGATATTTATAGCTCTTTCAGGTGTTCTTTTGGTTGTCTTACCTTCAGTTGAAAAAATTCGACGTTGTCGAAAAAAAGACATTATTATAGAAAGTGAAGAACCGGCTGTTGTAGTAAAAATAGGAAACCACATTTGAATTAGCAGTATTTATTGTGTTATTTAAAAATATTACCTATGCTACATACTGTGACAGAGTCATTAACTATGCATACATTTATAAAATAAAAATTATTAAATATATGTATGAGTACATTTTTCTGCCATTCCTAACTTTTCAATATTTTCTTCTGTTGACCCGTTTCGGATGAACTCCATTTTCAAAACTCCGAAACGCGTCAACGGAGGAGAATATTGAAAAGTTAGGAATGGCAGAAAAATGTACTCAAACATATAGAAATATTCCTAACAGAAATGAAGATAAGTATATTAATAATTTCAAAAATTATTAAGGTAATGAAAAAAATTTATTGTTTTTGTTGACAAATTATTTTGTGTTGTATATTATTTATTTTAATTTCTCATAGTCTATCCAATTTGATGTTTTTGTGTTAGATCTTATGGTAAGGTCTTATTTATAAACAAGTAGGTATGTGTGTATTTATGTATACATATACACAATATGGGTATTCTTTAAATGTTTAATATAAACAGTTAAAAAAACTAGAGCATATTTTACAAACAATACTGTCCTAAGTTTTTTTACTGGCACAGTGTCAGAATATTCAAAAACATATAACTTCAACTAATTGCTAATTACAACAATAATTTAGCTAACTACTAATCAAGTTATATATACTTCAAAATTCTGGGGCAGTGAATAGTTGTGGTCAGTAATAAGTTTAAATCTGTGTTATTTGTTTCATATATTTTTGTTTTCAAATAGTTTATATTTAATATTTGTCAATTATTAAGCATATCATCAATTTAACATTATACACATTTTCTAAGGCCTCTTAACTTGTCAACAACAGTGAATCGTTGTTATTAAAGTATGATTATGTGTGTGTGTGTGTTGCGACGGGCCGCTATAACTCTACAGTCACCCGCAAGCAAACCACAGACTACCGAGCCACCGCCATAAGGTAAAAATTTTGAAATAAGCTCATCAGGCATAAAGCCAAACCCTGTGCTACCGCTTGCCAAAATTTGCCAGAGAACCAGTCACAGGACTTTATTTTTAAAAAACCTAACACGTTAATTTAACCCTTTAGGTTTTTGTTCCCGGGGAATGAATTCTTTTACAGGTAACCTCGGCTTAGTGACCAAATGGTTAGGATTGTTTAAGAAATTTGTTTAAATAAAATAAAATCGTTTGGTCATCAGGCCGAGGTTAACTGTAAAAGAATTAAATCCCCGGGAACGAAAGCCCAAAGGGTTAAATCTACCCGAGTTAGTTTTTTTTAAAATAAAGTCTAGTGACAAGTTTTCTGGCAAATTTTGGCAAGCGATAGCTCAGGACTCGGCTTTTGGCCGGATGAACTGTTTCAAAATTTTTATCTTGTGGCAATGGCTCAGCGGCCTGTGGCTCGCTTGCTGGTGACGGTTAGGTTTCAGTGGCTAGGTTAACAAAGCCACCTCATTTTCAATTTTCACCCTTTAAAAATTTACATGAAAAAATATTTTTTCATTTTTAATATTTTAAACTTCCCCAAAATTTTTAAATTGAATTTTTTAATGTGAAAGAAAGAAAAGCTAGTTCTAACCTTTATTTTTGAGTGCACAATCTTCCTTGCCATGTGCCCATTGTGAGAAACTAACTTGGCAGACATTTTCCCTGTAACTCCTCTGTCGTTGTTGTTCTTGTTGGCAGGCTGGCTTTCGTCTGTAGATACCGCCTCTTGTTCTTGCTTCGGTTTCGGTTTTAACATGTTCACGTTTTTAGCAAATTTTACTTTGCTTTCAGAAGTCTTATCATTTATAATTTTCCAAACTGAGTATGTCATTGTTTCTAATTTAGTCCAACTTTACGAATTTACATCTATCAAAATTTTTCTCTAACAAACAGTTTTACTTCATTTAAATTTCATTTCTATTAATTTATAATTTAATCACTGTTTATCTTTAAAAATTTATGTTTCACTCATTTAAACTTTTGTTACTTTTTGAGACCTCTTTAGTCGGAAAAACGCATCATAACATTATGTTAATTTTTTTTTAACCAGCTTTTAGGGAGTTTCCTCTCCTAAAGAATTTTTTGAAATGCACAATTATAATATTTTTGTAAAAGTTTCAATTAATTTTTATTGTAATTCTTAAATTTCCAATATAAGCACATTACAGTGTGTGTGTGTGTGTGTGTGTGTGTGTGTGTGTGTGAGCGAGCGAGTGAGAGAGAATTTAAATGTATATTAAAAATGTTTTAGTTCAAATTAAATTAATTTCTTGTGTTTTTTAATGGTTAATACTTTACTTTATTTGAATAAAATACTTTTATACTTTAGTTCTTGCTCTGTCACAGTATGTTTTTTGCATGTCTTACAAAGTGCTCCTGAATTGTTGACGAGCCACTCACCGAAGGTGCTCTGAATCAAGCCAAAGTATGTTTAGTTCCTCATGTAATTTTGCATAGTTTAGGTTTAGGTTGAACAAAAGACATTTTGTTTTGTTAAAGTGTACGTTTTTGTTACAAAGCGCATTTATTAAGAAAAGTTATTATAGCTAACTTACAAAGACTCTTCTTTCACAGGAAGAAGATGTATGTTTCATATATCAAGACATGTTAAGAATGTTGAAATCTTGAAAATGTGTTTAAAATTTATCTATACTCAGGACTAATTGTTATTTTTGATATTTGAACTTACTGTTTAAAAAAAATACTTGATTTTAAATGAAAATTTATAATTATATCTACAAATATTTCAAATTGTGATCAATATATATTTCTCAATATATTTTTGAAAACGTTTCAAAATTGAACTATATTTGTCAAACCTTTTTTTATTTTCACTATTGTTTTTTTTATCGTTGATAAACGTTATAAAATTTAATATAAGCTAAATATTTTAATTTTGATTTTTGTTCAGGTTCTTGTTTGTTAGTTATGTTCAATCAAAAATTGCTTTGGTTTTAGTTAACAATTGCAAAATATATTTCATCAGTTTATATCCATTGTTAAAAATATGTTATTTAAATGTTTAACCTTACACAACTTTTTATTATTTGATAAGTACATATTACTTATTCAAAATTGAAGTGTCAAAAATATTGTTTAGATAAGTCATTATTTTTTCGTTTGCATGTTATTATATTATTGCTTGTATTGCCCAAACAATTCATATTGTTCATTTGTTTCTGTAAGTAAATTGAGATTAGAGAGCAAACTGGTAGGCATATTCTAGATTTGTTAAGTTTTTAAATGATATTGACAAATTTTCAATTCATTTTCTTTCAAAATTCATTTATCACATTATAGGGCTTGAGTAGTTCTGGGTGATATGGACATTACAAAGATTAAAATGTATTATATTGTTTAATTTTAATGAGAAAAATCTTATTTCTTAAACTGATTTGTATAATTAACTATAGAAGTATTTACCACTACCAGTACCATTGTATCACTGGGTCATAGTAGATATTTTACCAGTGAATAAAGCTCACAGATTATTAAAATAAGTTGGAATGAAACATCAAAAGTAAGATAATTTTAAAATTGTTCAAGTAAATTGTTGTAGCTCTACTTCAATGTTTATATATTCAATCAGTGATTATACTGTTTTTTTGTTCCATGCACACTTTATTGAATACTCGGTTTTTAAATGTCACTGGCTGTGAAATACCTTAATATATTTCTCATTGGATTAATTGTCAATTGCAATCAGCAAAACGTTATTTTTTTATAACACTTAGAAGTGATTTGCGAAACTTATAATTTAATTATTTTTTTATAAATTAATTTGAATAAAATGTTTTTGACCTCACTAGATGATCTTCATCAGTGTAAAGATTGACAAAGGTCATCTAGTTCAGTCAAAAACATTTTGCCTCAAACATTTTCTGAAGTTAAAGTTCAACATGTCAACAACTAGTTAAATAAATTTAAACATGTTTATTATTTCATACAAATGTGCTTAGTTTTTGTCAATGAAATTTATGTTGAATGACAGGATTCAGAGTCAGTGTATTTTAATAAAGTCTTGAATAATGTATACGTAAAACAAAAACAAAGTAAAATCAATGTTTTTATGTATTATGTCTTTTAAATACTACGTATATTATGTATGGTGTTAAATAAACTTTAAGATTGACGTATGTTTTCATGTATTAGGCTATCTTTACTTTAAAATGAATAAGAAAAACTGTATAAACGTATTTTTGAGTGATCAGTTAAATTTTTAATTGATTCTTAAATTAAATAAAATATAATTGACATTATTCCGAACTACATTATTCAAGTGGTGACAAAAAATATGATATTAAAACAATACAAACGTTTGATTGAAATTGTTGGCTTTTTTTATAATGTAGCATAGTTTTAAATTTGGGATATCATTAGATATAAGGTTTGTTTGTTTTATAATGCGTTTGCGTAACAAACAACGTACGTTATATTTTGTATAGTTTGGATTGTATATTTATAGTAGTGTATATATACCAATAGAACAACACAGACTTGTAAATTTCTGTGAACAGTGTTAATAAAAGTTAATACAATCGTACTGTATGTAGTCTCTGTAGAATAAGTTGTCATTAAAAAAAAATCTGTTTCTTATTCAGACAAAACAATTGTTTTAGAAATAATATATAACCAAGTATAAAATAGCAAAGGAAAATCTTGAACTTTTGTTATTTCCTCAGTCTTGTTAGAAATTATTCTAGAGCAATAAAACGAATTCAATTATGTAAACATTGTGAAATTATGATTTTTGAAATTTGTGTCAAATTTTATTTCCAGAAGAAGAGCCTGCTGGTCAGGAGAATTATGAGATACATTTTTATTTTTATAAGTATATTAATTCAGCCAGTATTATTGTTTTATTCCTTAACAAATTTTAGTAAAACTCTTTGTTTTTACAAATACAATTGCCTTAAAAATATATTCAGTAGTAACAGTGTATTAATAATACTTATGGGGAATTTTTAAATTAGATCTTTTTAGATTTTAATATCTTACAAATATGTATATGCTAAAATCATTAGACTTTTTCCACTTCCAAAAGCAGAATTTTTAAAAGTGTATTAAGAAGCCAGATTTATGTTTACTTGTGTAGATGTTTTTTAAGCCATTGTAAATGTTTCTATTTTTTTTTAATTTCAAGTTTTTAGTTTAGCCTCAGAATAACAATTTTGGTTAAAATTTTGTCACATAGATAACATGATTTGAACCATGTAATTGTCTGATTATTGACAACATTGTTTAGTTATTAATAAAAATGGCTTGTTTAATTTATTTGCCGAATTAATTTTTTGCTGATTTAAATCAATCTCATTAAAATTTTTATTTAAGCCACATTTTTTAAATATATTTTCACAACAACAAAGTTAATATTCTTTTGATGTTAATATATGATTTTCTAGTGATTTGTTATGTATGATATACCCTAATTTATGTTTGAAAACTAGTTTATTTTAGGTATTCAAACAAACTATTTCAATTAATTTAGGGATTTTGTGTGTATGCATATTTAGCATATTTGAATGGTTTGTTGTAAATGGGTACAGACTACCTCAAGTAAAATATCTTTTACTAAATTGGTATGTTGCCAAGCTTGAATGTGGCTTGTATGTAAAGAATACATAATTATTTGAAGTTTTCTAATAAATGTAGTTTGGAGGTTCATTTCATGAAAATTGTGGCTGTTACTGCACAATGGTTTAATATTGTACAATGGTTCAAAGATATTAAAAAAAAATGTTTCAACTTTTCATCTACCTAAAGTTACTTTCTTTACTTTTAAGAAATAGCTTTTTCTATTAAAATATCTATCAATTCATTATTTAGCAATAATGGCATAATTATCTTTGGCAACATATTTTTAAACCGACCTGTATATTTAGCATTAACAATTCATTGGTTTTGTATTTGTGTGGATAAAGGGATCAAATATTCCATGGCAGTTTCTCTTGTTAAATATAATCTTCGATTAGTCTTGTTAATTGTTTGATTAAATTTAGTGATAAATTGTTATGTAATGTAAATATATACATAGAAAATTTATAAGGAACAAATTTAGTCTTATAGAACAATCCAAAGATTTTTTATGCTATCTTTATATTATCATTATTTATTTTAATAATTAAAACAAATTAGGGTTGTTAGTCAAAGTTCTAGGGTCCATAAAAAATTGTAATAGTGTTTTTTTTTTATTTCAGTACCATTCCTAAGCAATTAAATGTGAGTTTTATAGAATTTCAGGGGAAAATAACAAGTTCCGTGTAACTAAATCTAAAACTCTTCCTCATTTCAGGTCTATTTGTTTTCTAATGTTGCCCTATTTTCTAATTCTAGACCTCCCTATTGGTTATTTGACTTATGGTATAACACATTATTCTGTAGGAAAGATTGACAATTTTTTTTTTCATTGTGCTTTATGTCTTTTTCCAAAACAGAATATTTTATGAGTCACTACAATTGTAATTTTTTAAAATCATTTTCATAAAATTTAACCTTTGAAATTGTTACCAAAGTTGTGGTAAAACTTCTGGATGTCTAAAATCTTTCTAAAATGCTTCTTTTACGAGTTTCAGGAAGGGAAACAAGTGAAAAAGAGTTGCAAAGATACATGATGATTTTATAGCCAAAACATTTTATACAATCTTTTGTTTTTGGTTAATTGTGCAAAACGTCCTGACTCAAACTTAGTAATTCATTCAAACTTGAGGAATACTAACACAAATAATTAAAAACAAACAGGTTGGTTAGTAAATTTCTTGAGCACTGTGGACTAAATTTAAGTAACTAAATAAACACTCACTAACCATAATATAAAATCTTGTTGTGTAAAATGTATCACCTCTCACTATATGTACTTAAACATGAATCTTACTTGGTATTTATGTGAGTTACCATTCGAACATTGATAGTATCATCATAGTCAAGCATCAACAGAACTGGGTGTTGTAGTAGATTACCAGGTGTGTGAAATTTCCGATGTCAAGTGGTATACTGGTATTATTCTACTTTCGGGTTCACCGCACTGTCGAAATCCTTTCAGATTGTCTTGGGGTTAATTTTGTCTATTAGGTTGAATAATTTATGGTTTTTTATTTTATTTGTTTGTTTATGATATTATTTTTATGTTTATAAATTTGTAGCTCTTCCCAGAATGTCATTTTGAGGGTTTTTTGTACTTTTTTTAATTAAATGTATGTTTCTTAATGTGGGGAATGTATTTTTGTTTTTGATGGCGTGTGTAGCTATGTTTGAGTTGTAAATGTTAGATTTGATGTATGCATTTAGGTGCTCTTTATATCTGTCTTTTAATTGCTATTTGTTTAGCCGATGTATAATTTGTTACAGTCTGGGCATTCGATTTTATATATTCCGTTATTAAGTGTGGGACATATTTTTTCCGGTTGTTTTATTTTATTGATTATGTTTCCTGTATTTTTGTAACTTATTTATTATTATTTTTTAGTATTTTAGATATTCCTTTTATGTTGTATCCTGTGTATGTGAATGTGAAATTGAATTTAAATTAGAATTTAAAATATTAAATAAATTAAAACAACCTAAAATCGAACTACAAATAAAAAAATCTTCCACATTGATAGGAGGATGGCCAGGTGCATTGTCAATTAATAGGAATTACTTTAAAAAGAACTTGTTTAGACCGACAATAACGTTCGTTTTGAGGTATGAAATGATGACCAGAACAGTCCTAAAAAAAGTTGTCACCAAAGTTTTCCGATTAGACTTACAAATCACAGGCAAGCTAACTTTCAAAAAATTTGTTAATGCCCTTGGATTTTCTGAGCGGTAACTATAAGAGATTGCAACTTACAGTCAACGGCTGTATTTGCGCCAAATATCACTGTCAATTGGTCTTAAAACCTGAAAATATTTTCTGTTCATGAGCTATAATAGTTCTCATAAGCATTTTCTTCCAGAAGAGGCCAGTTTGTGCGTAACTCGGACAGCATGATTTAAAACCGCTAAAGACAGGGTAACGTAAGTCAAGGTATTACTGTACTTTATAGAATAGTTTAATAATAATAAGCTATCTCTCAATTACAATGCACAGTGACCAAATTTTTCATTGAATCCTCTATTACATAATTTTTAGAATCAGAGCATATTTATACTAAAAGCAAGACAAAATAATATACAACATATGTAAAAAAGGTTTAGAAAGTCAGGCTAAAGAAGCTCTACATTGAACACTAGTTCACCTATAATTAAAAGTAAAATAAAACAAGAACTATTATAAAGAACAGTTAAACATAAGAAAGTATGTTACAAATTGTATTAGAAAACAATTTGGTATTTGATGGAAAATCAGCTAAATTACATTGCTTAAGAGTAACACTGCCATATAATAAATTTGATATTTAGGAGCCATCCCTAAATTACGTAACGCTGTAAGAGGGGGTTATGCCTATCATTATGCATCGTTATAGAAGGAGGAGGGGTATATGCAGCAGCGTTACGTAACTTGAAATTTTAGTTTTGACTACATAAAAATATTTTTATTTAATAAATAAAATGGCCCTATTTAAACTTTTAAGTAAGTAAAATGTAGCCCATCTAATATTAAAAATGAACTCAAATAAAATCTATTTACAAAAAAAACATGTATTTAAATTACTCTATTAAACTTCCCATATATGGGCATTATTGGAGAAAAATGTGAGGAACAAACCTTGAACGCGGTATCGCCGCAGTACACAGTAAGACCAGGCGGCCTGTACAGACATGTGCCGCGGTATTCGTGTATCAGCTAAAGCGCCAGTTGTTACTGATCAGTAACAGTTTTTAAAGAAACAATATTTTTTCATCTTGAATTCTTATATATATATATATTCTTGATATTTTATGTTATCCATTGTTTTTCCGTTGCACTGACTTTATGAAGTTAATATATTACTATTGTAAGTAATTTTATCCATTAAGTGCAATGATTTTACCTTGTGTGATGAGGCACCTTTCGGCCACTTGACCATTGTCGAATCACTGAGTGATTACTTACAATAGTAATATATTAACTTCATATATATATATATATATATATATATATATATATATATATATATATATATATATACTCACACATATCTTTTTCTGAAGCTTGCAGCACTAGTGGTTTCTGTTGCGCATTCATGACTGTGGGAAGATCAATAGACTTTAGACAATGTAACAAATGGGTTGATCACATTGCGTTTAAATTCATTTAATTCACATTTTAATAAAGCAATATTTTAAATTTATGTTTATATTATTATTGTCTTGACTTTATACTAGTGATAGGTCGATTCCAATATTTTATCGATTCCGATATTGATACCAAGAAATCAATCTCGATTCCAAATACCACAATTACCAACTCAATAGAAAAAGGAAAATGTTATTTTTTTCTGGTATTTTAAAAGAGATAATGTTTACAAAAAGTTGTTACAGTGCTGGCAGTAACCGAGATTACTCACTAACGCGACATGTGGAGCGGCGATGCATATTTTACCAGCCAGTGTGTAAATGCGACATTATGTTAAATGGCAACGGATATTTTACCACCCGATGTGTAAGCCCAACATTAATCAGTATTTTTTAAATAACTCAGTAAAGAAAGACAATAGAACGTTAAGTAATTATGGGGGGGGGATGGTACACAAAGAATTTGTTAAATACAATGATAAATAAGGAAGTGATAATATTTTTCCCTTTTAGGAAATGATTTTTAAATTTTAATATTTAATATACCTCTTATAGCCATCATGGTTTTGCTATCTTTTTATTTCTTACACATACTTAAGTAGATAACAAAAATAAATTCTTGACAAATTATCAATATCTACTTCTTAAACAATAACAAAAAATATTACTTGAACTCATAGTCCAGTATTTCCAGATTTATAGACTTATAACATTGCTCATCATAAGCTTTTCTATTTTCCCCATAGGCAACAAAATGTAGAATTGTGTATTTAAAATTATTTCAAAAAATATTTGCAAAACAAAAACAATCTCATGCATGTTCCTAGAAAGTTTCGGAATATCAATTACTTGTGTACACTAATTTTTCATCATTAAAACTTTAAAGTTAAAATTGTGAAATCAGGAATTTTTATCATTAAAAAGGTGGAGTTTTGCCAATATCTCCTAAACTAAATTCCTTATATATTGCTCCACTCAGTGTTTCTATTTTACCTAAATAACTTATCTGTGTGTGTGATTGAGATTTAATGAAAATAATACAAGGTTAGTAAATAACAAATTATATTTTTCTCTTTATTACTCAAGTTTCAAACTATCTACATAAAGGCAAGCCTTTGGATAATTAGACGGTTTGGATAAAATAAAAATAGCTGTTATATTGTCCATAACTAAATGCTACAATAATTAAATTATGTTTAAAATGAGTTGAAAGAGATAATTATTAAGTGCTTATAATTTTATAATATTTACCCTATTTCTTTGCAATAGCTCTATTAGTTACTTAGGGAAATATCTCCTACAAATATTGATCTTAAAATATAAACCTAACTATGATTTCACATGCATAATAGTAATTTATTACAAATCAACTACTTTTGACGAGATTAAAACCATAGCAAGCATTATTGTCCACTTTTGTTTTTAAAGATTATTATACATTTTTCAAACATTAATTATATAGTAAGGCTATGGACCCTAGTCTTGATCTTTTATATCATTGTAGAATCCAGGTTAGATTTTTTGAATCTAAAGCAAATATCAGCAGGAAAGTTTGTTTAACATTAATCTTACAAAAATAAAAGTTATGCAATTCTTTAGGTATAATTTAGATCAAATAAATATATATACATATTGTAGATATTGTAACTTTAGTGAATTATAACAGACTGTGATCACAGTAAAGTTAAACTGCTCTTGACTTTAGCTATATTTTTTTAAACCTGAAATTCTCTTTGTATATATAATCAAACTGATAACCTTGTCCATTTTACTCGTCAAATGGAACTTTCCCACCAGTTCTTCTGTACTTCAAATCAAATTATGTGTTTGTATATATACATACACACACACACACACACACACACACACATATATATATATATATATATATATATATATGTGTGTGTGTGTGTGTGTGTGTGGTGCTCAGCACAGTACATAGGCCTGACCACAGATGGTCTGAATATCAGAATGAATGGCCACAGACATGATGTTAAAATTATGAATATGGATAGGCCAACAGCTCAACATGCTGCGAGTCACAACATCACAACTTTTGATGACGGCTATACCACACAAAAAATTAAATTGATTGCAATCCCTCAGAACTGAGAAGATGGGAACTATCATGCCAGTGGTATACCAAGTCCAGAGAATCCCCTAACCTCAATATCAGATAAATCCATTCACTTTTTTCCCTAATAGCCTTATCAGAGGTCCCCAATCTCTTTTCCCCTGACAGACTTATGTAAACTATAATCACTCATATCACCCAATAAACATAAAACGATCCATTCCATACAGTCAAGCAATCAGGGGTAAGAGAATCTGTTCGAATGATAGGGAATTGGAAGATTTTAATAGAAAGATATCAACAGCCTTCCAGAGAAGAGGATACCCAAAAAAACTCATTGAAAACCAAATTCATTCAGCACAATCCTCGGTTCACCATAAACCACAAACAGAACAAAATAAACTGTCTTTAATGACAGACTACCATCCTGGTCTACATAAACTCAACAAGATATTGAGAGATGGCTTCAAAATTCTTCAAGCTTACGTCCACACCAAAAATCTTTTCACCGATCCACCGCAAATTTGGTGCAAGCAACCTCCCAACTTGAAAAACATCCTAGTACATCCTAAACTACCAGACCCTGATGCAGAGAAACCACACAAACTTCCTCATGGCTCCTTCCCATGCAATAGACCTAGATGCAAGACGTGTCCAATACACCCCTCAGCAAATAGTTTCAACAGCCAAACAACAAAAATGGTCTTCAAAATACAGGGTCATCATAATTGTACATCGAAAAATGTCATATACCAGCTACAATGTAAACTTTGCTCAGCACAGTACCTAGGCCTGACCACGGATAGTCTGAATATCAGAATGAATGGCCACAGACATGATGTTAAAATTATGAATATGGATAGACCAACAGCTCAACATGCTGCGAGTCACAACATCACAACTTTTGATGACTGCTATACCACAAAAATAATTAAATCACTCCCCCCTGATTGCAATCCCTCAGAACTGAGAAGGTGGAAACTATCATACCAGTGGTATACCAAGTCCAGAGAATCCCCTAACCTCAACATCAGATAAATCCATTCATTTTTTTTTTTTTTTTTTTCTAATAGCCTTAGACATCTCCAATCTCTTTTCCCCTGACAGACTTATATAAACTATAATCACTCATATGCTCATGGAAACAATATATATATATATATATATATATATATATATATATATATATATATATATATATATATATATATATATATATATCTTTAATCTGTGCATCTGTGACATCTGATTTCTACTCTACACAATCTGTGATTACAATTTATAATTATTTTATTTCATTCTCTCATATTTCTTTTTGTGTTTTCTCTTCGATTGACAAAGACCACTGTGTGGTTGAAATATATCATTATTTAAGTGCTTTTATGTGTTTCTATTTCAAGACTACAGAGTGGACTCTTACCAAGGTAAGTCTGTCAGTCTCCTAGTCCAAAAAATCTAAATAATCTTTACCAACCAAAACTAACCTAAATATATATATATATATATATATATATATATATATATATATATATATATATAGCCTAAATATTTGTGGTTTTATTCTTATTTTATTTATTTAAAATGTTAAATTAAATATTCCACTGTGTGAATTACAATATGTAATTAACTTTGGACTATAATATCACAGGTGACAAGACATGGATGTATCACATGACTCCAAAATAAAAACTTCAATCATACAACTTAAAATTTTGATACAATACACATACATCAGTGAAATACCTCCAGTCAAATTGAAAGTCAGACAATCACAACATGGTTTACTGAAAGCCAATTTATGCCAGAAAGGATAACAATAAACTCAGCTGTCTACTGAGTTTTCTTGCAGTGACTTCACTGCAGTGAATAAACAGTTTAGTCTATTATCATCTGAAGTTTTGTTGCTTCATGACCTGATGCTGCTGATTAAACTCAAATTGTTATTAACCTTTGCTAATTTTGATCAGAAATATTTGTAACTATTTATTAGGAATACACTGTTGCTGTATATGAATAAGAAATACTCAAAACCCTCTTAACCACAACACGTTTTTTACTTTACCCTTATGTACATTATAGTTACCAAGTAATGATCCTCAGAGGGATAATATAACTAAAATGTACATAAGGGTAAAATAAAAAGGTGTTGTGGTTAAGAGGTTTTTGAGTATTTATTATTAGTAATATTTGTATACTACATGGAGTATGTTAGACAGTGAGAGTAAATCTGAGCTTTATGAAAATTTATTTTTGAACTCTCATGGCAGTAACATGTTACTATAGGCATTTACAATTCATTCATGGAAATAAATCCGGTCTTAAACCTGTAAAACTATTCTATTCTTGGGAGCAGCCTATCAGTTATTACACTTCTCACATTATTGGATCCCACAGATCTCATTCTGTGGATACTTACTTAGAAAGAAATCATATTTACTGTTACAATAAATATTATAATAATTTATATTTATGTGACCGTATTAGAAAAAAATACATCGGACCATTAAGCAGTGAAGTCCCCTATGGGCTACCAAAATTATGTTATCATATTTTCAGTATTTAATCTGAAAAATGTTTTTTTAAAACGATTATCACAATGGCCTTATTGTTACAAAAAAATTTTGTAAAAAATATTTTCAACATCTTTTAAAGTATTAATTTTTTTATGTAGTAATCGATGTAATTAATATAGCAGTTACAACTTATTTCTACTTTGAAAAAGTTTTTTTTTGTTGTGAGAAATTTAACACCAATGAAGAAGTGGGACTGTACTGTAACAAAAGCTATTTTAACACTATGATACCTTTCAGAACTAATACCAGTAAGGGGCTTGCGTTAGAAAATATTTGAATAACTAAGGAATAATAAAATGTATCAAAAATAACTTTAATGTTTTTTTTTCAATAACTCTCCAACGTCAATAATCTTACAGTAATAACTTGATTTAAGACTCTCACAATATATATTTTTAAAACTTGTTAGAAATGCATAACACATTTAAAGACTAATGTTATATATGTATGTGTGTTGTGACGGTCTACCTAGTCAGCACATGCAGACTTCTTCTCTTGGCCGTTTTTTCCTCTGGATCCACACTTACCTGTAGACAGCAAGTAAAATTTAAAACAAGCAGATCTGACAAGCCAGAACATGTACAGCATTTAAGAAATCAATAATACAACCTGTAAAGATATATCAAAAACAAACATATAATAATCTCCAAAGATATACAATATTGAGCATAGGTTTGTTTTTAATTGCCCTCTTTTTACCAATGGGGTGCTATTTATCTTTACTACTTTATTCAATTTTTAATCCTCAATAATCAATTTTTCATATATTTTATTTAAAATTTATAATCGAATCTTCCATTTACGTTTATTTGAAAAATATTTTTAAACATTCCCAATTTATTTAATCTTGTGATACTACAAACCATAATTTAATCTAATTTTATATCATCTTCACATTTATTTATTACCTTCAAAATTAACTTTTTATAACTTTATACCAAAGTTCTTTTTTATAAATTTATCCACTTTCAAATTTAATTTACTAAATTAATTTCTATTAATTAGTTTTTGTCATCAAAACATCACATAAACAAAAATCATATGCAAAAAACTACATAAATTTTAAAACTAACAGACTTATAAATCTAAACATTTTGGCATATATCGATTAAGAAATTATTCCCGTATTAATCCAAAATTTCATATTAATTCACCTAATAATTGGAGTTAAAGCCATTTTGATAATTTATGTTTACTTTGCAAATCTCGCCTTATTGAAATCATTAAAATGGTTTTAAAATCAATTTAAATTTTCTAGAATCTTTAGACTACTTCATATTTAACTTAAATTTATTTCGAAAATAAGAAAAATATGAATTTAAAATTTTTCTTCTTGAAAGTTTATTTAAAAATTTTTCAATCTCAAATAAAATTAATTAATCAAACTTTGAAAATTTAAAGACAACCAAAGACAGTGCTTACGTGTTTTACCAGTTCACTTTCACGGGAATCTTTTCCTGGATTAGTCTGGTCCTTTGTCATGCAGAATCTCCCTCTCTCTCTCTCTCTCTCTCTCTCTCTCTCTCTCTCTCTCTCTCTCTTCTCCTCCTTGCTCTCACTTGGTATAGGCTTTTTTTGGTTTGGCTGCACTGGATGTCTTCTTTGTCTTGATGTTTATTTTTAATCAGATCATATTTTTATACAAAATTTAAAAAGTCGTGTTTAAAGTTTGTTATTCTCGCCTTCCATTTTCTTTAATAAATTTATAAATTTTACATTACTAAAATTTTATTTAACTTTTAAACTTTATCTAACTATTCTCAACATTTATTTTTGTGTTACAAAATCACTTTATGCCTACTTACTTACAGTTCATTTTGCCTTTAAACTTATTTTTATAATTTAGCATTTATGTAACAATACACAACATGTATTTTTAAAAATTTTGAAATGAGAAAGCACTTTGAAAACAGATGTTAAATGTTCAATTTTAGGGGGTGTATTCTTAAAACTTACTCCGGAAAAAACAGGAATTCTGCATTTTAGTGTGACCACAAGTCTTTAGCCGCACATTTTCTATTTATCACTCCTTAAAAAACAATTTCGAACCTGACATCTCACCTTCTTCCGTTTTGTTTCCAGACTGCCCTAACCTTAGTTAGCGCCCCTTCAGCTTGTGACTTTTTGATATCCCTTACTCTGCACTTATAAACAATCAGAAATTGCTCCAAACCGTAGGACGGCTGTTACTCCAATTTTCTCATTCTCATCTTTACCAACAAATAATCTATTTTGACTTCATTCCCTCTAACTTTCTTTTGGTACGAATAAACAATTTTTTCATATCTTTAAATTCTCTCAGATTTCTTCCACAATGAAATGTCGATGGTGTTTCTACATGAAGATTGGCGTTTGACATAAATAAACACGGCTTTTGTTGCTAGGATATTACATATCGTCTCTTTCAGAATGACTTTCTTTTAGGCTTTATGTTGAGAAAAAAGGTCGGTAAACCTTCAGAAGCTTTTAAGTATATAAACATATTAGTAATAAAAGGACACTAAATTTAATTTATCATGATCTTAGGACTTACTTTTGTCACCATCTGTCAAATAAATCTTATATACATGAATATGAAATAGCTAATTTCAGAACTATTGGGTAAAAAAAAATTTTTGTTTAATTTGTTTAAAGTTCAATACCGTATCGAGTTTTCCTTCTAACAAGGAAGCATTTTGCATTTGCTCTTGGATCTTTTCGAAGGCTTCTTGGATGCTGTCCTTTTTTTTGGTCACAGCCTCAGGGACAAAATCATCACTGATAAAACTAGAAATTTGTTCCAAGTTAAGAATTAATAAGCTAACCATTGCCTCAGATTGTTCAAAGATGTTTGCCATAGTTAAATAAAAAAGATTACAAACAAAAACGAAAATAGAGTGAAATAGATGAAAAAACTGTAAAATAGGTGGTTCAATTTTTAATACTGTAAAGCATCCTGCCCGGAGGACCAATGTTCAGCTTTTAAGTTTGTAACAAATAATAATAATAAATATCCACAGGACTACACAGATAAATTTAAAAGATCCAAATTTGTGAGTTGCCTTAAGGTTATAATCTAACAATGAGTTGAAGGACAATTTTGGAATAGTGGGAGTAACTTAAACACTAACTTACGTGGAATAAATGTTCTTCGTAAGTGTAGTCGATAAATCCTGGTGTGCACACAGCCTTTGTACTAGAAACTGTCCCCTGAAACACTTAAAAGGGAATAATATAGAGTTTCACTAATCAAGGTTTACCACTGGGTGAAATAACATTGTGAAGTTATTAAAATTTATAAATAAATAACCTTTGGTTTCAGATAGTTCACAATTCTTATTTATTAGATGAACGATTGCGAAGATAAAATGGATGAAAACAACATGCAAGAAATGATCCTAAAATGGCGAGAAGAGATGGGATAATTACTGTCAGGAGTTGAGATACACACTGTCAAAAAAATGGCGAGTATCGCGCAGTAGAGCATACACCATAGCTTATGCGCAATAGGTTATTAACAGTAGTTTGACAGAAAACCAAGCTATTCGAATTTTTAAAACTGTACCAAACATATCACCCACCAAAAACTAGCATTTTTTAACCATAGGTTAGAAGAAGGTAAATGACCGGAGAGAAGGGAGTAATGAAGGAAAACGAAGGAGAGGTAGAGATAGTGTTGAAGCTATTCTTTACAGAAAAAGTAGATGAGGGGAGTTATAGATGTTGTAGACTAAGAACCGATCAACTTAGATAAGGTGAGCTTAACCAGATGTAGGGAGAACGACATGACCGTTGACTGGTTGCTGGAGAGTACCAGATGAAGTTTTAATAGTAGTAACTCTGGTGATCCAGGATGAAGATGAAGGAAGCCCATTGGGCATTTAAGAAGATCAGAGCGTTTTCTATAAATAAAGAAGAGTTGCCCGATATAAAGAAGCTAAGAGTTCTTACTAATTTACAGCATTGAATTTGTGAATGGAGATACCGTGAAGAATTAGAGTCTCCAAAAGGAGGTAGCCATCTGTTGAACTCTTAGTCCCTCTGAACATGACTCTTTAGGCGTCATTGTATAAATCTCATCCGGAGGTGCAAGAAACGGATGACCAATAAGAAAGTGACCAGATGTGACAAATGGTTCTGGGTCTGGAGAGATGTCGAAGATGAAGCGGCTGTTTAGTATAACCTCAATATTGGTGAACAGCGTGGAGAGTTATTCAGCAGTTAATAAAGTGTTGCCGATGGTGTGTTGAAGAAGCAGTTTAGCAGATTTGATAGCGGCTTCCCAGAGTCCACCAAAATGAGGTGCAGAAGAAGGATTAAAGTGCCAAGTTATGTGACTCTCAGTCAGATGACGTTGAATCTCTTTAGCAAAGGAATGAAGAAATTGGTAGATTTCTTTAGCAACGCAAACAAAATTAGTGTCATTGTCAGAGTAAACATTGGTGGATAGGCCTCTGCTGATCATAATACAGTGAAAAGCAGCTAGGAAAGCTTCAGTACAGAGATCAAAGACTAGTTCCAAGTCCACTGTCTTAATACACATGCAGATGAAGTTAAACAGGTAACCTTTTACGACAGTGGATACCCTCAGACTGTGAGCCTTGTCAAGTGGCCCAGAAAAATCAATGCCCATGTTGAGAACAGAAGAGAAGGTGTAATCCGATGGTGGGTAGGTCTGCCATCATTGGTTGTAAAGGTTTTCAAGATAGCCTGAAGCAACACAAACAGGAGTGAATAGAGTCGAAGAAGGGAGTGAATAGAGTTGAAACAGTTTTCATTGAGGATGAAAGCCTGAGTAGTACGAAGACCGGAGTGCAGACACAAGATGAAAGTGGTCAAGGACAAGATTAATATAACGGTTCTTCTTAGAAAGAAGGAGAGGAGGGTTAGTGTCATAGGTGAGAGTAGAATGGTCTGACAAACCACCCACCCTCAGGAGACCCAATTTGTCAATGAAAGGCGCCAAAACCCTAAGTTTAAGAATTTGGAAGTGCTGCCCTGATTTGAGTTCAAAAAGATGTGCTCTTTCACCAATTTGACACAGAGGAACTGGGCTGATCATATCTCTTAGACAGAAAGAGGAAGAGGTGTAGATGAGTTATGTCTTGCTTTATTTTTGACTAGTTTGTTAGCCAGTGTTGTGTTGATAAGTAGAAGCAGGGGTGCCCTTATGACGACAGTTACAAATAAATCTCAAGACATAAGCAAAAACATGATAAAGAGTATTAAGAGCAGAGCAATTCTCCATGATATCTAAGACATAGTTAGAAGATGGTACAAAGGAAATGACGATCTTAGCTTCACTCTTTTGTTCTGAAGAGTCCGGATCAGGTCCTTTGGGTTGGTGTATCTCCCAACTGCAAGGTTTTCATAATATATAAGCCGCAAGGTCCCTTGCTACCAAAGTTAATGAAATGAAAGTTCTGAAGGTAGGCAGCCCCGAGAAGTCTGCAGGGTTGCCAAGTATAGAGGTATGATACCATTTTTGTAGTTGCATAATTGAAATGATCTCAACGTCACAGTTTGCCACAAATGTGGAGTTGGTGTGGATGCATAGAAATCCAGTGAATTTAAGTATAGTGTATTCTGATGTAGAAGCTTAATTTTTTAAATGTAGTAATGAAACACTAAAGTAATTAGTTTGTTATTGTTCGTACTCAAAAAATCATGTATAATGAATTTTAATTTTTATTAAATAAAATTATATAAGGCTTTTGGTAATCCTTTTTCCCAAGGAAAAAAGTGGCTTCGAGGATTGAAATATTTTTAGGATATATAGTTGCCCCTCCAAATCTAATCTTATTACACTGCGACATACGTTTTTACAAATTTAGGTAAGTAAATATTAACTTGTTAACTAATAATACTTAATGAATAAAGGAAGAGCAGAACAAAAACATCAAATATAATGTCGTTTTCCCGCTCTCGGTCACTGAACCGAGAAATGGTTGCTCGTTCGGAACAGTTCACTTGTCTTTTCGTTCACTTCAAAGATTAGTTCTTTTTTGATCAGTTTGTTTCTCCGATTATAGGTTGTATTAGAACGTAGGTTAGGTGTTGGGGTAGTTTTTAAATGTAAATTGTACGGTTAAAATGAAAATAGTTTCTTCTTGGCAATAATATTACTGTTTATATGTTTATAATGCTGTAATAATTTTCGTAAGCATGACAGAAAAGTGTGTCATAGACTCTAAATGCTTAAAAACTGTTGAAGAGAAAGACAAGCTGAACAATAGGTTAAGTTTGGTACTATCCAAGCTTTTAGATGAGTCTCTGGTTATTTCTGATGATACAATTTTAGAAAAATTATTTTCTCATTTAGTAGAAAAAATCCGATCTGATGGTGAGATTTTTAAAATTCTATCTTGATAGAGTATATTTATATAGATTCAAGTAATAAGTGTTGATTGGTAAACATTGTGTGCTATTGCCAATGTTTATTATTATTATTTTTTAAATTACTGGCTTTAATGTGTAGAACACGAATATCAATTTTATTTTCCAAAGACATACAGTAAAACTTCAGTTATTTGAATCAATTGGGACCGGATCCCATTCACATAAAAAGAAATTAGGGTAATTATTAAGATCAGCGACTACCGCTCCGATCGGCGAAATGTTTTTTCCTGATCAATTTGACCCTGATTAACACGAATCTGAAGGTTTATTTTACTGCAAACACATATTTACATAAAAAAAAAAATAATCTGACCTGACTTTGGTGCTTACTTACGCTCCTATCGGCGAATTGTTTTTACCCTGATAGATTTGACCTTGCTGAACTCGAATCTAAAGTTACTTTTAACAACAAACACATATAAACCTAAGAAAACCAGGTTAGGTTATTTATTTTTTTAAATGTATTTGCCGTAAAAAAAACTTCAGAGATTCGTGTTCAGCAAAGTTAAATTGATCAGGAAAAAAATTTTGCCGATCGGAGCGGTAGTCACTGATTTTAATAATTACCAGTATTTATTTCCTTTAGCAATGTAAATGTTTTCTGCCAAAGGAAATTTACTGGCTGATACAAAAACCATAACAAATGATTTCCTCATATCCCAAACAATTAAAATTTAGGAAAAAAGTTATGGTTATTCCACTCCCTCCATATGTTTTACATTGATTTTGAGTTTAAAACTAGTGAAAAGTATTTAAACTTACTGGTAACAACATAAATTATAATTTTTTTGAAATATATATAACTTTTAACAAAATACAGTGCACTATTTACATACTACATTTCACAAGCAATATAATGCTGCATTGTTCAATAATATATCACTTTTCAATACAAATTTTTCTGTTAAGTATGTTATGACTTTGGAATAAGTGTTCATTATCTCCTTTTAGAATCATTTTGTGACACTATGGCAAGAAATCGTGCAATTTTTTTGGGCCAAAATTGGTTACTTGGTTAAAAGAAATAAATACCTTTGTGTTTTTACCACCTTCATTGAACTTGAAGAACTTTCATGAAAAAACTTTTTCAAAGTTCTTAAAGAACTTTCATTTACATTTTCAATCAATGACACAAAGTTTAAAGTACTGTAGAGGTTGGCTTTTTTAATGTCTTTTAATTTGAAGTAGTTGATTGGCCAACACCAAACACTTCAGCCTATTGTTTACATATAACCCTTTTATCTGATCAATCTATAACTAGTTTATTCACCAATGATGAGACGACTTGTTTTATTTTAGAAGCTATGGTTAATGACTAAAACCAGCCAAAAGCAAAACAACGAACCAATGCAAATTAAAGACACATTGATGGAATAATGAGAAACAAGTAGTGACAGTTAGTGTGGGCCGGCCACTTGGCGATAGATGACAGTCAACTATACAGAACTGCACTGAGGCATTGACTCACCATCCAAATAATATTTGTGCTGCTCCTACACTAGCTTCGTTGAGAATAGCATATGTAGACGTAATTGTTATTTTGAAAATCCTGTGATTTCCTATGATTCTGTCTTAGTTTTTGTTTTGAAAATATAAAAAGATTCAAATAATTGAAATTTTGCAGGTAATTATTAAGATCAGCTCTAAACAGCAAAATGTTTTTACTCTTGGTCAATTTCACCATGCTAAACGCAAATCTGAAATTATTTTTTACGGCAAACAAACGTTAATATAAAATAAACTAACCTATCCCAACCCGACCTGACCTATCCCAAGTGCTTACCTTAGAGGTATTTTGGTGGGTACAAAGTTGATATTGCACCGAGTTGGTTTATGTTCACTTTAGTTGGGTCTTAAAAATGAACCTATCTTGGCTAAAACCCTCTACACACACTTTTACAACCTATTTTTGGCGGTGAACACTTTCCAACACCTAAATTCGAAGTCGTCCGTGATCTTCACTATGTTATCGCGCTTCAAACAGTTCTTTGTCGGGAGCACGATCTGCAAACATAAAGCCTCAAAGACTCGCTTTTCATCGAACAAACAAGCTTTGTAAAATATGTGTGGCAAGTTCCGTCACAGTCCATCGTCACACTCACATACACACTGAATACGAGCTTTTTCAGTTGAAAAATCATGTGATATATGTAGGCCAATCAGAAAGCATCTTGCGGGTCACACGACTTAGGTTTGTCAGTAAGATACGTACCTTTTTGACAAGAATAAAACATTTTGTGCGATCAGAGCGTTAGTAAGTACCCAGGTCAGGTTAGGTAAGTTTATTTTATGTTAATTTACGTTTCAGAAAATAATTTCAGATTTATGTTCAGCATGGTCAAATTAACCATGAATAAAACATTTCTCCGATCAGAGCAGTAGCTGCTGATTTTAATAATTATCCTAAACTTAACCTTATCTCCTTTTTTCGTCGATACTTTTTCTGGCTAATTAGGTTACCTTAGGTTAAATTATCAACTTTATTTTCTGCGGTAAAATTGCTACAGTTATTAACTTTGTAACCTCTAAGGTAAGCACCCAGGTTAGGTTAGGTTATTTTATATTAATTCTTGTTTGAGGTAAAAAATAACTTCAGATTTGTGTTCAGCATAGTGAAATTGACCAGGAATTAAAAAATTTTGCTGATCAGAGCGGTAGTCGCTGATCCCATTAATTACCTTTTTGCAGTATTAAAATTAAAAACTCATACCTTTTACTATTAATATAAGAATGACAGTCTATTGAGAAATATGGTATAGACTACTAATGATTTTATTAGGTAAAAGTTAGTGTTTTTATAAAGAAATATTAAACATAATTTAATACATACATTTCCAACTACTTGTCAAGTGGAAATAAATTGATTTGAATCCCAAATTCTTCCCCATAATTACTTTATTAGGTCTATTGTAAATGTAGTTCATGTTCTAGGATTCTGTCAACTCTGGCACCCCAACTACACACTTTAATGATATCAACAGAAGGGCCTTAACTAAGCAAAAGAGATGTCTAATATCTTGGGTCTGGAGGAATTTGTAGTCCTTGCTTCCCATATCTATAAAAATGATTTAGTTCCTACTTTATATAATAATAGATATATCATAGTTCAAAGTTGTTACCTTTCTAAACATTCCCCCAGGAATGAAAAAAAAAAACAATTCCATCTTTCTCTAGAAATAACTAAATATACTCCCTTTAAGTAGACCCAAAAATGTATCATGCCTTCAGAAATATCTCCCCTTTTCATGGGGAACCGATTTAACATTTAAAGAGCCTATGCTGGCCTCATCAAAGAAGAGCCCACAATTGTTGTTACAAAAGAAAGATGATAGTTCTTCAAGTTACTTACATCTGATACTGTACACGAGAAGTACTTGCAAGACAATTTTAAATGTTGGTAATCCTTGACCAATTAAAAATGAGTTTTCTCATAGTTTTTCATTTGTTTGTTTAATACTCAAAACAACTCCCTTTGGCTGAAGTTGATAAACGTGAAATAAATATGCATATTTCAGTGCAAAATTAAGGTTTTTTGATGAAAAACAGGGTAAGTATGCAGTTTAGGAAACTCCCCCAAACATCATCATCACTCATTCAAGGTTACTATGTTCAGTTACGCTTGTTTTAATTCATTTCCCCTCACAAAAACTTATTTTTATACACAAAAACTATTTTAGGAAATTGCATATTTACCAAAAAACAGTACCATATTATACAGCATTATGACATAAGGTAAAACATTAAAACAAAGATATAGACTCTTGAATTTTGTAATCCATTACGTTCGGTGAAATTTAATTAATCACTTTTACATTAGTTTATGACAGAGTGATCGAAAACGTTCTGTCTCAGTATGTTTTTACAAATTTACAAAATTTAAAGTTTGGATAGTCATAAACTAATGTAAAAGTGATTAAAAAAGATATAAAGTATTCGGTTATGGTAGGTTTAGTTCTATATAAAAAATAAAGTGTTAACTTTGGTAATGATAAATGAGTAGCATATTTGGGCTTGAATGCTGGTTGTAGATCTATGAGAGTAAACATTCAATTTATAAATTGCTGTAAATTCAAGATAGCACTGATAAAATTCTGTATCGTCAGTTTTCTTGGTATTATTTTTTTATATAAACTATCACAGTTTCTGTAATTATTACATCATGATTTTACTTATAAATCTATAAATTTTACATATTTGTATTTAATAATTGTTTACAAAATTTATCACTGTCATAAATTTTAACTTACCACACAATGTTATGAGATAATATTGCAAAAAAGTTGTAAGAAATATTGTTACCATGTGTAATAAGTTGGACAAGTTCACTATATATAAATATCTCTATCATTTTATGCAAAATTAAGCTACGTTATAGCAGCAAAACTGACTGTAGAGCAACTATTAATGAAATTTTTTTTTATAACCAAATCTATTCTAACTGGATATTTTCCCGCTATATTGTAGTGTAGCTTCGTAATGATATAGTAAAATTATGCTATACTTCATTAAAAACCTCGAGTTTATATAATTTTGTGTTGGTGTATTTAGTTTATGTTCTAGTTTTTGAAACACTATTAGGGTTTTTGAAAAATAAACCTAATTTAATTTCTTTGGAATTTATTTTTAAGTAACATATGGAAAACATATAAAATCAGTGAGTAACCATATATTTGTTCAGTTATTACCTACATTTCTAGAGACCTTTGATATAACAAAGCACTTCACATTAATTTTGGAGGAATATATGGCATAATAAAATAATGTTGCATTGACATACTCTAAGCTTAGATCATCGACTATGCTTAATCCTTTTCTAACACACTTGTCCTGACCCTTCCCACCTCCGACTCTTGCCTAGAATTTCTGACAGCTAATATTTTATCGGTGTATTCATGGACCTTTAAAGTTCCAGTTGCTTCTTTCTGCCTTCAAAAAATAAATGGTTGTCTGTTGAATTCGTACATCAGTGGAGGCTATGCCACTTTTGTTATAAGAATATTATTATAAGAATATTATTGCAGATTTATTAACGGATCAATAATTATTAGTCCCAGGTGGACAGGGTCATTCAGAGTGTCCTAGTCAAACACAAAGACCTACAATGCGGGAGTAGATTCAGACATCCAGACCAATCCTTTCATAAAGGCCCAAGAAACAAATTAATTACCAGCTTGAATCCTGGAGGAGAAAAATATCAAATGAGAAAAGAATCACTATAGAATCCTCCTATTTTGTGTTGAAATTATGAAAGCAGAGGGAATTATAGTAGAAAAAATACAATTTTTTTCAGAAATTTTAAAACCAGTAAGCAATAACCTGTAGCCAGGGCGATGTTTGGGGGGGGGGCACGAACCAGAGGGGGGAGCCTTCCCGGGGAAATTATGCCCATTTTAATTTCTAAAAATCATATTTGATCGTATTTTGGCACTTAAAATTACACAATTGTTAGGTCGTCGAGAAGCTGTTTTGCTAAAAACCTAGCACTTTTATATGGTAATATTTTTCTCCTGAAATTAATTTGTTTGGAGGGAGCACGTGCCTCTCTCTGGCTACGCCCCTAGCTGTAAGTGATGCATCACAAAATGTGATAACTTTTTTGTATGTAAACTAACAGATCCAAAAGCAGTTCAAAAATCCATCCATTCAATTTATATTTGCCACTGATATTTAGGAACATCCTCAAGCATTTATATCATCAATGCTGTGTTCTCATGCACCCATAAACTCTGACAAAAAAAAGTTTTTTAATGCCACTAATGGTAAGTGCCGACAGAAGTGATGACTTCTTTGCACGTATTGAAAAAAAGATGGGAAAAATGTTTGAATCTATGTTATAACATATAAAGTATTATTTTAGTCTAATACCTAATCTAAATAACAGTTTTAAAAAAATGTGACAAGTCCCAAAAAAACTATAGAAAACGTGTGTTGAAAACAGTATCAAAAGAGATAGATTTACAGCGAGAATTTCTTAACTGTCTATAAAATTGGAAAACAGAATCAGTCTTTTAACAACTTTGAGTCAGAAATCGATATACAATTGCTGAATGGATTAAATATGGGTAGCATCCTACATTCAAATAAGGGCTGTGTGAATATCATAAGCCTCATAAATGCAGAAATGAGAAAGCACATTGTACAGGAAATAATCAAATCAACCAATAAGTTTGTGATCAACTATGAATCAACAACTTTGAGCAAAAAGTAAGCTCTGATTTGTACATTAGAGTTTGCCTAAAATATTTAATTGTGGAATCCCCTATGAATTTATTATTTGACTTGGTTGAGCTTAACAGTATGATATCTCTTGGAATTTTTCAAGCTATAATTGAATGCCTTGAAAGTTATAATTTAGATAATAATGATTTGCAAAATAGATTAAATGCTGTGACATGTGATGAAGCCTTAGTGATGCTTGGCAGGAAGTGTGGAATGTATACCTTGTTAAAAGACAAGTTTTTTGAACCTTGTTAGAAGACAAGTTTCCCTTAATCATTATTGGATTGGGGCTTAAACTGTGTTGTGAGTGATGTTGTGAAACAAATGGTCAGTATCAATCGCTTTAAAATGTTCATTGATAAAGTGTACGTTCTATACCACACCTCGCCAAAGAACAACCAAGAGCTGGAAATTGGAAGGGTGGCCACACATAGGGTAGTTTCCAGCTTCCGAACAGTTTCATCAATTTGGAAAAACTACAAACCATTTTATGTTGGCTAAAGAGGACCAAACCCTTGATAGTTCGGACAGATGCAAGTATGATGGTCTGCTTAGAAAACTTACATCTACTGCTTTTGTTCTAGAATTAACTCTATTGTCTGATGCACTTAAAGAACTATCAGAAGTTAGTAAAGTAGTGCAGAATCAAGATGTAGATTTGTCCAAGCTAACAAAAGTTTACATTTATTTTTGAAAGATACCCCGGGAACATTTTACGAGTAAGCTGTGACATCTGTCAACAGTAAAAGAATAATGGGAATTGAACATCTTGAAAAAAATAATGAATTGCCTATTGATGCTGTTTTTTTTTATTATTATTATTTTTTTTTTATGAGGAACTATCAGAAGCAATTAAAAAGAGAATGTTGAGTGGTGAAGACACAGCTTTGGCTAACATAGTCTGTATAGTTGATCCAAGCACTTGGCCTCATGACATTAAAAACATCACTTTTGGTCGAAAAGATATTGAATCACTATTCATTCACTTTTAATTGAACAAAGGAGGAACACTTAAACCATTTTGTGAATATATTTTTGACAGCGGTGAACACTTGGGTAGAAACTGTAAAAATAAAACTAAGTATTCCAAGAATTTGCTTCTGTTGACAACTGCAATCAAGAGAAAGTGTCTCTCAAATGAACGTCTTCATAATTGATTCCAGAGTGTCTTTTTTAATACAAACTGTCTCTTTACTACTTTTCCTGAAGCTGAATGCCTCACCAATCACCAGACCCTTCAAAGTAGATGGAATCTCAGGTGCTTCAGGGACTGCACTCTACTCTGGATACTAACAGCAGGGGGGGGGGGAAGAGAGGAAGCACATACAAAGAAAACTTTGGACAATCTTATAAACTGTAAGGTAAAACACGTTTTAAACTGAAACGTAAGACTGTAAACACAAAATTATAAAACAAGAAATAGAAGGTGTTCTTCTGTTTCAAGAATCACTTGTATATTTTCAAACCAATCCTGATATCATTCCTTAAAATGTTAAGAACAGAAAAACAGACCATAATGACAAATTTCAAAAGCCTAGCTTAAATTTTAAGTTAAAAATAAAATATTTCATGGTAAGAAAAGTTAACATTCAAGTTTGAGCTCCCAATAGTACCATTATTTTATTAATAACTACAATAAATATTAGTCTTCATTAAATACATTCCTCAAATAAAGATGTAAAATTAATACATTTTTCATTCAATATTTACATCTTTATTTGAGGAATGTATTTAATGAAGACTAATATTTATTGTAAGTAATAATAAAATAATGCTGGTAACAAAACAAAAAAAAAAAAATTCATCACATGTTGACTGAATACAAAATTTATTTAAAACCAGTTTTTTTGAAATGTATAAGTCGGACCTAAAAGGGTTTTCTTATAAAAAATTGGGTGAAAAAACAACTTATTATTATCATTATATTGAACTATTTGTATTAAGGTTTACTAAAATTTAAATAAACTAATGTATTTAGTAAATGATCAAAATTATTTACTAAATAAATAATCTACAATTATAAATAAATAATGATCTACGTGTAAAACGACCATGTTCTACAACATAACCTATAACACAAAGTCAGCTGTAACATGAAATCATATGTTATTATTTAATTCACTTGAGCCGCCTGACGGAAATTTATGCTGTAAGGAATGCGTTTCAGAAATACCATAACGCAAAAACAATGGTTTAATCTCATGTTTGGTTCACCGCATGTATAGAAGTTATCACTTCAAAAACTGACAAAACCTGCAGGACTAATTCCTCATACTAATTTTCATAGTAATACGTTCTATGTATAGAAATTTTTAAAAAATGGAAGGTGATGAAATAACAGTTAATAGCTAGTTTTGATTAAGTATTAAGTAGTTGATGTTGAGTGTGAATGAACGAAGAGCAATTTAATTATAATTGAATGAAAAGAAGTCCGTATTTGACAAATAATACATTCTATATTAGGAGTAATGAGCCTACTGATTTTGAAGAAGGAAAAAATTCATAATAGTGTCTTTATACTTAATGAGAGCAGTTCAGTTCACCCACCAAGCTATTAAACCTTATCTTCATAGAATACAGCAATAAATATTGCTAAGTTTGATTAAAATAACAATGGGTAGGCTTTAGATTTCCTAACTATAGGGGGGGACCACAATTGTACAAGTGAGAAAAAATTTTTTTAAAATAATAGGAAATCTTGAGGTAGACTATAATCTAAATATTTAAAAATAATAAAAATGATTCAACATATCAAATAATAACAGAGAATTAATAAAAATATAAAGGCTTATTCAACATTAAAATAAAAATAATTTCCATAAAAATTTTGCTAAATTTAATATTTATTGATTTTTGTGGTTAATTTTTTATTGTACGTAAAAATTTTATTTATTACATTTTGCTTCACGCTTATGCAGACCATCTTCATATATTTTACACAATAATTTAATACAAAATTATAATATTATAATTAAATAATACTTAATTAAGTTATTCATATGGGCTTACTTGCTGACGTGTTTCAAAACAATCTTTCCTTTTTCAAAGCAAAGTCTCTACTGGCGACATCCCACTAAGTACAAAGGTTGTCTGTATGAGATTTATGAGTAGAGGGGGTGGATAAATTTGGTTGTGTGCTATGTAATGAAACAGGATGTTGGCTTCAAAATGTGTGTTTAATAGGTTTTCTTTATCTGTTCCGTAGTGTTTGTATATTTTGTATTTGTCTAAAGTTGTTAATTTTGTACTTTGTTTTAATATGCGGAGAGTGTTTAAATTAGTGTACATGTCCGTGTGTGTGTGTGTATCATGTTTGTTAGGTGTGTTGCATAGCTGGATTTTTAGTTTGTGTTGTTTTTTTGGGTAATGTGTTCATCGAAGCGTGTGTAGAATAACCTACCGGTTTGGGCGATATAATAGCAGGGCATCTTCGATCTCATGCATCCTAGAAGAAATATTCCTACATCACATTCAGCAACAATACATTCTACAGAACAACAAACATACACAAAAATAATTTATTACCATAGATATGTGACGACATTTTAATATTATGCAACGGCAACAAACGGCAAATCTAACAACTACACAATTACATTAAAACCATACACCAAAACCTCACATTTACCCTCAAATTAAAAGAAAACAATAAAATAAATAAATACTATCACCAAACACAATTTCAAAATATGTAGAAAACCAACAACCATCGATTCTGTCATACATAACACATCTAATCACCCCACACAACACAAATGCGCTGCATTTAATCATATGTTACACCGCCTAATCAATATATCATGCTACAGAAAGACTATGACGAAGAGCTCAATACAATAAAATACATCGCTTAACAAAACGGCTACTAACATACACTCATAGACAACATACACATGCAAATTGAACATAAACAACATCATCAAACGGCCATGCTGACAAACCACACAAAAAACAACAAATACATATCTTTAACTTACCACAACAAAAAGACAAAAAATAGCTTTCATATTCAAAAAATTTCATTACGAAATATCTTACAAACAGACAAATACAATCTATCAGGTATTTACAAATTAACATGTAACGAATGTCCCAGCTATTATATTGGGCAAACCGGTAGGTCATTCTACACACACTTCGATGAACATATTACCCAAAGAAACAACACAGACCCAAAATCCAGCTACGCAACACACGACACACAAACACACACAGATATATATGCTAATTTAAACATTCTCCACATATTAAAACAAAGTAAAAAACTTACAACTTTAGAAAAATACAAAATATACAAACACTACGCAACAGATAAAGAAAACATATTAAATGACCACACACATTTTGAAGCCAACACCCTGTTTCATTACACAGCACACAACCAACTTAACCCACCCTCTCTACGCTCATAAATCTCATATCGACAACCTTTGAACCTAGCGGGACAGTGCCAGTAAAGGCTTTGTTTCGTAAAAGGAACGATTGTTTTTAACGCGACAGTAAGTAAGCCCTTACGTATTCACTTAGTTAAGTATTATTTAATTATAGTTTAATCAGTGAATTCAAGATGATTACAACAAGCAACTTTAAAATTATAATATTTATGTTTATATTAAATAATGTAAATATACTTTATTACAAAATTACTTTTTGCATATGTTAGTAGCATGAACATCTACATTTTGTTTGGAAAAAATGTTCATTGCAAGGTTTATTATAAACTTGCTACTGATCAATGTTGTACAATTTAAACAGTTTAATAAGGTGGTGGGTTAGACTACTATGAATAAATTCTTCATTTATTTCGTTGCCTCTTATTTATCACAAAAACTGTAAAATATGGATTCTGAGTTAAAAGTGTGTGTGCATTCATATTAGCTCTTAAAGAATATAAATAAATTCATGTTTGATATGTTTGTTTCAGGCTACATTAAGGAAAAACTTAATGTTTATGTGTTGTGGCTGTCTTTAGTTATGAAAAAATGGGATTCTTTACAGTCGAATGTTCAAGTATTTGCAGTAAGCATGGCTGGACTAATTTGTTCAACAACACTTGGATTTTTCATGTTAGAGGAAATGAAAGTAATTCCAATGCTTACAAAACATGTTCAGCAGTTCCAGTTTGATTCTTCGTTAATGTTGGTCGTAGTGAATTTTTTTTCAGAGGCTATAAAACATCAAGTGGGTGTTCATTGGGTGATGCAAAGAGGTAAGACATTAGGATTGAAAGACATACATTTTTAGGTATTGTCAAGTTATCTCTATTTTCAACCAATTTAGTTTTAAGATGCAAAACCCATTTGGTTAGTTTAGGTTTGGATGTTAGGGAAAATCATGTGTTTTAATCTAGAGTAGGTTGTTTGTTTGAAATAATTTAGGAGATATGCATATAGACAATTTCATTCCAGTAGTTGAGATTGTGGTTGCCAAAATTCTTGAATTGGATGCCACAGTGGAAAGTTATCAAATTAAAAGGAAAACAAAACTGGAAAAGAAACATATAAATCAGTCCAACTAGTGCTAACAATGTAGCATTAGAGACTTTTATACATTCCTAATGTGCTTCTAGTTATAAATGGGTTATATTGATGGGTTACATAAACCAAATTGATAATTGAATGTCTTTATAGTTCACTTGGGAATAAACCAGTATGACAATATGTTTTTAAAAAGAATAGGCTATATGAATAATCCTAATGTAATTTTTTATTAGTAAAATATGTGTACTATAATTTTAACTGTGTATTTCCTTCTTATAAGTAGTCTACAGATATAATTTTTTTCATTTATGAGTCAAATCTTATTATAACCTGATACAAGATTTTGTTGAATACAACTGTTCCATTAAATTTTTTTATGTTTACCATTGAAAAATGCACTCAAGGGGTTTTACTGTATTTTACAAGTGTCTTTCCAGAAATCTCCCATTAATGTTTCATTCTTCATTGATCATCTTTTCCAACAGATGATTTTTTCTAATCAAAAGACTGGCTGTAATAACTTGGAGCAACTGTGGCATAATTTTAAATTTAAATAAATAAAAAAAGCTCTTTATTATAAATAAATGTTTTTTATTTGAATACTTGTATATGAGGTGTGTTTTTAAATTACGTACCGTTTTAGAATTCCTCCATTTTAGCGCAGCAGTCGGCAAACAGCGCTGTTTACTGATTTCAGTTGGCAAGCCACAGCCGCCATTACAGACTCATTCGTCACTGTTAAAGATTATTTAAGTGTGTTTAAATTGCCTCTTCTGATCAAAAATGCCGCAGACTGTGAAATAGGCAGCATAATACAGAATCTGAATGTCGAGGAATGAAGACCTTCACTCATCATTGATGACTTAGTGCAGAGTGTAGGGATAAAACTCTGATAAAGTGTAGGGAGAAAATGTAATGAGTGATGGGATGGTAAAATAATGACTGACGAATGTGCTTTTAAAGATGGCCATATGAATGTGTTAGTCAAGGAACAGTGACCTTCACTTATCACTGATGACTGAAAAGTTCCATAAACTCGGTTTATGGAAAAATGAAAGAAAACAGACACTTTATGACTTCATCGTTATCTTGTGAGTTTCTTTAAGTGTCAAGAAGTTTGATTAATGAGAGTGTGATAGAACGTGTGAAGTATCGAAGTTATGCTCATCCTGGGCTTCAAAAATGCTGATGAAAATTCACAAAAACAAACACTTTGCCAGTTTTCTCACATTTCCTTACCATTCCATGGTTTTCAGCTGCTTTCATGCCTTTAACATTAAAGAAAACATATCACTGCATGTCAGCGTCATTCTCACCCACTAAGTGCAATAAGTAATAATATATTCAGTAATCTATCCCCTCTTTTTTATAAAAATATCTAATACTACTGAAAATGAAAACCTGAATAGAATTCATGTATTAAGTCTCATTTTGCAGCCAAACATAAGTTAATTTGCTGTTTTGTAGATATAACAGGTGCCAAGGATCCACTGAAAAATTAGTTGCATTCCTTTAAGGTCTGGTAACAGATCATAACTGAAGTTAATAATATTCAGTAGGCCTATAATTATTTAGTTAGTATTTTTAGGATATAGTATTTGTCAATGATAGACTCAGAGTATTAGGTTGGAACATAATACTGATAGTGAGGTTCGGGGATGAAAAATCTACTGCTGATATTTTTGAGATCCAATTATGTAGATTTTCAAGTAATTATCGCAAATGTCTTTAATTATCTTGAAAGCAGTTTTGGGTGCAAAAGTTCTTGTATATTGGTTTTTGATAGTTTTTAGAGAAAAGTAAATTAGTTTCCATAGAATTTAGTTATATGAGTGTTGTATATAGATCAAGTGGACCAAGAACAGAAAAGATTTTAAGACCTTTCCTTACTGCTTGAAGCAAATGATCTATATGCAAACCTGTTAAAGAACTAACTCTATTGTGCAAATAGTTTGTGGATTTCTTGTAACATAATCTGATTTCTGTTTCAGAGATTTGGAAAAGTGCAGTGCGTATGTGTCATTCAGATTCCAGTCTATATACATCTAAAGCTATCGCCAAGTTTATTACAAATTTAATAATTTTATTAGAACAAAGTGACGAATATTCTTGCCACTTAGTTGTTGATTCTGTAGTTAAACCATTGTGCATAACTAAAACAAAGGGACTAAGAGATGAAATTAATTTATTAAATTCATTGCAGTCCTATGTAAGTGCTCATGTAGTTCGAGTTGTATTTAGTGGTAATATGTTTCTGAAGCAGATATACAGTGGAAATACACCTGCAAATTGTACACTATGTCAGAAAACTCCAATTAGTAATCGAGTTACTCGTAGAATATTGTTAGCAACAATTAAGTGCGTCAATGAAGTATTAGATGCATTGATAATGTCAAAAATTAGTGCACAAAGAGCGAACAATATTTTTAAATATTATAATTTGGAAATATGGGCATGGGAACAAGTGCACTTAGAAAGTAAAAATGTTGAGGTAAGAACTTTCTTAAATATCATTTTAACAACAATGCTATTAATGTTGTTATGAAGCTATTCATGTTGAAATAGCTCATTGTGTATTCCTTATGGGTTATTAACATCTATTGCTATTATAATTTGTTTTTCTTCTGTTCATTTCTACAGCTGATTTGTGTTTGCTCCAAGTATCTTTGAAGCAATTTTATTGTTTTCAAATGTAAAATTCTCAGACTTTTATTTATATAAAACACAGCGCGGTCATCCAATATATTGTAGCCAAAATATATATATTTTGATACTGTTTGTTTTTTAAATAAAAATTAGTGTAATAAACTCAAATTTTGAAAACATAAAATAGTATAGAAGATAAATTCAATAAATATAGACATGAAGTAATAAAAAACAAAACACAACTGAAATAAATGATTCACCAAAAGAAAAGAATATATATATATATATATATATATATATATATATATACGAGGTCTGTTCAAAAAATACACGGACTGAACTGAGGTCATAAAAAAAATGTACTTTATTTGGAAGTTACACGTCTGGGTTTCCTTCAAAGTACTCTCCTCCCCAACGCACACACTTATCCCAACGGTGTTTCCACTTGTTAAACAGTCCTGGTACGCTTCTTTTGTGAGGGCTTTCCTTCGTCGCATTTGCCTTAATCTCCGAAATCGTTTCAAATCTTCTTCCTTTGAGGGGTTTTTTGAGTTTTGCGAATAAGAAAAAGTCACAAGGAGCAAGGTCAGGTGAGTAGGGGGGGGGGGCTTTATAAAGAGCAGTGATTGAGTGTTTGGCCAAAAACTCATGAGTTCTGAGTGCTGAGTGAGCTGGAGCGTTGTCGTGATGGAAAAACCAGCTATCACTTCTCCACAGTTCTGGCCTTTTGCGTCGGACGGCGTCCCTCAGACGTTTCAGTACTTCAATGTAGGTAATCTGGTTGACTGTAGACCTCAGCGAGGTACTCGTAGTAAACAACACCCTTAGCATCAAAAAAAACTTTCAGCATCGCCTTGACATTTGACTGAACATGGAGAGCTTTTTTGGGTCTTGGGGACACTTGACTCACCCATTGGGATGATTGGACCTTCGTTTTAATGTCGTAACCATACACCCATAATTCATCACCGGTTATAATTCTTGACAAAAAGTTCTCATCTTCATTTGAACGATCAAGCAGTTCTCGACAAACTCGAACGCGATTGGCTTTTTGGTCGTCGCTCTTCAGGCATGGTACAAATTTCGCATCGACGCGGTGGATCTTCAATTTTTCGGTCAAAATCTCGTAACAAGATCCAACTGATATCCCACACTCTTCGGAAAGCTCCCTAATGGTCAGACGTCGATTTTCGCGCACCAGGGTGTTGATTTTGTCAACGTGTGGTTCGTCAGTTGAAGGACGTCCAGGGCGCTCATCGTCATCAATCGACTGTTGGCCACCCTTGAAACATTCAGTACACTTCAAGGCCATGTTAAGCATGGCAAATGTTTCTGTTGCAGATTTCCCTAGTTTTACACAAAATTTCACAGCAATTTGTTCCTCCTTCAGGCTGTCCATTTTACAATCCAACAAACGAAAAAAACACTTTTTACTAAAATTGCGTGTCACTCATCAACAAATAAAGATATCTGCGACTGAAATACCGCGTTTTAATCAGCTGATTTATACAAACCTAGCGACACCAAGCGGATTCTCCTGAAACTAACTTGAGCCGTGAAATTCAAACAGTCAGCGTATTTTTTGAACAGACCTCGTATATATATATATATATATATATATAGTTTTTAAGGGTAAACAAAAAATGTACTATACTTTTTTATTTTAATTTTTATGACATACACAGAATTTACTTATAGCTCTGTATGGGTGGAAGTACATAATTTATTTTTGCTTGACATGACAATAAAAAACAACAAAGTGGTAACTACTTAAAGTTGTCACTTTTCAACAAGATTGTATTTCTATTTCACTTTCACAACATTGTAGGAAATTGACAATTAACACCAACAAAAAAGAATCCATAGAAAAATAATACATTCTAAAAGAAATTAATAAACATTTTTATGTAATCTGAAGAGTAGTTGTGAAGATATTGCCCAACCAATAAAACACATTTGTGTAGAAAAAATAGTTTATTTCTCAACATAATTTTCTTTTATCTATGTATAATTCATAATAAAATCCCTCCTTTTATTGGTGACTAAACAATACTTATAGAGGTCGTCAAAACTTGTGCTTCTGCTTCAGCAATGACTTCATTTGATCAAAATCTTTCTTTATGATAAAAATTAATCTTTAGTTGAGTGAGGACAAGAGAATATGATGGACGAGGAATGTTTTGTAGGTATAGTTTGTGAAATTTTTCATTGAAACAGCCAGCGTGTTGTGAAATAATAATACTTTTCTCTTTAAATTAGTAGTTTAACAGCTTCATAAATATTCTGCACTAATAAAATACACCCAAAACTCCACTTCACCTTAGAGATTGATACCAACCGATCCCTAAACTTCCTCGACCTCACCATAACAAAAAGCCACAGACAAAAACACAGCTTCAACATTTACAGTAAATCGACAACGACATACACACTTATCCACAACACCTCAAACCACACTATCCAACACAAACACGCTGTCTTCAGATCCATGCTCCATAGACTTAAAGAAGTACCAATGACCTCAGAAAACATAAACAAAGAACTAGACACCATTAAATACTCAGCATACAAAAATAGACACAACACCTGAATAATAGACAAACTATGGCACAATAAACAAACAAAAAACACTAAAATTAACACTTAACAAATACATTACAATGTCATACATAAACAGAACATCAAATAAAATAGCCCACAAATTTCAAAAAAACATAATACAAAATAGCATACAAAACTAGAGACACTGATGAAGATCGCCACGGAGCAATAGAAAAATTCTGTCTCAGTAAGTGTTTACAAAATTAAAGTTCAGATAGTCATAAACTAATGTATATATAGCAGTATAAGGTTTCATCTTGTCATAAACCAGTGCCCTCAAGTTTTTCGTTTAATCATTCTAACCAAGAATATTTTTTATTCAACATAAAATATGAATGAAACAACATTTATTAGGACTATATTTTCTATCTATAGATCTATTTCTATTGATCTAAAAAAACCATAATGAGCAAAAGGACATTTTTAAATGATTGACTTCAGATACAATTGATACATTGTAATATTCTCAGCTGAAATAATTATACCACAAACCTATTCTATTCTCAAACCTTATCTATTAGTTTAAAATCAACACTGTTATACTAAGCCCGTGTATAGGTTGGGCTCTACAAGAACCATATTCTAACAAACGCTAAATAACTTGGGCTGAAGTAAAATATTCCAATTATCAATAAAGTATCAGTTTTATGGTATCTCTTTTTATGTTCTACAATAAATTTGCTTTCAAATAACCCTTTTGTGATTCAGTCCATTTGTTTAGCAGCAAGAAAAATAAATCAGAATTATTACTTAGCCGTCAGTTTGACCAGATAATAGTTTGTCAGCTTTGTTCTTGTAGGTCCTTGTTTAACAATAATATTTTGAACTTTAATGCAAAGATAAGTTTATTTGGGTTAGGTTTAGTAGTAAAATAAGCATGTAACATAACACAAACACAATGTTGTAATTTTGTGTTCATTTTTTTAAAATTGATGTATTTTTTTTGTACGGACTGGGGTGTATAAAAATATATATTTTATGAAAACACATTTCTAACCTTTATTTTGATATACAGATTTTTTGTTTGGATAATAATTACAAAAACTGAATTTGTATAAATACCAAAATTTTTAGTAAGTTGTAACCCCCTACAAACATTTTGACTAGCTATACAAAGTTTTAATATTGAGAAGGTGGCAATAGAGGTCTGGGCTTATTTATTACTACTGTATTATCGTTTAATTGTAGCATCATTGAAAGAAAATTTTGTTACAGGTCTTACGTGGCTTGTCATCCATGTTGTCCTTGCTGAGCTTTCTTGGCACTGATATCAGCGAACAAGGAGAGATAGGTTTCCAAGATCTAGAATTTCTTAACATTAGAATGCTCAAGCTGCTTGAAGCTTTGATCTATAAGCGACAGTTCACGCTGGTTTTTGATATTTCTTTACAGTGCGTGAGATTAAAACATTTTGCTATCAAGAAGATTATTTACAATGATGGGGAGAATGAAAGGAATGTATTTGACCTTGGAAATCAGTTGATCATTTTACAGGTAAGCATTAAGTTTGCCTAGTACAAGGCTAGTCTCGAAAGTAGGCTACACAATTTTCCTTAACTCATAGTCAAGAAAAGTCTATGAATTATGGGGAATTTGCTTCAGGGTGTAGTGGTGGGTCTAATATTCCTATGCATGTATGTCAATATAACCACTTTGGAGACATCATTTGCTCCTACTGCCAATAGTGAGGCACGTGGTGAAGACTTTATGGCAAGGCCAATTGTTTCTTGTCATCAATCATTCATCGAGGGAGAATAATACAACATTATACAATGAACCAAGAAGAAATTGTTCCTCCTCTTCTTTTATTCTAAACTAAAAATTACTGGGTTTATGTTCTTGTAGATTCAACTTATCCTCAACAGATAATTAATATTTATTATATGCATCTGCAATTTGAAATGTATTTTTCATAAGAACACTACTTAGATTCAAAGAATAATTGGGATCAGGATTATCTTTCAAACTTGTAACACTTCTTATCAATGACTTTTTTAAAATATTTTTTTCTAGTAGGCCTACACAATGTTTAAATAAATTTCTATCATAATCTTGTTTGAAATTTCTTATTTCCAATTTAATTTGTTGGTATAGCCTACTTAATAATTATCTAGCCTAACATTTTGGAGATGAAGCTTATAGTTCTTATAAAACTCATTTTTTGAGTATAATTTCTCACATATAGACTCAGTGGCACAGAATTTTATTTAAAAAAAAATATCACTTGTATATAATTTTACTTAAATAGCTTGTATATTACCACAACACCACATTCGCATTGTCAGCTACACTGCTATCATAGAAACTCGATATCATCACAGGAAATAATATATATTGTAAACAACATACTACAGCACTAAACACATAGTTTTTATAAATATATAGGGCCATATTAGCTAACACAAAGAAGACTGTAAACTCTGTACAATATTGTGAAATTTTGAACAGAAAGTCCCTAACTAGATGATCTTCCGCACACTGCTTGCCATACAATGGAGATTTTGAGGGATTTATTCACCTGGTTTTTTATTTCATTGCAAGATGACATAAGTTGACGTGGTCAGTCACTTGATATAACCCCATGTGATTTTTTTGTTTAGGATACCTAAAATTAAAGATATACGCCCATTAACATAACATTGTTGACCAAGTTATCTAAGCAATTAGATATGGAATTAAAACCATTCTACAGGAAATGATTCACTGAGTAATGGAGAACTTCCATAAACGAATTTATCAGTGTGTATGCAACAATGGCAAGCACTTATGCATATTATTTTTTAAAATGAAATATTCTACTATAAATAAATAACATTTTATGTGCTTTCAGAGGATAAAACAAATGGTATTTTTATTTTGGTTTTACTTGATCTGGAAATGAGTCAGTTTTTGGGACATTTCTTTTATATTCATGTTCATCTGAGTAAATTTATATATGTATATTATTCAAAAGGCCATGTCTGCAAAGAGGATGCTTCACACAGTGCCTTTTGACTGAAGAAAGCAAACATCACTTGAAAATTGTCAAGTAAGGTGTGAAGGTGTATTTTTTTTTCAATACTTAAATATCCAATAGTTTGGTTAGTGACTATAAATTTGTGCCTTATTTTCAAGATTTAAGTGGTATAAATTATTTTGTTTGGTATTTATTAATTTTAAAAGAGTTATTGTTACTAATGTTTCAGAGTATCCCATTGTTTGTGTTTGTTAGAGAGGCTGTGGTAAATAGCGGGGATGTAATGGATAAGTTTGAAGACAAGCTATTTCGTGTTGTACATGATGAAACCAAACGAATAAGTTATCAGTTCCAAGACACGATGAGGCGGTCACCAAACCTGAATATGACTACTTTGTCCCAGAATGCTATTGTCAGCTTGATGAGGAACATAGACTATATGAACAAAGTAAATTAAATTAATGGCTTTATTTATAATAAATATTCAAAAACCTCTTGACCACAACACTTTTTTATTTTACCCTTATGTACATCTCAGTTACCAAGTAACCATCCTCAGAGGGATAACATACAAAAACTCCTCTGATATCTGAGGATATCATATGGAATCTTTGTACGTTATCCTTTTGAGGATTGTTACTTGGAAACTGAAATGTACATAAGGGTAAATAAAAAAGTGTTTTGGTTAAGAGTTTTTTTGAATATTAGTATTAATACTCAACCACAGTGTATTCTTAATAAATAGTAATGATTTTATGACTGTAATTCATGATATTCTGTTTTTTAGGTTAGTTAATATTTTTGTCTTAAACTTGAGTGTTTTATAATGTAAACAATTTATATAATGAACAAAATTAATTTCGAGATTGTTGTGAAAGTATATGTTTTAATAAATCTTCAAAGTTTGCACACAGTAGTTTATTTCACACATTGTGGCATCAAGAAATATAATTAATAAACTCTTTCAAATTCAATATTTGTCATAATTCGTCAAAATTCACCATATGGGAACAAATCTGCACCTACGTAGAAACGTCATAATTTTCATCAAGGTCAGGATGATTGGTATTGGAGTTAGTTGGTCTTTGGACAATTTATTATTTCCTTCACTCCAATTACCACTGGTACGATCCATTTTCTCATCATCTGCTTACTACTTCTTTCTGTATATGAGGGTAAATGGAATATAGCTAAGATAAAACTTATAAAACCACAAAATCCTTGAATTTGTGATGTTTTGGTCCTCATCACCCATTAGGGGCTAAAAGGAAATGCAGGCCTCACTATCCCAGCAATTAGAGTCATCTTAGAAATCTATCAGGTAACATAATAGGGAATCACGTATTTCAAAACTTTCTTTAGAAACTGGTTGATATATTATGACCATTTAATAATTGGTGAAATTTTCAAGAGAAATTTTCATCTCAATATACCAAACAAGTAAATGTATGTTATTATTTAGGGGAATGTTGGTATGACTTGACAATACATTTGAAGTCAAATATTAAAACCCTAATTTTAGTTTTATTTCATTTGAATAAAATGAGAACTAACCATCAACTTAAGTTTGTCAATATGTGAAGTGACTATTAGTTTTCATTGAAAATATAATTACAAATTCATATACCTTTACCGTAAATTCTGAAATCAAATACTAATCTAGTTTTTTTTTATTATAAAATGGTGTTTAAAATGACTGAACTATTATTGTTTTAGAAATGTATCTCTCTCTGTACTCACACAAATACAAATGCAATGTTATCCTTTACTCTGGGTAGTATAGAACTCTACATCCAATAACATACAGTTCACCAATAATATTTGCCTTTATCCAGTGTGTGAACGTTTTAAGTACTCAACTTCGTATTCTACTTTCTATTCACAATCATTTCCGATCTATAATAAGTAACAATAACCCTTGCTACAAATATTTAAACACCTTACAAATAATGAGTATGTTTGTAATCTTCTGATAATGGTAACAGTGTTAGCAAAATGTGCATCAAGGGTGTTTAAATATTTGTAGCAAGGGTTATTGTTATTTAAATATTATAAATATGCTACTATGCTCCATATAGATTTTTAAAAAAAATGTACTTAAACATGTATAATGAATTGAAAGTTGTAACATTTTAACTAAAACTTTATTTTTGTAAATTAAACATATTTTCTCTAATAATTGTTTAACTGAACCTAGTTTTACGTGTTTTAGGAACAAGCCATAATAGTTCTTCAAACAGTGTTTCACTTTTTGAGACTGTTTGTACCTGAAGAGTTTTATGGCTGTAAAGTGGATAATGAGAAACAGATTATTATAGAGAAATATCCAATTGTGTTGATGTATATGTTAAAATGTATTACTCTAATCAACAAAAAGTTTCACATAGCTTGGTGTGAGAGTCTAGAAATACTTAACCTACTTACATTCTGTGAACAGTTAATTTCTAGTCCAACCATTACACCCAAGGTGAGTATATATATAAACATATCACTCTAGACACTTAATAAGCTACATAATATTCCCAAGCAATCTTGCAGCTCGCATAAGTGTATCTTTAAGCCAGTGTTATTTTTACTTTTGGTGCAATTAAAGCTTGTTTCCTGACATTCAAAGTAGTTTACAAATTAAGTTATTTGCAGCTTATTATAATATACTAACAGAGTACCCGCTCTTACTACGGGGTTGTCATATATTTGTATTTGGGTGAATTTAATTTACTGAAATTAAATCAGAATAAATATACCAAACTATAGTTTATAAACTTAACGATTATTGTCTTGAAAAACCAAGAGAATAAAAAGCTTTTGCTTGCAACATGACATTTGTAAATTATAACTAACCTTGTAAGATGAATAACAACAAACATTTACTATCAGCTGATTAAGCCAAGTATATAATGGAGTTGCCCTATAGATAATTGAGTGTTGAGGGAGTTTTCAAGACCAGTGGAGAGGTGCCCTGATTAAATTTCTAAATAATAATAGGTCTATAAGAATGTCTTTGTAAAATTTTGGCTTAATAAGTCCAGTAGTTTTTACATGATTAAGTAACACACACACAGACACCATTAGATTTTTATATAATAGTAGATTACATGTTAATGTCAGTATCTAAATTTAACATTTACTATGGTATGCTACAGTTTACTTAATATTTTTAATTACAATACACACCCACACATTTATCAAAACTATTATTACATTGTAGTAAAATTTCATTCAAGTAATACCACCATGAAATGTTTGTAATGGAAGATAAGTTAGGATTAGCGAGACTGTACTGTATAAAAGAAAATAGAATTTTTGAAGAAAAAGGCAATTTTAATTTTTAAAATTAGCTACAAAATATTAGCAATAATTGAAATATAAAGATATTTTTGGGAGAATTATCAGTTTTTTTGACAGCAAAGATTTGGGCAAATGTTTTTTTTTCCAAATGATGTAACCTCTATTTCAGGAGAAAGTATTAAAACTGGCCAATACCCTAAAATAGGGGAAATAAAACCTGATGCAAATAAGAAAGAAACAAAAATTAAGGGAAAAATAATCTTAACAAAACAAAAACATCATACAACTTTCTAAATACATAATTTCCAACACTTTTCCCTTCAAATACCATAAATTCACTTAGTATAACTTAAATAATGTTTTGGTAAATATAGTGGTAACGAAACTTAGTGAAAAATAAGCCACAGTCATAACATGAATGAGTGAGATTTGATTTAGTGACAACCATCATTGGCAAACTTCGATTCCAAAAAGTTTGCCGTACTGTATTCAGATGAAAAAAAAACAGATTTATAAAATTATATATTTAATGTATCAGATCATTAACAAAATATTACAATACCAGCAACATTTAAATAAAGAAATATTTGAAATTAATGTCAGTTTGTGAATTGTATGAACTATGTGCGCTGTCTGTGGGAAGGTTACACCATTTCACAAACTTTAGAACTGGAATTTATGGTACTTTCCTTTTAAAATAGAATTTGGAAAGGTAACCTTCCACGAGCCACGGTCAGTGACATAATTCTAAAGAGAGTAATTATAACAGTAACAAACACTAGCACATTACCCCCTCCTTCGTTCTTCAGAGTCGGACCTATGAGGGACATTATACGATCTTAGGTGAAACAACTTTTACATTAACTGCAGCAAACATATGAGTAATTTATACTTACCTAGATTTGTAATACATGCTCATTACATTTAATTTAATAATGTACAATATCTCTTTGATTTGAAATAGAAAATTTAATAATAATACTATGGATTTAGTTCTTAGAACAAATACCTAGTCACAGTTCAAGTTTTAATTAGTTACTTAATGAAATATATTTAACAGTGGATGGTCTGTAGGACTTTTTCTACAATGAAGTCTTGAATATAATTCGACAATTAAACAAAATAAAAAATTAACTTTAAATAAAAGACCAGTACGAATTACATCATATTACGAATACTAATACTCAATTATAAATTACTACAATTACATTTTTTTAGCAGATTTACTTCCAACCTATATTTGTATTTATTTTTACTTTTTGTTTATTTTTGTGCTGGAAAACTAAATAAATGATTTTGTTCCCATAATTTTGTTTTTGATCTTTTGGTAGATATAGGATGTCGATTAAATCATGTAGCATGAATAGAAGGCATTAAGAAAGTCTGGTCAATTTTTGTATTAAAAGAAGAAAGATGAAAACTTGAAATTTGATGGGAAGATATGTAATGAATTATTTTAAAATAGGATTTTGAAAACTTGAATTCATTTAACATAGGGTAAGTTTAACATAAATGGACAACTGTTTTAACCCAGCAAGATAATGATCAATGTAAGTTGCTTAGTGTTGTGCCTAGTAGTCCTAGTGGTCTAGAATTTTGTATATATAGTTACATGAACAATCCTTTGATGTAAATTAATATTAATGCAGTAATAGAGAGTGAATTCTTACAAATATGTTTTTACAGTGTATTTGATTTCACTTATGAACTAAGGTTATTTTTTACAGTTGTGTGCACAGACATTAAAACTATTTCAGCAACTCATTGAGAATTTTAATCAACCTAATGAAGCTTTTTTTCTCGATATTCTGAATAAATCCAACAATGAAAATCTTGGATCTTTGTTGCTATTAAAGCTTCATGATGATAGTTGGGAAGTAAGAGATTCTTCCCTTGAGGTGTTGCAAGCCATTGGAAAACTCCCAAATAACTGTAAGTTGCATAAACAATTTTTAAAAATAAATATTATATATTTTAATAAATTGTTTAGTGTAGAAAATAAGGAGTGAAACCATCAAGATGATATTCAAGAAATAAATATATTATTACTTATAATACATTTGTTTCGTTTCAATAAAATATATAAATTTTTTTAAATATCAAAAGACGCCTTTGGAGAATTCCTATTAATTAGAAACTCATTACAGTTTCCATTTTCGTCCCTAGTTGTGGTTTCCCTAATGAGTCCAACAAGGGACATATTGTGAAAACATAAATATTAAATTATTATTTGTTATTATTATTAAGATCAATTTTAATTTCCAATGGTTATTCAGAAAGTAAGGTCCAAATCAATGTACGTTTAACATTGGAACGCCAAAGCCAATGCACACTTAAATTATGTGCAATGCACGGTAAATTATGCCATTTGCATTAGTATTGTCTCAGTGAGATGTTTACAGTCAACTTGAAATGTTTAAAACAATTGATTAGCTTTTTGAGAGTGAAATACATTCAGTGATTTATTTTTTTGATGGTAAGGAACATTTCAACACTGGAAGCTCATGAATAGATAGGTCACAATACATGAATGGCAGCAAAATAATTAAGTGGGCGAGTGTTTTTAAGAATAGTTGGGAAAATGTCCATTGTGAACTGTAATCAGGCCTATTATGAGGGGTTGAGGAAGGTTTGGTTAATGTTATAATGGAAAGGTCCTTGAAGACTGACAATTCATAATTTCAACTTTAGTGTTGGAATTTCGAGATATAAGAACAGTTTTGTACAGAATTGTCTCTGATAGTTTGTAATTTCACAAATGTTTTCTTTTCAAAATCTCGGGCTACTTGCTAAGGAACACCGATTGAAAAGAGTGGTTTGTGCTCTCAGATTCCTGAACAGATGTGATAGGGAAGGAGAATATTATCACACGAGGGTAGATTGTATTTCCCTCAAGACTCCAGAGTTAAAATGTCAGACAATGAAATGGCTTCACACAACATCCTTAAAGTCAAGGGCAAGCAGACGATCTGAACATGAAGATTATGGAAATGTTTGTTTGGGGAATAAATGGAGTTTAGTTAGTCAAGTGTTTTGTTATAAAGTACTAACAAGTTAAGCCTGATTTATTTCAACAGAAAGTAGTAGTGCAGTAAGAAAATAAGAAATGGATTTTACTTTAAACTTTGGATATTACTGAAGATTTTGGTGGAGGAAAAATAGTCCATGGTCAGAAAGAGAGGTGAAAAAAGTTGTAGAGTAGGTTACAAATAATAATAATTATTATAATAAATTAATTGATCTATCTTGGTTAGAAAAATATTTTAGCCTTATTCATTCTAACATCGCACATAGTAGTGAAAGTAAATTTATAATTAAATGTAAGGAAATCCAAAGGAAGTTACTTAAATTATTTTAATTTTCTGAAAACAAAATTATGTACTTTAACTTTAAGTCAGTAAAAAAAAATTATTCTCGTTAATTTAGAATACAATCTTTTGCTTGACCTCATATGAAAATTAATCGTTCTAAATAAATCATAGCCCAAAAATTCTTTGTTTATTGGTTATGTTAACTGAATTACTGATCATCAAAGCTAATAGGCCCAGTTCTAGAATTTTCAAAATGGTGGTGATTCTTTTTGAAATCTAGATTCTTTCCATAGTTCCTAGCCTTTTATAGATCATGGTCTCTATGTATGGCATTAAGAATATCAAGAGAGTCTCTTGTATAATGATGTTCACTTATTAAAATCTGCTGTATTAAAAACTTCATGTGAAGTTGTTTTCTTGGCTACCTGAATGCTAAAACTCTCCAATCAGAAATAGGCTAAACTATCATTGCCAATGGAATGTGTTTTTCTCTTTTTCACTGTTTTTAGAGGCTGTAGAGGGAACACGCATATTTTAGCTTTCAAAGTAGGCAGTTTTCTAAAAGTTATCTTGAAAGGTTTAGAAGACCGAATGGTAAGTATTAAGTCAATAATAAGGTTTTAGAATATTAAAGTTTCTTCCATCGTAGAGTCAGAGCCTTTGGTTTATGTTATTAGTCTGTGCTGATTTGGCCCAATTGTTTTGTTATTTTATATCATTATGAGAGTTCTAAGCCAAAGTCAGTTGTTTTTTTTTTAATTTTTAATTCAAGTTTAACACTAAACAATAGTGAATAAACCTACTGCTGATGACCCAGCAACAGCATCACCATTATAGACAGCATTTATAACATTTCTGTCTGTAATGTAAAAGGTTGCTGACACTAATAGGAACAGTGATTTGGAAAACAGACTGAAAAAAAAAATGTGAACAGGTATTTGTATTTTTAGTTTTCTCCGAGTAATGATTCTATTTTAGTGAACTATATCCCAAAGAAAACACTAAAATTTTGTCAGAAATGTAAAGATGATGAAGAAAATTTTGTCTGTGAAACTTTCGGCAAATTCAAGAAAGATTTTGAAACTTTAATTTCTTTGAGGCACACCTAAACTTTATAATATTGCCTTCAAAAACCTTGTACGCAAGAGCACAAACAGTAAAAAATGTTTAGTTTTTTTTTTACAATTTTTAGATTTTCCAATACTTTCTTGTCATATAAACTACGATTGCTTTCGACTGGGGGTCTAAAAAACCAAAACACTTGAAAAACATAGATGTAGACTGTTAACCTACAATATGTAGAAGCAGTGGATGCAAATTCCTAAAATAGTAGTTAAAGTGTTTGTACCTGTAGTAATCATAAAAAAGATTCCTAAAAAAAATAATTTTAGTGCTTGACAATTCCATGTGTTACTGTTACAGGAGATTTTTTTTAAAAACCTGACATTAAAAACCTAGGCTTATTAAACATTCCATTATTAATGGAATAATAAGGACTGTGTAACTGTCAAATAAAAAACCCTTTATACTTGAAAATTCTGGGTATGTATTTGTGTGTGTGTGTGTAATATATATATAATAAAGTTCTAAAACATTAAAGTACATAATAATATTTAATGTTTTAATTTCTATGGCACATAAAGTCAAAATTAGTTTCATAATTAAATTTTATATAGAGAGATATAAATAAGAAATTAATACCATAGAAATTAAAACATTAAAAATTCCTTTGTACTTTAGAGTTTTGAAACTTTTTTGTTTCCCTACATCTACACACATTCTGTGTGTTTGTGTGTATGCGTGTATATGTGTGTGTGTATGTCTATGTGTATGTTTAACGATACCACGCGTTAGGATTAATTTAAACATTTCTTTTTCAATAGTCATGTTATGTCATTAATTTGGAAATGAACTTTGTCTCAATAAAATTTAAGTAAGTTTTGTATGCCTTTACAGTAATTAGTGAATTAATTATTACAGCTTTCCAAGCATTCCAGATGCTAATATTTGAACCTAAGTTGTTAGATAAAGTGGTAAATCTGGTTGTGGATGATTTGGAAAGTTATGTTCGAGTATCAGCATTAATGTGTTTATGCGACTTGGTAAAAGTGCAGAACTTGTGGGATAAGAACCTGTCCTTCAATTCATTGCCTGTAAGTAACAGATATGGTTTAACTATTAAAGCAACTTTTCTGTACGAGTAACAATACTAGACTTGTTCTTGTTTTTAAATATATTTCTGTAACCTATTTAAAGCATTCTGACAAATTCAATCAATTAACACTTAAGCTGTGTTATCACTGCTTGAAATAAAATTTGTAATACATTTATAAAAAGTTAACCCTTATATTGCTATGGACATTTTTTTAAGAGATATGCAATAAATAAATTACCACCCTTATTTTGGAAATTTTGCAGGGATTTTGGAAAAAGTTATAAAAAAAACTATTCAACCAATTTATGTATATATATATTGTAACATTTATAGAATGGGCTATATAATGTTCTTTAAGAATTGGAAAAATAAATTAGAAATAACTCACACAAAATTTAAAAAGAAATTCATTAAAAGATTGGTTAGATTAAATTGAAACTAAATTTAGGTAAAAGCCTAGAATGGTAAACAAGGTATTTGAACTGTAAATGCATAAGGAAATTTGTTGTATCAAATAAAATTGAAAACAAGATAATCTAATAATAATAATTATATTTAAACAAAATTGTAAATATTAGTAAAATAGGGCATAAGTAATTACTTGAAGGAAAAAGTGAAAAACGATTGTAAACAATGAAAGGTTATGTTTGGAAAAGTCCAGTCAAAACACACACAATTCAAAATATTACAAAAGTAAAACACAAAGACACTTCACACACTAATAATAGTAATTAAATAAACACTGGAAGGTTTGTTAAGGATCGGAAAATTGAAACAGTATGTTAACCAAATTAAAACGGTGAAAATAGTTCGTTGACATTAACAGATGTGAAAGTAAAGAAATAGGTCAAGTGTACAGTCGACTCTAGTGGGAAGGAATCGAACTAAATTAAAGCCAGATGATTTCTTTTTTTAAGAAGGAGGCTGCCGTATTTGTAACATTTTAAAAGAAAAAACGAAGTTTTAGTTTAGTCAGAGATAGCGTGGTGTGACGCTACGAGATGGGACCTGGGATGAGCAGTCAAAATTTTACATTGGAAGGAATTTGTCAAAATTATATCGTTTTGTGAAGAAACTTGGCAAATTTAAATAAGGATAAGAAAATGTAAAGATAAAGTACAGTGGTAATATAATTTGAAGGAACTAAAACGAATTTAAGTGTGTAAAAAGTGAAATTTGAAGAGAACGGAATCTTACGTAAGAGACCTGTAGAATTTCGGTATTTGATAAGTTAAGTATGTATAGCGCTATAAAAAATAAACTTTAGTGGACTCTTAGGATAATAGGGAAGTTTAATTTTGTACATTAGAATATCTTGTGATTAATAATTATAAGAACATAATCCAGTTCAAATAGTTTCGCCTTTTTGCTTATTCCAAATTAAAGTTTTTCCATCAGGAAAATATTTATTAAAACTAATTTCAAAATTTAGTATTGTTTTTCAAAATTTATTTAATTAACCTAAGAATTAAAAAAATATAGCCCATGCTATAAACCCCGAGATAGTAAGAGATCGTAAAATTAGCCTAGGGTATATAAAAATTTGTAACTAAAAATCAAAGAAAGTGAGTTTAGTATATTTTGTTAAAACTTGTTAAGTTGTAAATTTTTGTTTTGTGTTTATTGTGTGACTGTTAAAATAAAATTTGTTCTGTTTATTGTTGAAATAAATAATTATAATAAAGAATTTTGAATTATTCAGGAGTTTGTGTTTTGTAACTAGAGAAATTAATTATTTTCATTCAATAATAAACCCAGTTGTATTGCGTCTTAGAATGATCTTTATAATTGGCGCAACAACGTGAGGCTCGATAAAATAAGAGAGAAAATTTAATTAGAGAGTTTTTGAAACAAAATTAATTTAGAACTTTTTATATGAAAAACATTTGAACTGGAAATAGATTTAGAAAAATTTTGTAAAATTAAACACTGAGTTGAATAGAGTCAAGGCTAGGTTTATAGTATATATATAAATTGTTTATTTTTGTAAAATAAGTTTACTAATAGCTTAAAAAATATGTCTGATGAAAGGGAATCATACAATTTGCGGGGAGATAGAGCTTAAAAAACAGGAAAAAGGGACAAGTTTGGAAATGAAAGAAATAGAAATGGAAGGCACAGATATGCCAATACCAAACATGGAGGTAGATGAAGCTAGGGGACTACCACTTGTAGAAATTGAACAGGAACGAAGGGGTAGTGAAAGTGGAAGTAGAAATAATGATGACTGGATAAAAAAATTGTTCGAAAGCAACCAAAACTTACTAAAAGAAATAAATAAAGGGAGAGAGGAAATGAAGGATATGAGAGAGGATATGAGTAAGGATATAAGGGAAATAAAAAAAGAATTAAAGGAAAATAGAGACGAAATAAGAGAGATGAAGGAGGATCTAAAAGTAATAAAAGATGAAATTAGGGAGGACAATAGGAAAATGATAGAGGATATGAGGAAACAGTGGAAGACAGAGAATAATACTGAAATAGAGGATGTGAGAAGAGACATAGAGGAGAAAGATAGAGAATTAGAGGAGGAGATTAAGGAAAAGTTTGAGGAAACAAATGAAATAATAGCTGATGTGGTAGAAATTAATAAAAAAGAGATAGAGAAGGTAGAAAATATAACAAAGAAAAACACAGAAGAGTTAGGAGAGTTAAAATTAAAGGTGATAGGAGAAAGAAAGATAACAGATGAGCGTTTAAGGAAAGTCGAAGATGTAAGGGAGAAAATATTAGGAGAGCAGGGAAGATTAGGAGATAGAAATAAACTAGGAAATTTAGAAATATGGCAAGTAAAAAATGTAACCATTCAAACCGCAACAACTAAGAAGATTGAAAAGATTAATAAAATGAAAATGCTAATAGGAGAAATAGGAGGAGTTAAATATCCGTCTCAAGGCTTAGTGGTACAAGGCTTATGGAGAAAATTTATCAGAGGTACGAACATGTTAATGGATGTGGAGGCACAACTCGAGTTTGGAAAATGGGAGATGGAATTTAAATATGAGAATAACAGAGAAAATAGAACTTATGAAGCAGATGAGAGATACAATGGAGATGTAAACGGTGTTAAGGAAAGGACAGGCGTGGGGACAAGAAAAGAGTATGGTGCCCACAGTCAGTCGGAAAACTAAGACAATCAGAAACCCAGAAATAGAAATTAAAATAGAGGAAACAAGTTTACAGTCATTAATAGACACAGACAATAATATGACATGTATCCAGGAGAACTGGATATTGAAAAATAAAAATAAAATAGGAAGGGAGATATTAAATATAGGTAAAGGAAGCAATATGAATAAACTCTAGGTGACTATGTGTATAAGAAAACGTTAGCAGGAGATAAGTTTTAAGGGATGGTAACTATATCTACGATAATTTATTGGAAACTTCGTCGAATAATGAATAAAGATAAATATGAATCTATGTTAATAAATATTGAAGCATCGTTGTAATAAAAATATGGTAATTGTGTATTTAAACTTCGTCGTATTGTAAGGGAGAATCTGCGTTGATAAATAATGGAACTTCGTCGTATATATTATATATTATAAAAGAAATATGAATCCATGATAATAAATATTAAAGCATCGTAATAAAAATATGGTAATTGTGTATTTAAATTTCGTCGTATTGTAAGGGAGAATCTGCGTTGATATATATAAGTATTAAAACAAAATTTATATTCGTTGATATAGGGATAGTGTAATCGAAGGAACTATAGATATGATCAAATAGAGGATATGAGATTGCGACATTTTAAAATATTAGATGTTAAACTTCATACAAAATAAACTGAGATGATGTAAGAAAATAATTGAACTGGATGTGAGATTGGAAGGGGAGATAAAATACTAACTTAGAACTGAGAGTTAGATGAAGCTAAAAGCAAAATAAATATGAGATAAATAATAAACAAGGAATAAACAGAAATAAGGGAAAGAGAAATGTTATAACCAATTTGACCAAATCTAGACATACTATGACTCGGATAGGCTGGGATTTAAAGACACGGTATCAGAGAATATATGTTAAATAAATATTGAATCAGACTTATGATTGGAAGGATTCCAATTGTAATAAATGTAAAAAAAAAAAAAAAAAAAAAAAATATATATAATTATGGAAGGAATTGTAAATACCAGAACATGATTTATTGTTACTATATGTTAGAATTGTTAAAGAATTGTTGATTGAATGTTAGTTATAAGTATATTGTATTGTTAGAAGATAAGTTAAGTAATATGTAGCGTGAAGTTTTCAGCTCAGTATTTGATTGTTAAAGAATTAAGATAAAATTGTGTCGTAGAATTAAGTATAAATGGACGAAAGTGGACAGATGGAGGTATAAATGACTTTTAAGTGGACAATTCTAAAAGTGGTAAAGACAATGGACGATAAGTTAGCCAAAGTGTTGAGGTACTTACTCAATAAAAAATGTGTTCAATTAGTTATTAAATAAAATGTACAATTAGGAAATAAATGTTAATTTAAATTTAATTTAAAAAAAAAAATATGTATATTTAATCAAGCTTGTAAAATGTAAAGAATGTGTAATGTAGATATTAGGAATATTTTTTTATTTAAATTAAATTAGGGGACATTGTAACATTTATAGAATGGGCTGTATAATGTTCTTTAAGAATTGGAAAAATAAATTAGAAATAACTCACACAAAATTTAAAAAGAAATTCATTAAAAGATTGGTTAGATTAAATTGAAACTAAATTTAGGTAAAAGCCTAGAATGGTAAACAAGGTATTTGAACTGTAAATGCATAAGGAAATTTGTTGTATCAAATAAAATTAAAAACAAGATAATCTAATAAAAATAATTATATTTAAACAAAATTGTAAATATTAGTAAAATAGGGCATAAGTAATTACTTGAAGGAAAAAGTGAAAAACGATTGTAAACAATGAAAGGTTATGTTTGGAAAAGTCCAGTCAAAACACACACAATTCAAAATATTACAAAAGTAAAACACAAAGATACTTCACACACTAATAATAGTAATTAAATAAACACTGGAAGGTTTGTTAAGGATCGGAAAATTGAAACAGTATGTTAACCAAATTAAAACGGTGAAAATAGTTCGTTGACATTAACAGATGTGAAAGTAAAGAAATAGGTCAAGTGTACAGTCGACTCTAGTGGGAAGGAAACGAACTAAATTAAAGCCAGATGATTTCTTTTTTTAAGAAGGAGGCCGCCGTATTTGTAACATTTTAAAAGAAAAAACGAAGTTTTAGTTTAGTCAGAGATAGCGTGGTGTGACGCTACGAGATGGGACCTGGGATGAGCAGTCAAAATTTTACATTGGAAGGAATTTGTCAAAATTATATCGTTTTGTGAAGAAACTTGGCAAATTTAAATAAGGATAAGAAAATGTAAAGATAAAGTACAGTGGTAATATAATTTGAAGGAACTAAAACGAATTTAAGTGTGTAAAAAGTGAAATTTGAAGAGAACGGAATCTTACGTAAGCGACCTGTAGAATTTCGGTATTTGATAAGTTAAGTATGTATAGCGCTATAAAAAATAAACTTTAGTGGACTCCTAGGATAATAGGGAAGTTTAATTTTGTACATTAGAATATCTTGTGATTAATAATAATAAGAACATAATCCAGTTCAAATAGTTTCGCCTTTTTGCTTATTCCAAATTAAAGTTTTTCCATCAGGAAAATATTTATTAAAACTAATTTCAAAATTTAATATTGTTTTTCAAAATTTATTTAATTAACCAAATAATTAAAAAATATAGCCCATGCTATAAACCCCGAGATAGTAAGAGATCGTAAAATTAGCCTAGGGTATATGAAAATTTGTAACTAAAAATCAAAGAAAGTGAGTTTAGTATATTGTGTTAAAATTTGTTAAGTTTATTTTTGTTCTGTTTATTGTTTAAATGTTGAAATAAAAAAAAATTATTATAATAAAGAATTTAAATATTTCTGAGTTTTTTTGTTTTAAATAGAAATTTGATATCATCAATAAAATAAATATTTAATAAAAAAAAAAAAAATAATTGTAAAGCGTTTTATAAAAACTTTACAATATATATATATATATATATATATATATATATATATATATATATATATATGATTCGACAATGGTCAAAGACCGAAAGGTGCCTCATCACTCAAGGTAAAATTATTGCACTTAATGGTGGATAATATTACTCAAAATTAGTAATATATTAACTTCATAAAGTCAGTGCAACGGAAAAACAATGGATAATATTAAATTTCAAGAATATATATATATATATATATATATATATATTTTTTTTTTTTTTTTTTTTTGAAATCAAACTAGAACAAAATGGACTAGTAACATTTTCCTAAATGAAATCATATAGAAATAAATGTGTTTTTCCTAAAACAAAACTTTAAAAAATATTAAAAATTCAGTTTGACATAAAATATTAATTACTTAGTATTTTCTGATATTATTTCTAGTTAGAACCTTAAAAATACCATGAAAAACTAAAGCAAATTCATACATAATGGGTGACTTTACACAAAAAATAAAACAACATAACAGAATAAAACCAAAATGGTCAAGTAGAAGAGGGAGGCTGAACGAGCAATAGTGGAGTTGACTCGACAGAGGGCCCACTGAATGAAAATGTTCTATTATCAGGCAAATAACAAAGAACAGTCCAGGACTGGAGATCTGGCTAGGGAGGGTTAAAGCGCTTTTGTGCGGCTACAACTCTCCTCTCATTGCTCGACACCCATGGTCTAGATCTTTGTAGTCATAGACGGTAAGATGCCTCAAGGTCAACCTCGAAAATACGCCTCAAATACTCATTAATTTAGTTCCTACTAATTCCCAACTCCTTCAGCAAGAAATGGACGGACTTTGATTGAAAACCCCTGGCACCCATCTCAACAGGAAAGTAGTGACAGAAGAACTCCTTCAGACGAATAGAGGAACACAAAGATCATACTTGTTGGCCTCGTACAGATGATGCTTGGGGATATTAGACTCCAATTGGACCGTTAATTCCCCCATCACCACTGAACGAAGTGTCAATGAGATATCAGACTCCCATGGGACCATTAATTCCATCACCACTGAACGAAGTGTCAGTGGGATATTAGACTCCCATGGGGCCGTCCATTCCACCATTCATCACTGAACGAAGTGTCAATTAGTATCCCAGAAGATCTGGACACAAAGATGTAATGCTCAAAATGGAGGGAATCTCATCAATCCATAACTTTTCCTATAACAGATGGAAGAACCATGAATGCTGGTCTTCTCCTCACTTTCTCACCTTCCTAACCAAACCAATTGGGACTGGGCCCTTAAACCCCTTCCTCTTGGCTGAAGCAAAGAGATAACTTATGACCTCCCTCAAAATCAATAAGACCCTATCAGGGTGCAAAGAGAATCATCTTTCCTGCAGAGCTCGAGGGCAGCCAACCAATATGTGGCGGGCAGTAGCAGAAGTTGCCAACCACAAGTTGCATATAGTATATGATGCAAGACTACAGTGACACAGATAACTTTGACCTAGGAGTGTTTCTTGCAAGAAATTTAGGTCGAATTTCAATATTTCAGCAAGACCATATATGAATGCTCTCCATTGCAACTTCAGAGGAATACACATCTCCCATAATAGTGTCAATCATTCTGCAGCACCAGAGATTGCGCCCTCACAAGCATAGCATGGTCATCATCTTCTATAACTTTCTTCCTCATGTGTTCCACCTCTGTGATCGGCCAGTGATTGACCCAACCCAAACCCTGCATCATTTGAACAACCACTGGGTCTCTAGAGGTTGCTAAAAAGCTACTTCTTGTAACCAAGAACTACCTGTATACCATAGCTTCAAACCAAAACCAAATTTTTCCTCATTTCTGTACAACATACTTGTATCCATTGACCACTGCACTCTTCAATGCCTTTATAGCTTCTCCATCCAAGCTATCAACCAGGCTCTTTACTAAGAGAGTAAACAAGAATGGGCAAGCACATTACAAGAGCAGAAATAAGCACATTATTGTAGATCCAAACCTTTCTTGAACCCAGAATAGGTAGGCTGTTCACCCTTTTCAGACCCGATCGGAAAGAACAATCAAAAGCTGTTTGTGGGTCGTATTTCCCTTGCCATTGGGCAAATTTGCCTAAGAATTTGAAGGGACCCTCCTTCCCAACTGAAATAATACTTCCATCCCCTACCCACAAGTCCATTGTGTGGGCCCAAAGACTCTTCCTCTCCTTGCCACGGCCAAATATCTACACTTTGATTGTTTTTAGTAAAGACACTTTGTCCAATTCCAAAACTTAAGAACCCTCTCAAGAGTCAAGACATAGTTTTCTCTGTACGGCATACCAAAGTAGGATCATCCGCAAATGCCATCATCGCATTTGAAGTCTCAATCTTCACTGCCTTAGGAAATACAACCCATTAGTTGACTTTCTTTAGCATCTTAAACAATAAATTAAACACCACAAAGAAGCCAATGTGTGACAAAGGGCATCCCTGAAACAACCCCTTTTAACAGGAGAAAATAAGTCTCCCTCTGTCTTGACCTAATCAAGAAAGGTTGAGAGTTTGAGTATGAAAGGTTGAAAATATTAAAGTATGAATCTCCAGGCACACTATAATGATTACAAGGGTATTTGCAGCAAGTTATGTTGAACAAAACCAAAATCATTGCCCAGATTCAGCCAAGCAATAAAAGTTTGTCTAATATTTCCTACCCTCTTCCAATGCTTCTGACAGCTCTGCTTTATGCTCGAGACAACCTGAAACTCCCTGAGTAAAACCCTTTTGAAGACTCCGCTGAATAAAGTTGTTCCTTTCTATGTGCCCACTAATCCTTTTTGAAATGATGGAGGAGAGAACTTTACCGTGGATATTAGTGAGGGCCTAGTTTTACTTGGGTGATCACATCCCTCCTTCAAAATCAACTCTGCCAAAGCACCTGCAAAACTGCTAGCAAACCTCCTGGACTTCTATATTACGTCAAAGAAACCCTGCACCAGGAAACCTTGAAACCTTTTACATCGTGAACTTGAAACTTTTTACATTTACATTGTGAATTTAAAACGTAAAAATATTATTGTAATTGTCGTACTCATGAATAATGATGATTACCAATAAAGTAGCATAAAATATTTTTATAATAACTAGTAAATATTTTTTTAAATATCACTTCTAGCAAATATTTATTTTCAAAAATAAATGTTTCACTTGCTAAATTTTTCTTTCTGTAATTGACCTCAGATTTATCCAAAAACATTCACTTATTAAAAGTTCTATATACAGACATATATCCGATTAAAATAATAATATCCAAATAAATAAGATAAAAAACTGCACTCAGTAACAACAAACAACTTACCTGTAACAGGAAAAGGTTTTGTTTTAAATTTGCCAAACAATTGCGTCATCTTGTCTGACATAGGGAGGGCCGAAAAATACAAAACTGATACTAATCAATTGTTTGAAACATGGAGAGTAAATTAAAGAATTACTTAAAAAATCATGTACTATGTGAAATAATAATGAACTTTTTGTTGATTCCATCTTCACTTGAGCTACTAGTTATCACTAACAGGGTGTCTAGCGACTGGGAAAACTTGGAAAACCTGGTAAAGTCAGGGAATTTTAAGATTCTGGAAAATTCAGGAAAAAGTCAGGGAAAATTTTTAAAAATCGGGAAAATATTTATTTTTATTAGAAACAAAACTAGTGGCCATTGCTCTCGAATATTTGGTATTGTAAGCCAGCGGTTTAGGGGCAGGGCAGTCAGGAAATAACACTTCTTTATTTAGATGCCCATTATTTATTTGATAAGCCCGTTGCTATGACTTCAGGACTTATGTCAATAAATAATAAATGTGTGGAGTTGGTACAGCTGGGAAGTTTTAGCCTGGACCGTGGCCTTGGGGTGCACAGTGGTTCTGTTCATATGGACGGGAGGGGATAACAGATAACTCAGTCTGTTTCTGACCACACAGAACACTGTGTTAACATTCGTAGCCAGCTATTTGTCTAGACTCGTGATAGTATGTGTTTTATTTGACGGTGATTATTTTTACACTGTTTATTTCAAAATGGAAGGTTCCAGTTTTCATTCCCGTAGCGGGCAATCGCGTCATGCAGATGTCGTCATTACCTCCCCTCCTTCCTTAGGATAAATATAAACTAAAAGATGAAGTGACCGAAGTAGAGACTATATGGTGCGTGCATTTAGTAATGCAACACTTCTTTACGCAATGCAGAAGGTAGTGTGTGCCTCTTTCCAAGGATGTTCCCTGATAGCACCGGTACACAGAACATGAGATTGCGGAAAGATAAAATTTCCTATAGTGTTGTATTCGGTTTATCAAATTATTTTAAAGACCTGTTACTGACATCATTAAATTCAAATTCTAACTATGTAATTGGCTTTGATGAAAGTTTAAACAAAATATCACGGCTCAAATATTTTGGCTCAAAGAGCCCAAATGGATTTGAGTGTTAGGTATTGGGATGCACAGACGGATGAAGTGAAAGCTCGATATTTTGGTTCTGTGTTCCTTACAGACACAAAAGCAAAAGAGTTACTCAATTCGTTCTTAAAAGGTGTTCAAAGTCTGGATTTATCCAAGATCCTTCAGATATCAATGGATGGGCCCAATGTAAACTGGGCTTTCTATAGACATCTAAAAGAGGAAAAGTCAGGGAAAACTCAGGGAATTTCTTCAAGCTATTTTACTAGACACCCTGACTAAACACTTTTAAATGTTTATAAACTTGAATATAGTAGCACTTACTTTGTTTGTTGAGGACAACCGTTTCGGGAGATGTGTCCCACTGTCAACTCAGACCGTAACTAATAGTTTAAGTATTATATTAATAATGTCATTCAAATACCAATAAATGCTAGAATCACAATAGTATTTCTCAGAAACAATGCTTTTTGTGTAACTATCTTCATCATTCTTTATTTTCTCTTGTGTGCTTCGGTTTTCATTTGAATCTTAATATCCCAAGGCGCTCTTACTATACTAAAAGCTATATATAATTATCCATGACCAAATTACTCTTTCCCAAATAGATACCAAATTTTTCCAAAGGTTTTCTCTTGAGCTTTGATTATTGCCATTGCAAAGGTTAACTTTATTGGAAATTGAGCCCTAACGAAGGAAAAAGGCATATTTTTATCTTTTATTAGTTTTATTCTTGGAAGAAATACTGCTTGGCCTTGTTTTTACCAGAACTACATGATTTTTGCAACATAACTTTGACAATTAGTCTTACTTCGTTTACCAGTCCAGAAGACATTCATATTTCTGATTAACATAACTATAGCTGCAATCCTTATCTTTAAATTGTGTGGAGACTTTCCAAGTGGTATTATTGAATTAAAGCCAACTCTATTCTGAATCAGATAATTTTCATTATTTAGAGGGTGCGTAAAATTGTGGATATGTTTCTTCAGCCCTTCCTCCTGCATTGTAAATGATCCTTAACCTTTCTCTCCACCACCTTTTTCTATATACTCGTTTAAGAACTCGCAGTCTTCCTCCATTACCATTCATTTCAACACTTTCATTTAGACAGACATAAACAATAAATTACGCAATGTTCTTGTAAATTATCTTTAACCATTACTTCTACTGCATGCCACTCCCAAATAATTTTACACAAACTCGCAGCTTTCCCCTATAGAACCTTTCAACATTTTTAATAAACAGAACAATAAAAATAAAATAAACAATCAAATTCATATCAGTTGTTTATATCAGTCTGATGTATCATAGCTGATTCTATCACAATCTGTTATATTTATTAATCACCATCTGCCATATAAGGCTTACTTATTAATAAACCACTCTAGTAATATTTCCATTAGAAAATAATTGGATCTATCAAGGCCAGTGGGGGGAAGACCATGTAATTTTTGACATGTCTGTTAGTTTTCCCACTGTCTTTACCTTTCAAGCTTAAAAATTAATCTAATTATACTATCTTATCTTGTTCCTTGCTTGAGAAATTTCATGGGGACTGATTTCCTTTCGGAATTAAATATATAGATTGCTGATTGTCTGCTGCATCTGATTGTTGTTGTCTAGATAGGCTTGTTAGCATTTTACCTTAAATCTATATTCTCCCTTTATTGTTCTCTAATTAAATGACATTAAAGCCACTTTGATGTACTTGAACTTTTAAAAAATGTAAACAGATGATAATCAATATATAAACAATATGTGAATTATTTTTCTATACATTTTTTATGCTTGGATTGATTGTTTTCATTCCAGCAAATAGCCCTGAATATTGTTGTAAATGAAACTGAGGGACTTGTTAGAAAAGCAGCTTGTCAACTTGTCACAACAATATACAAACACCAGAAAATCAGGTGAGGAACTGTTTTAATTTGTAATATTTCCCATAACAATGATTTCTTTGTTAAAACGTATATTACTAAAAGTGTTTCATTTAAACAATATTAAAAAAATGATTTCAAATAATTTTATTGCTTTATTTAATGATTGTTTATTGCTTTTATTAATTATTATTAATTGTTATGTTAGATGTTTTGTCAACTTTTAGATAGTCCAAAAGTGCATTTTTACAAAACCTTTGAAATATTTTAAATATAATACAGTAAAATTCGTATGTCAGATTTTATACAAGTTGAGACAATATTGATTTCTAATTTTTATATTAGTTAATTAATTTAAAGTTACAATAAGATTTTAAGATAAAACTTAGAAAAATGTAAATTTAAATATTACAAATTTATTTAGTATTATTTTGCAAATTGTATTAGTACAGCAAGCAAACAAATTGTTTAACCATTTTCAACTAATGCTACAAGTGAACTGGGTACACAGGTGTGTTTTCCTGTGTAGTTGCAACTAGTTCCAATTATCGACACTTTGCTGTATGAGAATAACAACCTGTAGCTAACTTCTGTTCTGCCTTACAGAGTGAATTTAAAGTTATAACAGATTATGACTAGGCTTTTTCACAACAGCAATTGTCTATTGCCAGCAATTGAAAATATTGGAAAGAACCCCAATGCCACAAAAATATCAAATAAAACAAGTTACTTAAGATTAAACCCTTATGTACATTTCGATGACCATGTCATCATCATCAGAGAGTCTTATTACAAAATTACAATCTAGCAAACAAGAAATTACAAACTAGAGTGACACCAATCATTCTCTGTCAACGCTATATACAGGCGTGAGGTAAGCTCCACCCCCTCTCCGCCCTCGACCAATGATCGGCCATCTTGAACTAACTAGACTATAATTTAATTGAATGTTTTCTTGAGCAACTGTGGCCTAATGTTATAATAATTAAATAATAAACCCACTAACCACAATATAACTTTATTTAATCACTTGATGTACATTTCGGTTACCAGGTAACCATCTTCAGAAGTACTGAATTGAGTATTAGAGTACTTCTGAAGATGGTGACCTGGTAACCGAAATGTACATCAAGTGATTAAATAAAGTTATATTGTGGTTAGTGGGTTTGTTATTTAATTATTATAAATAGGCTATATCAAAAAGTACACTATAATAATACATAAGTAATATAAACTACAGTTAATAACAATAAATAAAATAAAAACCAATTCAAATAATGTGTCATATTTGAAAAAAGGCTATTTAAGTAAAGAATATAGAGGTGAGTTAGGGATAGGCCCTTTATCTGCATTCATTAATTTACTATTAGATTTGACTATAAAAATACTTTTATAACTACTAAGTAACTTTTTATAGTTGATACATTTAGCTAAAATAAAATTTTTATCTAATTCATTCTGATTATTAAGGACATGTTCTGCAACTCTTGATTTTTCAGAACTAATATGTGAAAGATGTTCTTTATATCTAGTTAAATTTTCTTTTTTTGGTTTGACCTATATACATCTTGTCACAGGTACTACAAATTATCTTATAATACCTGATTTTTCCAGCATTGGAATTTTATCTTTCGGGTTACATAATAAATGCTTAAATTTATTTTGAGTTTTGTAGGCTATCTTAACATTTACCTTTTTAAAAATAGAGTCTAACTCTTTTGTTAAAATATTATCAAAAGGTAAACTAATATAATTATTTTTTAAATCTTTTTAAAGAGTATTAGATATGCTTAAAACATATTTTAATCTTTGTTTCCTAACAATATTATATACAATTTTGGTATCAAAATTGTTATATCTAGCCGCTCCTTTGATATAATTAATTTTTTTATAAAAACGTCTAGGACTAAGTGGTACATAAATATCTCTGTTATGTGTATTTATACACATAATATAGCATTGTAAAATATGACTATTGTAATAACCAATATTTATTTCACTAACTCTAGTTTTCACTGGGTATGTTTCTGTATTTAGGGCTATCTTATGAAACAATCATTAAAAATGTTTAAAAAGTAGCATTATATTGTAGTAAATAGTTAAATATTGTATAGTATTATTTTAGATTATTGTATAGTACTCTTCTCCTCTTACAATATACTGTTTTTTTTTAATGTCTATACTTGTAGTAACCTTAGCTTAGATAGTTTTGAAAATGAACCTTTTTATAAAGTCAAACCAGCAAGAATCCATGTATTTATTGATACTTTTACTAAATTTACAAAACAAATTTTCAGCTCAGGTAATGTTGATAGATTGGTATTTGTATTATACTAGTTTATATTGAAGGCTTACTAATAGGTCTACAAATAAGGAGTTTAATCCTCTACTTATCAATATCTTCAATATTCTCTCAAAGAGTTGCTAAGAAGCAGGTAAACATAATGTGCGTTTTCTTATGTCTGGAATTTATCACATGTTGAACATTTTGTTAACTGAAACAGAATAAGTACTGTGCAAAAACAATAAGCCTAATACATGTGTTCACAACAAAAGTATAAATTGCTCTAGGAATGTTTGAATCAGTAAGTGTTGGCTAAATTTTAAAATTATCTTTTCTTCATGTTCATGCCTCCAATATTCACTTCACATCACTAACTAGCATTCTGCAAACTTCTGTTCTCTCACTTATTCTTAATACTTTAATAGTGATGTATAACCATGTAAACAATGTGCTCCATTTTTCTGTGTTGATTTTCCTTTTTCTATAATAAAAATATCTCTATACATAAATTTTGATATGATTTTTCAATCCTAATTTCTATCCAACTTCAACTTAATCTACACTTTTGTTGTTCTTACGTTTAATCTGCTGTTTTGTATTTGTAAAAACTTTCATTAACTATAATATTAAAATTTTCAAGATTTTCATTTAAAACTATTATTCTAACTGTTATAAAAAATTTTAATTTTAGTACTCACATTTACAAATAAAATATTTATTGTACAGGGTGCGGCAGCATAACTTCCTTTTTTGAAAACTCAATAAAAACTATTGTACGCATCTGAAAATATTTATTTATTTTTTATAATGTAGGTACATGTCTAAAGTTTTTATTTACATTGTTTTGAAGATCAAATTTGTTAGGTGACGTCCCTCATTCTCCATACATTGCGTAAACCGATTTCTGGCGTTTGTCATGACTCTTGTTAGCGTAGCAGGTGTTATGTTGGCAATTTCTCCTTGGATGTTGGTCTTCAAATCTTGTAGGGTTCTTGGACGGTTCACATAAACACGGGATTTCAAAAAACCCCATAGAAAAAAATCACAAGGGGACAGATCGGGAGAGCGTGCCGGCCATTCCAAATCGCCTCTAATTGAGATAAGGCGCTCTGGAAAGTGTTCCCTTAAAACAGCTATCGATGCTCTTGAAGTGTGTGCTGTTGCACCGTCTTGTTGGAACCAAGATGTTTACATACCGGTCCGAATTCACTGTCACTGTAACCTCATTTCCCTCAAAAAACCAGGGACCAATAATTCCAGCTGAGGAAATTGCACACCACACTGTGACTTTGGGTGAATGCAAAGGCGTTTGATGCAATTCTCGAGGGTTGTTGTCAGCCCAGTAGTGCATGTTTTGTTTGTTAACCCACCCACACAAATGAAAATGGTCTTCATCTCTAAAAAAAACAATAGCACCCTCGGGAATTACATCAATAAGAAGCTCACACGGGTTCATCCAAGAATTGAAGGCACGTTCTGAAAGTTCCTGCACTATCGCCATCTTATAGGGATGAAAATGAAGATCATCACGAAGAATTCTTCTCACAGAACGATCGGATAGTCCAAGGGCAGATGTGTGTTTGTGCGCAGAACGCCGTGGTGATCGCAACATTGATGCTCTCACTGCTTCAATGTTCTCAGGTGATCTAACGGGCCGAGGGACTCCAGTTCTTCGTTTTGTCGCAGTTTGTCTGAATGTAGTGACCTATGTAACAATTGATTTGCGGCCTGGGACGGGAGTCAACGGGGCTAAATTAAAGCGATTCCGAAATGCGCGCTGTGTTGCAATAACCGAACATCCGCTTGAAAAGTAGGCCTCAACGGCAAAGGCACGCTCCTCACTATTCCGACGCATGATGGCGACTGAAACGTGTCGGGACAAAACTTTACTGTACCCCCTCTTGAACGAGACCACTAGCGCTCCGCTATGACATCAACTAACTGAATGGCGAGCATTTAAAAAAAGGAAGTTATGCTGCCGCACCCTGTATAAATAAAATGGAAATTTTTAGGGAAATTTACAAATGTTTAAAAGGATAAATTGATTAAAACAAAAAAAAAAACAGGATATTAATAAAGTTTCAAATGTTAATATGTTTTGTTATAATTATAGTTCAAACATTGAGAAAGAATTCCACCAAACAATGTTTAAAGCAGCTGTGTATGATTTGTATTGGGAAGTAAAATTATCATCTCTAGACTTCTGGGAAGCAGTACTGAACCAGGAACTGGCATATCACAGAATAATTGATACAGATTGTCCTTGTATTATTTCTTTAAAACGGCCTCACAAGATTATCAATCTGACACATCAAGAAAAGCGCAAATGTATGATGCACATATTAGACAAAATGGGTAGAATTGGATGTCTTCAGGTATTGTCTTCATAGTATAATCATTTTAGAAGTGAGGTATTAAGTATATAGTTATGTCTAGGCTTGAGACAAATTCAATAATGTTTTTAAATTAAACTTCAATCATTAATAAATAATAATGTTTTCAAAGCATACTAGAGACCTTTGGTAAAATTTAAAATTATGATTAAGCAATAAGATTTGATTTTATTGTACTAAAGTTGCATTGGAATATTGAGTTGATCAGACATTCTGTTTACTCAGTAGTTTGTTATCATGTTTTGATTGTATCATGTACTTGAAGAGTGTTGAGTGTAAAATATATCTCTTTAAATTTATTTGTTGTTCTATAAAATTTATGTGTTTACATGAACATACTCTTAATAGTGTTTGACACTAATAACCTTAGTCATAAAACAATCTCAATTCTGATAAGTTACAAAGGAAACTTGCTATCGTAAAATATTAAAAGAATGAGAGAAAAACATAAAGTATACTACTGGTCCAACCGAATCAATGCATAGGACTAATCATGATAGGAGTGAAAAAATAAAGGCATTATTGAGGTGTGCAACAAGGTAATAATTTATTAACCATCTAGAAATAGAGAAAATAGAATTATGCATTATTAGCTTCTACACACAAATATTTCTTAAAGATTTATTTTGATTTTTATAGACAAAAAACATACGCTATCTATTATTGATGGCTAGAGTTATTAGAAGATAATGCTAATTATTACGATAATTATTTTACTGATTAAGCATGTTCCAATGACAGAGTTGTATTAAATTGATAATATTATACCTTGCAGGTTATATAATTAAAAATTATTAATTAATTTAGTTATTGTGATATAGTTATCTTTATGTAAGTCACTCTCAAATCATATTTATAAGGTTAATTATATTTAGGATTATGTTATTAGGTATAAAAGTCTCTCCACTTATTGAGAGATTCTTAAGAACATGACTTGCTAAAATAGGATAATTTTTTGAAGGCAGATTTTCACTCTACAACCATAATAGATGTTTTTTCCTCCCAAAAGAACTATAGCTGCTGTGATTTGGTCTTTGCTTTAAATTTGAACGTTTTTTCATTTTAATTTCATTATTGATGATGAGGTAGTAGGTAGAGGTTCCACTGGTCCTTTGGAGTATTCCTTTTTTTAAAATGGCATTGCCTATGTGAGTCACAGTTTTCGACTTTCAGCATCAATAGAACATCATTCTTTTATCGTAATTTTCTATCCTACATCCCTATTACAGGAAGATTCATGTTTAAACTATAATTTGCAACACCTGATTCTTTTCAAATTTTTATTAAAATATGATAGTCTATATGTGCAACTAAGAATGAAAGCTAGCATATTATGAAAGCTTTTTTGAAGATGCTTTTATTACTGAAATACTATTTTTATGTCTTTACTATTTAGATGATTGATTTTTGTGATTGTTGAAGGTTTTATGGACGAGCCTGAACGATGAATGTGATTTAGAGGTGTTGAAAGCTACTGTACCGATCATCAACAAGCTCATGAATATACTCTTATTTTATTCAGACAATAACGACAACACATCTCCACAAATATTAGTATATAATACATTTGCTATTAAAAGTAATTTCACCTGTAATGAGAAAAATTGTTGTAGCGAAGAAGAGAATGAAGACATAGTAAAGAAGAGAAGAGGTGAAACAACAATGGTAAATTATTTTCTTTCTTTCAACACAAGGTTTTTTAAATGAAAAAAAAACCTAAGGTTTTTTAAATTAAAAAAAACCTATCTGTCACAAATTTTATTTTAAACTTTTGAAATCTTGTTGCTGTTCATGACGAGCTGGTTGTTAATTACTCATTACACTTTGATATTACTTGCGACCAGACTTTTTGTTAACTAAAGGTTGTTAAATTGTTAACTTAAACTTGGAGGAAACGTTTTCGTTTTACGACTTCTTCAGCCTCCAAGCCTGAAGAAGTCGTGAGACAAAAACATTTCCTCTAAGTGTAAGTTAACAATTTAACAACCTTTAGTTAACAAAAAGTCTTGTCACAAGTTATATCAAAGTGTAATGAGTATTTAACATTTTATTGATGTCTTTGCTAAATATTTGTTAATACACAATATCAAGAGCACAGTGGTACAATATATTACAATAAAAATATTGAAAAGAACCCCAATACCACAAAAATAATCAAAAATAACAAATAAGACAAGTTACTTAAGATTAAACCCTTATGTACATTTCGATGACCATGTCATCATCATCAGAGGGTCTTGTTACAAAACACAATCTAGCACACAAGAAGTTACAAACTAGAATGATGATTTGTTAATAACCAGAAACCTATTAGGCTATTCTTTCCGGTCCATAAAAAAAGGGTGAATTTTCAGTATAGTATTACTGAAATATATTTTTTATTAAATATAATTGTTTGATATTAAAATATCAACAAAAGTGTATTTAGGTATAAATAAAATAATATAAGATTTTTATATGTTGCTAGGATCAGTATTTCTTACTACTATTGTCACCCATTTCTAGCTTCATTGGCACCTTCATACTTAAATATGTATTATGGTTAAATTTCACCGTACACAGGACATGTATAAATAGGATCAAACAAATTTTCAAGAAATATAAGATTCAGACAGCAATTAATACTTAAAAAAAATAATCTGAATAAAAGTATTGAAAATAAATATAATTATGATGGAATAAACAAAATAAATATGGGAATGCAATACACTATACATAAGTCAAACAATATTGAGCTTCAAAACAAAATTCACTACATGCAAAACATCTAACAGAAAAAAAGGTAAGTTGACACACTAACATCTTGAACAACAATTATAATCAGTATTAATGCAGAACCTCAAATTCATTTTTGTAACTCTGGGAAATCCTTCCACAAAATCTTAACTTACTTAAATATATTCTGACACATATACAAGTCCTGATAAAAAGTCACATGTATGAGGCATTAATAAAACTTTTTTAGAGTAGAACTGTCACCAAGCTATTGCACCAATACAGGAATTCAAGGGGGGGGGTAGAGGTTATGGAAAAAAGAAAAGGTAATGGTAACTGAAAGGGAATAGGCATCAATGATACTTACTTGTAAACCAAAAGTAGTATTGAAGTGTCATAAATCAAATTAAAAAATATTTTAATATAGCAAGAGAATCTAATAATTATTTAATATATATTTTAATGCATTTCTTATTAATCTAATGCGTGATTAATGCATGATTAATTTAATCTACCTACCTATAAGCTTCAGATACTCATTAAAATTTTTTCTGAAAAAGTGCAATATTTTCTTAATTTAAAAATGTTTTTGTTATTCACAGAGTGAAAACATATCGGCAGATAATGTAGTCAACCAGACAGTTGATCATGACTGCACTGATCTCTTATCGACAGTTAATATAGTAAACAATAATATTCAAACGCAACAGAAACATATTTCTCCTAAGGAATTTCTGGCAAAAATGATGGAAATTGATATTAACAAAATGGTAGACATTCGATCAAATTGGCTGGAAAATGTTTCGGAAAATCTGGAGTCTTTGTTGGAAGATGTGCTTTGTATTAACAATGATTTGCCGAAACACATCAACAATGTTGGATTGGATTGTTATTGAAAATATTTTGAAAGGTTTGTTGCAAAATGTAATATTTTGTTTATGAATGGAATTCATTATTATTTAACATACCAATATAATACAAATTAGACTTTACATTTTTTATTTTCTATATGAGTGCCTGTTTAATCATTATTTCCTTGTACTATTAAAGAATATTTGCTTTTACTCACTTGAAACCATAAAATCTTTTTTTTATTCAAAAGAGAAACAAAACCTCTGACCTCGTTTTGGTATCTAGATCGAACTATTTACAATGACATTTATGTGATGGATCATGAATTAGAGATAATACTTACAAAAACTTGTTAAATTAAAATTTGGTTAATTATCAAGTCATTAGTTGTTTCCAAAGTCAATATTTTAATGCAGAGAGTATGCAATTTGGGGTGCAGCCATTCCAAAGGTTTTTGTTCTACTTTAAATTTACTCTATAGAGCTCGTTCCTTCAACTATAAATAAATAAACAAAATTAATCTTACCGAATGATCTTATCAAACCTGAAAATGTTCTTTTTGTGTTAGGCAATAATGGTCAGATTGACTAAAAATGTAGTTCTACGTATTTAGGGTATCCAAAAAATAAGTTTCCTTTGCGTGTATCACCGAGTGTTTTTCCGGGAGCGGGTATTTTTAGTATGGGTGTAGTGGCACCGATCGCCAGTGAGCCCATTACTTGTATGCCTGTTTACCTTCAGCCATACGCAATGGAGACTCCACTCTGATCTGCTCCCAGTTTTGTAAAGCGAAATATTATTAGTTTTTTTGCTGCCATAAGTGAATCTGCCATTGAAATTAGTCACTTGTGTGAAGTTTATGGTGAAAGTGTAATGTCGGTCTAAATGGTTTGCCATTGGCAAACCTTGTTTTTGGAAGGAAGAGAAAGTGTTCATGACAAACGGCGAGATTGCCGCCCAGCAAACCGTCTGCCAAGATATCGACATTTTCCACATGTATGCCACTAGACCCAAACTAAAAATACCCGCTCTCCGAAAGGAAAGACACATGTGAGGTCTAATGAACGAGAGAAACATGCAATATCCCCATTTCGAGGAGATCATATGATTTGGAAACAAACAATTGAGAATATTCCTGCTTGCTTGAGCTGTGTGTAGGGTTGCTCAGTCCTGCTGGAAAAATGTTTTATTGTTCTGTTGGTAGTGTGCAGGTTGGGGAGTGAAAACATTTTCCAACATGTCTGCATATATCTGCGAAGTATTGCCAAGGTCATCTTCAAAAAGTATGCCCCTAAATGAACTTTAATGAAGACATGTCTCATTAAGTAACATTAAGTACATAGTAAAGCTTGTAAATAAATAATTAAATAATAAAAATATATACAACTCACAAATATACAATTTTTTATTTCAAACGCGTTTCAACGACTACTTTGTCGTCATCTTCAGTGAAAATACACAAATGAAATTAACTAAAAAATATATATATATTAAACATAACCTATAAAGTTTTAGCAAAAGTAAAAACATTTTTTTACTTTTGCTAAAACTTTATAGGTTATGTTTAATATATATATATTTTTTAGTTAATTTCATTTGTGTATTTTCACTGAAGATGACGACAAAGTAGTCGTCGAAACGCGTTTGAAATAAAAAATTGTATATTTGTGAGTTGTATATATTTTTATTATTTAATTATAACTTTCACTCACAAGTCAGCTCGAATATTATTTACTTGTAAATAAAGTGTGTTATAAGTTTCATGTAATAGCTTTTACAACCTGAAAATTTGACTGCTCCATATGAGGTCTCATGTAACAGCTGTAGGTGCCTAGTATGTAGGTCCTCAATGGTTAAAAATACCTTAATCAATCCAGGTTAGGTTGTGTAAGAAATAAACAAAATAGAAATGAAACATTTATTAGATTTGGACCAATATTTCCAAAGCACCAAACATTAATAACATTATGTAATTAATAACATTAATATTCTTCCATATAGTATAAACAGTATTTGTTAACAATTTTATAATTCTTAAACTACTAGGCTAAATATAAAAATATATATCACTTCTAACGGGTGGTTAACTTTCCTTCTAATGACGATGCAGTCATATGTTCTCAAGATGGGCTAGAAAGAAAAACAGCGATTATAATTTTTTATGTTATTACAGGGATAATTCATATTGTAAAAAAGATTGGATGAACAAAAATTAATAAAATATAAAGATAACCCAATCAAATGCATGGAAATTGATAGAAAAATGAGGTAAGTTTAAAGAATTAGAGTAAGCAAAACAACGAGTTACCATGTTCAAAAGTTTTCATTTGTTTTCTCCTTCAAATAATTTGGAATAATCAAAGCATAGCACAATATTATAAAATTAGGAAATACCAGGCGGAATACAGAGAGAACTACACTTTTTTTAGTCAAACAACAAACTTATAAAATAGCAAAATAACGCCATCAGTAATTTTGATTTTGTTCCACATTAACACTTTGTAGTATATCATATAAAATTAACAAAAATATCACCATAAAATAAAAAAAAAAAAAAATGAGAAAAGAAATTATCTATTAGTGGTTCAATGTCATAGTTTTTTTTTCAGAAGTATGGAAAAATTTAAGAACTGAAAGCAATTCAGGTAAAGTGTAATTGACCATTAGGAAGGGTGCAATGATAAGGAACAGAGTTGTGACAAAAGGAGTAATCATAATGAGTTTATGAAAAACTTAGCGGAGCACTTTTAAAAACAGGTTTTCTATAATGATGTCAGTGACACACTTATTGATAGTAAAGATCACTCTATGGGATTAAAAATGTTCTGCCTCAGTGAATTTATTATAAATTTATTTACATTTTAAGTTTCAGCAAATTGTTATACATAAAGTTCAAACACACAAGCTTTGTTAATCCATTGTAATGGAGAAAAAAATCAACATCCAAATACAACTAGTACGCATTAGAAAATGCAATCAATTTACCTGAGAAAATTGTATAATAATGTAAAATATACAGTGAAATGACAGTATAAAAATTCCGTATATCAAATTGATGTAATAAAAACTAAAAACGTTTGATTTAAATTAAATTTTAGTTAGAAAATATAAAAAATGGTCAAATTCATTATAGGACAAAAATAAGATATATTTTTGAAGTTTAAAAAAAAATTATTAAATATTTCGATATGAAATTCAGTAAACCTTCTAAGCTCTAACTTTCCAAATATCCAACATGTCCCAAAAAAGAAGTTTAAAAAATCTTTTTTATTATTATTATTAAATAATAACTTTTGTATCACTATATTGTGTTTCATCAGAAATTATAACATTTTGTAAGACAAATTTAATCTACCCACTTTTTAATAGTAAAAAAATCTATTTTGGTATTAACCAATTAGGAAAACAAAGACAGTTTCTAATTCTTGTCCTAAAACAATAAAGCTATTTTATTCTCAAAAACATGCTAATAATCAAGAAATTCAGTGCTGGTAACTGTGAAACAGTGATAGCGGTGAAGCAGGAACACTATTCCCAGCGTTTGGCGGGAGTTAGTTAAACATACCCAGTAGCGCTACATATTACTCGCACAACACGCTTCAGACTAATATCCAATGTGTTTAGAATAACACAAATAAATAAATCACAATATATAATTTAACTGCTTAGTTAGAGCTTATCTAGTGAAAACTATTCACAAAGGTAAAAGTCAAAATGGTTAACTCAAAATCTCACCAGAAATTAATTTTTAATAAACAAACACACTAATTATAATATTTTAAATAACAAACCCAATAACTACAAATTTTGTGGTTATTGGGTTTGTTATTTAAAATATTATAACATAGGCCACAGTTGCTCAAGAAATCATTATAAACATACTAGTTCACAACAGAATAGTTTTGGCAACGATGTCGCTTTCCTGCCAAAATTAGTCGGTTGTGAACTAGTGTTTTTTTTTAATCAAAACTAATTTTTTGTGAGATTTTGAGTTAACTATTTTGACTTTTACCTTTGTGTATAATTTAACGTTGCTTTTAATTAAATCAAAGCTACTGCGATGTAAATGGTTGAACTGCTTGTTAAAATTTGTTTATTTAAAAGCCATTGTAAAGTTTCTCCATTGCCAACCACTTCCTAGAAATTTTCTTATCTAAACCTAAAATTTAAATGAATAAACCATAATTTTAAATTCCTTCTATAAGCTCACACTCTCCTGGTATATATCTTGTACAAATTTTCAATTGTTAATAAAGTACATTTTTATTCATCAAATCACGTTCAAATACATTTTTTCAAACCTGCAGTGGATAGCAACTGATGTCAACAGTTTTTTCAAATATTTATTCAATAATTAAATTATAAAAATCTGGTGGTCTAGGGTAGATTCGAACTGAGTATCTTCATGTTCAAAGTCTAGCACTTTTGGCACTGAACCAACCTCCTAGTAACTAGAAGTCTGTAACTCATAGAAGTATATGAATTTTTCTTATAATTTCTTTAAAAATAAACAAACTGGATTAACGGTTCGAACCTTGCTTCACAAATGGGCAATCCAAAAGGAAAGCGAAAAGAAACTACAAAATAATGGAAGCGACAAAACAAAGGAAGGTGTATAAATAGTAACAAAGAAAAATAACAGTTCAACACCATACATAGAAAGAAAATGGAAAATTGCAAAAGAAATTTGCTTTCTATTTTGCCACTTTATACTGTTATTCTGACATAGTATATACATATTTATATTAGTTGTTATAAAATAAAAATAAACTAGAATACAATTTTTCTTTATTGACTTAAGCAGGAATTTAATTAAATTTTTTTTTATTACTTGTTTTTCATGTATAGCCAGATCACACCATTCTAATTTGTGTACAGTTGTTTTTTTTTTGTAAATTTATCTCCCAAGTGTCATCCAGGAACTAATCTAGTTAAGCAAGTAATTATAATTTATTCTGTTATAAAAAATATTAATAATTTGCAATTTTTCAAATTTAACAGAGCTCAATACTATTTTCTGTAGAGGACCAAAAGTTAACCTAATGTTAAAACTACAAAATATACTAAAAATTTAAACTAAAACTCTCAAAAATCAATCACCAGCTTAATCAAAATAGTTTCAAATAAAACCATCATCATTAATGGGCTTCATTGATTCTGAAAGTTATTTGTCATTAATAAACTGATGAATGATTGATAAGTTAAAGTTATCTAACTTTTTTAGAATTCATTATAGTAAAGTAACTCACTCTAATTAACAATATATAATGATATTAAGGTTAAATTGTCTTCAATATAATTAAAGAATTTTAATATTCTTAAGTAACTTGATGTTTCATAAACGTTAAGGCAATTTCTGTACCTTTGTGTCACCTTGGAGGCTTGTAATTATGCTGTTTTAACACAGCTGTCAGTCTGTGTAAGGCCTGGGCAGACCTATTGGCCGACACTTCCAATGTATTCATTGATTGCGATACTTCATTTATCTGAAAAAAAGTTCCCACGTTACTCCTTTTCTATTACAGTTGAACATGTTTTAATATTTTGTATTATCTAAATTATCTTTCATTTTAATTTTCTCTAATTTGTAATAAGAAATAACCATTTTAAGTTATGTAAAAATTAATTTAACGTTTTTTTAAAATTAGTTTTTGTTGTGGAAAATTCCAGCATTTTTGCAAAAACCCAGTTTAAGGTTATTATCGCCTATAATAAATTTAAACAAAATAAAAATTACAAATGACAAAATACAGTCAAACAAGAAAGAAGAAAAAGTTTAAGACAGTATAAAGATTACACAGTAATTAAATAAAACAGAATAACGTTAAAAGAAGATACTTTACACAATAAAAGTATAGAAAACATTACAACACTGAATAAAATATACAATTAATAAAAGTCTGTAAATAGCATAAATAAGTGATCACAGTCAATGGCTGTGAGTGTCATTTAACACAGTCTTTGTATCACTTTACAATGAAGATCTTACCTGACAAAATATCTTTCAGGTAATAACAATTAACCTTGACGTAACTGAAAAAGGTGTTTATTTTGTTACGCACAACCATGGGTAAATATAGTCAGTTTTATATGAAAACGATCACCAGTTTTTTTTTTTTTATAAGTGGAACAAAGAGAAGACAACCCTAGATTGACAGTGTAATCGATTTCCCTTAGTTTGTTGTAATCATCAGATTGTCATTTCTTATTTTGTTGACAAAAAGTATGTTTCACTTTAGTTAAGAAATTATAAACCATAACTAACAATGATAACTTCTTTAGCTGCTCCATCTGCCCTTATGATTCCAATTAATTTGCAGTGATACTCATATAAAGGAACTACCTTAACACCCTGAAAATAAACACAAAATGTGTCCAAGTAACACAATTTATGTAGTACTTATCCACAACAGCAATTTTAGAGTTAAGCATATAAAGATATAGAAAATTAAACTTTTGGTATCACTTGGAAAAAATCACTTGAACAAGTAGTAACACTACTTACTGATATTTTTTTAGCAGACATGTTTCACACCAGGTCAGTGCATTGTTCAATGCTGTAAATCACAGACAAGACTGTTGCTCAGGTATGTTTTGTTGGTGTGACTCAATGGTGTATTGGTATTCTGTGGTGTATTATTGTTCACAGAGTAGTTGTTAATAATGTGTTCTAATATAGTATTTGATTGTGAGTCTGTTTTGTCGTTTAGAATGTGTTGTAGATTTTGTGATGTTTGTATATCTCGTAATTATCTGTTATGTTTAGTTTGTTGCCTATTTTGATGTAGTATAGGAGTTTTAAATTACTGTCTATATTGGTTTGTGGGTCTGGTTTTCAAAGAACACATAAAAAACACAACCCAAATCAAACTTTGCCATACACATACAAAACTCACTACACTCACACCAATATAGACACTAATCTAAAAATCCTATACTACATAAAAAAAGCAAAAAAACTCAACACAACAGAAAACTATGAGATATACAAACACCACAAAAACTATCCACAACACATTCTAAACGACAAAACACACTCACAATCGAATACTATATTAGAACACATAATTAACAACTACTCTATGAACAATAATATACCACATAACACCAATATACCAACACAACATACCTTAGCAACAGTCTAGTCAGTGACTCACAGCATTGAACAATGCATTGACCTAGTTTGAAACGAGTTTGCTGAAAAATATCAATAAGTAGTGGTTTTTTGCTTACTGATACCAAAAGTGTAATTTATAACCAGATACTTGGTAGCTATATTTAAATACAATATAGTGCTTTGCTTAAAAAACCCTTTCTTAATAAAGTTTTCTATGTAATGTAAGTGTTGCAAGTAATATAACAACACAAACACTGCAAGTAAATAATTAATTTTTATAGCCACCTATCTGGAATGTCAAATACCAAAAACATAATTTACTTGTCACTCCTCTTAACCCATTATCTCCCCACAGTGAGATTATCTCGTCCTATCAAAATAGTGCTAAAAACACAATGATTTTTGTCGTTGCTTAGAGAAATTTTGTCTTTTTTTGTTGAAAGTTGAGTCTGCTTAACCTTGTTAACTTTTTCAGGACCAACCTGGTAATTTTTGGATGGCAGTAACAATAACGAAAATGGCCGGTCGTTTGATAATGGACGGTTGGAAAATATGTGAATAGGACTGCCCGGTTGATTTCTAGAAAGCAAAGTTTAAGTTATTATTCAAGAGACACCGCTTTCTATATTACTAGATCATAAAATACAATTTTATTTTTAATGTTTATTCATAAACAATAATTTATATTGATTCCATAACTCAAAATGACGTTTAAATAACAAAAATAACTACGCAATTAGAAAAGCATTATCACTGATTTGGGTTGGGCAGACAACTCGGTTTGCATTTGCCGCCTTTACGTGTGAGTATTTTGATGTATTTTTGTGTGAAATATGTCTTGATTTGGAAAAACATTGCTAGATTGATAGTTTTGTTTCACATGCCACATAAAAACTTGAGTCAACTTGACAGATTGCTAGATAGAGCTCTTAATTTGGATGATTCTTTAACATTTTTGATAACAATTCATATGTAGACCCTACTTACAACCTAAATGTTGACGAACCCTCAAATTCACTGATATTTCCTGTAATTGAAGGTAGGCCTAAGTTTGTACTTAAATCATCAGATAGTGACAGTAAAGAGGATTTGCCTAGGTAACAAAAGCGAGCATATGGTAGTGCTCCCATGACTTCTTATTTGCAACAGTCCTATATTTTTTTTTATTTCTCATCCAAATGGCGTGAAATTTTTTTTCTGTTATATAAATAAGGTGAAAAATAAATTTGAAATGTTTACCACACATATGTTTTTAGATCTTTCAGAAAAAACAAATTTATTTGTTTTTTTTTAAATATATTTTACTGTAAAAAAAATTTTAATTTTTAAAAACATTTCTTTTAATTTTGTAATGTAAAAGGATATATATTTAAACATTTTGACATCAAAACCACAACAATATCTTATATGGAAGTGAAGTTATGATTTTTTTCCTGAATGTATCCAAATACTCATAGTACCAAACTGTGCAGTTTTGGTACCAACTACTCAGAAGCCATGTGTCAGTTTTGGGACATGCTTGAAATTTTGCTCGGTCCTCAAAGGGTTAATGTGTAAGTATCACTGTTCTTCAGTAAGCATATGCAACACATTTTTAATATCTAAGGAATTCTTTTTACCTCTCGAAACTGTCTCCATAATGAATGATATTTATGTCCATCCTAATGCTTCTCGGAATAACAGGATGTAAAAAGTTTGTTATTTTATTGCCTTGCTAACGTTTATAACCAACTTGTGAGCTGACCAACCTTTTACTCTAGTCTTTTATCATTCAGTTGTGGGTTTGAGACTGCATTCAGTGGCTAGGATATTGACACAAGATCTATACTGTTCCCTTTACATGTCGTTAGTTAAAAATATATATTGTTGTTATTAATAATTAAAAAATGAAAATATGTTGTTAATACATGTAAATATTTTTTAAAATTATTCTAGTTATAAATTTTTTTCACAAACATGAAGTGAATTACCAGTTACTTGAATGTTAGGGGAAACAACTGCTAATCTTTACACCATAAGTAGCAATTTATTATTTATTTTACATATTTAATATTATTGTTTATCATTTTACATATTTTAATTCATATATTTTTCTACTAATAATAATTACCAATAATCAATTAAAAATATTAAATTACTACAACACAATTCTGTTGCCATGATTACAGAATTCGGAATTAATTCAAAGCTGCTGGGCCACTCTGAACTCTAATCAATTATTCCGCAATCAATTAAAGAATGATACAAAAGTAATCGGACCACTACTCACAAAGAACAAAAAATACTACTACTTGTCGCTAATACTACAACCTTAAAGTTGCCAAAAAACTATCATTTCTACAGTTATAAAGCATTTTTGATATTCCAAAGTGTTTCGTTAGGTTGTTTTGCTCAAGGACACTTTAACCAAGGCAGAAACAAGTTTATCTTCTCTACGATACTCAAATCTTTTTCTTTTAACAAACTTATAGAAATGGATGGTTTAAAGTTAGTTAGTAGCTAACTATATTTAGCTACTATATTATTTCTAATAGTTAGTTATTTTCTAAGTTAGTAGCTAGAAAGTAACTGATAACAGTTTTGGTGATTACTGTTTCAGAGTCAAGAACAATCACAGATTTATATGTACAATTTTACCAACATTAACACTTACAAATTTGTTATAATTCTCCATTCTATAATATTTCTGATTACGTTCATATAAATCTTTCATTTGTTTTGTAACGAATAGTATGAAGATGAATATTCCTGTAACTAAAGTAAGTGGTGGAACATTTAGGCAGCGACGGTGAAAAATCATAATCATAGCACAAGGGCTTAATCATTCCGTCATCTCATTATTGAAACCTGTAGAAACAATAAAAATATTTAGACAATTTCAGAAATATTACTACTCTTAAATAGATAGCTCAAGAAACAGGAGATTACTACAACACATACGAGGTCTGTTCAAAAAATACGTGGACTGTTTGAATTTCGCGGCTCAAGTTAGTTTCAGGACTATCCGCTTGGTGTCACTAGGTTCGTATAAATCAGCTGATTAAAACGCGGTATTTCAGTCGCAGATATCTTCATTTGTTGATGAGTTACACCCAGTTTAGTAGAGTGTTTTTTTTTGTTTGTCAAAATTGTAAAATGGACAGCCTGAAGGAGCAACGAATTGCTGTGAAATTTTCTGTAAAACTAGGGAAATCTGCAACAGAAACATTTGCAATGCTTAACATTTGCGATGTTGCCATAAAGCGTACTGCATGTTTCAAATGGCATGAACGTTTCAAGCGTGGCCGACAGTCAATTGATGACGATGAGCGTCCTGGACGTCAACTGAAGACCCACACGTTGACAAAATCAACACCCTGGTGTGCGAAAATCGACATCTAACCATTAGGGAGCTTTCCGAAGAGTGTGGGATATCAGTTGGATCTTGTTACGAGATTTTGACCGAAAAATTGAAGATGCACCGCGTTGCTGCGAAATTTATGCCACGCCTGATGACCGACGACCAAAAAGCCAATCGCGTCCGGGTTTGTCGGAAACTGCTTGATCGTTCCAATGAAGATGAGAACTTTTTGTCAAGAATTATAACCGGTGATGAATCATGGGTGTATGGTTATGACATTGAAACGAAGGTCCAATCCTCACAATGGGTGAGTCAAACGTCCCCAAGACCCAAAAAAGCTCGCCAAGTTCGGCCGAATGTCAAGGTGATGCTAACAGTTTTTTTTTATGCTAAGGGCGTTGTTCACTACGAATACCTCCCTGAAGGCTCTATAGTCAAACAGATTACCTACAATGAAGTACTGAAACGTCTGAGGGATGCCGTCCAACGCAAAAGGCCAGAACTGTGGAGAAGTGATAACTGGTTTTTCCATCACGACAACGCTCCAGCTCATTCAGCACTCATAACTCGTGAATTTTTAGCCAAACACTCGATCACTGTTCTTTACCCCCCCCCCCCCCCCTACTCACCTGACCTTGCTCCTTATGACTTTTTCTTATTCCCAAAACTCAAAAAAACCCTCAAAGGAAGAAGATTTGAAACGATTTAGGAGATTAAGGCAAATGCGTCGAAGGAGCTGAACGCCATCACAAAAGAAGCGTACCCGGACTATTTTAACAAGTGGAAACGCCGTTGGGATAAGTGTGCACGTTGGGGAGGAGAGTAGTTTGAAGGAGACCCAGACGTGTAACTTCCAAATAAAGTACATTTTTTTTATGACCTCAGTCCACGTATTTTTTGAACAGACCTCGTATACTAGAAATGTAGTTGGAAAAAATGACGTATAGGTTTTGATTTTGTTAAATCACAATCATTGCATGTTTAAACCTTACTGAGGATGTTCTAATGTTCTATTCTCCATTTTTCATGGAGTGAAGGGAGAGTTTTGTTGGAAAATTATACTTTATTAACTGTCCGTACTGAAAAGATCTCTTTTAACAGAGGACCCCTCTTTAGGATCAAATTCCAAAGTTTGAAGCTTGTTATACTAAGGTTACATTAGATATGAATTTGATTAAATCAAGATATTCACTCTATTTTGCCCGCTTTATGCACATTTTTACCTCCCAACTTAGATGAAAGTGAGTGATGATTGTTATTTCATTCAAAACTTTTATTAGTGTAAAAATCGAGGATGTTAACCAATCACTTTTCTGTCTGGGATTCTAAAGAAACATACCAAATGTTATTTGAAGTTCTTTCAAAAAATATAGAAAGGTTTTGACATTTCAGAACAATAACGATGTTTAAAAATAAGTTAAAGAGACTGCTTAAAGGTACATACATTTTTGTGTTTGTACTTCAGTAGAAGAAAACTAATTTCTTTGAAGTATGAAAAAATTTACACCCAAATAATTGAGTAACATACAAGGTAACAAAACCAAGAAGTTATTTTTTTATAAATAGGCACGAATTTTATTAAATTGGAAGGCACAATATTTGTAATATGCAACACTAGCAAATATTATATGGATTCAGGAGCAGTGTGTGAAATAGTTTTAGAAATTCATGTTAAACCTTCTTAGCAACCCTAGTATTTGAAGCTCATATAGTCTCTGTAACTAGCCGAATTTCAGAATCGAGTACTATGTTGCCTATGTAGTTCTACTTTGAAAAAGACTTATCAGATCAACATTTACATTTGTTTCATGAATAAGTGTTTTCTATATTGTAATATAATTACTTTTACTAAACACTTGTAAATGTTTATAAACTTGCCTATAGTAGCACTTACTTATATTTGTTGAGGATGGCCGTTTCGGGAAATGTGTCCCATTGTCATTCTGAGTGAGTTGCGGTCTGAGTTGACAATGGGACACATCTCTCGAAATGACTATCCTCAACAAATATAGGTAAGTGATACTATAGGCAAGCTTATAAACATTTACAAGTGTTTAGTGATAACTAGTAGCTCACGTGAAGATAGAATCAACAAATATAAATTACTTTTAGTAATTATTTTAGTAAAAAATAATGTAAACTCTAAAAGAATGTGAAAGAAATACTAAATTCTATACTTACTAGCACTATTAACATTTTGAATGTTTTTCCATTTTTGTTGCTGTTTGGCAAGTTCTTCATTTTCAAGTCTCAGAAACTTGTTACAATTTTTTTTATCCATGAAATTGTAAGGATTTAGGAATTGTTTACTGGAGACAGTAAGGTCGCGAGAATACTGCATATGTCCGAAATAAAGCATGTAAAAATGTTTTTAAAAATTGAACAGCAAATGATTCTAATATGTCATTTGAAAAGACAATAGTATCGAAAGTATAAGCTCATAACACTTTCTTTTAGTGTTCTCATGAATTTGCCAAATCAGTTGTTGTTGGAGCTTTTTACCCGCTCTAACCTTAGCCTTGTCTTTGATGTCTAAAAAGTTGGCTTTATATTTTGTTCATTTTGCATGCCATTTTTTTGTACAAAGGAAATATTCTATTGACAGTAATCACAGCACCTCCAGTTAAGCAGTTATAAGGAGTAAATTGATTAAAAAACAACTGTAACATATAACATTTTATTTTTAATTCTTCTGGACAAGAAAAATAAGTATGCTATTTAGGACAGAATGAAGTTTATCAAATCCTGAGTGAAATGAAATTTCCAAATATATATATATATATATATATATATATATATATATATATATATATATATATATATATATATATATATATATATATATAGCTATTATCTTATAAACATAATGAATTTAACTTCTACATGCAAATTGATAAATAACCTAATTGTAACCATATCCTATTGCGTTAAGAGATAAAACTAAAACAAGTATATTATAAAATATCTACATTAGAATAGAGCTATAAAATATTTGTTTACGAAAATAATTATCCATCTAATAAATAAATTTTCGCCTTGTGTGAAACTGCCTTATTGTTCTGGGCCTTTAGGCAAAAACATAACTTATACCTAAAATAAATTCTTGTTAATAAGCTACCGTGTGTTGGTAGTTACCTATTTTTACCAAATCTGGCTTAACTGGATAGTTTGTAGCTATATTTTAATATACCATTTAGATAAAAATCGAAGGTAGTGGACTAACAGTATACTATTACCTTACATAAGGTCCATGGGACACTTGAAATCTCAAAAACCTTGCCATGGACTTGAGTGATTATAAAACTTTCTTTCAAAATTTTTAATTTTTGAGGTGTGAGCTTAAGTTTTTGTTATTTTTTGTGTGTCTTAAATGACTTTCTGCATTGCCCAGTATGTTTTTTCCCATATCGATTACATGGGGTAGAGAAATAAATACCGTATTTTTCAATAACATATGTGAAAAGAAATAAATCGGACATGACTCTCATTTTGTGAAGTTTTACCAGAGCAAACAGCAGATATATTTGCACATGAATATAGCTAATAGTATATAATAGTTTTTAGTATGTATTAAGAGAATAAGCAATTGCTGCAAGATTAATAATCTGTTTTTTAAATCTAATGACAGAGAAATTTTCTTAAACAATAATTTAAGAATTATGTGAAATAATCATTGTCATGTCAGAAGACATAACCTATTTGCTTAGTCATACTCTGAACCATAGTAACAAATATAAAAAGTAAACATAGATTAATATTAAATCCAATTCTTTGTCAATTATTACCTTTTGTCAATTACCTTGTTTTATGACTTCCTACACTCTAGGCTATTTATAATATTAGTCAGCCAATTGACTATGGGTAAATTTTAAACTTATCACTAGAATTGTTATCTATAAAATTTCCATATAACAAAAGTTAATAATATTACCTTGGTTAAAATGTTCTTATTAATGTCTGTTCAACATTTATTAGAGTTTAATTTCAAAATCATAACTAAATTCCATAAAATTCAATTTAAATCGACTAGCTTCTAATCGAATAACCTCTGAGAATGCGATATAGATCGAAAATTGGTAAATCAATTTTGTTTAGAGTAATATTGTCTATTAAAATATTATACAACCAAATAATAACATCCAAAACCTAAATCATAAACAAAAAAATATGCTACATACATAAGATTAAAAAAATACTAAAATACGAAAGTTACAATACTTAATTTTACATAAAAACATTGTAAATATAATAAACCAATCTAAAGGAATTTGTAACACAATTCTTAACCAATCTAAATTAATTTTTACACAAGTCAAATCAAAAGACTTATGAAAGAAACTTTAAACATATATATAACTCTTCCAAAATAATTTTCCTCTTTTGCAAGGCAAAAATATTCAACGGTGACAGTGACATCATTCATTCCATCTAGATAACGATAGCATTGTGTAGAACTATAGAGAACAGTTACTTTCTGTGTGCCTATACAACTTTAAATTTAAGCTGAAGGTTCAGTAGAATTTTGTCAATATTAAAGGATATGAAATTTACGTGGCACGAATCATAAAATCTACAGTAAAAACAAATCCTCTGCTCTTCACCGATAACCTTATATTTATACTAGAACAACTGATTTTTTTTCCTACAACTACAAATAGAAAGTAGTTTCTCCAAACAATAGGATGCAGGTAATTATTTTCGATTTGCAGTAACAATACATTTATTTTAGGTCATCTTGCCATTATGAAAATTTCAATTTTTGGTGTTTTATATCCTGCTGATTACTTTTTATTTTAGGCTATATCTTAGTATATAATTTCATGATTATAAAATGTTTTACTAGTTTGTATATGATTAAATATGATCATTTTAATTGAAATTTATTGGGACATGTCTTTTTAATGCTAGACTATAGATTCATGATTTTGTTTTGTTTGCTAGATAGTAATATTTTCTGTGTATACTTCTAGGCAGCATAGATTTTGTATTAATTCCCTCTCTAATTATATTACTCAAATTTCTTATTTTATAAAACATTTACTAGTTTTAATTCCTAATTTATGTTAACGATTTTATTGTAAAATCAAACCTACAATATTGTGTGTAGTAAGTACTAACTCAGTAAATGTTTAGAATCGCAAATCCAGCTAAATATTATTATGGAACATTCCTTAATGTGTCCTATAAAAGTATGAATATTTATATCTAGACCAAGCTTAAATGAAATTGCAATAAAATTATTTTTTGAATTTATAAGTATGTTAGAACATAAAACTATAGAACTTGTTGGTATCACCCCTAAAATTAATAATAATAAAAAAATTTTAATTACATAATTAATTAAGGTATTTATTTACCGTGCCAACATGTACGAATTTTGCAAAAAAAATTATACCAGCCGACACAGAAAGTCATCAGTGATACGAAAAAATATATTTCAACTCACGCTCCGAAAATAATAATTTTGAAAAATTGTAATTCCCCCATAAGTGGTGTAAATAGTGCTGGTAAAAATGTACATTACCCATCCTCATTAGAATGCTTATAAAATGAATCAAAAACATGTTCTGAAGCTAAACTGGTAATTATTGTTTGTTATTGCCACGGAAGGTTAATTTTATATACCTATGAAGTATTCAGTAAGGATAGATGTGGTTATAATTTTATACGTTTAACCAAATGTACACATGTAAGGTGTACATCTATCTAGAATAGAGATCACGTAACGTCATCTGGCAAAAAGTATTACTCCGCGGAAGTAGACATCTAATTTTTTTTTTTTTTGCGGGTTTGAATTGCCCGAAGCACTGCTACCTTAAGGTATATTGTACTTACCTCCCTGATCTAGTCAAATAACTCCTTCCCTCTTACCAGGTTTAGGAGTTTCCTGACTAGAGTTTTACCTTCAGCATCCACCAAAGCCGTTCCATCACCAAAGAGGTTGAAGCGCCTCTCAGCAAGTACTCCACATCTGTAAATGATGTGTGTGGCAGTCTCCTGTTCCTGCCCGCACAATCTGCACACTGGTTCATCCTTGTAGATACCCATTTTATGCAAATGTTTCCTTAGTCCACAGTGTCCCGTGAGTAGTCCTGTGGCTATCCTTAATTCCTGCCTAGACAGATAGATGAGACTCTTCTGCAGCCCCAAGGAAGGTCTCCTAAGGGTTAGCTTACTGTGTCTCATCCCTTCGGCCCTGATCCAGTGCTCACAGTGTCTTTCAGTCATCCACCTTCGCACTGTCATCCTGACCATGGATTTGGAAATACCCACCGCAGGTTCCGGTCCAATCAGGGGAGTCGAGGACCCCTCCCTGGCCAGCGCATCTGCGGCTTCATTTCCAAGTATTCCCCTATGCCCTGGCACCCAACCAATCTTGACTTGATTGTGCCTTGCCAGAGCTTGTAGGTTAATTAGGCACTCCCTGACTATGGCCGAGGTGACCACGTGTCCGTTTAGTGCCTTAATTGCTGCCTGACTGTCGGAGAAAATAGCAATCCGGGCCCCATGTGTTTCCCTTCTCGCTATCTCTCCCAGACAGGCATTTATAGCATATACTTCGGCCTGAAAGACAGAGGTATGCCTCCCCAAGGAAAAAACTCGTTCTACCCTTGGGTTTTTACAATACACCCCCGCTCCAGTGCCGAAGTCCATCTTGGAGCCATCTGTGTACCAGATCTGAGCTCCCGATGTTAATGTCCCTGACCATTCCATCACAGTTTGGTGGACCTGGTCAGGTGCAAACATTCGAGTAATGTGGTCGCTGCCCATTTCCAAGACGGGTTCTTTGACCACGCACTCGATACTCATATGTCCCGAGACATCTGGGAGGTTAGCCCAGTTGCTCGAGTTGCGTAATCTCCATGCCGCTGGCCTCGCCTCTCCCCTAAGGACAAGCTCAAGGGGAGGGAGGTTAAGCATTACTTCCATTGCTGCACCTGGTGTAGTTGACATCGCTCCCAGTGTGCACAGACAGGCCAATCTCTGGATAGAGCTCAGTTTAGCTCTTGTCTGTGCCTGGTTGGCCTTTGTCCACCACACCAGAGCTCCATAGGTAATCATAGGTCTTATCACCCTCAGATACATCCAGTGCATCATTGATGGCTTCAGTCCCCATTTCTTACCCACCATTCTTCTCACAGTCATCAGTGCCCTTTTGGCCCTGTTAACTGTCCTCTCAAGATGTGGATTCCAGGTGAGTTTCCTGTCCAGAGTAACTCCCAGGTACTTCACCTCCCCCACAAACTCAAGGTATTCACCAAACAAGCGGGGCATCCTGGTCGTCAGATCTTTTCGCTGTCTGGTGAAGTTAATGAGAGCAGTCTTTTTTGGATTTACCCTAAGGTTCTCCTTTTTACACCACTCTTCAATCAGTCGTAGAGGATTTCTGATTACCTCAAGGACTGTATCAGGGAATCTGTCCAGGATCAGGACAACTATGTCGTCCGCATATCCTAGACAGAAGTACCCCTGTTCATTCAGGAGTTCAATAAGGTTGTTAACCACTAGGCACCACAACAGAGGAGAGAGAACCCCCCCCCCCCCTGTGCACAGCCCAGACTTGTCTTCGCCCTTCTGACCTCCCCTGCCACCTCTACAGAAATGCTTCTGTTTGTTAACATGGAACTTATCCAACCACAAGTGGTCGCATCCACTCCATGACGTCTTGCACCACTTACCATCGTCTCCACTGAGGGGTTATTGAAAGCCCCTTCAATGTCGAGGAAGGCACCTATGGCACAACCTTTCTTAGCGATCATTTGCTCAATCCTACCAACCACTTGATGGAGAGCTCCCTCGCAAGATTTCCCCGGTTGGTAAGCATACTGGTTCCAATGCAGTGGTTTGATAGCCAAAGCACCCCCCCTAATATGCCTATCAACCAGTTTTTCAAGCCCCTTGAGAACAAAGGACATGAGTGTGATAGGTCTGTATCCTTTCCCTTCCGATTGGTTACCGGTGGGCTTAGGTATAAAGACCACCTTACTAGATTTCCAGGCTGCCGGCACATGCCCTAGAGCAATGCTTAGCCTGTATAATTTAGTAAGTACCAGCACCAGCATATCCATTCCCTGCTGCAGCAGCACAGGATAGATCCCATCTGGACCTGGAGATTTGTAGGGTTTAAAAGTGCCAACAGCCCATCTTACCCTTTGTGGAGTTACTATCCTCCTTGCCACTTCCCAGTCCTCCCTCTTACCACGTCTTGTGGAGAGTTTGGTAACCGGTTCAGTGTCTGCTCCCCCAAGTTTCCTCAGGGTACTGGAAGGGAAATGTGTCCTGATTAATTCTTCCACAGTTTCCCCTGCCGTTTTTGTTATATTTCCCAGTGGGGTTCTTAGCATCCCCACCGGGTTAACTGGGTCCTTAGAGAGCACTTTATACAGTCGTGCCCCTTCCCGAGTTTTGTCAATCTCATGACAAAACTCCTTCCAGGACTTCCTGCGCGCTTCTCTAATTGCCCTGTTGTATTCGGTTAGTGTTTTCCTATACAGGTCCCACTCCCCGTTCTTTTTTGCTCTATTAAAGAGTCTCCTGGTGGTCTTCCGAAGTTTGGCTAGCTTCTTGTTCCACCATGACGGATCCCCTACTTTCCTCCCCTCACTGAGAGGGCAGTTATCGGTAAAGGATTCTATTATAGCCTCGCCAACCAATGTGGCAGAGTCTTCTAGCTCTCTCCTCCCACCATACTCCAATCCAGCCTCCTCAATCCGAACACCCAGGTCCCTCCTGTAGGAGTCCCAGTCTGTTCTTCTTGGATCCCTGGTTGGGCGAAGCATGGCTGGATTTAGAGAGATATCATACCTAATATGTCTGTGATCAGAAGAAGATGGTTCATCCGACACATGCCAATTTAGTACATACCTAGCCATCTGGTTCGATGCCACCGTAATGTCCAGGACCTCCTGTCTGGCCCTAGTGACAAACGTCAGCTCTTCCCCCTGATTTAGGACTAGTAAATTCTTAGAGCTAAGATAAGCTAAAAGTTCCTCACCTCAAGTGTTTGTACCTGTACTACCCCACGAAGTGTGATGGGAGTTAGCATCCATCCCCACCAGCAGCTCCTCATCCACAACCACGCAGTGCTCGACCAGGCTCCTCAGCTCTTGTGTTGGCAGAGCCCCCGCGCAGTCAAAGGGGAGATATGCCGTGGCCAGGTTCAGCCTCTTCATCCCCCCCTCCGCCCGCAGCTCCACCGTCACTGCTAACAAATCCCTGCAACAGAAGTTCGTTAGTACAAAAGCACACAACCCCCTCCTAACCAGGATACACGTCCTGGGAACACCGGAGTCCTTATCATACAACAACTTACCTCCAGATGTCGCCAGCCTGCATATTTTTCCTCCAGAAATCCATGGTTCCTGGATGAGCACCAAGTCCACCTCTCCCCTGTCCAGCATCCTACACACGACAGCACTCGCCGCCCTGCTATGCTGTAGGTTCACTTGGAGGATCTTGATCATTGCTCTGCTTAATTTGCAGTCGCCTGGGTCCGCAGAGCAGCCCCAGGACTAGACATCGTGCTCAACTCTACAGCCACTTCACCGGTTTCTGCAGTCGGCAGCTTGACAGCCGCCCCCGCACCCCCAGTGATGGTTGCCGTTGACACATCTGCTACAGACTCACGGTTTGCCGTCTTATTGGCTCCCACTGTCTGTGCAGTCTCGAAATTAATTCTTTTACTTACTTGGTCCATTAAAGTCCCACGAGTATGGGGGAAATAACGGTCGACCAGAGCAGAGCCCCCACTGCCCTGGCAAGACAACATACAATGAGGTTTTGTCTGGTTCCTCAAGGGAATCGTTTCTGACTGCATTTTATACCCTGCAGCCATTCATCCTTCGGCACGATGCCTTCCACCTTGGATTGGGTATTCAGTCACTGACCTTGAAGTACACCCCAAGTTCAGGACATTATTAACTGCTCAGATGAACAGCCTGCTTTACTCTCTTTTTTACAACTGTGTCGTTTGGGCAGTTTCCCGCCCATACTTCACTGTCGCATTGCCCTTGGTTCACCCGGGAGGTGAGAGTAGCATTGTGAGGACTTAATTCCCAACTACCCCAGTCTCCCCGGTCAGAGCACTCGGTTATTTCTACCACGCCCAACCGGTTGACTGACGAGGAGGGATAATTCCTCACCTTTGAACCATAGCCTTGGTCCAGGCCTGCATATTCAGAAACCTTCCGGAATCCTTATTCACAGGTAACCTACATTTCTGTAGGCCGTCCCACTATCCGCCACCTGTGGACCCGCCCGGTTGCTCAGGCCAGCTTGCCGGGAGACATCTAATTAGGTAATTTTCTATAAAATTACAACTAAATCTATCCTGACTGGACACTTTACAGGTATATTTTAATATAGGTATATATTGTAATTTATAAAATTACAACCAAATCTGTCCTAACTGGAGACTTTATAGCTATATTTAAATATACGTATACGTAGTACAGCTCGCTGTTGATATGCGAGCGTAGTACTTCTGACTACTCCGCACTGAATTATTTACCCAACTATAATTTGATAAAATTGTATTTATTTCCCTGAACGAGAGTTTTTTTTTTTGTATCTCTGATGACTTTCAGCATCGGCCGGTATAATTTTGTTCGTTAAAATCGTACACGTGGGCACAGTAAATAAATTACGTAATTAACATCACTTACATTACACACAAAACTTTATAAAAAAAGGGTTTTTTTAACAAAGCACTTGTATTTTAATATAGCTACAAAGTATCTGGTTATAAATTACACTCTTGGTATCAATGGTCATAAAACCACTATGTACTGATATTTTCCAGCAGATGGGTTTAGCACTAGGTCAGTGCATTGTTCAATGCTGTGAGTCACAGATATGAATTCTATATCTGGATATGATAGAATTATTTTAAAAAAAGAAACAGTTTATTGAAGTAAACAATTCATGTATGATGTGAGAACTTCTGTGTTGTGTTTTGCTGTGTAATGAATTGAATATTAAAAAGAGGTACTTTAATTTTAGAACCAGCTAACTGATTAATAACTTTACATTAGTTTACGAATATCCGAACTTATATTTTTGTGTGAATTTATAAAAACTTACTGTCACTATTTTATTCGATGCTCTGTTTATGTATGATATTGTAATAAATTTGTTTTCTCTCCCTGTAGTGTAGTTTTTGGTATTTTTTGTATATTGTGCCATAGTTTGTCTATTATTATGGTGCTGTATCCTTTTGAGGATGCTTGGTGTTTAATGGTGTCTGATTCTTTGTTTATGTTTTCTGTGCCCATTGGTACTTCCTTGAGTATGTGGAGCATGGATCTAAAGGCAGCGTGTTTATGTTGGATAAGGTGGTTTGAGGTGTTGTAGATGAGTGAGTCTGTTGTTGGTTTCCTGTATATGTTCATATGTTCACATAATGCTTAAAGCTTTATGAATAGAAGCTCATGTCGATAAACTCCAGGTATATAAAAATTAAACTGTACAAGCTGCAACAAATTCTACATAGGGAAAACATAGGGCCTTCATTGCTGTTTATAAAACATCTAATAAGAGGAATATTTTTTTTTTTGCAATCAGTAACTGAACAAAGTTATATATATATATATATATATATATATATATATATATATATATATATATGAAGTAAATAAATTACCAATTTTGAGTAATTTTTATCCACCATTAAGTGCAATATTTTTACCTTGAGTTTTACAATGGTCAAAGACCGAAAGGTGCCTCATCACTCAAGGTAAAAATATTGCACTTAATGGTGGATAAAAATTACTCAAAATTGGTAATTTATTTACTTCATAAAGTCAGTGCAACGGAAAAACAATGGACAATATTAAATATATATATATATATATATGTGTGTGTGTGTGTGTGTATGTATGTATAATATTTCATTAATATTATTTACTACTCTGTGTTATTTCCAGCCAAGTTCTTATATATCCAATTAATACACAAATTTAGTACCCGATAACTGTAATATTAAAATCTTTTTTTTTGTATTGAGATAAGACCCTTAATATTGTTTATCCTTTTTGTCCTAAAGAAGACTCTGTAACTGTTCCTGCAGGAATAAAGTATATATCACCCTAATGTACTTAACCCTAGATCACTTATACCTTGTCAAAATGACGCTCCATTTAAATAACTTCTGTATCTGACAAATAAGCGGTTCTTGCGCATCCATCTTCCCAGTATCTTCGTACCTATAACAGCCGATGTCGGATGTGCAGTTACGCCGCTAAAGCTCGCATCCATCGTAGTGAAACAGAGCTTGGGTCATCATTTTGACAATAGATAAATGATCGTGTTACATTGTTTTATATATGTGTTCTCTATACAATGTTTTGTGAAAATTCTTTAATTTTATTAAAAACTTGTTCTACAAATCATTCATTTGTTACAATCTGTGTTTATTGTAAATAAAATGTGTTTAATATTATTTTTAAAATACTTTTTTAAACATTTGTTTCACTATTCCATTAAAATGTAATCATCATAAAAATTATTTTTTTTTTCTAATAGAAGGATTCCTAGCTACTATAATATTTTTTCCAAGCGCTAAAGCAGTATGGGATATTACAATGGTAAACACTTTTATTGAAAAAATATGTTTTTGGCAAATAAAAAAAAGAAATTGGAGTAGTCAAACTGATGATACAAAAGTAATCTTGTAACAAAATTTAGACATAAGTAATCTAGGGTTAAACAAGAATCTTACCTTGTCAATTTGTGAGATAACTTTCGAGAACTATTAATTACATTCTCTTATTTTCAAGCTTATCTTGATGGTCTTGAAAATTGGACCACTTAATAAATAGTTCTCGAAAGTCGACTCGCAAATATACGAAGTAAGATTAGAGTTTAAGTTCTTGAAAGGGTGAGTGACAAGTGAATACAAGAAAACAATATTCCAAAGCTAAATATATATATATTGTACACAAATAAATATTTATTATTAACCTAAATTAATTATTGTATCACAAGTTGAATTAATTTTACATGATTTACGTAAATAAATGAAGAATAGCATCAATAAGTAACAAAAATTTGTTTTTTTTTATAACCCAAAGAAATAAAAAATTAATTTTAATCATCCTGTTTTTTGTGATGTTATTAGAATATAAAAGAGTAGGATCTGCAATAATTATAATTAAAAACTAATTGTTTATAAGGAAATAACATTTTTCATTTTTGTATCACCAGTTGTCCAGGATGTGGAGAATGAGGTGAAAGGAAATAACTTTTTTTTACAAAATGTGTAGAAAATAAGGTTAAATGGAATTAGAATCTATTGAAGGGAAACATGATGACACACCTATAAAAATTAATGTTGAAGGAGATCAGGTAATAGAACAATGTTAATTCATTTTAATAAATAAGTTATTAACCTTAAATTTTATGAAATTCTCTCTACTACATAATTTTTGATAAATGGATGTTTGGATGAGTAAATTGTATGTACTTATACATTTTTTACATCAAAATTTTATAATGAATATGTCATAAGTACATTTATTATTTTACAGTTCAAGAATGTACCTATTATTTTACCTCTACAGAAAGTTGGTATAAGTAACATAGAAGAACATATTCCATTATACAGTTTTAGTGCTTTTTGTGTGTCATAATAGTGATATATGCTATATACAAGGTGCGGCACAGAAACTTACTGATTGGAAAGGTAAATAAAAGAAAGAGTAGTAAAGATATAATTTAATTTTTCTTGTAAAATACATCATCTGAATTTTTTTTATTACATAGTCTTAAAGATTATATCCGTCAAACGACAGGCCTCATTGTCGGTGCATTGAATTATCCGATTTCTAAAATTCTCTTCAACTCTTTCAAGCGTATTGACAGGTATGTTGGCGATCGCTTGGCGTATGTTGTTCTTAAAGTGAGTTAGAATCCTTAGGGGAGGAAAGGGTCATTTTAAACAATATAAATTTCAGATAACCCCATAAAAAAAAAGTCATACAGTCCCAAATCGAGAGAACGTGCTAGCCAAACAATGTCACCTCTCAAGGAGATAAGGCGCTCTGAGAAAAAATTTTTCTCTAAAGATTCATTGAATATTGCACTTCGTGTGCCGTGGCTCCATCCTGTTGGAGCCAGATATCCCTAAAATCCATTTCTGCTAGGCTAGACTAGAAAAAATCCCTCAATCATTTGTATGTAATGAGCTGCAGTCACTGTGACTGCTCGCTCATTTTCCTCAAAGAAATAAGGACCAATCATCCACACTCTTGACAATGCACACCACACAGTTTCACGTTCACTGTGATGAACATACTCTCATAGTGAAGTGGTTGCTGATGAAGTTCTCGCGGATATCGATCACTCCAATAATGCATGTTTACTCATCCTGAAATGTGGAAGTAAACCTTATCACTATAGAAAATAAGTGATTCATGAGACAAGTCAAGGAGCGCTTCACATGCATTTTGGACCATTCACCAAGCACTTGTGCCACAACCATTTTGTAGGGATGATAGTTCAGTTTATTATAAAGAATTCTCGCTTTGTGATCTGAAATCACCAGAGCACCAGTGTGTTTACGTGCTGAATGCCGTGGAGACCGCAAAAATGACTTCCTCATTCTTTCAATGTTTTCGGGTATAGTGACAGTCCGAGGACCTCCTAATCTACTTACCATCACACTTCCACTTGCCCTAAATGTATCCACCCACGTAACAATTGATTTCCAAACAGGAACTGGGCCTACAGGACCAGGCACTTAGCACTCGTTGAGTGGCGACAATGGAACACCCATTAGAAAAATAAGTCTCAATAGCAAACACTCGCCGCTCCTGTGTCCAATGCATGGCAGAAACTGACTAGGCGTGAACAAAACTTCTTGTCCTTTCCCTCCAATGTGACTCTCCTGACCCTTTTTTAACACCATTTTGCTCCTTGGCACCAAATACAATTCAGCAATTAATCACTTAAACAATAGTTGATGACTATCCGAACTTTAATAAACTTTTAAGTTCGGATTGTCATAAACTATTGTTTAAGTGATTAATTAAGATTCACCGAACATAATGGACTACAAAATTCAAGAATTGAACAAATCTGCAAGTTTCCGTGCGGGACCCTGTATTTAATTTTCATTTTTAAATTGTATTAAACTCTTGAATTTTGTAGTCCATTCCGTTCGGTGAAACCTATTAATCACTTTTACATTAGTTCATGACTATCCGAACTTTAAATTTTGTAAATTTATAAAAACTTACAGAGACAAAACGTTTTTAATCGCTCCGTGGCATAGATCATCTATCATCTATGACAAAACACTGGTGGCAGGTCATTCAGTATCTAAGATGAACATTTGTTGAAGTTATTACTCTTCTATATTATTTATTTCCATTCTATGCAAACATTTTGCTTCACCATTATAAACCTGTAACAATAAAGGTTTTTGTACAATATATTTTTCATGTTCTGTATTTAATTAAAGTAAAGCAACTGCATACAATTGTTCATGTTTGTAAAATAAAATAATAGACAATTATTACAATAAAAATAATTTATTTTAGAAATCAGAGTAATATGTGATTTCAATATGACTTTTTTAATTTATGAGATCTAAATTATCATTATAAAATTATAACATATTTGATTTACTTTATATTAGTATAAAATTAGATATCATTTACTATACTTTTCTTATTAGTGTTTACTTATTTTGGTTATCTAGTTTGGTTATAATCCATTTCAGTTTCTCTTTAAAGGTATTGTAAATTTCTAATAATAAAACTGCTCGAAATGCAATAGTTGATTTTTGTACTACTGCAATACAAAATTAACTCAACTTGAAATGTTTTTAATAATTTGACCTCCATAAAGAAACCAAAATTATATGAAATACATATGATTGTTTTTTATCTTTAGTACACAACACAAAAAAGTACATGTCGCTGAACAACTCATACATTCAAGGTTATATGTTGTTTTTTATTCTTTAATCTCTATGCAGTACATTTTAGAAATTCAATGAATGGGCTCAATATAATATAAAAGTAATTAGCCAAACAATCAACAATATTATATAGTGATGATACAGTATTGATATCCAACAACTTCAGTTATCTCTAAGTTATTAGATTATTAGAATGAAGTGCAAGGAGTAATGCCAAGAACTAAATACTAATAAGACAAAATATTCCAAAATTAGCAAAGCAAGAATACCACAAGACATATTTTTTCAATGGCTAAATGATTAAGCGTATAAATAAGTCATTTAATACTGCCAGGAACATGGAACCATTTAATCTAAGTTTAAAGCTATAACATGATGACAACAGACTCTTTTATCAAAGTAAAACAGCACATTTTAGTATAGAACTCAGGAAAGTAATAATTTGATGCTATTTATGGTCTGTATTCTTGAGCAGAGTCTTTACTCAGTTAGTTCTGTTTGACAGTGTCAGGAATGCTAGGAAAATCTAAAATTTTAAATGACTTGGAAAGAAGAAGAAGTCATTGCAATTGAATAATTTTCCAGGTGTGAAACTACATAAATGCTTTAGAGTTGCTTCAATGATTGTATTCCTCTTCGTGACAAACAAAATCCTCATTGCTACGATGATCCCCTACCTCTGAAATATATATTTGTCATACAAAGAAAGAAAAACCCCAGTTTTAATCACAGGTATCAAAAAAATACTAAAATCATTATAAAAATTGAGTATACAAATCATATTTAAACCATTGTTCAGGCTCAAATTTAAAAGTGGATTAGTTATTAAAAAAAACTGTAGATTGTGTCACATTTGGTAATCTTATTACATATTTCTTGGATTTATGTTTTACAGAGGAACATCTTAAGAAAATTATGGTCTAGAATAATTAACCCAGAAATGAAGTTTTATTACAAAGTTTATGGGCAGATTTTGACCTTCATCATCTTGTACAGTTCCAAGCCAGGTCTGCTAAGAACATAAAATTTCCAGTTCTGTGCATTATCATCAAATCCTAGTGTAATTTTCACTTTTATATTTTCTTTCTTCAATCCCTTTAATTTACTATTAATTGTTTTACAAAATGGACGTAACGTCTACTTAGTAGGATGGAAGCAAAAAATATTGGGGGTGATTGAGGTGAGAAATTAATGAGTGTGACATGAAAAAATTGTGTTGCTTTTGAAATATAATCCGTATGACATTCTCAATCCTCCATAAGTGAACCATGATGTTTTTCTAGTCTGAAATATTAGGATGAATTTTGGCTGACTTATACAAAACTATCCTCTTAGGGTAAACATATTTAGGTGAAATTTTGTTTTTTGTATTTTATGGGAAAGGTATTTCTACGAAGGATTATAGATATAGATAGAATTAAGGTAATGATCTATTATAATCGATACAATCAATTTTATTAATTTTATCTTAAAAATTTATTTTTGTATTCTTTGGAATAACATCGTCGATTAATAAGATTCACTTGAAAAAATATGGTATTCAATAAAAATCATATCTTATATGGCAAACTTCAAAATTTCTTGTAACATTTCTGACTTATATTTACTTTTAAGGTTTATTTTTACTTTAAGGTTATCTCTTGTCTTTCAAGATTTTTGAAATATTTGTTTGGTTTAACTTGTTTGTTTTACAGAATGTTGATGTTCAGGATTTTGCTGATGTAGAAAGACACGAGTTTGAAAGTAAGTTATTCCTTTAATAATGAGGAGTTATCTGTAATATACACTGTTGTGCATGTTTTCATTCTGTATACATATTTTATGAAAAATATATCATTATATATAAGGGAAGTTGAAATATGAGATTATAAGCAAATAGAATCAAATAAGCAAATAAGGGGTTATTATTTTTGTGTATAAATTTCATTAGTTTATATTTATAAAAGTTATGTAAATTACCCATACAACAAGTAAGTTGAAATCTTTTATCTATTCCTTGGAGTTGGTTGATTCATCAGTTAGATTTAGTGGGTTACCAACTCAAGAATAAAACATAGAAGTGTTTAAAATTTTGTTAGCTTCCAATTACATAAGGAATATGATGGTGTGGATTAGTAATTTCTGGAAATATTTGGCAAAATAGTCAAAAAAGGATTCAAATTGACATAAAAATAGTTTTGAAGAATGTTTATTTAGAAGGCTTACTTCTCATTACATTTTTACAATTGAAACATGGTACGTATATAGCTTTATTTAAAGTCATTTAGTCAAGTGTATAGCTTCTTTATAAAACATTTGTCATTAGTTTTTGTGTTTTTTTTAAAGTAAATTACCTCTTTTTCTTGAAATTTAAGTTTTGTAACAGCATTTAGACACAGTGATGCATCCTCCTGTTTTTCCAGCTAATAAATAACCCCCTTTAGCGCATTCTAGAGGTGTATCATGGATCATTTGGTTCTTTATCTTAGCCTCTTTTAATTTTTTCTTTCTCCTCCTCCCCTTCCTTCAAAATCTACAATATATTCTCTCTAAAGATTGTTTGTCAGTAAAATTTTCAAAGCCTGGATAATTAGCAACAATCCAATAACAGATTTCACCAAATTAGAAAAATCACAAGAAGGAATCTTTTTTACTTCTTTGTAAAATCAATTTTTTCTACTTCTGGTAAAATTTTTTTGTAGGATATCTCTAATATTTTTGTATAACTGATTCTTAAGGAGTGTTTAAATCATGGAACGATTATAGGGTTTCTGTAATATTTACAAGGTCATTTCCTTCTATCTTTTTTAAATTTTTGTAATTTTTTTGTTCTTTATTGAAGCGATTATGTTATGGCTTCATTGTTACAAATCAATTATTAGCTGGATATTCACAATGGGAGAGAAGAATTTGGCAACAAAATTTCTATTTTATCTTGTATGGGTAGGTAAATAAGCAATTGAGATTTCTGCAGTAAGTGTTTAGATTTTACATTCTGACCTGACTTATGGATATTTTTCAAATTCTTAAAATATTTGTTAATACATCCAGTATTTTTTTCAGTGAATTTATGCACAGGTGGATTTTTAGTTCTAGCCGCTTTAAAAAGCCTTTTCTTAAACATTTTCTGGTCACTAAGGGTTTTATTTTGTAAGATGTCATTGCATTTTAGCCTGTGATAGTAGTAATATGCATTTTACTAGACTTATTACATGGAACATGTTCCTTGCACTTAAATGCCGTCGTTTGACTTTACACCTACAACAGACCTGAGTGAAGAAGCGGTTCAAAATCAGATTTGAAATTTTTTGCTGCATGTTTGTTGGTAGTTTTTTTGTCACCACAAATTATATTTGCTGTACAGGCCAACTACCATCATTCTGTAGCATTGTTTGAACCATGTCAGCCACCCTGATAATGCATCATATATTCGTTCTATTCAATAAGCCGTTGCTTTTGGAGTAACATTAGGTCAACACAGGAGCTCTCTTAATTTTCATGGTTGTTTTTTATTTTGTTTTGTTATCTGTTTAGGTTGCAAATTCGTTAATATTTTTGTTAAAATTTATTTCTAATAGAGAATTCACCTATTCCATGGTACAAATGTATTTGCTTTTTTGAAATGTCACTGTCAATTCTTTTATTAATTCAAGTTTATTCTAAATATCATGAGACACGTTTTCATCAAATAAATTAATTACATGTATAATCAAAATCGAAATTCTTCATTTAGTGAATTCAACATTGACCCCTTAGTTAATGTCAAAAATTTGTTTACATCTATAAAGCCTTTAATTGGTTCTTTTCTTGCAATGTGACCAATATTTGCTCTATGAAATTCAAATTATTTATCTTGAAGAGTTGCACACTGTACTTTTTGAAATAATCTATAAATATTTGTGATAATGAAATCTTTGTTCTTTATGGGCTCTGAAAATGCTCTCTAATCACAACAAAACAGCCCATGTGAAAAGAATACCATGTTATTGAGCATTTTAAGAAACAGAGTTAAGGTTTTTGTTTTACTTTATAGTTTTAGGAGAAAAGATTTTGATCCTCCAAAATCCCTTGAATCAATGACACAGTCAATATATTCAGCATACACTTATTCACCAAGCTCAAAGGAAGTTTTTCTACAATACAATTCATCAAGCTCAAAGCAAGATTTTCTATTAAAAAAGTCATAGTTACTGTTTTTTTTTTTTTTTTTTTTTTTTTTTTTTTTTTTTTGAGATAGAAAGGGCTACTGTTGTTTTGATTAATTTTTACCAAAGAGTGAAACCACAAATGTAAAACTTAAAAAAGGTTTTATTGCAAAAAATTTAACAACATATGTAAATCCGCCCTGAATGAATGTCATTGACTCTTTGACTGATTCATTCGTGCTTCCTTTTTGAATTTCCAGGATCTTTTTTAATCACAAAGATGTTTCTATAATTGTTTATTCAAGTTCGTTTGCATATTATCTTTCAAAAACCCACGAGCCAATATTTGACTTTTACCTTCATATATCAATGCTTTACATAAAGTTATGTATTCCTGTGCTAGATGTTTGGTTTGTAACGGTTAATGTTAACAAATTAACTGTTATTTTATTAAAGAAGATTTGTTGTTAATATTTCTTTCAAGTGGAAATTAATGTTTGAAACTTATTTAGCTTTAAATTGATACTAGAAAACTTCTTTAGCTGGAAAAATGTTTATTCTGTGGTAAATGTAGTCTAGTTACATTTTAATATTAACTATTTGATCAGACATTCCAACCACATCTGTATCACTGCAGTGGTTCATTGATCATTTATGTTTGTACCATACATATAATATATGTGTGTTTTTATTTTATGTAACTTTAAAATTTATCTTGAAGGTGCAAATGTACATTGAGAAGAAAAAAATCTAGAGAAACGTCAGAAGTGGAAAGGATCATGCCTCTGGTGTAAGAGGAGGATAGAGAATAATCAATGGTGCAGCCTCAGGGACTGTCTATGCAGCATAATTGGTTGATTTTGAGAGTCAAATATTCCTCCAAAGCTAATGTAGGCTAAAAGAAGGCAGATATAATAGATGTGACCAAGTTTTGGGTCTACTAGAGAGGCAGTTATTTGGCTATTGGTAGGGAAGAGCAAAATCTTTGCAGTATCTGCTTTCTAGAGAAAAACTTAAGAAAAATACCAACTCTAAAGGAAGACAAATTTGTTATTAGTAATAGAAGTGATTAGAATCACTTTTACAGACTTGGAAAACAAGCATTATGATCCCCCCTCCCAGACCTGGCCATTACATCATTTTGTCTATGTAGGTATTAGCTGTAAAAGTTTTGCAAGCGTAGTTTGCGCAGATAGGAGAAGTGAGAGGGAGAATACAGTCAGCTGTGAAAAGGATGACTTGCGATCTGTGCTTGCTTATGTGCATGCATGCATTGGCTTCGTCTAATCCAGCTGTAGTAGATAACGGGTCGTATCTATTATGGTTGACTATTTTATGGTCTGTGGTCAGTAGAGCTTAGTGAATAACCTCCAAGAAAACGTCAACCTTTCCAGATGGGTAGCTCTTTTTCAGTTTTTTCCATTTAAATCCCATAGATCTTAAAATTTTCTGAAAAGTTTCATGACTGAAATTAATTTTAATTCTAGATGTTCAAGCTGTAAAACTTTTAACACATTCTTAATGTTTGGGACGTATGATGAGTCGTATGAAAATTAAGAATATTTTTCATAGAACTCATTTTTAAAATCATTGATTGTATTTTTTAAAATTTTTCTTGGACGAATTTTAGCTGTTTTACTGAATGCTTTGTTTTTCCTCCGTCAATAATTTCTCTAATGAATGAACAGATATTCCACAAAAGTTTTGCCACACAATCTTCAATTACCGAGCAAGACATGTTGGAATTTTCAGAAGATATGTTTAAATTTAGTTGCGCTTCTTTGCTGAACAGACTTGTTTTCATCGTTTGAGGCATATTTAGTATTGAAAAGTACTGTTTTGGTCGATACATTAATCACTGTCACACCTACTAAAACGATGACGGAACTATTTGCTATGTTGTGCATTCCAGTGAGTCGGCTGTCAAATCCCAACTCCACTGCCACCACTATTTCTCCGACCATTGTATTTGAACCAAATCTCTACTGCGTATACTCTAACAATATCTTGATGGCCTGTATGTTCTGTTACATAGTAAGAACATACCTATGAACTGTTAAGTGGAACATGAACAGCTCAAAATACTATAAATATAAGCTTAATAACTGTGGCGACATTTATAAGTGTGTTATAAGAATGAATGAAAAGTGCAACTTGATGTGCTTGGGATGGGCGCTATGTCCTGAATGCTAAATGATTCTATTTATTTTTAAAAAAGTTGGTATTTGCAGAAGGAATATCAAGACAGGTGTGGAGTCCAGAATTTGCCTTTATAAAATTGAACTTGAACCTAGTAGAGGTCACACAATGGATCTTTAAACTTTTTTCAGATGCTTTGTCTTGGAAGATTCCATGCATTGCTTCAGTCAGCAGAAATCAATCATTGGTTCCGGATAGTTATGAATTTAAAAAAAAGCTACATGTATGATAGAGTAGAAGTCACATTGCAAATAGAAGTTTTAACCCTCATATTAATTCTCCTACTTGTTATTGTATCTGAGTGTAAAACTGTTTCAGAGCACATATAGAGGATTTTGTTGGTTTCTGAATGGGCCTTTTATATGCAATTCCATCACATCCATTATATCTGTTTCTATCAATAATTGTGATATTTTTATTATTTTTTGTTGTACGACACGATAATAACATCATATTAATTAAAATCATGAAGTTATAACAAAGAAAGAGAAAATGTCTATCGTAAACCATCAAGGAAATAAAAAAGAACAAAATTCATTGTTTTATAACTACAATAAAATATTATTTACTTACTAGCCAACGCCCACCTTTGGCATTTTAGCCATTTAGCGATGCACTAACCAGTAGAGAAAGGCCTCCTTTAAGATGGCACTGTTGTAATCCTGGGCCCACTCCAGGGCTATGCAATCAATAAGGTGTTCAGCAATCATAACTTCTACCACACAGCAGACACTCCGGGGTTGGTAGCACATGGTTGTGATGGAGGTGCGCAGCAAGGTAATCATGACCCGTCTTCAATGTGAAAGCTGTAACGCTAACAGCTTAGGGCAAGTTATGTTCAATTGGTCTCCCCAATACAAGACTTTCCCACAGTTTTCCTGCTGAGAGTTCCCTCAATCGAACATAACCCCATTTTTTGGTGGACATTATTATTAGGGACCTGGAGGACTGTAGTGAACTCTGGCGGTTGGGGTGAGGGAGGCTTGTTTCCTTCTTGGCTAGTTGATAATTCATTGCCAGTGATGTTTACATGGCTCGGAAGCCACTGGAAATTAAATACCTACCCGGCATTTATGAGAGCATTTAGTCTTTTTCTACAGTCTATGGTTCTACTACAGTCAGTCTGTGAGTTCCCAGAGAGGTTCAGGATGGCAGTCTGAGAGTAAACAAGGAAAACGACCTTACCCGGAGCAGTCGCCTTCTCAAGCTCAATTGTTGCAGCATATATGGCAGCTACCTTACCGTTGTAGTTGCTACAGGTAAAAAAATGTATCAACAAAATATATACAATAATATGCAGCACCTATTTCGCCTGATTCTGGCACGGATGATCTATCAGTGTAAATTTGGAGCCTTTCTGGTGCAGGGTATTTTCAATGATAGTTCGGATGGCTGCACTTCTAAGATTCTGATCCGAAGATGCATGCTTTGGCAAGTGGCGGTCTGTCAGGAAGAGCTCTGCCTCAAGCAGCTCCTGGAAGCAGTAAGCGGAGCTGGTTCTGTGGGAATGATTCCATACTTTTTATAAAGGTCCTGGTAATAGACAAGGGTTCTTCGCTGGCTTTTGAGTCTATCTGTGGGTTTACAGTACTAATTCCAAGATTTGTTTGTTTGTTTAAATCGCTCCCAGAAACATAAGGCTGATGTCTCCCTGGGTATTTGTAGCGATTCAATCTCAGTTTGAGCCTCCATTACAGAAAATATGCCTGAACTTCCCAGCACCAGTTATCCCTCTTAAGGCATTGTTTTGAGCTAAATCAAGTAAATTTGTGGTGCATTTACTGGCTGTGACCGTTAGTTTACTACCATAGTCTGAAGTCGGTTTTATATATACTTGTAGGCAGTTTTCAGAACATGTTGGTCAGCTCCCCAAGTAGGTGTTAGCCTCTTGAGTAATCTTGTTTTTTTTTATACCTTTTTCAGCACACTGGGCAATGTTTGGTTTCCATGACATACATCAATCCAATGCAACTCCCACATATCTCAAAATATCGCTGCTAGCCACGATTGAGTTCTTCTATGCTAAACTCATGGGATTCTGGTAGAGAGTGAAAACATTTTCGAGGTGTTTATGGTCATCATTTTTCAATTATCAGAAAAGCATTGTTTATACACTTCTTGAGAAGTTGGCTATACCAGCTTCCTAATGATTGACCAAATAAAAGTTTTGATAACGTCAAAGTTTATAAATGCCAAATAATGTAAACAAGAGTTGCTGTATTTACAGTGTGTATAAATCTTATCTTATAAATTATTTATTCACTTGCTTATTAGGTAAATTATATTCTGCTTGAAATGATTTTTAAGATTATTGTAAATTGGGGTTGATGGCCAGTAAAATTCTTATGCATTTCTGAAGGTTACACAGTTGACTAATTGATGCCCAGAGCAGTGTATCCAGGATTTATTTTGTTTAAGCCTTCGGTGAAAAACAATTATTATGTTCAGTTTTCCCTTTTATGATGCTGTGTATATTCTAAGCTGCAAATGATTTATAATTTTAGCTACATAATCTACATTATACGAAAAAAATGTTTTCAATTTTTATTAATATACAGTAGTTTTGATAATTCGAGGTAGATGGGACCGAAACCCAGATTATATGGAAAAACGTTCCTGTGCATTAGAGAAATAGACGTTTTAATGAACCCTAGTATAGTACTATAATTAAGAATATGCAAAATCAGTTATAGAACTTTATAAAGACATTTATTGAAAGCCCGATTCATTTCATTTGAATACCATACTGATATGAACATTTCTTTAAAGCCCGACTCATTTCTTTTCATACCGTATTGATATAAACATTTATTGGAAGTCTGTTTTATTTCCTTTGGGTAGCGTATTGATATGGGCAGTTCTTTGAAGCCCGGCTCATTTCCTTTGCATACCGTTTTGATATGAACATTTCTTGCAAGCCCAGCTCATTTCCTTTGCATACCGTTTAGATATGGGCATTTCTTTGAAGCCTAATTCATTTCCTTTGCATACTATATTTATATGGGCATTTCTTTGAAGCTCAACTAATTTTCTTTCCATATCATATTGATATGAACATTTCTTGGAAGACCGATTAATTTCCTTTGCTTACAATATTGATATGAACATATCTTGGAAGCCCGATTCATCATTTTCTTTCAAATAGATAGAATACTCTCAAACAGAAATAGGCTCGAATTTAACAGAACCTAGAATTATCGGGATTCAGAATTTCGAGACTCTAATGTGTTAACTTTCCAACAAATTCTAGATTTTTTGTAATTTTTTCAGTGTGGATGGTGAATATATGCTTTTTATAAAAAGTACCTTCTTTGTGCTATTGATTAATCCAATAAAATATGAGAATTTATATTCCTAAGTTTGTTCAAATGTTTTACAAACAACTTTAGACTACACCACATTAAATAAAAATTTATTTTGCTATAATATAAAAAATAAGCAATTTTAGAAAAATCTACAAGAGTTATAAATTTTTAATATTCAACCAAATTATTGAAAACCCATTTTTAAATATTAAAGAAATCTAATACTTAAAGAATTTTATTGCTTGTATCAATTGTATAGGCAAGGATGAAAATTTCATTTTTAATTTCAAAATTTTGTGTATGAACAAATTTATTTTTTCTTTCAAGTTTTATTACAGTTCATGATAGAGTTTCTGACAGTTTTCCAGTTAATGTATATACAGTATATACTTGTATATATAAGACCTAAGAGTTTATATAGCCTCATTTTAAGACACAGTAAATTAGGTAAAAAACATTTTCATTCTAATAATGCATGTCTTGCTACAAAGTGTAGAGTATTTTGAAATATTGCAACATGGTGAATTTTTGTTAGATAGTATTGGCCATTGGAAAAGAAATGTGCCAATTAGTGTACTATTGTAAACCCTATAAATCAATACAATAGATCACATGGAACAACTTCCTCTCTTTTTCCATTACCCTTGTAGCTCCTCACTGTTTAAAGAATGTGAAAGAGTTCTTAATCATTAATTGAGTATGTTATTGCCACATCATGGACTGAGTAAGAGCCCTACAAAATTCAAACAGCAAATAATGGAGAAGAAAACGGGAATCGTTAGGCAAGGAAAAAATTTGATGTTGATGGAAAAAAAATGTATGAAGGTGGATCCAAGCCAAGGCTGTGCTTCAAAAAACATCACAGAATTGACAGTATTTTTGCAGAAAAAAAGGAAAATTATTCTGAAATATAAAATGTTCTCAAAAACATGAAAGTGGAATTGGGCAAAGAAAGTGATATGGTTGGTTTACCAGGGAATGACGGACATATTACAATCCCTTGATATTTCGATCAATCAACATTTCAAAGGTCATTTGCGGCGCTTATATTAGGCCTGGAGAAGCAGATCTTTAGAAATGCCATAGACTAGATGATTGCAGAAACCTTTATTGTATTAAATGTGTGAATGGATATTTGTTGAATGAAAACTCATTTTGTCAGCTATGGTTATCAAGAGGTTTAAAGTAACATCAATTTCCAATGCGATGGAAGGGACAAAGAAGACGTGGTCAGGTAGTCAGGTTATGTATCACTGACAGTGAAAATAGGAGCACGAGTGACTACTACAGTGATAAGTTGAACAATGAACAATAGGTCCATTTATTCTATTTTATTTTTCATCAGGTATGTGATACTGTATTTTATTTCAATAAATTGTTTTCAAATTCATATTTGAATTTTTACTTTTAATCCGTATCTTATATACATTTCTCAAATATAAACCACACCACATATTTTTATGTCAAATTTTAACTAAAAAAGTAGGGCCTAGAAGAAACAGTAATTGCATAGCTATAATTTGATTCTCCTGGAAATTTATAATAATTACACTACAAAGAACTTAAAACACAATGGCATGAGAAAGTTGATTTTTAGTTGCAATGTACATTGCAGTCACATTGCATCAGTGAACAAAAATGGGAAGACCAAATAAAATAAAGTCACAAAAAGGCTAACTAGCCTATTTCAGATGCAGCACCTAGTACATTTGAGTTATAATCCTTCTCTATGTATTGAATTCTGAGGAATTTATCCCTATATTTTAATCCTATTTATTTATATTCACAATATCTTTTCGTGGACAATTGACAATTTGAAATATACAAAAGACAAAGGATATAAACAAAATTGTTATTTTTCAAAACTCACGAACGAAAGTCCAAGCTATCAGTTTTACTATGAAAGCGATATTTGTCTTTGATTTTTTCTGTTTATTTACTTTGCTATTACATGTCAGTATTTAACCTATTAAAATTTGTTTTGGTGATTTGCCAACCAGTAAATTTTTGATTGTATAGATTTTTAGTTTGAGGCATGTGAGAACTTTGTATGGTTAATTAAATTAAAAGAACTGTGTTATTATTTCAGATGACTCTGACAAAGAAAGGTTTACTACTGAAACTATCATTAAGCCATTTGAACTGTTTACAAATGATATCTCAACTGTAATTGATGATCCTGGTGAGGATTCTAAGAATAAAAATTATTCTTGTAATATTTGTGATGTCAAATTCTCTCGTCTAAGTAACTTGACCAAACACTTGAAAACACATTCATCAGACAAGACTTACACATGCAAAAGTTGTAACTTCACATCAACTGATCCTATTAAACTTCAAAAACATTGCAAAACACACCTGAAAGGAAAAAAATATGTGTGTAGAATATGTGAGAGTATATACTCAAGTTCTGCAGGGCTTAAACAGCATGTACACACCCATACAGGTTATAGACCTTATAGATGTAGTGTTTGTGATTATAGTTGTTCACAACCGGGAAATTTAAAAACCCACATGAGGACTCACACTGGTGAAAAACCATACACCTGCAATCTGTGTAACTACGCATGTTCTCAGTCAGCCAACTTGAAAATCCATATAAGGACACATACTGGGGCAAAGCCTTACATGTGTAATGTATGTAACTATGCATGCTCACAGGCAGCTAATTTGAAGAAACATATTAGAATACATACTGACGAAAAACCTTATAGTTGTCCTGTATGTCAATATACGTGTTCTCAGTCAGCAAACCTTAAGACTCACATGCGGAGACATTCAGGTATAAAACCTTATAATTGTGATGTGTGTGATTATTCGTGTTCACAGTTGATAAACCTGAAAAAACACATTGCAAGGCATATTGATGAAATTCCTCAGCACAGCATTTTTGAGTTGACTGATTCAGATAGTGTTGTTGAAAACAGTGTCAGTGAGGCTAATGCATGAATTTTGTTACACTCTACATGTAAGTAAAAATTGTATATATTATTTATTAGTACAATAAGTATAAAGTATTTATTGAAACATGTTTTGGGCCAAAAAAATTATAATAAACTGCTAAAATTACTACCATACTGCTAAAAATTACATCATCTTTATTGTTCACAGACATAATTCTTACTTTTTGATAATTTTTTTCTGCATAACCCCTGTTTATGATTTCCTAATATTGTTCTAAATAGAATAAAATTTCATATAACAATAACTGGTGTACGAGTGGTAAAATATTAATCTGTAAATAATAGAATTGTTGTATCAATTACGCTTCCTTCTTATTTTAATTATAATAAATATAAAAAGAGCAATTTTATTTTAAAAAAGAATATTGTAGAAGAGAATTAAAGATAAATTAACCATGTATTAAAACAAAACCAAATGCCTAGAGAAGAAAGAAAGTTGGTATCAGTGAAAGAAAACTATTTAATAGTCAAATCGTTGATTTTTTTTTGTATGGTTAGAATATAATAATAAATATTGAGCATATTAGCTTGAGTTGTGCTATAATTAAGAACATTCTTAGCTACAAAGAAAGTCAAACAGTAGTTGTAACACTTTGGTGTCACAGCATCAAAAGAAGTTTACAAACGGACCTAACTGATTACCTTCCGAACTGGTAACAAACAGTTCGGTGGTAACTTTCTGTCAGTGCACAAGTTTTGTAACTGCTGTTAAATTTTATTGAATTTTGTAACTACTGTTTTCTTGATTGTATTGTGATGAAGCATGTTCAAAAGAAAACCTTTTATAAGCTTTGACTTATTGAGACAAAGGTTTTTGACTGACGTAAGCAATGAAAGAAAGTGTTTTGGGATAATTAGCAATATGAAATTTATAAATTTCAGTATGTTTGATCATATAAGCCTTTGAAACTACCCCGACCAATGGACCCTAGTGGGTGTGAGACAGACACCAGACACTGGTGAGAACCTCTGAAATTGTTGTTTCAGTAAGTTTTTTTTACAAATTTAACTTAATGAGTTATAATTGAAAACAAAATTTCTTATATAAGTGTTAAAAAGTTGTCATATGTTTGTTGTTTTAATAAATTACTTTTTGCTATTGAAAATTTATATCTACTAGTCCCCAGTGTAACAAAAACACACACGTTTTTGTTTTTACATTAAATAATAGGAGGTTTGAGACAATAATTGGGAGAAACTAATGCAATCTCTGATAAGTCGGAGGGATGACGAAAATTTATTAACAACATAAATGTATCATATATTAATTAAAACAACCTCTCACCACAAATTCAAACAAATTTTATTTTAACCTTATGTACATCTCGACTACAAAGTAATCATCTTCAGAGGTATTTTTACAAATAACTAACTTACAGCTAAACTTATGCATATTTATAAGCAATGGGAACTCCTTGGCCACGCCCCCTACACTATCCGACCAATCATGTTACGAGTAACAACTAGGTCTGGTCTAACAGAAGGAGTTATCATTACATTATTTTTGAATTTTACAGTAATTATTAAATTTACACATTTAACAATTAAAACTATAACTATCTCTTAACTAATAGATACAATTGGGAATTCGGGATAGGCCCTTTGTCAGAATTTAATAAATACGCATAGGTTTAGCGTTAAGTTAGTTATTTGTAAAAATACCTCTGAAGATGATTACTTTGTAGTCGAAATGTACATAAGGTTAAAATAAAATTTGTTGAATTTGTGGTGAGAGGTTGTTTTAATTAATATAAACATTTACGCCACAGTTGCTTTAAGTTGTTATAAATGTATCATGTATAAAAGCTTAGAATATTTTATTAATACTTTCCACTAACTTTTAAAAACTTATTATTCCTCTCCCATTTTAATATTCTGACCATCTGAAGTCTGTTTGAAGCTAAGTCACAGATAACCACGTGAAACAATTCATGACTCCTTAATTCTCCATTTCACAAAGAAGGTTAAAAAATGTCTATACTTTTGTAAAATGACTGTTAAGCTTTTGGGTAACAAAATTATTTACTAGTTACGTGAAATACTACAGAAAGTTGACAGCCAGTTTTATTAGAAGGCTAAAGTTGCCATGTGGACATTCTGCACTTAATAAAAATGCAAATATTTTTTAGGCATCACATGCCTAATTTAATTATTTTGGTTTGGATAACAGATGTTCTATTATATAATTATATACAAACTTCGGAAAAATGTAGTTGGTTTACTAATTTCTGTTTTCAAAAATGTCCAAAAAGTAATCATGAGTGACAATAGAAATTGCTTCAAAAATAACAAGTGTTATTTATTCGACAATGAAATAGATAACATTTTAAAAACTAATTTTGAAGGTGAAAAAAAAGATAGTATGTGTCAAAAGTAAAACAAAAATCTTCACATTTAATATAAATGAGTTGAATGTTTATTGGTTATCGAGTTAATGTTAAAGAGTTGATGAGTGCTGTAAAAAAGTTCTAGTCGCAAGTTCGGTGGTCACAGGAAATAAGTTGGTAAGTCGAAAAATGGGCAAAATAAGTTGAATGCACAGTGATCATCTCCTAAGGCTCCTGCACCATGTGAGTAAGTTGGTAACTCTCCAATTTATAAGGATCTAGGTTTCTTGGTATCTTGCAAAGTAATGGATGTTCTCTGTGGAATTCAACATACAATATAATTCAGTGAAGCATATTCACTTAAAAACTATACAACTGAAGTTGGTAGTACATAATGAATTTGTGAGGATAACTGCCCTTACCCACTCAAACAATTGGATCCAACTCGTCAGGCCATGCAAACAAAAAAACCTTTAAAAGATACAAATGACAAAGGAAATGTTTTTTTTCATTTTACTTATCTGTTAAAAGAAAGAAGACTTTTTTGTTACAATGAAACAGGACACCAAAAACAAGAAATTTTTGTTGACACCAGTTCAGTGGTTACTATACTGTAAAGCTCTATCAATGGGGTTTTTAAGCATGCTCTCGACATAACTGAAATTTTCAAAAACAAATTTTAGAATAAGGAGAAAGCATAATATTTTTTTCGATCATCTTCCACTAATTATATCTAGACCTGATCTCATAAGAACAGGAAAGAAAAGATATATATCTCTTGCCTTTGATTGACCCAATATTCCATGACTTCTACCTCAATTTATTAATAAATAATGAACCTCCATTTGATTCAGATTTGATGGAAGTAAATGAAGATGATATTTAATTTTTGTTATTCTATATGAACAAATTAAAATGATTAAACAAAAACATTTTCTTGTTTTTATTTTAGTACCTACATATATTTCCCTTAGATCAACATTCAAAACATCTTATTAGAAAAAATACAAAGAATATGGTAGGTGCCTAATTAAAAAACATGGTTCAGAGCCATCCTTAGGGAATGCGAAGGCTGGAGCAAAACATTTTTGCAAGGCCTTTTTTAACAAATTAGTCTCCCTGGAAAACTTTTTTAAGCTCTTGCGCAAAAAGGTGAGTTTAGAGCAATTTTGATGCAGTCATATCATTTTAATAACACCAATTATTTACATAACTTTTTTCATTTGCCATGGTTGAAACACGGCCACAATCAATGTTTTGCATTCTTTTGGTCGTGATGCCGTTATCTCGTTCATAGGTTTTGTCTTTAATCAATAATTTAACATATTGCGCTGGTATTAAGACAGATATTTTAGGAGTAAAGCCTCAAGACGCGAGGCCTAGAGTATCCGATCCATCCTAAGGATGGCTCATAATTGGGTAAGTGGGAATAAAGTCAGCTAAGTCGGGCAAATAAAATGCTAAGTTCTGATGAATAATTAGAACTCTAAAGACAAACAATGAATAACTTTAGTAGTACAAAAAAAAGTTATTTGTTCAAAAACTAGATTTACAGTAAAAGTTCAAAGTAAAAAAGTGCTCCCCTGAAAATTTTTGATATAATACTTACCAATTTATTCCCTGTGACTACCATGTATAGAAAAATTATTACGAGATACAAAAATATGTTTTCATAAATTATAATTTATCCAGGTTGAAACAGGAAGAAAACATACAAAAAATTATTCTTGGAACTGTTATGTACTTGTTTGAAAATAATACTGAGAAGCTTGGTATATATGTACATGTACTCTTCTGGTAGCAGGAGAAAATATACTTGTATAAATCATCAATGTTATCTGGAAAAGGAAGATGTCATGTAGAATCAGAAAGCAAAAAAAACCTCAGCAAAAAGATGTTGTATGTTGCTGTTGTGGTAAATCTTTATTTTGGAAACACTGTAAGGAAACTCCAATCCTAAAAGTTATTTTCTGTTGAAATATACCAAATTTAAGACTACTTTGACTTTATATCTGCTTCTAGTTCTTTATTAATCTATTATTCCTGTTTTTATTTGAATAAATACACTATGTGCAAATGTTATATGCGGTCATTTATTATCACCCCTTCTTAAAACTAACCAGATCTTCCTTACTAAACAGAGGGTTAGATTTATTAAAATGAAAGTATACAGGTAAATTTCAGTGAACAGTAATGTTGAGAAATTTTTCAACCAGATTGCTCCCACTTATCCAGTTGTTCCTGCATATCTAAGGGAATTTAGATAAGACATTTTTCAAAAATAAATAGGAAGAAATTCATTGCATGCTTTAGAAATATTTACTCATTTCTATCTGGTTGCTAACTTTAACTAGTCTAATAGCAACACTCAGAAATTAAATATTACATGATTCTGGATATTTCACTACAAATTGCCTTTCAGCTGTAATTATTGAACATGGGATTTTTGTAACAAGGTTATTTAGTGGATCTTTTGTAAATGCTTTAAGGTCAAACTCAAAATTTACTTCTGTTTTAAAGTGCTTTTTAATTGGAAAAACTGAAAGCTGTGCAAGACCTTGAAACCTTGAGTGTCCCTGCTTGGATTTTTTGTTATTCTTAGCACTTGAAGCATGTGATTTTAAAAATGAGTTCATAATTTTGTTTCTCAAACTACCATTACAAATATAAAATATTCTATGAAATGTGCTCACCAACCACAACTCGAAGGTTTATTCAGTATTAATTTTCCTACATAACTAAAACCTGAATAAATTCTTAAAATACTGTAATATTTTGGATTTTTATTTCACTTTCTGAAATTCTATGAACCTTTTAATGATAATAAGCATATACACATATACAATGGACAAATTTAAAATCTTTAAACATATTATAAGTTTTAAAGTAATTACAACATTTTAAATAATTTGCTGCAGCTGTTTATATTGTGTTTCATTTGTATCCATATTTTGGTTTTACACTAAGAAAATAATATGCACACCTAAAGTAAAAAAAGCCTTATAAATATATTTCTATTTTTTTCTGAAGTATGTCCATAACACAGTCTTATTTAATCGATATTCAGTTATCTGACACAGTATGATGTAAACAAAACAACTGATTACACCATTATTTTATCTGAAACCACATTAAGTAAAACACATTTTTGGCAATTCACACAAATAACAAATAATAATAACAAAATAATCTAGTTGAAGCCTATTAAATTTTTTATATTGTTGTTGTATAATTGGAAATTGGTCTTAATATGCTAAATTAAATTTTTGTGCTAGGTACTGGTTACAATGATATCATATGGTGGATGGTCCTGACTACTTCTAGTTTTGTTTTCTAGATTCCATAATACCAGGAAAGATTCTCCTCTCACCCCATCATCTTAATTCCTACCTAAACACCACCATATCCCTTGGACATCCTACTCTCCAGGTAATGCTACCATATGTATGATTTTATATATAATTTTAGAGTTTACTATATTTTAAAAAGTAGAAATAGATACACATCAAAATATTTACTTTTCTAAAATATTTCAGAACATGGTTGTTTCTTTTGCAGTTGTAAAATGGCTAGTTAACTTGGATAGTGATCTCCATTTTTCCAACAGTAGAAAAACAATCATGTTATATAATTCAAATGTAATTTTTGGATAATCAGTTTTCTGTTTTTTCTAAAAATCAATAATATGCCATTTCTCATCTGAATGAACGCTGTTTTGAGATAAGTAGTGTGTGTCTGTCTGGGGGAGGGGTATGCACAGAACTCTACAATGTATAGACAGACCTTGTCATTGAGGATTCACATTCAATTTTTTTTGGCCAATTCAACCACTATTGACATTTGAAAGTGGAAGTATATCACCTTTTTGTGGGAAACTTTTAAATTTTTACTGTCAACTTTATTGGAATATTTACGTAGCTGTATATGTTTAAAAAAAAGTTTGGTAGATTTTCAGTTGATTTTATTTAGTTATGATTTCAGTTCTAGTAGTAAGGGATTAATTGTTACAAGGAATAAAAAGTTATAGCAATCTTACCTCATAACAGAATATTTCAAGGTATTGTTTCAATATCTTAAGAATGTTATCAAGTATATGAGGTCTGTTCAAAAAATACGCGGACTGAGGTCATAAAAAAAGTACTTTATTTGGAAGTTGCACGTCTGGGTCTCCTTCGAAGTACTCTCCTCCCCAACACACACACTTATCCCAACGGTGTTTCCACTTGTTAAAACAGTCCTAGTACGCTTCTTCATGTACGTCCCTCAGACGTTTCAGTACTATATGTAGGTAATATGGTTGACAGTAGAGCCTTCAGGGAGGTACTCGTAGTGAACAACACCCTTAGCATAAAAAAAAACTGTCAGCATCACCTTGACATTCGACCGAACTTGGCAAGCTTTTTTGGGTCTTGGGGACGTTTGACTCACCCATTGGGATGATTGGACCTTCGTTTCAATGTCGTAACCATACACCCATGATTCATCACCGGTTATAATTCTTAACAAAAAGTTCTCATCTTCATTTGAACGATCAAGCAGTTCCCGACAAACCCGGACGCGATTGGCTTTTTGGTCATCGGTCATCAGGGGTGGCACAAATTTTGCAGCGGCATGGTGCATCTTCAATTTTTCGATCAAAATCTCGTAACAAGATCCAACTGATATCCCACACTCTTCAGAAAGCTCCCTAATGGTCAGACGTCGATTTTCGCGCACAAGGGTGTTGATTTTTTCAACGTGTGGGTCGTCAGTTGACGTCAGTTGCTATTTGAAACATGCAGTACGCTTCATGGCAACATCGCAAATGTTAAGCATTGCAAATGTTTCTGTTGCAGATTTCCCTAGTTTTAAAGAAAATTTCACAGCAATTCGTGCTCCTTCAGGCTGTCCATTTTACAATCCGACAATCAAAAAAAACACTGAAAAAGCCTGTGAAAAAAAATTTTATTAAATAGGTTTCACAAACATTTAACAGTTTTTAAAATTCATTACTTATAACAATTAGATCAAATGGAACTGTGAAAAGATAGAACAATATTCGTGTTCTAAATTTTTACAAAAATTGAGGATGCAAATAACAAGTAAGTATGAAATTTAGCTCTAGAATGTAATTATACTTGGAAAAAAGTTTTAAGTTTTTGTTTTCCTATTTGTTGAATTTTGTCAATTACTTATAAATTACTCTTTTGGTATCCCTTGGTAAAAAAACCACCACTTACAGATATTTTTCAACTGGTATGTATATATTTATCCACCTATGAATTAAAGGTATTCTACCATTAAATAGCATTTAATCCGTTCATACATTGGATATAAACTTAGTATTTGCTAATTATTAGGCCTAAATATATGTGTGAAACGTTGTAATATTTATGCTTATACATACTCAATTGTTTCATATTAGTAATACTTTTATATTGAACAACAGTAGAACCTCGATATTTCAGATCTTTTTATTCAGATCGCCGCATAATCTGGACAAGTTTTTGTAGTATTTTTTTATTTTTAAAAATAAATTAAAATTGTAATTATTGACGTTAAAAATAATTCTGGACATATTACTGTATGTTTATAAGCCTTACAGTACACTGCATACTGTGGAAGTAGCCTACTGGTTCTTTTATGTTGTAATCGTGGCCAGCCGCTATTCCCAGCATAGTGAGTGAACGCAATTGTAAAATGTGATGCATAGCATTATTGACTCTGTGCGTTGATGCGACGGCCACCTGTCTACTCCCATACCATGTATGTGTGTATGTATATATATACACACACACACACATATATATATATATATATATATATATATATATATATATATATATATATATATAATCACTTACACTAAAATGTACTTAAACAAGAATCTTACTTGGTATATATGCGAGTTAACTTTAGAAGATTAAATACTGTATCTTTATTTAGTTGACTCGCTCTTCAACTGTTGTTGGGTTCACACCTCGTCTTGCTCCATGAGATTCTAGCGAAGCGTCGGAACTGCGAATTTATGCACTGCAGAATGAATGGATGTACTCCAGATAATAACTCTTCATCCGTGAAGGAATACGTATCAGCATATATATATAAAGTTGATTTTTGGTGAGTACATGTTATGTTTTACTGTTTTTTAGGCATTCTCTGGTTAATACTGATCGGCTCCAGTTCCAGTTAATTATCGAGGTTCTACTGTAATATCATAATATGCATGAAAGTTTCCTTTTAAAAACTTACCAAGAAAAAAAGTTTTTAAATACAGAAGTCAATCATTATTCACAAATAAATAAGTTATTTACAAATACATTGCCAGGATACCAGGTAGCTGCTCTATGACCCAAATAGAGAACAGGCTATTTCAAGTAAGGTAAATGCCAAGTCACTGAACAAAGTTTGGTATTTTCTTGTTCCTCATTCTAGATCATTATTCCATACAGGAGTGTCAAAGGTAGACACTTATCTGCCTCTGTAGATACTACCTACTATTGGTAAACACTTGTTTCCACGATACTTCCCAATATATTAGTCAAAATCCTATCTTATTGGCAATATCAGAAAAAATGACAAACCTATTAGCTTCATACACAATATCAAGAGCACAGTGGTACAATATTTACAATAAAAATATTGAAAAGAACCCCAATACCACAAAAATAACAAATAAGACAAGTTACTTAAGATTAAACCCTTATGTACATTTCGATGACCATGTCATCATCATCAGAGGGTCTTGTTACAAAACACAATCTAGCACACAAGAAGTTACAAACTAGAATGATAGCTTCATGTAATCCATCACATATCCAAATTTATTACATTTTTGGTATCAATTGGCCAAAAAAACACTACTTACTGATATCTTTCAGCAGACGTGTTTCACACTAGGTCAGTGCATTGTTCAATGATGTGAGCCACAGACAAGACTATTGGGTGTGTTGTATTGGTGAGAGTCAGCAGTGTATTAAAATATTTAGTATGATTTAAAACTACAAAAAATACCTACACTGTACAAAAACACACAGAACAAACACGACAGGGCAAGAGTATACAACATCACATGCAACGACTGCCCCAGCTTTTACATAGGTCAAGCAAGGAGAAACTTTAGCATAAGATACAAGGTACACATAAACACCACACAGCCCAAATCAAACTTCACCATACACATACAGAACATACTACACACATTTACCAATATAGACCCTAATCTAAAAATCCTTCACTACACATAAAAAAAGCAACAAACTAAACAACAGAAAACTACAAAATATACAAACACTACAAAAACCATCCACAACACATTCTAAATGATAAAACACACAATCAAACACTATATTTGAACACATAATTAACAAGTACTCTGTGAGCAATAATACACCCCAGACTTACACCTGAGCAACAGTCTTGTCCATGACTCACGGCATTGAACAATTCACTGACCTGGTGCAAAACGCACAGTAGGTTAAAGAGCAAAATGTAACGCCCTTCTCAATGCCTTTAATGTCATCATACACGCTCACACTTATTTCTTTCTGCAGTTGGTACCACTTGGTTACATTTAAAGAGGACAGACTGAGCCGATCTCAAAGCTCCGATTAGTGTGTTTAAAAAAATTGGTTTTATTATTCAGGCGTTTCACGATAAATTATCCGTTAAAAAATAATAAATTGAAATCAAAGAAATATAGGTACGGTACAACCTTTTTAATTTTCATAAAACAAAGTTCGGATAGTCTTAACTAATGTAAAAGTGATTAATTAAATTTCACCAAACGTAATAGACTACAAAATTCAAGACTTTATTTACTATTTTTTTTAACAACCGATTTTAACAATGTAAAACAAAAATTGACAAATAATTAGATTGTGACTTAAGATTGGCAAGTCGTTATTTTATTAAGTTCAAGCGTAAATAATCAGCAAATAGAAATTTACGTTTACCTGTGAAAAAATATCTAATGAACGTATGGGGTTCTCCAAGGCAAAGTTCACTTGAATATTACGTTTTTTTATATGTCTTTCCTTTTCCCTGGACCAATCAAACACTAGTAGAAGTTTTAGGAAGAACAAATATTGGTTCTGGATTCATTTGGATTGGTTGCGAACGATCTCGTCCTATATGTAAATGAGTTCTTGACCTCAATTAATAAACACCTGCAGTGTATTCGAAGGATTTAAAATTAATAACAGAGATTTGTAGCGTAGCAATTAATTTTCACGTTGCGTAACTTTATACGTGTATAATTTATTTGACGGCATGTTTGTAGTTATTGTTTAATTTTGAAGCTGTTCCGCCCATTCCCTAAAAAAAGATGTATTTCAACATTTTATAGGTTAGAGCCCGGTAGCTGTTTCATTTCTGAGCGCATGCGTGGTCGTAGTTTAGGTTACTACGCAGTTTTATAAAATAATTTTGCAAACAAATCTTTATTTTTAGTACTCTATAATCCAAGATATTTTAAAATATCGGTAGTATTATTTACTCACACAGATAGACTATAAATATATTTCTGGTCACCTATCCAAATATTTGTTGTCATTCACAAATAATTGATTAGGGCCTACTTAATGAAAACTAATTGTACTACACTTGTATTAGTTTACAAATTTATTTATGATGAATATGAATGCTCTGAAATGACATTTTTAAATATAAATACTGACATACTTTTATAATAAAAACTGTTGGCTTATTCCTATTTAAAATACCTATATATTTCACACTCTTTCCGCTTAACATTTTAGCTTGTTATTCATTATTAAGAATTGAATAGTAGAATTAAGTCCAATGTCTATTTTACTGTCAATCAGAATTTGTAGCCAAATTTGTAGAATACGTTGTATTTACTCAACGATTACTTTTTATAATTCATTTCAGCAATCATTGATGGTGTTTTGGGTTACGTGTTCTACAAGTAGGCGTGCAATTTAAGAGTCGGTCGCTAGTTTCTCGACTTTAGTCTTGAGTTTGAGGTGGAGTGGTGGTTTTCGTATGATTGGTTTCAGATAGCTCACAATATAGTATTATCTTTGTGCTGTATTAGTTGGAAAGATAAAGCGTCTTTCTAAAGTTGGCCTTCGTCCTTTTTTCTTCCTGTTTTCGCCATCTTCTTCATTATTTCTTCCATTCACTCACGTGTGGTTGGCCTGCGGCCTGACATCGTATGCCACAAGTTCTTATTCGGAATGGGCAACACGTAGATCCTGGAGTGGATAGTATTTCGCATACATACTGTGGTTTGATTTAAAACAGAATAGGATTTTACGTAGGTGAAATCGGCCAGAGAGAGTGGGGACTACGGCCGTCTCGGCGAATGGGAAATCGAAATCTTGCTGCGTGGTTGAGCCTTGTTGCCAATTCGACGTTAAACTTCCGTTCGTCGCTTAGTGTCATTGTAGTTGTGGTGGAGTTAGTTAGGCCTACTAGTGATGTAGCTCCCTTCGTTCTGCAATTTCACTTTTGCTTCCCTTCAACAGTTTTTTTCAAGACTTTACTGTCTCGATCTATATAGATAGTTAACTCACTCTCCTTATATATATATATATATGTGTGTGTGTGTGTGTGTGTGTGTGTAGAATATCAAATATGTTTTCCTGTTAGAATTATTTTAAGATTAAATAATATACACTAATTACAGGAATAATTTATTGAATAATACACTCACTTGAGTGTATTATTCAATAAATTATTCCTGTAATTAGTGTATATTATTTAATCTTAATATATATATATATATATATATATATATATATATATATATATATATATATATATATATCTTTTACAAATTTTCAATCGTTAATAAAATACGTTTTAATTCATTCAGTCAAGTTCAAATACATTTTTTAAAACTTATAGTTGATGTCAATTGATTTTAATGAAGTTTTTTCAAATATTTCTTCAATAATTGAATTAGAAAATTTTGGGAGTCTAGGTAGGTTTCGAACTGTATTTTTCATGCTCATCAAAGTCTGGCGCTTTTTGGCACTGAGCCAACTTTCCATAGATAGAAATGAACGTCTCAAAGATCGATATGAAAAACCTCCTTTTTATAACCTTAAATTGTTGCCACAAAATACCATAGGTTTTTCAGAATATTGAAACCTATTACATTCACAAAACTATGGTAAGTAAAAGTACATTTTAATTTCGCCTCATAAAGCCCGTTTTCAACTTGAAACGGTAAAATGTTTAGAGATAATTATCAGGTAAAAGATTTTTTTTTATTTTATCTTTGTACGAATACAATATGATTATAACTAAAACACTATTGTAATAATAGTTTGATTTTAATGTTTTAACCACTTAACTTACTACCAGACTTGACACGGAAAATGCGTTTGTTATTTAAATTACTATACTGAGTTAACTGGGAATGTTTTTTTTTCTTGTGTCGTGTATTTTACAAAGCATTACTGATCGGCAATGTAAACGGGGACATAGATAATGCTTATATCATGTCCTAGTCTATTTATAGCCTTGATTAGCTGACATTTGCTTACAATATTATGCCAGACGTACAGAATAAATTAATGAATGATTTTACCATCAAGCTCCTGTCACAGCGTTCAAACTGACAACACCGCATCCCTAACCTACCGCAAACCTATTTCTATTCTACTTTAAATCAAAGTATAGAAGGCGTATCTAGTCAGAAGGAGGTTTTTACTGTCCTGAACAATAGAAAAAACGGTCAAAACAGTAACCTCTGTTTGAAGTACACTCGCCAAGACCTTACAGTAAAGCCTCCAGGTGACTCCAAGTACCCCTGTGTTTAGGAGTGATACTAGCCAGTAGGTCGGACGGTATAGTCAGTGGTTTCACATTTTAAATCTCCACAGTATATTCACCACATCTCTCTAACTTAGTGATATTTTTACCGAAGGGATAAGAGGCTTCCGCCTATCTTCTTTCAACCGTTTCATTCTATTTTTCACGCTTCTACTTTACCCTTCTCAGTCTTACATTCGTACACTGCCATACTGTTACCTGAATGTGTGCTCATTTACTACAGAATTACATAGCAACGTTATGATTAGTGATACCAAATGTTTTATTTATTACGTCCTGATTGGATTCCAAACTTTCAATTTAATCGATTATAAAATGTTTGCTTAGAAATACAGAAATAAAGTAAGTGAATTGCATCGAAAGGATCGAGAGATGAAACGCACTTGCCAGTAGAGATGGTCGATATTTTCTGTTAGTGTTACTTGTCACTGATAGACTATTCGTTTGTCGCTGTTTTTACCAGTGACAGAATATGGAAAATGCCAGCTCCAGTGACAATGGATCGATCGGAAGTTGTTTTTTTGCGATTGGGCAAAAAGTCGCAGTCACTGGATGAAACGGCTGTTGATTTGTCTCTGTTACTGGCTATGCTCTCACTGCTCGGTTCACGGCGCCAATTATCGTGCAATGCCATTGAGAGAAGGGGAGAGGGGGGTTGTCTGTGATTGAGCAAATGTCGCTGGTGCGACAGAAAAGTTACTGATATTTTACCACGGCTGTCATTGGTTGATTTGTCGCTGGTCACTGGTGATAGTGACAGTGTTGTGTACAGTAGACAATATTTCGTAATCGTTAGCTTGTTCTTAATTTCGTAGGAGTTTATATTTATATAAAACAATCCTCCCAAAAAATGAAAACGCGAGGTGTGGAATCATTTCACCAGTGTGGTATGCCTGCTTGTTATTGGCACATACAGAGCAGTCTCAGTATCCCTTGTCACTGATCCAAACTTACGTATGTCATTAAAATCACCGATCCGTTAAAGTCACTGGTTTGACTATCCTTACTTGCCAGCCAGTCAGAAAAATGAGAGGTTTGGAGAGTCTGTTTTCCCAACAGTAGCCACGGGTAGGAGTATGGATGGGACAGGGCATTTTAGCATAGGGGTGCATTTGACGTTGGGTCTCTGGGACGATAGCAGAACGGTATTTTGTTTGGATGGTAGACAATAGTGTATTTATTCTGGGATACTAAGTTTGTTTCATCATGAGAGGGACTGGCTGACCGACTATGGGCTCTCTCTGTTACATGTTACAACCATAACCATGCTCTCTTCTAATGTCACCTGTTACATTGCTCTCTCCTAACCTAAAGTTACTTGATCAGATGTGTAGGCAATTAGATGAATAGATAGATCGGGCTGAATAGACTAAACCAAAGGCAGGATTAGCCTTTTTAGTTGATCCGTCAGAAAACACAAAAAGAGTTACAACCACCTAAAGTCTTATCGTATGTTTTGTATAAGATTGCAAATGAAACTGCTTACAAGATTTTTCTTGGACTAATAATTCATGAATTCTACCTACACCATAGGTTTATGGTGTAAACCAACCAAGCATTAGGTTGTCAAGACGATGGTGTTGCAATAGTTACCCACCATGAAATAGGAGGAGGAAAAATTGTGTGATCCTGTAAACTGTGAGGACAGTAATTTGTGTTCGACGGTACGCTCCTGGAACAAAACGAAGGATTTACCGGATCTATCGGTATCATTATTGAGTAATAGGGCGACTTTTAAATATCTGGATCAGTGCCTTTAGGATGGTTAGTATTGAGTAATAGGGCGGCATAATATAGATCTGGATCAGTGCATTTAGGATGGTTAGTATTTAGTAATAGGGCAGCATAATATAGATCTGAATCAATACCTTTAGGATGGATAGTATTGAGTAATAGGGCGACATAATAAAGATCTGGATCAGTGCCTTTAGGATGGTTAGTATTGAGTAATAGGGCGACATAATATAGATCTGGATCAGAGCCTTTAGGATGGTTAGTATTGAGTAATAGGGCGGCATAATATAGATCTGGATCAGTGCCTTTAGGATGGTTAGTATTGAGTAATAGGGCGGCATAATATAGATCTGAATCAATACCTTTAGGATGGATAGTATTGAGTAATAGGGCGACTTTTAAAGATCTGGATCAGTGCCTTTAGGGTGGTTAGTATTGAGTAATAGGGCGGCATAATATAGATCTGAATCAATATCTTTAGGATGGATAGTATTGAGTAATAGGGCGACTTTTAAAGATCTGGATCAGTGCCTATAGGATGGTTAGTATTGAGTAATAGGGCGGCATAATATAGATCTGGATCAGTGCCTTTAGGATGGTTAGTATTGAGTAGTAGGGCGACTTAATATAGATCTGGATCAGTGCCTTTAGGATATATAGTATTGAGTAATAGGGCGACTTTTAAAGATCTGGATCAGTGCCTTTAGGATGGTTAGTATTGAGTAATAGGGCGGCATAATATAGATCTGGATCAGTGCCTTTAGGATGGTTAGTATTTAGTAATAGGGCAGCATAATATAGATCTGAATCAATACCTTTAGGATGGATAGTATTGAGTAATAGGGCGGCATAATATAGATCTGAATCAATACCTTTAGGATGGATAGTATTGAGTAATAGGGCGACTTTTAAAGATCTGGATCAGTGCCTTTAGGATGGTTAGTATTGAGTAATAGGGCGGCATAATATAGATCTGGATCAGTGCCTTTAGGATGGATAGTATTGAGCAATAGGGCGGCATAATATAGATCTGGATCAGTGCCTTTAGGATGGATAGTATTGAGTAATAGGGCGACTTTTAAAGATCTGGATCAGTGCCTTTAGGATGGTTGGTATTGAGTAATAGGGCGGCATAATATAGATCTGAATCAGTGCCTTTAGGATGGATAGTATTGAGCAATAGCGCGGCATAATATAGATCTGGATCAGTGCCTTTAGGATGGTTAGTATTGAGTAATAGGTCGGCATAATATAGATCTGGATCAGTGCCTTTAGGATGGTTAGTATTGCGTAATAGGGCGGCATAATATAGATCTGGATCAGTGCCTTTAGGATGGTTAGTATAGTAATAGGGCGGCATAAAATAGATCTGGATCAGTGCCTTTAGGATGGTTAGTATTGAGTAATAGGTCGGCCTAATATAGACCTGAATCAATACCTTTAGGATGGATAGTATTGAGTTATAGGGCGACTTTTAAATATCTGGATCAGTGCCTTTAGGATGGTTAGTATTGAGTAATAGGGCGGCATAATATAGATCTGGATCAGTGCCTTCAGGATGGATAGTATTGAGCAATAGGGCGGCATAATATAGATCTGGATCAGTGCCTTTAGGATGGTAAGTATTGAGTAATAGGGCGGCATAATATAGATCTGAATCAATACCTTTAGGAAGGATAGTATTGAGTAATAGGGCGACTTTTAAAGAACTGGATCAGTGCCTTTTGGATGGTTAGTATTGAGTAATAGGGCGGCATAATATAGATCTGAATCAATACTTTTAGGATGGATAGTATTGAGTAATAGGGCGACTTTTAAAGATCTGGATCAGTGCCTTTAGGATGGTTAGTATTGAGTAATAGAGCGGCATAATATAGATCTAGATCAGTGCCTTTAGGATGGTTAGTATTGAGCAATAGAGCGGCATAATATAGATCTAGATCAGTGCCTTTAGGATGGTTAGTATTGAGTAATAGAGCGGCATAATATAGATCTAGATCAGTGCCTTTAGGATGGTTAGTATTGAGCAATAGAGCGGCATAATATAGATCTAGATCAGTGCCTTTAGGATGGTTAGTATTGAGCAATAGAGCGGCATAATATAGACCTGAATCAATACCTTTAGGATATATAGTATTGAGTAATAGGGCGACTTTTAAAGATCTGGATCAGTGTCTTTAGGATGGTTAGTATTGAGTAATAGGGCGACTTTTAAAGATCTGGATCAGTGCCTTTAGGATGGTTGGTATTGAGTAATAGAGCGGCATAATATAGATCTGGATCAGTGTCTTTAGGATGGTTAGTATTGAGTAATAGAGCGGTTTAATATAGACCTGAATCAATACCTTTAGGATATATAGTATTGAGTAATAGGGCGACTTTTAAAGATCTGGATCAGTGCCTTTAGGATGGTTAGTATTGAGTAATGGGGCGGCATAATATAGATCTGGATCAGTGCCTTTAGGATGGTTAGTATTGAGTAATAGAGCGGCATAATATAGACCTGAATCAATACCTTAAAGATATATAGTATTGAGTAATAGGGCGACTTTTAAAGATCTGGATCAGTGCCTTTAGGATGGTTAGTATTGAGTAATAGGGCGGCATAATATAGATCTGGATCAGTGCCTTTAGGATGGTTAGTATTGAGTAATAGAGCGGCATAATATAGACCTGAATCAATACCTTTAGGATAGGCCTATATAGTATTGAGTAATAGGGCGACTTTTAAAGATCTGGATCAGTGCCTTTAGGATAGTTAGTATAAAGTAATAGGGCGACTTTTAAAGATCTGGATCGGTGCCTTTAGGATGGTTAGTATTGAGTAATTGGGCGGCATAATATAGATCTGGATCAGTGCCTTTAGGATGGTTAGTATTGAGTAATAGAGCGGCATAATATAGATCTGGATCAGTGCCTTTAGGATGGTTAGTATTGAGTAATAGAGCGACATAATATAGACCTGAATCAATACCTTTAGGATATATAGTATTGAGTAATAGGGCGACTTTTAAAGATCTGGATCAGTGCCTTTAGGATGGTTAGTATTGAGTAATTAGGCGGCATAATATAGATCTGGATCAGTGCCTTTAGGATGGTTAGTATTGAGTAATAGAGCGGCATAATATAGATCTGGATCAGTGCTTTTAGGATGGTTAGTATTGAGTAATAGAGCGGCATAATATAGACCTGAATCAATACCTTTAGGATATATAGTATTGAGTAATATTGCGACTTTTAAAGATCTGGATCAGTGCCTTTAGGATGGTTAGTATTGAGTAATAGGGCGACTTTTAAAGATCTGGATCAGTGCCTTTAGGATGGTTAGTATTGAGTAATAGGGCGACTTTTAAAGACCTGGATCAGTGCCTTTAGGATGGTTATTATTGAGTAATAGGGCGACATAATATAGATCTGGATCAGTACCTTTAGGATGGTTGGTATTGAGTAATAGGGCGACATAATATAGATCTGGATCAGTACCTTTAGGATGGTTAGTATTGAGTAATAGGGCGACTTTTAAAGATCTGGATCAGTGCCTTTAGGATGGTTAGTATTGAGTAATAGGGCGACTTTTAAAGATCTGGATCATTGCCTTTAGGATGGTTAGTATTGAGTAATAGGGCGGCATAATATAGATCTGGATCAGTACCTTTAGGATGGTTAGTATTGAGTAATAGGGCGACATAATATAGATCTGGATCAGTACCTTTAGGATGGTTAGTATTGAGTAATAGGGCGACTTTTAAAGATCTGGATCAGTGCCTTTAGGATGGTAAGTATTGAGTAATTGGGCGGCATAATATAGACCTGGATCAGTGCCTTTAGGATGGTTAGTATTGAGTAATAGAGCGGCATAATATAGACCTGAATCAATACCTTTAGGATGATTAGTATTGAGTAATAGGGCGACTTTTAAAGATCTGGATCAGTGCCTTTAGGATGGTTAGTATTGAGTAATTGGGCGGCATAATATAGATCTGGATCAGTGCCTTTAGGATGGTTAGTATTGAGTAATAGAGCGGCATAATATAGACCTGAATCAATACCTTTAGGATGGTTAGTATTGAGTAATAGGGCGACGTTTAAAGATCTGGATCAGTGCCTTTAGGATGGTTAGTATTGAGTAATAGGGCGGCATAATATAGATCTGGATCAGTACCTTTAGGATGGTTAGTATTGAGTAATAGGGCGACTTTTAAAGATCTGGATCAGTGCCTTTAGGATGGTTAGTATTGAGTAATTGGGCGGCATAATATAGATCTGGATCAGTGCCTTTAGGATGGATAGTATTGAGTAATAGGGCGACTTTTAAAGATCTGGATCAGTGCCAATAGGATGGTTAGTATTGAGTAATAGGGCGAAATAATATAGATCTGGATCAGTACCTTTAGGATGGTTAGTATTGAGTAATAGGGCGACTTTTAAAGATCTGGATCAGTGCCTTTAGGATGGTTAGTATTGAGTAATAGGGCGGCACAATATAGATCTGGATCAGTACCTTTAGGATGGTTAGTATTGAGTAATAGGGCGACATAATATAGATCTGGATCAGTACCTTTAGGATGGTTAGTATTGAGTAATAGAGCGGCATAATATAGATCTGGATCAGTGCCTTTAGGATGGTTAGTATTGAGTAATAGGGCGACTTTTAAAGATCTGGATCAGTGCCTTTAGGATGGTTAGTATTGAGTAATAGGGCTTCTTCTAAAGATCTGGATCAGTGCCTTTAGGATGGTTAGTATTGAGTAATAGAGCGGCATAATATAGATCTGGATCAGTGCCTTTAGAATGGTTAGTATTGAGTAATAGGGCGACTTTTAGAGATCTGGATCAGTGCCTTTAGGATGGTTAGTATTGAGTAATTGGGCGGCATAATATAGATCTGGATCAGTGCCTTTAGGATGGTTAGTATTGAGTAATTGGGCGGCATAATATAGATCTGGATCAGTGCCTTTAGGATGGTTAGTATTGAGTAATAGGGCGACTTTTAAAGATCTGGATCAATGCCTTTAGGATGGTTAGTATTGAGTAATAGAGCGGCATAATATAGATCTGGATCAGTGCCTTTAGGATGGTTAGTATTGAGTAATAGGGCGACTTTTAAAGATCTGGATCAGTGCCTTTAGGATGGTTAGTATTGAGTAATAGAGCGGCATAATATAGATCTGGATCAGTGCCTTTAGGATGGTTAGTATTGAGTAATAGAGCGACTTTTAAAGATCTGGATCAGTGCCTTTAGGATGGTTAGTATTGAGTAATAGGGCGACGTTTAAAGATCTGGATCAGTGCCTTTAGGATGGTTAGTATTGAGTAATAGAGCGGCATAATATAGATCTGGATCAGTGCCTTTAGGATGGTTAGTATTGAGTAATAGGGCGACTTTTAAAGATCTGGATCAGTGCCTTTAGGATGGTGAGTATTGAGTAATAGAGCGGCATAATATAGATCTGGATCAGTGCCTTTAGGATGGTTAGTATTGAGTAATAGAGCGGCATAATATAGATCTGGATCAGAGCCTTTAGGATGGTTAGTATTGAGTAATAGGGCGACTTTTAAAGATCTGGATCAGTGCCTTTAGGATGGTTAGTATTGAGTAATTGGGCGGCATATTATAGATCTGGATCAGTGCCTTTAGAATGGTTAGTATTGAGTAATAGGACGGCATAATGTAGATCTGGATCAGTGCCTTTAGGATGGATAGTATTGAGCAATAGGGCGGCATAATATAGATCTGGATCAGTGCCTTCAGGATGGTTAGTATTGAGTAATAGAGCGGCATAATATAGATCTGAATCAATACCTTTAGGATGGATAGTATTGAGTAATAGGGCGACGTTTAAAGATCTGGATCAGTGCCTTTAGGATGGTTAGTATAAAGTAATAGGGCGGCTTTTAAAGATCTGGATCAGTGCCTTTAGGATAGTTAGTATTGAGTAATTTTGCGGCATAATATAGATCTGGATCAGTTCCTTTAGGATGGTTAGTATTGAGTAATAGAGCGGCATAATATAGATCTGGATCAGTGCCTTTAGGATGGTTAGTATTGAGTAATAGAGCGGCATAATATAGACCTGAATCAATACCTTTAGGATATATAGTATTGAGTAATAGGGCGACTTTTAAACATCTGGATCAGTGCCTTTAGGATGGTTAGTATTGAGTAATTGGGCGGCATAATATAGATCTGGATCAGTGCCTTTAGGATGGTTAGTATTGAGTAATAGAGCGGCATAATATAGATCTGAATCAATACCTTTAGGATGGATAGTATTGAGTAATAGGGCGACTTTTAAAGATCTGGATCAGTGCCAATAGGATGGTTAGTATTGAGTAATAGGGCGAAATAATATAGATCTGGATCAGTACCTTTAGGATGGTTAGTATTGAGTAATAGGGCGACTTTTAAAGATCTGGATCAGTGCCTTTAGGATGGTTAGTATTGAGTAATAGGGCGGCATAATATAGATCTGGATCAGTGCCTTTAGGATGGTTAGTATTGAGTAATAGGGCGACTTTTAAAGATCTGGATCAGTGCCTTTAGGATGGTTAGTATTGAGTAATAGGGCTTCTTCTAAAGATCTGGATCAGTGCCTTTAGGATGGTTAGTATTGAGTAATAGAGCGGCATAATATAGATCTGGATCAGGGCCTTTAGGATGGTTAGTATTGAGTAATAGGGCGACTTTTAGAGATCTGGATCAGTGCTTTTAGGATGGTTAGTATTGAGTAACAGGGCGACATAATATAGATCTGGATCAGTACCTTTAGGATGTTTAGTATTGAGTAATAGGGCGACTTTTAAAGATCTGGATCAGTGCCTTTAGGATGGTTAGTATTGAGTAATAGGGCGACATAATATAGATCTGGATCAGTGCCTTTAGGATGGTTAGTATTGAGTAATAGGGCGACATAATATAGATCTGGATCAGTACCTTTAGGATGTTTAGTATTGAGTAATAGGGCGACTTTTAAAGATCTGGATCAGTGCCTTTAGGATGGTTAGTATTGAGTAATTGGGCGACATAATATAGATCTGGATCAGTACCTTTAGGATGTTTAGTATTGAGTAATAGGGCGACTTTTAAAGATCTGGATCAGTGCCTTTAGGATGGTTAGTATTGAGTAATAGAGCGGCATAATATAGATCTGGATCAGGGCCTTTAGGATGGTTAGTATTGAGTAATAGGGCGACTTTTAGAGATCTGGATCAGTGCCTTTAGGATGGTTAGTATTGAGTAATAGGGCGACATAATATAGATCTGGATCAGTACCTTTAGGATGTTTAGTATTGAGTAATAGGGCGACTTTTAAAGATCTGGATCAGTGCCTTTAGGATGGTTAGTATTGAGTAATAGGGCGACATAATATAGATCTGGATCAGTGCCTTTAGGATGGTTAGTATTGAGTAATAGGGCGACATAATATAGATCTGGATCAGTACCTTCAGGATGTTTAGTATTGAGTAATAGGGCGACTTTTAAAGATCTGGATCAGTGCCTTTAGGATGGTTAGTATTGAGTAATTGGGCGACATAATATAGATCTGGATCAGTACCTTTAGGATGTTTAGTATTGAGTAATAGGGCGACTTTTAAAGATCTGGATCAGTGCCTTTAGGATGGTTAGTATTGAGTAATAGAGCGGCATAATATAGATCTGGATCAGTGCCTTTAGGATGGTTAGTATTGAGTAATAGGGCTTCTTCTAAAGATCTGGATCAGTGCCTTTAGGATGGTTAGTATTGAGTAATAGAGCGGCATATTATAGATCTGGATCAGTGCCTTTAGGATGGTTAGTATTGAGTAATAGGGCGACTTTTAGAGATCTGGATCAGTGCCTTTAGGATGGTTAGTATTGAGTAATTGGGCGGCATAATATAGATCTGGATCAGTGCCTTTAGGATGGTTAGTATTGAGTAATAGAGCGGCATAATATAGACCTGAATCAATACTTTTAGGATATATAGTATTGAGTAATAGGGCGACTTTTAAAGATCTGGATCAGTGCCAATAGGATGGTTAGTATTTAGTAATAGGGCGGCATAATATAGATCTGGATCAGTGCCTTTAGGATGGTTAGTATTGAGTAATAGAGCGGCATAATATAGACCTGAATCAATACTTTTAGGATATATAGTATTGAGTAATATGGCGACTTTTAAACATCTGGATCAGTGCCTTTAGGATGGTTAGTATTGAGTAATTGGGCGGCATAATATAGATCTGGATCAGTGCCTTTAGGATGGTTAGTATTGAGTAATAGAGCGGCATAATATAGATCTGAATCAATACCTTTAGTATGGATAGTATTGAGTAATAGGGCGACTTTTAAAGATCTGGATCAGTGCCAATAGGATGGTTAGTATTGAGTAATAGGGCGAAATAATATAGATCTGGATCAGTACCTTTAGGATGGTTAGTATTGAGTAATATTGCGACGTTTAAAGATCTGGATCAGTGCCTTTAGGATGGTTAGTATTGAGTAATAGGGCGGCATAATATAGATCTGGATCAGTACCTTTAGGATGGTTAGTATTGAGTAATAGGGCGACATAATATAGATCTGGATCAGTACCTTTAGGATGGTTAGTATTGAGTAATAGAGCGGCATAATATAGATCTGAATCAGTGCCTTTAGGATGGTTAGTATTGAGTAATAGGGCGACTTTTAAAGATCTGGATCAGTGCCTTTAGGATGGTTAGTATTGAGTAATAGGGCTTCTTCTAAAGATCTGGATCAGTGCCTTTAGGATGGTTAGTATTGAGTAATAGAGCGGCATAATATAGATCTGGATCAGTGCCTTTAGGATGGTTAGTATTGACTAATAGGGCGACTTTTAGAGATCTGGATCAGTGCCTTTAGGATGGTTAGTATTGAGTAATAGGGCGACATAATATAGATCTGGATCAGTACCTTTAGGATGTTTAGTATTGAGTAATAGGGCGACTTTTAAAGATCTGGATCAGTGCCTTTAGGATGGTTAGTATTGAGTAATTGGGCGGCATAATATAGATCTGGATCAGTGCCTTTAGGATGGTTATTATTGAGTAATAGAGCGGCATAATATAGATCTGAATCAATACCTTTAGGATGGATAGTATTGAGTAATAGGGCGACTTTTAAAGATCTGGATCAGTGCCAATAGGATGGTTAGTATTGAGTAATAGGGCGAAATAATATAGATCTGGATCAGTACCTTTAGGATGGTTAGTATTGAGTAATAGGGCGACTTTTAAAGATCTGGATCAGTGCCTTTAGGATGGTTAGTATTGAGTAATAGGGCGGCATAATATAGATCTGGATCAGTACCTTTAGGATGGTTAGTATTGAGTAATAGGGCGACATAATATAGATCTGGATCAGTACCTTTAGGATGGTTAGTATTGAGTATTAGAGCGGCATAATATAGATCTGGATCAGTACCTTTAGGATGGTTAGTATTGAGTAATAGGGGGACTTTTAAAGATCTGGATCAGTGCCTTTAGGATGGTTAGTATTGAGTAATAGGGCTTCTTCTAAAGATCTGGATCAGTGCCTTTAGGATGGTTAGTATTGAGTAATAGAGCGGCATAATATAGATCTGGATCAGTGCCTTTAGGATTGTTAGTATTGAGTAATAGGTCGGCCTAATATAGATCTGGATCAGTGCCTTTAGGATTGTTAGTATTTAGTAATAGGGCGGCATAATATAGATCTGGATCAGTGCCTTTAGGATGGTTAGTATTTAGTAATAGGGCGGCATAATATAGATCTGGATCAGTGCCTTTAGGATTGTTAGTATTGAGTAATAGGTCGGCCTAATATAGATCTGGATCAGTGCCTTTAGGATTGTTAGTATTTAGTAATAGGGCGGCATAATATAGATCTGGATCAGTGCCTTTAGGATGGTTAGTATTTAGTAATACGGCGGCATAATATAGACCTGAATCAATACCTTTAGGATATATAGTATTGAGTAATAGGGCGACTTTTAAACATCTGGATCAGTGCCTTTAGGATGGTTAGTATTGAGTAATTGGGCGGCATAATATAGATCTGGATCAGTGCCTTTAGGATGGTTAGTATTGAGTAATAGAGCGGCATAATATAGATCTGAATCAATACCTTTAGGATGGATAGTATTGAGAAATAGGGCGACTTTTAAAGATCTGGATCAGTGCCAATAGGATGGTTAGTATTGAGTAACAGGGCGAAATAATATAGATCTGGATCAGTACCTTTAGGATGGTTAGTATTGAGTATTAGGGCGACTTTTAAAGATCTGGATCAGTGCCTTTAGGATGGTTAGTATTGAGTAATAGGGCGGCATAATATAGATCTGGACCAGCGCCTTTAGGATGGTTAGTATTGAGTAATAGGGCGACATTTAAAGATCTGGATCAGTGCCTTTAGGATGGTTAGTATTGAGTAATAGGGCTTCTTCTAAAGATCTGGATCAGTGCCTTTAGGATGGTTAGTATTGAGTAATAGAGCGGCATAATATAGATCTGGATCAGGGCCTTTAGGATGATTAGTATTGAGTGATAGGGCGACTTTTAGAGATCTGGATCAGTGCCTTTAGGATGGTTAGTATTGAGTAATAGGGCGACATAATATAGATCTGGATCAGTACCTTTAGGATGTTTAGTATTGAGTAATAGGGCGACAATTAAAGATCTGGATCAGTGCCTTTAGGATGGTTAGTATTGAGTAATAGGGCGACATAATATAGATCTGGATCAGTGCCTTTAGGATGGTTAGTATTGAGTAATAGGGCGACATATTATAGATCTGGATCAGTACCTTTAGGATGTTTAGTAATGAGTAATAGGGCGACTTTTAAAGATCTGGATCAGTGCCTTTAGGATGGTTAGTATTGAGTAATAGAGCGGCATAATATAGATCTGGATCAGTGCCTTTAGGATGGTTAGTATTGAGTAATAGGGCTTCTTCTAAAGATCTGGATCAGTGCCTTTAGGATGGTTAGTATTGAGTAATAGAGCGGCATAATATAGATCTGGATTAGTGCCTTTAGGATGGTTAGTATTGAGTAATAGGGCGACTTTTAGAGATCTGGATCAGTGCCTTTAGGATGGTTAGTATTGAGTAATTGGGCGGCATAATATAGATCTGGATCAGTGCCTTTAGGATGGTTAGTATTGAGTAATAGAGCGGCATAATATAGACCTGAATCAATACTTTTAGGATATATAGTATTGAGTAATAGGGCGACTTTTAAACATCTGGATCAGTGCCTTTAGGATGGTTAGTATTGAGTAATTGGGCGGCATAATATAGATCTGGATCAGTGCCTTTAGGATGGTTAGTATTGAGTAATAGAGCGGAATAATATAGATCTGAATCAATACCTTTAGGATGGATAGTATTGAGTAATAGGGCGAATTTTAAAGATCTGGATCAGTGCCAATAGGATGGTTAGTATTGAGTAATAGGGCGAAATAATATAGATCTGGATCAGTACCTTTAGGATGGTTAGTATTGAGTAATAGGGCGACTTTTAATGATCTGGATCAGTGCCTTTAGGATGGTTAGTATTGAGTAATAGGGCGGCATAATATAGATCTGGATCAGTACCTTTAGGATGGTTAGTATTGAGTAATAGGGCGACATAATATAGATCTGGATCAGTACCTTTATGATGGTTAGTATTGAGTAATAGAGCGGCATAATATAGATCTGGATCAGTGCCTTTAGGATGGTTAGTATTGAGTAATAGGGGGACTTTTAAAGATCTGGATCAGTGCCTTTAGGATGGTTAGTATTGAGTAATAGGGCTTCTTCTAAAGATCTGGATCAGTGCCTTTAGGATGGTTAGTATTGAGTAATAGAGCGGCATAATATAGATCTGGATCAGTGCCTTTAGGATTGTTAGTATTGAGTAATAGGTTGGCCTAATATAGATCTGGATCAGTGCCTTTAGGATTGTTAGTATTTATTAATAGGGCGGCATAATATAGATCTGGATCAGTGCCTTTAGGATGGATAGTATTTAGTAATAGGGCGGCATAATATAGATCTGGATCAGTGCCATTAGGATTGTTAGTATTGAGTAATAGGTCGGCCTAATATAGATCTGGGTCAGTGCCTTTAGGATTGTTAGTATTTAGTAATAGGGCGGCATAATATAGATCTGGATCAGTGCCTTTAGGATTGTTAGTATTGAGTAAGAGGTCGGCCTAATATAGATCTGGATCACTGCCTTTAGGATTGTTAGTATTTAGTAATAGGGCGGCATAATATAGATCTGGATCAGTGCCTTTAGGATTGTTAGTATTGAGTAATAGGTCGGCCTAATATAGATCTGGATCAGTGCCTTTAGGATGGTTAGTATTTAGTAATAGGGCGGCATAATATAGATCTGGATCAGTGCCTTTAGGATGGTTAGTATTGAGTAATAGGGCGGCCTAATATAGATCTGGATCAGTGCCTTTAGGATTGTTAGTATTGAGGATTAGAGCGGCATAATATAGACCTGAATCAATACCTTTAGGATATATAGTATTGAGTAATAGGGCGACTTTTAAAGATCTGGATCAGTGCCTTTAGGATGGTTAGTATTGAGTAATATTGCTTCTTCTAAAGATCTGGATCAGTGCCTTTAGGATGGTTAGTATTGAGTAATAGAGCGGCATAATATAGATCTGGATCAGTGCCTTTAGGATGGTTAGTATTGACTAATAGGGCGACTTTTAGAGATCTGGATCAGTGCCAATAGGATGGTTAGTATTGAGTAATAGGGCGAAATAATATAGATCTGGATCAGTACCTTTAGGATGGTTAGTATTGAGTAATAGGGCGACTTTTAAAGATCTGGATCAGTGCCTTTAGGATGGTTAGTATTGAGTAATAGGGCGACTTTTAAAGATCTGGATCAGTGCCTTTAGGATGGTTAGTATTGAGTAATAGGGCTTCTTCTAAAGATCTGGATCAGTGCCTTTAGGATGGTTAGTATTGAGTAATAGAGCGGCATAATATAGATCTGGATCAGGGCCTTTAGGATGGTTAGTATTGAGTAATAGGGCGACTTTTAGAGATCTGGATCAGTGCCTTTAGGATGGTTAGTATTGAGTAATAGGGCGACATAATATAGATCTGGATCAGTACCTTTAGGATGTTTAGTATTGAGTAATAGGGCGACTTTTAAAGATCTGGTTCAGTGCCTTTAGGATGGTTAGTATTGAGTAATAGGGCGACATAATATAGATCTGGATCAGTGCCTTTAGGATGGTTAGTATTGAGTAATAGGGCGACATAATATAGATCTGGATCAGTACCTTTAGGATGTTTAGTATTGAGTAATAGGGCGACTTTTAAAGATCTGGATCAGTGCCTTTAGGATGGTTAGTATTGAGTAATTGGGCGACATAATATAGATCTGGATCAGTACCTTTAGGATGTTTAGTATTGAGTAATAGGGCGACTTTTAAAGATCTGGATCAGTGCCTTTAAGATGGTTAGTATTGAGTAATAGAGCGGCATAATATAGATCTGGATCAGGGCCTTTAGGATGGTTAGTATTGAGTAATAGGGCGACTTTTAGAGATCTGGATCAGTGCCTTTAGGATGGTTAGTATTGAGTAATAGGGCGACATAATATAGATCTGGATCAGTACCTTTAGGATGTTTAGTATTGAGTAATAGGGCGACTTTTAAAGATCTGGATCAGTGCCTTTAGGATGGTTAGTATTGAGTAATAGGGCGACATAATATAGATCTGGATCAGTGCCTTTAGGATGGTTAGTATTGAGTAATAGGGCGACATAATATAGATCTGGATCAGTACCTTCAGGATGTTTAGTATTGTGTAATAGGGCGACTTTTAAAGATCTGGATCAGTGCCTTTAGGATGGTTAGTATTGAGTAATTGGGCGACATAATATAGATCTGGATCAGTATCTTTAGGATGTTTAGTTTTGAGTAATAGGGCGACTTTTAAAGATCTGGATCAGTGCCTTTAGGATGGTTAGTATTGAGTAATAGAGCGGCATAATATAGATCTGGATCAGTGCCTTTAGGATGGTTAGTATTGAGTAATAGGGCTTCTTCTAAAGATCTGGATCAGTGCCTTTAGGATGGTTAGTATTGAGTAATAGAGCGGCATAATATAGATCTGGATCAGTGCCTTTAGGATGGTTAGTATTGAGTAATAGGGCGACTTTTAGAGATCTGGATCAGTGCCTTTAGGATGGTTAGTATTGAGTATTTGGGCGGCATAATATAGATCTGGATCAGTGCCTTTAGGATGGTTAGTATTGAGTAATAGAGCGGCATAATATAGACCTGAATCAATACTTTTAGGATATATAGTATTGAGTAATAGGGCGACTTTTAAAGATCTGGATCAGTGCCAATAGGATGGTTAGTATTTAGTAATAGGGCGGCATAATATAGATCTGGATCAGTGCCTTTAGGATGGTTAGTATTGAGTAATAGAGCGGCATAATATAGACCTGAATCAATACTTTTAGGATATATAGTATTGAGTAATATGGCGACTTTTAAACATCTGGATCAGTGCCTTTAGGATGGTTAGTATTGAGTAAATGGGCGGCATAATATAGATCTGGATCAGTGCCTTTAGGATGGTTAGTATTGAGTAATAGAGCGGCATAATATAGATCTGAATCAATACCTTTAGTATGGATAGTATTGAGTAATAGGGCGACTTTTAAAGATCTGGATCAGTGCCAATAGGATGGTTAGTATTGAGTAATAGGGCGAAATAATATAGATCTGGATCAGTACCTTTAGGATGGTTAGTATTGAGTAATAGGGCGACGTTTAAAGATCTGGATCAGTGCCTTTAGGATGGTTAGTATTGAGTAATAGGGCGGCATAATATAGATCTGGATCAGTACCTTTAGGATGGTTAGTATTGAGTAATAGGGCGACATAATATAGATCTGGATCAGTACCTTTAGGATGGTTAGTATTGAGTAATAGAGCGGCATAATATAGATCTGAATCAGTGCCTTTAGGATGGTTAGTATTGAGTAATAGAGCGGAATAATATAGATCTGAATCAATACCTTTAGGATGGATAGTATTGAGTAATAGGGCGAATTTTAAAGATCTGGATCAGTGCCAATAGGATGGTTAGTATTGAGTAATAGGGCGAAATAATATAGATCTGGATCAGTACCTTTAGGATGGTTAGTATTGAGTAATAGGGCGACTTTTAATGATCTGGATCAGTGCCTTTAGGATGGTTAGTATTGAGTAATAGGGCGGCATAATATAGATCTGGATCAGTACCTTTAGGATGGTTAGTATTGAGTAATAGGGCGACATAATATAGATCTGGATCAGTACCTTTATGATGGTTAGTATTGAGTAATAGAGCGGCATAATATAGATCTGGATCAGTGCCTTTAGGATGGTTAGTATTGAGTAATAGGGGGACTTTTAAAGATCTGGATCAGTGCCTTTAGGATGGTTAGTATTGAGTAATAGGGCTTCTTCTAAAGATCTGGATCAGTGCCTTTAGGATGGTTAGTATTGCGTAATAGAGCGGCATAATATAGATCTGGATCAGTGCCTTTAGGATTGTTAGTATTGAGTAATAGGTCGGCCTAATATAGATCTGGATCAGTGCCTTTAGGATTGTTAGTATTTATTAATAGGGCGGCATAATATAGATCTGGATCCTTGCCTTTAGGATGGTTAGTATTTAGTAATAGGGCGGCATAATATAGATCTGGATCAGTGCCATTAGGATTGTTAGTATTGAGTAATAGGTCGGCCTAATATAGATCTGGGTCAGTGCCTTTAGGATTGTTAGTATTTAGTAATAGGGCGGCATAATATAGATCTGGATCAGTGCCTTTAGGATGGTTAGTATTTAGTAATAGGGCGGCATAATATAGATCTGGATCAGTGCCTTTAGGATTGTTAGTATTGAGTAAGAGGTCGGCCTAATATAGATCTGGATCAGTGCCTTTAGGATTGTTAGTATTTAGTAATAGGGCGGCATAATATAGATCTGGATCAGTGCCTTTAGGATTGTTAGTATTGAGTAATAGGTCGGCCTAATATAGATCTGGATCAGTGCCTTTAGGATGGTTAGTATTTAGTAATAGGGCGGCATAATATAGATCTGGATCAGTGCCTTTAGGATGGTTAGTATTGAGTAATAGGGCGGCCTAATATAGATCTGGATCAGTGCCGTTAGGATTGTTAGTATTGAGTTATAGAGCGGCATAATATAGACCTGAATCAATACCTTTAGGATATATAGTATTGAGTAATAGGGCGACTTTTAAACATCTGGATCAGTGCCTTTAGGATGGTTAGTATTGAGTAATTGGGCGGCATAATATAGATCTGGATCAGTGCCTTTAGGATGGTTAGTATTGAGTAATAGAGCGGCATAATATAGATCTGAATCAATACCTTTAGGATGGATAGTATTGAGTAATAGGGCGACTTTTAAAGATCTGGATCAGTGCCAATAGGATGGTTAGTATTGAGTAATAGGGCGAAATAATATAGATCTGGATCAGTACCTTTAGGATGGTTAGTATTGAGTAATAGGGCGACTTTTAAAGATCTGGATCAGTGCCTTTAGGATGGTTAGTATTGAGTAATAGGGCGACTTTTAAAGATCTGGATCAGTGCCTTTAGGATGGTTAGTATTGAGTAATAGGGCTTCTTCTAAAGATCTGGATCAGTGCCTTTAGGATGGTTAGTATTGAGTAATAGAGCGGCATAATATAGATCTGGATCAGGGCCTTTAGGATGGTTAGTATTGAGTAATAGGGCGACTTTTAGAGATCTGGATCAGTGCCTTTAGGATGGTTAGTATTGAGTAATAGGGCGACATAATATAGATCTGGATCAGTACCTTTAGGATGTTTAGTATTGAGTAATAGGGCGACTTTTAAAAATCTGGATCAGTGCCTTTAGGATGGTTAGTATTGAGTAATAGGGCGACATAATATAGATCTGGATCAGTGCCTTTAGGATGGTTAGTATTGAGTAATAGGGCGACATAATATAGATCTGGATCAGTACCTTTAGGATGTTTAGTATTGAGTAATAGGGCGACTTTTAAAGATCTGGATCAGTGCCTTTAGGATGGTTAGTATTGAGTAATTGGGCGACATAATATAGATCTGGATCAGTACCTTTAGGATGTTTAGTATTGAGTAATAGGGCGACTTTTAAAGATCTGGATCAGTGCCTTTAGGATGGTTAGTATTGAGTAATAGAGCGGCATAATATAGATCTGGATCAGGGCCTTTAGGATGGTTAGTATTGAGTAATAGGGCGACTTTTAGAGATCTGGATCAGTGCCTTTAGGATGGTTAGTATTGAGTAATAGGGCGACATAATATAGATCTGGATCAGTACTTTTAGGATGTTTAGTATTGAGTAATAGGGCGACTTTTAAAGATCTGGATCAGTGCCTTTAGGATGGTTAGTATTGAGTAATAGGGCGACATAATATAGATCTGGATCAGTGCCTTTAGGATGGTTAGTATTGAGTAATAGGGCGACATAATATAGATCTGGATCAGTACCTTCAGGATGTTTAGTATTGAGTAATAGGGCGACTTTTAAAGATCTGGATCAGTGCCTTTAGGATGGTTAGTATTGAGTAATTGGGCGACATAATATAGATCTGGATCAGTACCTTTATAATGTTTAGTATTGAGTAATAGGGCGACTTTTAAAGATCTGGATCAGTGCCTTTAGGATGGTTAGTATTGAGTAATAGAGCGGCATAATATAGATCTGGATCAGTGCCTTTAGGATGGTTAGTATTGAGTAATAGGGCTTCTTCTAAAGATCTGGATCAGTGCCTTTAGGATGGTTAGTATTGAGTAATAGAGCGGCATAATATAGATCTGGATCAGTGCCTTTAGGATGGTTAGTATAGAGTAATAGGGCGACTTTTAGAGATCTGGATCAGTGCCTTTAGGATGGTTAGTATTGAGTAATTGGGCGGCATAATATAGATCTGGATCAGTGCCTTTAGGATGGTTAGTATTGAGTAATAGAGCGGCATAATATAGACCTGAATCAATACTTTTAGGATATATAGTATTGAGTAATAGGGCGACTTTTAAAGATCTGGATCAGTGCCAATAGGATGGTTAGTATTTAGTAATAGGGCGGCATAATATAGATCTGGATCAGTGCCTTTAGGATGGTTAGTATTGAGTAATAGAGCGGCATAATATAGACCTGAATCAATACTTTTAGGATATATAGTATTGAGTAATATGGCGACTTTTAAACATCTGGATCAGTGCCTTTAGGATGGTTAGTATTGAGTAATTGGGCGGCATAATATAGATCTGGATCAGTGCCTTTAGGATGGTTAGTATTGAGTAATAGAGCGGCATAATATAGATCTGAATCAATACCTTTAGTATGGATAGTATTGAGTAATAGGGCGACTTTTAAAGATCTGGATCAGTGCCAATAGGATGGTTAGTATTGAGTAATAGGGCGAAATAATATAGATCTGGATCAGTACCTTTAGGATGGTTAGTATTGAGTAATAGGGCGACGTTTAAAGATCTGGATCAGTGCCTTTAGGATGGTTAGTATTGAGTAATAGGGCGGCATAATATAGATCTGGATCAGTACCTTTAGGATGGTTAGTATTGAGTAATAGGGCGACATAATATAGATCTGGATCAGTACCTTTAGGATGGTTAGTATTGAGTAATAGAGCGGCATAATATAGATCTGAATCAGTGCCTTTAGGATGGTTAGTATTGAGTAATAGGGCGACTTTTAAAGATCTGGATCAGTGCCTTTAGGATGGTTAGTATTGAGTAATAGGGCTTCTTCTAAAGATCTGGATCAGTGCCTTTAGGATGGTTAGTATTGAGTAATAGAGCGGCATAATATAGATCTGGATCAGTGCCTTTAGGATGGTTAGTATTGACTAATAGGGCGACTTTTAGAGATCTGGATCAGTGCCTTTAGGATGGTTAGTATTGAGTAATAGGGCGACATAATATAGATCTGGATCAGTACCTTTAGGATGTTTAGTATTGAGTAATAGGGCGACTTTTAAAGATCTGGAACAGTGCCTTTAGGATGGTTAGTATTGAGTAATTGGGCGGCATAATATAGATCTGGATCAGTGCCTTTAGGATGGTTAGTATTGAGTAATAGAGCGGCATAATATAGATCTGAATCAATACCTTTAGGATGGATAGTATTGAGTAATAGGGCGACTTTTAAAGATCTGGATCAGTGCCAATAGGATGGTTAGTATTGAGTAATAGGGCGAAATAAAATAGATCTGGATCAGTACCTTTAGGATGGTTAGTATTGAGTAATAGGGCGACATTTAAAGATCTGGATCAGTGCCTTTAGGATGGTTAGTATTGAGTAATAGGGCGGCATAATATAGATCTGGATCAGTACCTTTAGGATGGTTAGTATTGAGTAATAGGGCGACATAATATAGATCTGGATCAGTACCTTTAGGATGGTTAGTATTGAGTAATAGAGCGGCATAATATAGATCTGGATCAGTACCTTTAGGATGGTTAGTATTGAGTAATAGGGGGACTTTTAAAGATCTGGATCAGTGCCTTTAGGATGGTTAGTATTGAGTAATAGGGCTTCTTCTAAAGATCTGGATCAGTGCCTTTAGGATGGTTAGTATTGAGTAATAGAGCGGCATAATATAGATCTGGATCAGTGCCTTTAGGATTGTTAGTATTGAGTAATAGGTCGGCCTAATATAGATCTGGATCAGTGCCTTTAGGATTGTTAGTATTTAGTAATAGGGCGGCATAATATAGATCTGGATCAGTGCCTTTAGGATGGTTAGTATTTAGTAATAGGGCGGCATAATATAGATCTGGATCAGTGCCTTTAGGATTGTTAGTATTGAGTAATAGGTCGGCCTAATATAGATCTGGATCAGTGCCTTTAGGATTGTTAGTATTTAGTAATAGGGCGGCATAATATAGATCTGGATCAGTGCCTTTAGGATGGTTAGTATTTAGTAATACGGCGGCATAATATAGACCTGAATCAATACCTTTAGGATATATAGTATTGAGTAATAGGGCGACTTTTAAACATCTGGATCAGTGCCTTTAGGATGGTTAGTATTGAGTAATTGGGCGGCATAATATAGATCTGGATCAGTGCCTTTAGGATGGTTAGTATTGAGTAATAGAGCGGCATAATATAGATCTGAATCAATACCTTTAGGATGGATAGTATTGAGAAATAGGGCGACTTTTAAAGATCTGGATCAGTGCCAATAGGATGGTTAGTATTGAGTAATAGGGCGAAATATTATAGATCTGGATCAGTACCTTTAGGATGGTTAGTATTGAGTATTAGGGCGACTTTTAAAGATCTGGATCAGTGCCTTTAGGATGGTTAGTATTGAGTAATAGGGCGGCATAATATAGATCTGGACCAGCGCCGTTAGGATGGTTAGTATTGAGTAATAGGGCGACTTTTAAAGATCTGGATCAGTGCCTTTAGGATGGTTAGTATTGAGTAATAGGGCTTCTTCTAAAGATCTGGATCAGTGCCTTTAGGATGGTTAGTATTGAGTAATAGAGCGGCATAATATAGATCTGGATCAGGGCCTTTAGGATGATTAGTATTGAGTGATAGGGCGACTTTTAGAGATCTGGATCAGTGCCTTTAGGATGGTTAGTATTGAGTAATAGGGCGACATAATATAGATCTGGATCAGTACCTTTAGGATGTTTAGTATTGAGTAATAGGGCGACATTTAAAGATCTGGATCAGTGCCTTTAGGATGGTTAGTATTGAGTAATAGGGCGACATAATATAGATCTGGATCAGTGCCTTTAGGATGGTTAGTATTGAGTAATAGGGCGACATATTATAGATCTGGATCAGTACCTTTAGGATGTTTAGTATTGAGTAATAGGGCGACTTTTAAAGATCTGGATCAGTGCCTTTAGGATGGTTAGTATTGAGTAATAGAGCGGCATAATATAGATCTGGATCAGTGCCTTTAGGATGGTTAGTATTGAGTAATAGGGCTTCTTCTAAAGATCTGGATCAGTGCCTTTAGGATGGTTAGTATTGAGTAATAGAGCGGCATAATATAGATCTGGATTAGTGCCTTTAGGATGGTTAGTATTGAGTAATAGGGCGACTTTTAGAGATCTGGATCAGTGCCTTTAGGATGGTTAGTATTGAGTAATTGGGCGGCATAATAAAGATCTGGATCAGTGCCTTTAGGATGGTTAGTATTGAGTAATAGAGCGGCATAATATAGACCTGAATCAATACTTTTAGGATATATAGTATTGAGTAATAGGGCGACTTTTAAACATCTGGATCAGTGCCTTTAGGATGGTTAGTATTGAGTAATTGGGCGGCATAATATAGATCTGGATCAGTGCCTTTAGGATGGTTAGTATTGAGTAATAGAGCGGAATAATATAGATCTGAATCAATACCTTTAGGATGGATAGTATTGAGTAATAGGGCGAATTTTAAAGATCTGGATCAGTGCCAATAGGATGGTTAGTATTGAGTAATAGGGCGGCATAATATAGATCTGGATCAGTACCTTTAGGATGGTTAGTATTGAGTAATAGGGCGACATAATATAGATCTGGATCAGTACCTTTATGATGGTTAGTATTGAGTAATAGAGCGGCATAATATAGATCTGGATCAGTGCCTTTAGGATGGTTAGTATTGAGTAATAGGGGGACTTTTAAAGATCTGGATCAGTGCCTTTAGGATGGTTAGTATTGAGTAATAGGGCTTCTTCTAAAGATCTGGATCAGTGCCTTTAGGATGGTTAGTATTGAGTAATAGAGCGGCATAATATAGATCTGGATCATTGCCTTTAGGATTGTTAGTATTGAGTAATAGGTCGGCCTAATATAGATCTGGATCAGTGCCTTTAGGATTGTTAGTATTTATTAATAGGGCGGCATAATATAGATCTGGATCAGTGCCTTTAGGATGGTTAGTATTTAGTAATAGGGCGGCATAATATAGATCTGGATCAGTGCCATTAGGATTGTTAGTATTGAGTAATAGGTCGGCCTAATATAGATCTGGGTCAGTGCCTTTAGGATTGTTAGTATTTAGTAATAGGGCGGCATAATATAGATCTGGATCAGTGCCTTTAGGATGGTTAGTATTTAGTAATAGGGCGGCATAATATAGATCTGGGTCAGTGCCTTTAGGATTGTTAGTATTGAGTAAGAGGTCGGCCTAATATAGATCTGGATCAGTGCCTTTAGGATTGTTAGTATTTAGTAATAGGGCGGCATAATATAGATCTGGATCAGTGCCTTTAGGATTGTTAGTATTGAGTAATAGGTCGGCCTAATATAGATCTGGATCAGTGCCTTTAGGATGGTTAGTATTTAGTAATAGGGCGGCATAATATAGATCCGGATCAGTGCCTTTAGGATGGTTAGTATTGAGTAATAGGGCGGCCTAATATAGATCTGGATCAGTGCCTTTAGGATTGTTAGTATTGAGTTATAGGGCGGCATAATATAGATCTGGATCAGTGCCTTAAAGATGGTTAGTAATGAGTAATAGGGCGGCATAATATAGATCTGGATCAGTGCCTTTAGGATGGTTTGTATTGAGTAATAGGTCGGCATAATATAGATCTGGATCAGTGCCTTTAGGATGGTTAGTATTGAGTAATAGGTCGGCATAATATAGATCTGGATCAGTGCCTTAAAGATGGATAGTAATGAGTAATAGGGCGGCATAATATAGATCTGGATCAGTGCCTTTAGTATGGTTAGTATTTAGTAATAGGGCGACATAATATAGATCTGGATCAGTGACTTTAGGATGGTTAGTAATGAGTAATAGGGCGGCATAATATAGATCTGGATCAGTGCCTATAGGATGGTTAGTAATGAGTAATAGGGCGGCAGAATATAGATCTGGATCAGTGCCTTTAGGATGGTTAGTAATGAGTAATGGGGCGGCATAATATAGATCTGGATCAGTGCCTTTAGGATGGTTAGTAATGAGTAATAGGGCGGCATAATATAGATCTGGATCAGTGCCTTAAAGATGGTTAGTAATGAGTAATAGGGCGGCATAATATAGATCTGGATCAGTGCTTTAAAGATGGTTAGTAATGAGTAATAGGGCGGCATAATATAGATCTGGATCAGTGCCTTTAGGATGGTTAGTATTGAGTAATAGGTCGGCATAATATAGATCTGGATCAGTGCCTTAAAGATGGTTAGTAATGAGTAATAGGGCGGCATAATATAGATCTGGATCAGTGCCTTTAGGATGGTTAGTAATGAGTAATAGGGCGGCATAATATAGATCTGGATCAGTGCCTTTAGGATGGTTAGTAATGAGTAATAGGGCGGCATAATATAGATCTGGATCAGTGCCTTTAGGATGGTTAGTAATGAGTAATAGGGCGGCATAATATAGATCTGGATCAGTGCCTTTAGGATGGTTAGTAATGAGTAATAGGGCGGCATAATATAGATCTGGATCAGTGCCTTAAAGATGGTTAGTAATGAGTAATAGGGCGGCATAATATAGATCTGGATCAGTGCCTTTAGGATGGTTAGTATTGAGTAATAGGTCGGCATAATATAGATCTGGATCAGTGCCTTAAAGATGGTTAGTAATGAGTAATAGGGCGGCATAATATAGATCTGGATCAGTGCCTTTAGGATGGTTAGTAATGAGTAATAGGGCGGCATAATATAGATCTGGATCAGTGCCTTAAAGATGGTTAGTAATGAGTAATAGGGCGGCATAATATAGATCTGGATCAGTGCTTTAAAGATGGTTAGTAATGAGTAATAGGGCGGCATAATATAGATCTGGATCAGTGCCTTTAGGATGGTTAGTATTGAGTAATAGGTCGGCATAATATAGATCTGGATCAGTGCCTTAAAGATGGTTAGTAATGAGTAATAGGGCGGCATAATATAGATCTGGATCAGTGCCTTTAGGATGGTTAGTAATGAGTAATAGGGCGGCATAATATAGATCTGGATCAGTGCCTTTAGGATGGTTAGTAATGAGTAATAGGGCGGCATAATATAGATCTGGATCAGTGCCTTTAGGATGGTTAGTAATGAGTAATAGGGCGGCATAATATAGATCTGGATCAGTACCTTTAGGATGGTTAGTATTGAGTAATAGGGCGACATAATATAGATCTGGATCAGTACCTTTAGGATGGTTAGTATTGAGTAATAGAGCGGCATAATATAGATCTGAATCAGTGCCTTTAGGATGGTTAGTATTGAGTAATAGGGCGACTTTTAAAGATCTGGATCAGTGCCTTTAGGATGGTTAGTATTGAGTAATAGGGCTTCTTCTAAAGATCTGGATCAGTGCCTTTAGGATGGTTAGTATTGAGTAATAGAGCGGCATAATATAGATCTGGATCAGTGCCTTTAGGATGGTTAGTATTGACTAATAGGGCGACTTTTAGAGATCTGGATCAGTGCCTTTAGGATGGTTAGTATTGAGTAATAGGGCGACATAATATAGATCTGGATCAGTACCTTTAGGATGTTTAGTATTGAGTAATAGGGCGACTTTTAAAGATCTGGATCAGTGCCTTTAGGATGGTTAGTATTGAGTAATTGGGCGGCATAATATAGATCTGGATCAGTGCCTTTAGGATGGTTAGTATTGAGTAATAGAGCGGCATAATATAGATCTGAATCAATACCTTTAGGATGGATAGTATTGAGTAATAGGGCGACTTTTAAAGATCTGGATCAGTGCCAATAGGATGGTTAGTATTGAGTAATAGGGCGAAATAAAATAGATCTGGATCAGTACCTTTAGGATGGTTAGTATTGAGTAATAGGGCGACATTTAAAGATCTGGATCAGTGCCTTTAGGATGGTTAGTATTGAGTAATAGGGCGGCATAATATAGATCTGGATCAGTACCTTTAGGATGGTTAGTATTGAGTAATAGGGCGACATAATATAGATCTGGATCAGTACCTTTAGGATGGTTAGTATTGAGTAATAGAGCGGCATAATATAGATCTGGATCAGTACCTTTAGGATGGTTAGTATTGAGTAATAGGGGGACTTTTAAAGATCTGGATCAGTGCCTTTAGGATGGTTAGTATTGAGTAATAGGGCTTCTTCTAAAGATCTGGATCAGTGCCTTTAGGATGGTTAGTATTGAGTAATAGAGCGGCATAATATAGATCTGGATCAGTGCCTTTAGGATTGTTAGTATTGAGTAATAGGTCGGCCTAATATAGATCTGGATCAGTGCCTTTAGGATTGTTAGTATTTAGTAATAGGGCGGCATAATATAGATCTGGATCAGTGCCTTTAGGATGGTTAGTATTTAGTAATAGGGCGGCATAATATAGATCTGGATCAGTGCCTTTAGGATTGTTAGTATTGAGTAATAGGTCGGCCTAATATAGATCTGGATCAGTGCCTTTAGGATTGTTAGTATTTAGTAATAGGGCGGCATAATATAGATCTGGATCAGTGCCTTTAGGATGGTTAGTATTTAGTAATACGGCGGCATAATATAGACCTGAATCAATACCTTTAGGATATATAGTATTGAGTAATAGGGCGACTTTTAAACATCTGGATCAGTGCCTTTAGGATGGTTAGTATTGAGTAATTGGGCGGCATAATATAGATCTGGATCAGTGCCTTTAGGATGGTTAGTATTGAGTAATAGAGCGGCATAATATAGATCTGAATCAATACCTTTAGGATGGATAGTATTGAGAAATAGGGCGACTTTTAAAGATCTGGATCAGTGCCAATAGGATGGTTAGTATTGAGTAATAGGGCGAAATAATATAGATCTGGATCAGTACCTTTAGGATGGTTAGTATTGAGTATTAGGGCGACTTTTAAAGATCTGGATCAGTGCCTTTAGGATGGTTAGTATTGAGTAATAGGGCGGCATAATATAGATCTGGACCAGCGCCTTTAGGATGGTTAGTATTGAGTAATAGGGCGACTTTTAAAGATCTGGATCAGTGCCTTTAGGATGGTTAGTATTGAATAATAGGGCTTCTTCTAAAGATCTGGATCAGTGCCTTTAGGATGGTTAGTATTGAGTAATAGAGCGGCATAATATAGATCTGGATCAGGGCCTTTAGGATGATTAGTATTGAGTGATAGGGCGACTTTTAGAGATCTGGATCAGTGCCTTTAGGATGGTTAGTATTGAGTAATAGGGCGACATAATATAGATCTGGATCAGTACCTTTAGGATGTTTAGTATTGAGTAATAAGGCGACATTTAAAGATCTGGATCAGTGCCTTTAGGATGGTTAGTATTGAGTAATAGGGCGACATAATATAGATCTGGATCAGTGCCTTTAGGATGGTTAGTATTGAGTAATAGGGCGACATATTATAGATCTGGATCAGTACCTTTAGGATGTTTAGTATTGAGTAATAGGGCGACTTTTAAAGATCTGGATCAGTGCCTTTAGGATGGTTAGTATTGAGTAATAGAGCGGCATAATATAGATCTGGATCAGTGCCTTTAGGATGGTTAGTATTGAGTAATAGGGCTTCTTCTAAAGATCTGGATCAGTGCCTTTAGGATGGTTAGTATTGAGTAATAGAGCGGCATAATATAGATCTGGATTAGTGCCTTTAGGATGGTTAGTATTGAGTAATAGGGCGACTTTTAGAGATCTGGATCAGTGCCTTTAGGATGGTTAGTATTGAGTAATTGGGCGGCATAATATAGATCTGGATCAGTGCCTTTAGGATGGTTAGTATTGAGTAATAGAGCGGCATAATATAGACCTGAATCAATACTTTTAGGATATATAGTATTGAGTAATAGGGCGACTTTTAAACATCTGGATCAGTGCCTTTAGGATGGTTAGTATTGAGTAATTGGGCGGCATAATATAGATCTGGATCAGTGCCTTTAGGATGGTTAGTATTGAGTAATAGAGCGGAATAATATAGATCTGAATCAATACCTTTAGGATGGATAGTATTGAGTAATAGGGCGAATTTTAAAGATCTGGATCAGTGCCAATAGGATGGTTAGTATTGAGTAATAGGGCGGCATAATATAGATCTGGATCAGTACCTTTAGGATGGTTAGTATTGAGTAATAGGGCGACATAATATAGATCTGGATCAGTACCTTTATGATGGTTAGTATTGAGTAATAGAGCGGCATAATATAGATCTGGATCAGTGCCTTTAGGATGGTTAGTATTGAGTAATAGGGGGACTTTTAAAGATCTGGATCAGTGCCTTTAGGATGGTTAGTATTGAGTAATAGGGCTTCTTCTAAAGATCTGGATCAGTGCCTTTAGGATGGTTAGTATTGAGTAATAGAGCGGCATAATATAGATCTGGATCATTGCCTTTAGGATTGTTAGTATTGAGTAATAGGTCGGCCTAATATAGATCTGGATCAGTGCCTTTAGGATTGTTAGTATTTATTAATAGGGCGGCATAATATAGATCTGGATCAGTGCCTTTAGGATGGTTAGTATTTAGTAATAGGGCGGCATAATATAGATCTGGATCAGTGCCATTAGGATTGTTAGTATTGAGTAATAGGTCGGCCTAATATAGATCTGGGTCAGTGCCTTTAGGATTGTTAGTATTTAGTAATAGGGCGGCATAATATAGATCTGGATCAGTGCCTTTAGGATGGTTAGTATTTAGTAATAGGGCGGCATAATATAGATCTGGATCAGTGCCTTTAGGATTGTTAGTATTGAGTAAGAGGTCGGCCTAATATAGATCTGGATCAGTGCCTTTAGGATTGTTAGTATTTAGTAATAGGGCGGCATAATATAGATCTGGATCAGTGCCTTTAGGATTGTTAGTATTGAGTAATAGGTCGGCCTAATATAGATCTGGATCAGTGCCTTTAGGATGGTTAGTATTTAGTAATAGGGCGGCATAATATAGATCTGGATCAGTGCCTTTAGGATGGTTAGTATTGAGTAATAGGGCGGCCTAATATAGATCTGGATCAGTGCCTTTAGGATTGTTAGTATTGAGTTATAGGGCGGCATAATATAGATCTGGATCAGTGCCTTAAAGATGGTTAGTAATGAGTAATAGGGCGGTATAATATAGATCTGGATCAGTGCCTTTAGGATGGTTTGTATTGAGTAATAGGTCGGCATAATATAGATCTGGATCAGTGCCTTTAGGATGGTTAGTATTGAGTAATAGGTCGGCATAATATAGATCTGGATCAGTGCCTTAAAGATGGTTAGTAATGAGTAATAGGGCGGCATAATATAGATCTGGATCAGTGCCTTTAGTATGGTTAGTATTTAGTAATAGGGCGACATAATATAGATCTGGATCAGTGCCTTTAGGATGGTTAGTAATGAGTAATAGGGCGGCATAATATAGATCTGGATCAGTGCCTATAGGATGGTTAGTAATGAGTAATAGGGCGGCAGAATATAGATCTGGATCAGTGCCTTTAGGATGGTTAGTAATGAGTAATAGGGCGGCATAATATAGATCTGGATCAGTGCCTTTAGGATGGTTAGTAATGAGTAATAGGGCGGCATAATATAGATCTGGATCAGTGCCTTAAAGATGGTTAGTAATGAGTAATAGGGCGGCATAATATAGATCTGGATCAGTGCTTTAAAGATGGTTAGTAATGAGTAATAGGGCGGCATAATATAGATCTGGATCAGTGCCTTTAGGATGGTTAGTATTGAGTAATAGGTCGGCATAATATAGATCTGGATCAGTGCCTTAAAGATGGTTAGTAATGAGTAATAGGGCGGCATAATATAGATCTGGATCAGTGCCTTTAGGATGGTTAGTAATGAGTAATAGGGCGGCATAATATAGATCTGGATCAGTGCCTTTAGGATGGTTAGTAATGAGTAATAGGGCGGCATAATATAGATCTGGATCAGTGCCTTTAGGATGGTTAGTAATGAGTAATAGGGCGGCATAATATAGATCTGGATCAGTGCCTTTAGGATGGTTAGTAATGAGTAATAGGGCGGCATAATATAGATCTGGATCAGTGCCTTAAAGATGGTTAGTAATGAGTAATAGGGCGGCATAATATAGATCTGGATCAGTGCCTTTAGGATGGTTAGTATTGAGTAATAGGTCGGCATAATATAGATCTGGATCAGTGCCTTAAAGATGGTTAGTAATGAGTAATAGGGCGGCATAATATAGATCTGGATCAGTGCCTTTAGGATGGTTAGTAATGAGTAATAGGGCGGCATAATATAGATCTGGATCAGTGCCTTAAAGATGGTTAGTAATGAGTAATAGGGCGGCATAATATAGATCTGGATCAGTGCTTTAAAGATGGTTAGTAATGAGTAATAGGGCGGCATAATATAGATCTGGATCAGTGCCTTTAGGATGGTTAGTATTGAGTAATAGGTCGGCATAATATAGATCTGGATCAGTGCCTTAAAGATGGTTAGTAATGAGTAATAGGGCGGCATAATATAGATCTGGATCAGTGCCTTTAGGATGGTTAGTAATGAGTAATAGGGCGGCATAATATAGATCTGGATCAGTGCCTTTAGGATGGTTAGTAATGAGTAATAGGGCGGCATAATATAGATCTGGATCAGTGCCTTTAGGATGGTTAGTAATGAGTAATAGGGCGGCATAATATAGATCTGGATCAGTGCCTTGAGGATGGTTAGTAATGAGTAATAGGGCGGCATAATATAGATCTGGATCAGTGCCTTAAAGATGGTTAGTAATGAGTAATAGGGCGGCATAATATAGATCTGGATCAGTGCCTTTAGGATGGTTAGTATTGAGTAATAGGTCGGCATAATATAGATCTGGATCAGTGCCTTAAAGATGGTTAGTAATGAGTAATAGGGCGGCATAATATAGATCTGGATCAGTGCCTTTAGGATGGTTAGTATTGAGTAATAGGGCGGCATAATATAGATCTGGATCAGTACCTTAAAGATGGTTAGTAATGAGTAATAGGGCGGCATAATATAGATCTGGATCAGTGCCTTTAGGATGGTTAGTATTGAGTAATAGGGCGGCATAATATAGATCTGGATCAGTGCCTTTAGGATGGTTAGTAATGAGTAATAGGGCGGCATAATATAGATCTGGATCAGTGCCTTTAAGATGGTTAGTATTGAGTAATAGGGCGGCATAATATAGATCTGGATCAGTGCCTTAAAGATGGTTAGTATTGAGTAATAGGGCGGCATAATATAGATCTGGATCAGTGCCTTTAAGATGGTTAGTATTGAGTAATAGGGCGGCATAATATAGATCTGGATCAGTGCCTTAAAGATGGTTAGTAATGAGTAATAGGGCGGCATAATATAGATCTGGATCAGTGCCTTTAGGGTGGTTAGTATTTAGTAATAGGGCGACATAATATAGATCTGGATCAGTGTCTTTAGGATGGTTAGTAATGAGTAATAGGGCGGCATAATATAGATCTGGATCAGTGCCTTAAAGTTGGTTAGTAATGAGTAATAGGGCGGCATAATATAGATCTGGATCAGTGCCTTTAGGGTGGTTAGTATTTAGTAATAGGGCGACATAATATAGATCTGGATCAGTGTCTTTAGGATGGTTAGTAATGAGTAATAGGGCGGCATAATATAGATCTGGATCAGTGCCTTTAGGGTGGTTAGTATTTAGTAATAGGGCGACATAATATAGATCTGGATCAGTGTCTTTAGGATGGTTAGTAATGAGTAATAGGGCGGCATAATATAGATCTGGATCAGTGCCTTTAGGGTGGTTAGTATTTAGTAATAGGGCGACATAATATAGATCTGGATCAGTGTCTTTAGGATGGTTAGTAATGAGTAATAGGACGGCATAATATAGATCTGGATCAGTGCCTTTAGGATGGTTAGTATTGAGTAATAGGTCGGCATAATATAGATCTGGATCAGTGCCTTTAGGATGGCTAGTATTGAGTAATAGGTCGGCATAATATAGATCTGGATCAGTGCCTTAAAGATGGTTAGTAATGAGTAATAGGGCGGCATAATATAGATCTGGATCAGTGCCTTTAGGATGGTTAGTATTGAGTAATAGGGCGACATAATATAGATCTGGATCAGTGTCTTTAGGATGGTTAGTAATGAGTAATAGGGCGGCATAATATAGATCTGGATCAGTGCCTTTAGGATGGCTAGTATTGAGTAATAGGTCGGCATAATATAGATCTGGATCAGTGCCTTAAAGATGGTTAGTAATGAGTAATAGGGCGGCATAATATAGATCTGGATCAGTGCCTTTAGGATGGTTAGTATTGAGTTATAGGGCGACATAATATAGATCTGGATCAGTGTCTTTAGGATGGTTAGTAATGAGTAATAGGGCGGCATAATATAGATCTGGATCAGTGCCTTTAGGATGGTTAGTAATGAGTAATAGGGCGGCATAATATAGATCTGGATCAGTGCCTTTAGGATGGTTAGTAATGAGTAATAGGGCGGCATAATATAGATCTGGATCAGTGCCTTTAGGATGGCTAGTATTGAGTAATAGGGCGGCATAATATAGATCTGGATCAGTGCCTTTAGGATGGTTAGTAATGAGTAATAGGGCGACATAATATAGATCTGGATCAGTGCCTTTAGGATGGTTAGTAATGAGTAATAGAGCGGCATAATATAGATCTGGATCAGTGCCTTTAGGATGGCTAGTATTGAGTAATAGGTCGGCATAATATAGATCTGGATCAGTGCCTTAAAGATGGTTAGTAATGAGTAATAGGGCGGCATAATATAGATCTGGATCAGTGCCTTTAGGATGGTTAGTATTGAGTAATAGGGCGACATAATATAGATCTGGATCAGTGTCTTTAGGATGGTTAGTAATGAGTAATAGGGCGGCATAATATAGTTCTGGATCAGTGCCTTTAGGGTGGTTAGTATTTAGTAATAGGGCGACATAATATAGATCTGGATCAGTGTCTTTAGGATGGTTAGTAATGAGTAATAGGACGGCATAATATAGATCTGGATCAGTGCCTTTAGGATGGTTAGTAATGAGTAATAGGGCGGCATAATATAGATCTGGATCAGTGCCTTAAAGATGGTTAGTAATGAGTAATAGGGCGGCATAATATAGATCTGGATCAGTGCCTTTAGGATTGTTAGTATTTAGTAATAGGGCGACATAATATAGATCTGGATCAGTGTCTTTAGGATGGTTAGTATTGAGTAATAGGGCGGCTTTTAAAGATCTGGATCAGTGCCTTTAAGATGGTTAGTATTGAGTAATAGGGCGGCTTTTAATGATCTGGATCAGTGCCTTTAAGATGGTTAGTATTGAGTAATAGGGCGGCTTTTAAAGATCTGGATCAGTGCCTTTAAGATGGTTAGTATTGAGTAATAGGGCGGCTTTTAAAGATCTGGATCAGTGCCTTTAGGATGGTTGGTAGGAGCAAATGGAATGACGTAATATTGATTTGTTAAAAAATATCTTTAAGGTGGGTAGTAGAGAGCAATATATTGTCGTAATACATATTTGAATAAATATCTTTAAGGGGGTTAGTGCAGTCATAAGACATGAACACTTAAGATTTACTTGTAAAAATTTTGTCGGTAATTTCGCAAAGTTCTGAAGTGAGGAAGAACGAGTGAAAAGTACTCAAAACTGAACGAGATCCAGAAAACATTTTGCGAAATGAACGGTGTAAATGAAAATATAGCTTGAAATCAATCTAGGAAAGTGAAACTAATAGAATTACAGAGAAAGTGCTGTAAGAGCCTTCCGTTTATTACAGTATCCTGCGTAATACGTGCCAATTTTATGGTCCCATAACGTGTCCAATGAAATCCTTTATAGAATACGCCGTTTATTGCGCTCAAAATCTTGTTCAAGTCGCTTCTTATTGTGGTAATTTGTATTTCTCTAAACATGTTATGTTCCTTACAAAAAAATTCCACAAACTTTAGCCAATGCATAATAATATAGGCATTCAGTTTAGTGACGTATAATAATCAGAGGGCCGGACCCCTGATGAATTTATAAATTTTATGAATTTTAGTACAGATTTTAATGTTATTAAAGACCAATGCAAAATCGTAAGGTATATTATTATCTTAGTTAGAATTTTTTAATAGTAATATTAATAAAATTTAATTCTTTGTTTAAAAAACAGCTAATGTAATTTAAAAATAATTTTTAATTGTTGGTGTGTATTTCTATCTCAAAAACTTGTTTCTGATAAATTATTCCTATTGTTTACTACACCTATATGTCGATTTTTGTAACACTAACTTGCTTACTAAAAAATCAAACATGAAATAAAAACATTTTAAACATTTTTGGTAGAATTGCCCCCTCTGAAATCAAATCCTACATACGCCACATAATACAGTAGCCCATTATTGCTTATAGCTCTGGAAAGTCAAACAGCATAAAATGGGCCCTTCAATATTGAAAGTATAGTTTCCCATGTTATAAATAACGAGCAATCACTTTCCTCAGTGACAGTTGTGAGAAATAACACAGTTATTAAATATAAAATGTTTTTTTCAAAGAACAGACTACATGACTGTATGTAAAATCGATAGTAAATGACGGAAGAATTTACTAATTGATAAAATGGTTATTCGAATGTATTTACGTGTTTGTTTGTATTATGTATTTACAAAATTGCGTGTTTGTATTAGAGTGCAGTACTGTCATTTTAATTGCCTATAAAAGCATATCGACCGATTCTAATACACTGTAATAATAAATACTGTAGGAAGCAGTGCCAGCTGATGCCTAAAACCTAAGGGGGTTGCAGATCATAATGTGTTTTGAGGCAAATAAATGGTAATCTTAACAACTTAAAGGGGTTTTATAGAGAAAATAGAAGATACTGCTTAATACTTTGTGATTTATTCTAGTGATAGAAATATATTGGCATTATTTATTTTATCTTTTACTTATTTAAAGCACCGAACCTCAAGTCATGGGTTTATTTATTAATAAACCTATCTCAATTCATTCCTAACTGTGAATGTAAACAATAATTCTGTTAAGATCCAAATTATTAAAGCATTAAAAATAAATAAATACGTGCTGGCCGAAAAAACCGGACGTTTTAAAAATTAACATTACTCATTTATTATGTTGCTAATTAAAACTTTTATTACATTAACATATTTATCTAAACTTGCTATTTACGCCCCAAAGATAAATATCAAAAGAGCTCAAATCTGGTGACCTTGGGGCCACGGGATAGCACCGAAACGCGAAATGAGCCTTCCCGGAACATGCGACGCACCACGGCTTTTGCACTTTTTTTACCCGGGTCTGAGCACCCAAAACCCGCCCAGCCTCGTGGCAGCCAACCTCTAGCGAGCTACCTCCGTCTCAGATGCGCATGCGGTTAGTATCCCTACCGCGAGTGAAGGAAACGGGATTGATTGCCCATGTACCAAGCTCATAAGCTCTTTCCATGCAGAATCGGGATCTCGAGAAGTGTGTCCAGTGGCGCCATCTTGCAGCAAAATAGACATTGTTTTTGTTGAGTAAACGGGACGAAAAAGAGCCTCATCACTCATGATGGTTATTGCATTTTCTTGTTCTTCAAGTAACACTTGCGTACGAACAGCTATTTAGCGATTTTAACGATTTCTTCTCGTTTGCTATAATGTCTTTCTTTTAACATCTGAGTCACGGACATCTTGTATGGATGAAATAATAAGTCTTTTTCCTAAATTGTTTGCACTGGTTCACGAATTAGGCTTAATTTATGATCGTATCTTGGGCTTAATTTACCGTCTGACTTGGGCCATGAATAAAAGCTTGCATAACCATTTCAATGTTTTGCGACATTCTAGCAGACTTATTTCGACCCGTAGACTTCTTTCTTAGAATACTTCCCGTTGTTCTCAAGGTGTTAACCCACATGAGAATCGTTTTCCGGCTGGGAACGTTATGGCGTCCAAGTTGAAAGTTAACGCGAAAAGCCCGTTGAATAGCTGTAATATTCCCTATTTCGCACATACGCATAGTAAACAAACATACTGTGTTGTACAGTTCACTGGTTCATGATTAATGAAATTACATTAAGTGTGGAGGTCAGCGGTCGCAGGCCCCTCAAAAAAAAGACTGCCGAGCGTGTACTAGCAATTTCAAAAACATATGATTTTTTGGTCACTCTGTAGAACTTACTCATTTGACTAGAAACTCTAGCGGAGAGCTGGTGCGTCTCTTCGGACGGAGCGGATCTTAATCGAACACTCCCGAGGTTGCAGTCCGTTTGCAACCTAAGGAGCCTTACGGCGCTGCCTAGCTGTTTCAGTTTGTCTGGACTTTCCTATGTATTTTCTCTATTAGGAATAACGTCACAGAGTATTGCAGATTGATCTGCAACCAGACCGACCGAGACTGCGACTGAACGAAGTGACACTGTCGCTGCGGCTCTGATGTTTTTATTATTATTTATAACGAAGGTTCATGTTATATAATAAATATTCGCTCATAACAACGCACATAATTCTTACGGACATAATTATTCATAAATAAATTATTTTTTTTTGCTATTAGTCTCTGGTTTGAGGGTTGCTTAGCCGTGCAACCTGCACACGAGCGCCACTGGTAGGTCGACTGTGTTTCATTCTTTTATGGGTGTAAGTAAGAAAATTATTTGTAAGTAATTCAAGATGTTATCCTATTCGCGCCAAGCTTTTTCTAGGCCATAGGAAAACGTAGGCTATTAAAACTCATTAATCGATTCTAATACAGCCTAATACTGTATTTCATTCTTACATGCGTGTAAATAAGAAAATGATTAGAAGCTATTCAAGACGTAATCCTATCCTAGCTTTATAATCCCGACCTTAAAAAAACCTATTAGAGTGGGTTTACTGTATATGAATGGGTAAGGGACCTCAAGCGTGTTTCGTGCTACTACTCGCCATATCTGAAACGCAGAAGGTAAAAAAAAAAAACAATTAGCCAAAAGCAGAAACCGTGTAAAATGGTGAACAATACTGCTTTGACTTTATTAATTAAATTTAAAAAATACAAGTGTTTGTTTAGCTACTAACACTTACAATCGAAATAAATGTATTATAACCATTTAGTTCTTTTACCAAAATTGACAAAATTTTGTTTTTATAGTATCACCAGTAACGCGTATTATATCTTCCTGTTCAGTGGGGAAAACCATTGGATGAAGATTCTGAAAATGAAGTGAATAGAGCAAAATATTTTAACCTATAATAAAAAAAGTGACTATTTACCAGTAAAATCAAACTAGTTTGTAGTGTAATCATTTGTTTATGTTTTAGGTTACATAACTTTGTAATTTGTTCATAGTTTTTTCCTTATCTAGTAAATTCATATTAATAACTTTTTTGCTTGATTTATTTGATAAAAGTTAGGACTACAGCTAATTTGCAAACAATGTAAGTCAGCTGTAGTATAATTGTAAACTGTTTCCATGTTATTGATCTGATTACTATTTCATTAAAGGCGTCTGATTAATACAATGTAAAATACGTGATAAAAGTCTCGTTTTATTTTTTTTCTAATTTTTAAACCCACTAAAACCCCTTAGAGTTGTCACAATTGTACCGTGTTTGGACTCATTTTGCGAGGAATAATATTTAGAATTCAGTTATTAGAGTACAAATTAAGTAAAATTAACAGTTTAAAAAAATTGATTTTGTAGTACAAGGTCTAGTTGGTGATTAATAGAAGAACCATTAGCGGCAGGTAGGCCGGGCCGCGCGTGTGAGTGTGCCTGCGGGTGGGGGAGCGAGGGTCGCTCTAATCCTTCAGGGCGCACGGCTGATTGGACAAATTATAGATAATCACAACTATAATTTCTGCAGGGTTCAGTACTGTATATTACATTTAATGCATATTCCAATGATCTTCCTAATATCACTAAATTTGTGAATAGAGTGAGATGAATGTTATCTGATTTAGACTTCAGAAAATAGTTTTTTAGAGTCAAACAGAGCTTTTTAACTTCAATAAAAATTAAAAACTCAATAGGCTTACTAGAAGAATGGACAACAGAGATCATCGTGATTATAAATACTTCCAGGCTATCTATCAATTATATTTTCTCTACTATTTATTAGGAATATATAGTAGTCGAATTTAATAATAAATACACAAACACCTTTTAACCACAAACCTTCTTTATTTTACCCTTATGTACATTTCGGTTATCAAGTAACCATCCTCAGAGGGATAACATACAAAGATTTCGAAGAATTCAGTCTTTGTATGTTATCTCTCTGAGGATGGTTATTTGGTTACTGAAATGTACATAAGGGTAAAATAAAGAAAGTTTGTGGTTAAGAGGTTTTTGTGTATTTATTAATAAAAAAAAGCTTTATGTATTTATTTATCAAAACACCACAATGGATAATGGTGAAAATGAAAATGATAATCCTTGTTGCACATTTATATTTTTAAAAGCAAAACATTGATTTGATGATTGTGAGATTGGTTATTAAATCAATTAAAATTTATAGCATACTTACTTATAAGAGCTACTTTTATAAAACTGTCAAATATTCATTCATTTCTCTTTCTTGAAATTTAAGTTGTTCAGTGGGTATATAATCGATGAAGTACAGTAGTGTGTTAGGTTGTGTAAGCGTGCGCGTATTCACAGATCTGAATTATTCCGACCTGTATGATCAATTGATACGATTCCCGTCTCAGTATCCGAAATTCGCCAAGAGGTAACCATGACAACGAGACACCTGTAGTGGTAGGGCATTGTTGCGGTTGACTGGCACATTGTTTGTATACCGCCCAGTGCCAAGGTTGAGTTAGTTGGACCTAGCTTCAGTCAGTATCTTTGCGGTGACCATTTCGTAAACACGATGCGGTCCCTTCTCTTCATCACGTTCCTTGCCACCGTGGTCGCTGTAGAAGGTAGGAGATAGTTTCTAAATTGTGAGATAATTTTATTTACGACTGCCACTCGCAGATGAAGTCAATTCATTATTGCATAATATCAAGAGCACAGTGGTACAATATATTACAGAGAATATTGGAAAGAACCCCAATACCACAAAAATAACAAATAAAACAAGTTACTTAAGATGAAACACTTAATTACTGTTTAATCTTGAGTAACTTGTTTTATTTATTATTTTTGATTATTTTTGTGGTATTGGGGTTCTTTATAGTGTCAATTCATTAAGTATTCTATAATGAACTTTTCCAGGAATTTAGAAATGAGCCAAGTCTGGCAGCACAAAAAAGTTTAAACTATTTTCTATCAAAAATAAAATAAAACAGTTCTAGAAATAAATGCAAGAGAGATGTAGATTATAGGGTAAATTATACAATATTCCAAGAATGATAAGGTACAATAACACTGCGTGCTAGAGAAAAATATGCTTTAATAATTATGAATTAAAGTTGAACATCAAACTGTTAATAAAATATAAAACGTAAACTTGAAATGTTAATATATTAAGTTTTGTAAATAAAGTCTGGCTCCAAAATGTAAAAAGCTTGAATTGAATACTTTTGTTTTTTACGTAATATTGATCAACATCGATATCTTTTCGATTTTCCTCTTTATCCATTTCTATTTTTTTGCTGAGATTAAAGCATAATAATTGAAATTACAACATATTTAAACTCGTATGGAATGCTGAGAATACAAAGACAACTGTCAAGTCAATAAACTTACTGTAAATGAGATGTTGATAGGACATTGTTGATGTTTTTTCTTTAGGACATAAGTTTAATAATTGCTTGAAAAGGGTAACAAGTATGTTGTAGAAACTTCGTCCTAATAAATTGATTATCTTTGACTTGTTAAAAAAATATTCTTTTCGTTCTAAAATTACAACCTTTTCATAACAATAATAATGCTAATGAAATTCTCAATCAAAAATATAATATATGTCAAAATATATAAGCTTAAAAATCTTATCATTTCAAAGTTACAAAATATGTATAAAGTTGCAGATATATCTAAGTTGAAAGAATACATTTATATAATAAAAATGTTAAAAATAATTTCAATTCCTATTTTCACACTGCAACTAATTAAAGAACGAGAACAATATAAAATATTAATGAAGAAGTGTTTTGGGGAGGTCAACAGAAATTAATATAAACGAGACAAATATATGACAAACTTACCAAAAACAAATTCTTGCTTGACAAGCAATCTTTTTACAAACACGTCTAAACACGTTATCTTGTACTTATTTTTATATGTATTTACCTAGAAATAAATTTGGCTAAGGTACAATTCCCATTTTAAGCTAAATCCAACGCATATACAGTATAACATTTTCTAAATCCCAAAACTTTATAATACTTATGTATTTACAACAATACTTACAATATTTTCTATTTACGAGGAGTAGTTTATAAATTCTGGTCTTAAAAATTGAGTAAAATTGGAACAGATATATTATCTCCAGGCATAAACATTGGTTTTTATTCCGTTTAGAAATCAGTAAAGCAGACAGAATTTTTAGAAATTCTTTATGTAGGGAAGGGGTTGGTATTAACATTTCTAGGGGTACTGAGAGCTACCTAATTTATACCCGTAAGGATAATTTGAAAAAGAGCCATTTTAAATGAAAATTAAGCTTTTACAAAATTAATTAATTTAAAAACTTAACAAAATTAATTAATTAAATTTTATCTTAATTTTAGTACATTTTGGATCAGAGTTTACAATGAATATTACATTTAAGTACATGTACAGGGTATTTAGGAATAAGGTTAAAGGCTTACAAAAAATAACAAGGTCTTAAATGCAAACTTTGGACTTTTATTTTTGCGAACTACAATTCTTCAAACAATTTTGCGATTTCTTTGGTAGTTTTTAAAACTCCATTATCTGTTAGCCTACAGGCATTCGGTTCTGGATGTAAGCCATAGCTAGTCCATTTAGGCGTAGGCTAAGTTTTATTTCTCAAATATACTGTCATCACCAAACGAAGTTAAGCTCATTGAAGTATTTCATAAACATTTTATACGCATATTTATATAATCCTGTTTACTGTGATCTCGTTTTATACGAAAACTGTTTTGAAGAAGTTATAATATTTGAATTTTGTTATAAGAATTTGGAATTATTATAAAATTTGTAACAAGACTTGCCAAACTAAAGTTTTTTTTAACAGATAAAAGATTGAAAAAATATTCATATTACACTCGTTTTCACTGCTGTTAGGAATATTTGTATACATTTAATTACATTTTCTGCCTTTACTAACATTGCAATATTTTTATTTGTTGATGTGTTCCTGAATAACTCCATTCTTAAAACTTAAATAGCACTCCATTTGTAAAAAAAATATTGTAATGTTAGGAAAGGTAGAAAAATGTACTCAAATGTATAGAAAACTTATCAAACCTTCTCTCGCAGTGCCCTTGTTGGAAATAGTAAAAGTAAATGTACTGTTCGTAAAATTTTCTAATAAGAATTTTTCTCTGCCAAAAAGTCATTTTTACTTTGGAGGTTAACATTGAAAAATTAATTCCAAATTTGTTTTGCCAAATCCCTTTGAAATTTGACACGACAAAGGTAAACACTTGACACGACAAAGGTAACAATTTGATACGACAAACATAAACATTTGACACGACAAAGATAAACATTCGAGAAAAAGGTAAACATTTGATACGACAAAGGTAAACACTTGACACGACAAAGGTAACAATTTGATACGACAAACATAAACATTTGACACGACAAAGATAAACATTCGAGAAAAAGGTAAACATTTGATACGACAAAGGTAAACACTTGACACGACAAAGGTGACAATTTGATACGACAAACATAAACATTTGACACGACAAAGATAAACATTTGAGACAAAGTAAACATTTGACACGACAAAGATAAACATTTGACACGATAAAGATAAACATTTGACCGACAAAGATAAAAATTCGAAAGGACAACGATAAACATTTGGCACGACAAAGATAAACATTTGACACGACAAAGGTAAACATTTGACACTAAAAAGATAAACATTTGACTGACAAAGATAAAAATTTAACACTACAAAACTAGAAATTTGACTCTACAAACACGACAGATACTACAAACATTTTACTCAGATTTCGTGCTACGAGGTGAATTTAACTTGTAATCCCTAACTCACTCATTATTAATATAAATTCTTTGTAATTTATATTAATAGACAGACTATAATTTATAAATGATATTATACAATAGTTGGGAGAAAAAGTATTGGGGGAGGGGAATCTTTAATTAGCATTAGTTGTCTGTCGGTATTATTTTTCCATTTAGCTAGTTCTAAAGTACGATTAACTTGAACATTCTACGACTGTTGAGTCTAGTATGATTACACCGCAAGTACCCGGCTGGACACTAGAGATTAAAGGAAGGAAAGCAAGTTCTGTAGGAGAGGCAGGGGTTCCGTACAGAGTAGCCATAACAATGGCTTTCCTAACGTTAAAGGAGCGACGTGCAGCCAGAAATCCCTTCTAGTTTTGGGTATAGACATTATGAGAAGACCCGGATCTCAGACGTACACACAAGGGATATTTTGATCATTAAAACTTTACACAAATTGACAAAATACTTGTCTGGGCATCGTCATCCAAAACGTATACTGAATTCCAGATTCGTAATTTATCGGAATTCACTGTCCACAGATTAAACAGAAGGATATAAAAAGGCAAGTACCTGTTGCAATGCTTTTATTAAGCGTTCGGGGTACCGAAGGCCGTAGATTTTGACGTTTTAAAACAAAGCCGACGTCATTAAAAGTAACGAGTGAAACTGGGGTGGCCTTGATTTTGGTCCAGATTCGCAAAACCGTTTTTTTTTGCATCCGAGAGTGGGAAAATCGTTAGTAAAAATGTTTCGTGAAATGAATTTAAAAAGAGTTGATGTGTAAATCTGTTTTATGATATTCAAATTTTCTCTATTTTTTGTTTGTTTTTAGGTGTGTAAATTAATTTTACAAAACAGTTTTTTTACAGGTACCAATAATTTTAGAATGCGTTAAATTTTGAAATTGACTCAAGTGGAGCTATAACTGGATTAAACTTGCAGAATTATCAGGGAACTATTTGAACTATCAGGGAACTATTATCAGGGAACTATTTGTACTATCAGGGTACTAGTATCAGGGAACTATTTGATTATTTTAAATAATTTGCGTCAAACTAAACTATCTTAGGCGAAACGTGAACAACAAAATCTGTTTTAGGTTAAAATTTCAGATGAATTTTTTAAAATATGTATTTGTTATTGCAATACAGTTTCTAAATTAATAAGCAAATCCTTTCTAGTCTAACTTGTTAAGAGGATAAAACTAAGCACACACCCACGATCTACTTAGTCCACTGTTAAATCGTATTTATTGAATTGTTCATAATATTAATTCGAAAGGTTTCGCCCTCTTTAGTCTTCTCATTAAACTAACATTGCCTCGACGTTGACGTGTTTATAAAGTCTTTGGTTATAACTCTGAGGAAATTTCTTGATTAAATTATTGGCACATTCCATTTTTAGGTTCCTTTGCAGATCGATAACCACGGTGGCCACAATATCACGAAGCATCTTATTTTGAAATCTTTGCTGAATCCATTTTCCATATTGGTTTAAGGACTTGTTGATAAAGCAAACGTTTAATTCACAAGATGTATCTTTCTACCACCATTGGATGTATTGGCATCTTCCTGCAGTTGATAAAGCAAACGTTTAATTCACAAGATGTATCCTTCTACCATCATTGGATGTATTGACATCTTCCTGCAGTTGATAAAGCAAACGTTTAATTCACGAGATGTATCCTTCTACCACCATTGGATGTATTGACATCTTCCTGCAGTTGATAAAGCAAACGTTTAATTCACAAGATGTATCCTTCTACCATCATTGGATGTATTGACATCTTCCTGCAGTTGAAAATGTGGGCAGTGAATTTTAAGGAGCGCAGAAGCAACATTACTTGTAACAGCAATTTTCTGCTTGTTAAGTTCAAACCCTACGGCTTTCGTGGTGCAACTTTCTCTTCTGCCTCGACGAGTACGCCAGATATCATGGTGCGTTACTCATTGCGAATTACAATCTAATAGTCTGCTTCCGTATATGATCTGGTATTTTTAATTTTTTTGTGAGATTTCACGCCCCGCAGCTTTCTAATCAAGGGCAGTTCTTCCAACTTCCTTCAAGGTTTAATCTTCTCTGCTGCCCGCACTGTTTTAAGTAGCTGATCCAATTTGTTGACGTCGTCTCTCTCTCTCTTTCTGCTTCTTTATCTTCTCTCCCCTCCCCCAGTTTTCTTAGCATTTATTTGGGAGTTTCTTCATTCATTCGTGGAGGAACGGATTGACACCTCTCCAGAACAAGTATACTTCAGGTAAGCCATCCTGCTCACGCGTTGTGACAATATCCTCTTTTCCCGGTAACTTTCATCTTTGGACTTATTTTATTATATCTACTATTTATTGTCATTCTTCTTACCATAGGATCTTATTTGTGTGTAGTGCATCTAGCAAGTACGTGACTACTCACGTGAAGTCACGAACCCAATATCTTCTACCAGGGAATACGGACTCTATCATGGAGTTTTAGGTCCCTAACTCAATCCTATCTAACCTTCATGATCTTTTTCTATCTTTTCTAGGCCATAATACTTAAAATGAAAAAGAAACATTTTCGTTGTACAGACTACACTGACTTTGTCTTATCTTTAAACAACGTTTTAACAGAGTTTATTCTCTTCTTCATAACTTTTTTCGTCTTGGTTTCCTCGCTTCATTAGTCTTTTATTTTGGGTCAATGGAAAATAAATTTATTGTAGTTTTAATTTCTCATCGGTGTGCTAATTTTCATTTCCATTAATAATTCATGTTACTATGCATCGAGTCTTTAGAGTCTCGTCCTTTATACTATCATTTAATTTAGTTTGGTTTCTTCCGGTAATCTCAGTTTTATTTTGTATTTTTACTCATCTCGTTATGCCCAGGTGTAATTAGGACATGTAATTTGGCACAGTGTATTAGGCAGGGCCAGATACGCGATGGTGAAGGTCAAGCACTTACTTTCGCGCGACGTTTGTCTCGCGCGTTAGCACCAATTTGTCAATAATTCCTGCCAATGTCGTGTCTTGGTTTACGAAATGTTTGTCGGTGCACATTTCTGGATGTTTAATAGGTAATAATGATTTCCTCGTGATTTATCGTTTGATTTTAAAAGCTGAGATGATCTTTTAATTTGAGATAGACGCTGGAGCGTCATTAAAGGTCGATTGTATTGTAAACGCAAATATTTCATCGCTGGTAGTTATGGCATATTTTTCAGACAAAGGCGGAGCCTGTTTTGCAGACCTCGACACAGAGACAGGTTCGTGTTTTTGGAATTATAAGCAGAAAATGTATATTATTATTGAATCTCTCACACTCTTAGATATTAGTCGATCTCTTGGGAACCGCGTGGGTCTACTTTAGAAATGTGGCCCTATCCGTGAGTGATAATGCATCTTCATTAACTACCACTAGGAGAGATTTTACTATATGGTAAGATTCTTGGTCTTGTTTAAAGAGAACAATAATATGATTAGTCTAATTAGGTTTTAGTCTGTTCATCAAATAAAGCCACACGTACGGAAATTATATGGGCATTTTATTAACAGTTCTCAGTTTATTATTAACTACATTGATATTTTATTAACGGCTCTCAGTTTATTGTTAACTGTATGGCTATTTTATTAACAGCTCTCAGTTCATTGTTAACTACATTGATATTTTAATAACCGCTCTCAGTTTATTGTTAACGGTATGTGTATGTTAATAACAGCTCTTACTTTATTGTTAACTGTATGGCTATTTTATTAACAGTTCTCAGTTTATTGTTAACGCAATGACAATGTTATTAACTGGTCTCAGTTTATTGTTAATTCTATAGCTATTAGATTAACAGCCGTTAATATAAAGATTGTTATAACAGATTAATATAAAGAGTAGTTAAGATTGTTAACTATATCTATTTCATTAACAGCTCTCAGTTTATTGTCAACTATATGACTATTTTATTAACAGGTCTCAGTTTATTTTTAACTATATTTTTTTTATAAACAGATCTCAGTTTATTGTCAATTATATAGACATTTATAAAAAAAAGTATCAAAAGGCAAATTTTTAAAATTTTCCTCAGAAATTTTAAAAATCAATACGAAATTACATAAATAATCAAGGTTAGAGTTTTATTAAGTAGATACATAATTAAAAAGATTCTTTATAATCTTTCTGAGCACAGGTTAAAGCCCCAAAACTCCTCTCGCTGGGCACCGCTTTCCTGTATATAATCTTGATATTCGTCTTACCTTGAGAGTTTGTAGCGGATAGTCTCTAAAGAGTGGGTGTACTTCGGACACATATATACATTACATTCCCCAGACCAGAGGACATTTTCAGGGATATATCCATATCAATCAATGCTCACCATAATTTTATAGTTAAGTATTGAATGTGTTTAGTGAAAGCAAAACACTACAAACATTTTTATATTGCGACTGTTGTAGAAACTCAAACGTATACAATTCTTAGCACTTTAGCAGCAATAAAAAATTATATAAATATAATTGACTCCTTTTTATACTACGCTTATGCTTTAGGATAGATGTGCCCTTCTATGGGAGTCATTAGCTACGAGAGGAAGGCAATGTGACCAACCGTGTTATTATCAGGTAGCTGTAACCGCTCATTATTACATCAAGTTTGGCTGTAGGTAATCATTTTCACACGCAGTGACGACCTGGGGTCCTTGAAATCTTTAGCGTTGCCCGGAATCGTACCAGAGGCTTGTAGGTTGGTGAAGTATTATGATGTTGGGAAAACTATTAAGGTTTGTAAAATTGTTACAAGTAGTGATCTCGGTAACAGTAACGGGTGTAAAGGAACGATACAGGTTTCTTGAAGGTATTTCCTGACAGTTTTTCAGTTACCATTAGTTGTCATTTCGTAACTTTGTACAAACGTGTCCACACCAAATCGACAGTTGTATTGTTAAATAGCGTTACGGAAACCCGAACTGTTCGGAAGGATCTACTGCTCCATAGTATATTTGGAAAAGTAGTCGAAACTGCTCTGGCCTAAAACTTGCTTTGGTTCTATCATTGGGTCTCTGTAAACAAATGAGCAGTATAGCACTTACGGTTAGGTTTTCCGATTCTTACGTACTGGTCCTACGGATGGTGAGCTCGTTTTGAGGCTAACACTAGCCACTCTGTTCGTGATGCCAAGATTGACGGAAACAGTGGCTCACATGCTGAATTAGTGGACACCCCACGGCTCTACCTTTGGGCTTTCTGATGCTCATTTTTAAGTACTACTCTCATTTTTCTATCGTTTTCACAAATTTGTTTGTAGAGCCTATTTAGAGTGTCATGGCAGAGGAGTCACGTCCGCACTGAGTAGGCACTCAGCATTATCTCTCGACTGTACCAACTCTATTAGAGAGTGCACATACTGAATGAGATAAGGCGTCTCGTCACTCTTGGAAGCAATACAAGCTGCGTGTAGTGGGCGGCGACCATCCTGGCTCCTGGACATTGTACTTCTGGTGTCAAACATTGTACTTACTCCACAGACGTTCTGTCCTCCAGGTAGATGGTTAAGGAAGGGTCTCGTGACAGCGGAGTCAAGTCCGCACTCAGTAGGCACTCAGCATTATCTCTCGACTGTACCAACTCTATTAGAGAGTGCGCATACTGAGTGAGGTAATACGTCTCGTCACTCTTGGAAGCAATACAAGCTGCGTGTAGTGGGCAGCGACCATCCTGGCTCCTGGACATTGTACTTCTGGTGTCAAACATTGTACTTACTCCACGGACGTTCTGTCCTCCAGGTGGATGGTTAAGGAAGGGTCTCGTGACAGCGGAGTCAAGTCCGCACTCAGTAGGCACTCAGCATTATCTCTCGACTGTACCAACTCTATTAGAGAGTGCGCATACTGAGTGAGGTAATACGTCTCGTCACTCTTGGAAGCAATACAAGATGCTTGTAGTGGGCGGCGACCATCCTGGCTCCTGGACATTGTACTTCTGGTGTCAAACATTGTACTTACTCCACGGACGTTCTGTCCTCCAGGTGGATGGTTAAGGAAGGGTTTCGTGAAGGTGGTGGTTTCAGCTTGTGTAGGTTCTCCTGATGTGGTTTCGGAAAGATGCTTCTTTCTCCATCTTTCTCCCCGTTCTTTAAAGATTTGTGTATATTACGTCTAGCTCTTCTTCTACTTTCTGTTTTCAACAAAATTCACCATTTTGAAATATTAAAACATGAAATTAAAATTGGCCTAGGATGAAAGAGTTAATCTATCTGAATAAATGTTGTCTGAGTTACGGAAATATTTTAGTAACGTCTTGTCAGTAGCTGAACTGTTTGTCAAGTTTTGAGCAGGATTAGCTGTGCAATAATCTAGCGTGCTTTGGGAGGTGTGGTAGATCAAGTGCATGCGGGTATTATTATCTATCGTCCTATCTACGACAAAGCGACACACGCCGAGACCGCAAAGTATACTGCACCAACGAAATCGCCCAGAATAAAACTCTTGTACAGGGTTTATTTATAAACGGATTGGAGCCAATTCCATCACTTTTCCCACATGGAAATGTCATCAATCACAGAGTCATTATCACATCAGTCATCAGACCAGTTTCTCGCTCCCATTCAACCGTATTTACAGAAAGATCGCCCACTGGAAGAACAAGCGTAGTAATTATTCATTCGAGCCTTTTCTGGGACGTTTTATGTTTCTACTTTCTACCGTTAAAAATAAATGACTACCTAAAATGTAGACTAATTGCACAAAGGAGCTGATCTCTTGGACGAAGATCGTGAAAAATATTTCAGCAAGAACAAAATTACTACAACTATTTTATTATGTTTCACACTATTAAAACATTTTGAATAGTTTTACATCAATGACAAATTATTTATACAGCGTAATATATCACGAATATATTGGATAGATCTGCCCATCTGAATCAAAGAATGGCAGTGTCGTCATCATTAAGGTTCAACGTCATCGCATTTACCTTAGGTAATCTCCTTTTCAATGGAGCCTGACAGTCAAAAGCTCTATTATTATAAGAACTTTTGAGATGTTTCCCAATGGGTGTTTTTTGTCTAGTGTGAAAATCTTACTGTCTTATTTTATCTGTATGCTGTGTGTACTGGTTTTTATGTGTCTTATTTTATCTGTCTGCTGTGTGTACTGGTTTTTATGTGTCTTATTTTATCTGTCTGCTGTGTGTACTAGTTTTTATGTGTCTTATTTTATCTGTCTGCTGTGTGTACTAGTTTTTATGTGTCTTATTTTATCTGTCTGCTGTGTGTACTGGTTTTTATGTGTCTTATTTTATCCGTCTGCTGTGTGTACTGGTTTTTATGTGTCTTATTTTATCTGTCTGCTGTGTGTACTGGTTTTTATGTGTCTTATTTTATCTGTCTGCTGTGTGTACTAGTTTTTATGTGTCTTATTTTATCTGTCTGCTGTGTGTACTAGTTTTTATATGTCTTATTTTATCTGTCTGCTGTGTGTACTGGTTTTTATGTGTCTTATTTTACATTTTGACAAATTATAATTATTTTGGAAAGCTTTGCAGCAAGGACGAGGTTGTGTGCTGTATTTAATATTAATCCTTTTCAAGGTTCAGGCATGTTTTATGATAGGTATACTTCAACCGCCCATTGCTACATCAGATTTGGCCCTAGGTAATACGTTTCATAGGCTGAATCGGCCTGGGGACTGAAAAACACCTTGAAATGGTATAATTATATTTTGAGCCTGGAAAGTTATACTAAAAACTCACTATAACTTTCTAATTGTGATTCTGTTACCAACAGACTTAGTTATCGAATTCAACTTCGGCAAGAATCTCGTGGCGGCCGTTTTCGAGATACTGTATCCATAAATCTGTTAAAAGCATTTTTACTATCGCCCGTGACCTGCCCACTACAAACAGGTGATTGCCACACCATCTATTTAGGCCTAGTTATTCTTTGCGGCGAATTCTTCGACTCAGTTTTCTTTCTGAATGCTTGTAGGTTACTCTTTGGAGGCTTAAAAATATTCACTCAACCTTAAACAAACTATTGAGCTAAACGCTAAAAAAAACATATAGAATGGAAATACAATTAGAAATACTTACACGGTCAATTTAGTTTTAAAAATATACTCTTATTGAGGTTATCAATAAAATAAATTAATTAATCACTTAAACAATAGTTTATGACTATCCGAACTTTAAATTTAGTAAATTTGTTAAAGCTTACTGAGACAGAAAGTTTTCCATCGCTATGTGGTGATCTTCATCCTTTTTTTTCTTTTTTTTATTCAGATCAATAAATATTCTAATCATTTTTCATTGCAAAAGGGGAAAGATCATCATCATATAGATCTAGGCAAAGATCATCATATATTCAAGAATAAAATAAATAAATGTTATTAAATAATTGAATATATAAGTATACCGTATGTATATATATATATATATATATATATATATATATATATATAAATATATATATATATATATATATATATATATATATATATATATAAATATATATAGGCCTATATAGATAATTAAATACACTTACTTACTTACTTACTTACTAGCCAACGCCCACTCTTGGCTGTTGGGCCATTTGGTGGCGCGCTGACCAGTAGAGGCGAGAGATCTCTTCTTCCTTCGTGTCGTTCAGGGGTCCATGGTCCAGAGCTGTACATGACTGGAGGTGCTCAGCTGTCATGTCCTCCCCGCTGTCACATAGGGTGCACCTGGGAGACGAGAAGACGTGTATCTTGTTTAGGTGTGCAGCTAGGTAATCGTGTCCAGTTGTGAGTCTAATTAAATACACTTTCATAAAGAAGAATTTTTTATTTTAGCTTTCTTCATACATTGAAGCTTTTCGCTGATTGGCAGTATCAGCATTATCAAAATTTTCAAAGTACCTTATAGTTCTATGACTATATCTGGACTGTTCATATAATCGTACTATGTTTAAAATATTAGTTATTCTTATTTTATATGCTTGATTAAACATTCATCAATAATCTGTATTTATTTTAGTCCTTTATTCCTAAGATTTCATTGAATACTCTAAAAATAGTATTATGTTTAGATTTTACTTGTAATTGCTCTTCAATAAGATTATTGATTATTAATCAAGCATATACGATAAGAATAACTAATATTTTAAGCATAGTACGATTATATGTCCAGTCCAGATGTAGTCATTGAACTATAAGGTACTTTGAAAATTTTGATAATGCTGATACTGCCAATCAGCGAAAAGCTTCAATGTATGAAGAAAGCTAAAATAAAAAATTCTTGTTTATGAAAGTGTTATTTAATTGTGTATATATAAAACAAGAAAAAGAAATTCATCCAAGAGTTACATTATATATATATATATATATATATATATATATATATATATATATATATATATATATATATATATATATATATATATATATATATATATAAATTTGTGGAGTAATTAAGTGGAGTATATCTTAATTTACTTATATACTTTAAAATTCATACATACTCGATTTATAATAAGAGCCACGATTTCAGTAGATGTGTCATATTGTATAAACATACAAGTTTCACAATTGTTACAAAGATTACTTTTTATCCCACGAGCTATTTTGGTTTATGTTTTGTTTGTAACGTGAGAGGTATAAATATACTACGTTCTATAAGTAATCTTACAGATTATACAAGAAACAATACGTGTCAAATATTTTTTAATAATCTACTAAGTGATACAAATAAAATAACTAAATAAATATAATAGAGACGCGGCGCTGAATAGAGACTCAGTGCTTAGGATACTTAGCGCTGAAGAAACGTGGCGATGAAGAGACGCGGAGCTGGGGAGACGCGGCGCTGAATAGAGACTCAGTGCTTAGGAGACTCGGAGCTGAAGAGACGCGGCGCTGAATAGAGACTCAGTGCTTAGGAGACTTGGCGCTGAAGAAACGTGGCGATGAAGAGACACGGAGCTGGGGAGACGCAGCGCTGAGGAGACTCATTGCTTAGGAAACTCGGCGCTGAAGAGATGCGGCGCTTAGGAGACTCGGCGCTGAAGAGACGCGGCGCTGAGGAGACTCAGTGCTTAGGAGACTCGGCGCTGAAGAGACGCGGCGCTGAGGAGACTCGGCGCTGAAGAGACGCGGCGCTGAAGAGACGCGGCGCTGAAGAGATGCGGCGCTTAGGAGACTCGGCGCTGAAGAGACGCGGCGCTGAAGAGATGCGGCGCTTAGGAGACTCGGCGCTGAGGAGACTCAGTGCTTAGGAGACTCGGCGCTGAAGAGCCGCGGCGCTGAGGAGACTCGGCGCTGAGGAGACTTGGCGCTGAAGAAACGTGGCGATGAAGAGACACGGAGTTGGGGAGACGCAGCGCTGAGGAGACTCATTGCTTAGGAAACTCGGCGCTGAAGAGATGCGGCGCTTAGGAGACTCGGCGCTGAAGAGACGCGGCGCTGAGGAGACTCAGTGCTTAGGAGACTCGGCGCTGAAGAGACGCGGCGCTGAGGAGACTCAGTGCTTAGGAGACTCGGCGCTGAAGAGACGTGGCGATGAGGAGACTCAGTGCTTAGGAGACTCGGCGCTGAAGAGATGCGGCGCTTAGGAGACTCGGCGCTGAAGAGACGCGGCGCTGAGGAGACTCAGTGCTTAGGAGACTCGGCGCTGAAGAGACGTGGCGATGAGGAGACTCAGTGCTTAGGAAACTCGGCGCTGAAGAGATGCGGCGCTTAGGAGACTCGGCGCTGAAGAGACGCGGCGCTGAGGAGACTCAGTGCTTAGGAGACTCGGCGCTGAAGAGACGCGGCGCTGAGGAGACTCAGTGCTTAGGAGACTCGGCGCTGAAGAGACGCGGCGCTGAGGAGACTCAGTGCTTAGGAGACTTGGCGCTGAGGAGACTCAGTGCTTAGGAGACTCGGCGCTGAAGAGCCGCGGCGCTGAGGAGACTCAGTGCTTAGGAGACTCGGCGCTGAAGAGACGCGGCGCTGAGGAGACTCAGTGCTTAGGAGACTCGGCGCTGAGGAGACTCAGTGCTTAGGAGACTCGGCGCTGAAGAGCCGCGGCGCTGAGGAGACTCGGCGCTGAGGAGACTTGGCGCTGAAGAAACGTGGCGATGAAGAGACACGGAGTTGGGGAGACGCAGCGCTGAGGAGACTCAGTGCTTAGGAGACTCGGCGCTGAAGAGCCGCGGCGCTGAGGAGACTCGGCGCTGAGGAGACTTGGCGCTGAAGAAACGTGGCGATGAAGAGACACGGAGTTGGGGAGACGCAGCGCTGAGGAGACTCATTGCTTAGGAAACTCGGCGCTGAAGAGATGCGGCGCTTAGGAGACTCGGCGCTGAAGAGACGCGGCGCTGAGGAGACTCAGTGCTTAGGAGACTCGGCGCTGAAGAGACGCGGCGCTGAGGAGACTCAGTGCTTAGGAGACTCGGCGCTGAAGAGACGTGGCGATGAGGAGACTCAGTGCTTAGGAGACTCGGCGCTGAAGAGATGCGGCGCTTAGGAGACTCGGCGCTGAAGAGACGCGGCGCTGAGGAGACTCAGTGCTTAGGAGACTCGGCGCTGAAGAGACGTGGCGATGAGGAGACTCAGTGCTTAGGAAACTCGGCGCTGAAGAGATGCGGCGCTTAGGAGACTCGGCGCTGAAGAGACGCGGCGCTGAGGAGACTCAGTGCTTAGGAGACTCGGCGCTGAAGAGACGCGGCGCTGAGGAGACTCAGTGCTTAGGAGACTCGGCGCTGAAGAGACGCGGCGCTGAGGAGACTCAGTGCTTAGGAGACTCGGCGCTGAAGAGACGCGGCGCTGAGGAGACTCGGCGCTGAGGAGACTCGGCGCTGAAGAGACGTGGCGATGAAGAGACGCGGCGCTTAGGAGACTTAGTGCTTAAGAGACGGAAACTTGGGGGAATGACGTTTATTCTGCATATGTTTAATATGCATACTGTGATCGGATCTTTCTGAACGTAAAGCTATTGTTTCTAATGAAGACTTGTGATTGTCCTGTTTCCTTTGCTAAAGCTTGCTTGGTTGTACTATATTTGTTATTTTTCTATTAATCGATTTTATCTTTTCTAATTCTTAAATGTTCTTTTGATAGGGTTTAATTCCCTATAATATTGCAAAGCGTTAGATACATAAGGAGTTTAAACACAGCTTCAATGTCAACCGACATTAGCTAGAGTATAAATTCTTTATACATATGTTAAACACAAACACCTTTTAAACTAGATTATTTTATTTTACACTCTTCAAGGTTTTTAAACAATTTATACGACTGATATTCTCAAGAACAACTTGACATGTTAAACATTTAAACAGAGACTCTTTTAAGACTAAATTTTGATAACAAATTTTTGTATTACACCGTACGTTTTTAGTGTCACGTTTTGTGGCGCAGTATAAAAAAATTACGTGGGAGTTTATCGGCAGGATGTGACACCATCTTTGCGGAATTTTAACGAGAATGCACAACTCCTTTTCATTTTCTATAGCTCTTATTTAATCCTCATGCTCTTTTTGTCTCTCTCCTCCCTTTCCCTCTCTATCCCTCAGACTTTATGGAATTGTCTAGAACACGTGTTACCAAACATTTTAGTACCTCCTCTTGAAATCAAAACCTCTAGCGCCCCCTCCTTTACACTATAAATAAATGGTATTTTTACATTAAAAAGAAACAAATATATATATATATATATATATATATATATATATATATATATATATATATATATACGTTTTACAATTTAACAATTCATTTATTTATACATACTTTCACAAGAAACGTGACATAACATTTCAAGTTTTATTTTGGAAGGTAAATTGCGACTGATAAGAGGGAAATCTGTTAGATGTATGAGCTTGCATTTATTTCACTAGTATGCCTATTTGAGGTTGTATTTTAGTAAGGGCAAAACGCAAGTCATTAGCAACATCAAGTTTGTCCCTTTAGTTTGTTCTTATTGCAACAAGTGATGAAAATATTTATTCGCACAAGTAGCTGCTTGTAAAGGTAGATATAATCAAAGACCTGCATGTGATACACATCTAAGTCTTTTAACCAAAATGAAGTTTTGTCCATTGTGGCGCTGTTGCCACAATGAACAGCAAACATTCGTTTCGCGACACTTTTGTACTATTATTCTTTTCACGCTGTCATGTTAATTTAATTTCAAATTTTCAAAATTTGCACAACCTTTACTTATATTTCTTTTATAAATGAATTCATTTCATGTTTGTTTTTGAACGTCATGCTCAATAAAATTAACTAAATAAAAATCTGCGATGTCGATTTAGTTTTAAATTTAATAAATTGTGAGAACAATTTAGTTATTATGTTACTATTTTCCAACTGGTCCTACGCCCCCCCCAGTTTGGAAACCTATGGTCTAGAAGAATTATGTTACTATTTTCCAACTGGTCCTACCCCCCCCCCAGTTTACAAACCTATGGTCTAGAAGAATTATGTTACTATTTTCCAACTGGTCCTACGCCCCCCCCAGTTTGGAAACCTATGGTCTAGAAGAATTATGTTACTATTTTCCAACTGGTCCTACGCCCCCCCCAGTTTGGAAACCTATGGTCTAGAAGAATTATGTTACTATTTTCCAACTGGTACTAGCCCCCCCCAGTTTGGAAACCTATGGTCTAGAAGAATTATGTTACTATTTTCCAACTGGTCCTACCCCCCCCCCAGTTTGGAAACCTATGGTCTAGAAGAATTATGTTACTATTTTCCAACTGGTCCTACCCCCCCCCCAGTTTACAAACCTATGGTCTAGAAGAATTATGTTACTATTTTCCAACTGGTCCTACGCCCCCCCCCAGTTTGGAAACCTATGGTCTAGAAGAATTATGTTACTATTTTCCAACTGGTCCTACGCCCCCCCCAGTTTGGAAACCTATGGTCTAGAAGAATTATGTTACTATTTTCCAACTGGTACTAGCCCCCCCCAGTTTGGAAACCTATGGTCTAGAAGAATTATGTTACTATTTTCCAACTGGTCCTACCCCCCCCCCCAGTTTGGAAACCTATGGTCTAGAAGAATTATGTTACTATTTTCCAACTGGTCCTACCCCCCCCCAGTTTACAAACCTATGGTCTAGAAGAATTATGTTACTATTTTCCAACTGGTCCTACGCCCCCCCCCAGTTTGGAAACCTATGGTCTAGAAGAATTATGTTACTATTTTCCAACTGGTCCTACGCCCCCCCCAGTTTGGAAACCTATGGTCTAGAAGAATTATGTTACTATTTTCCAACTGGTACTAGCCCCCCCCAGTTTGGAAACCTATGGTCTAGAAGAATTATGTTACTATTTTCCAACTGGTCCTACCCCCCCCAGTTTGGAAACCTATGGTCTAGAAGAATTATGTTACTATTTTCCAACTGGTCCTACCCCCCCCCCAGTTTAGAAACCTATGTTCTAGAAGAATTATGTTACTATTTTCCAACTGGACCTCCCCCCCCAGTTTGGAAACCTATGGTCTAGAAGAATTATGTTACTATTTTCCAACTGGTCCTACCCCCCCCCCCCAGTTTGGAAACCTATGTCTAGAAGAATTATGTTAGTATTTTCCAACTGGTCCTACGCCCCCCCCCCAGTTTGGAAACCTATGGTCTAGAAGAATTATGTTACTATTTTCCAACTGGTCCTACCCCCCCCCCCACAGTTTGGAAACCTATGTCTAGAAGAATTATGTTACTATTTTCCAACTGGTCCTACGCCCCCCCCCAGTTTGGAAACCTATGGTCTAGAAGAATTATGTTAGTATTTTCCAACTGGTCCTACGCCCCCCCCCAGTTTGGAAACCTATGGTCTAGAAGAATTATGTTAGTATTTTCCAACTGGTCCTACCCCCCCCCCCCCCCAGTTTGGAAACCTATGGTCTAGAAGAATTATGTTAGTATTTTCCAACTGGTCCTACGCCCCCCCCCCAGTTTGGAAACCTATGGTCTAGAAGAATTATGTTAGTATTTTCCAACTGGTCCTACCCCCCCCCCCCAGTTTGGAAACCTATGTCTAGAAGAATTATGTTAGTATTTTCCAACTGGTCCTACGCCCCCCCCCCAGTTTGGAAACCTATGGTCTAGAAGAATTACGAAAAGGAAACACGTTAGCGGTTAACACTAACAGTTGTTTTCATCTCCACTTGCTCAATTAGAGGTTCCAAATGAAATTTCATTCTGCCAGTGTAGCTATTTCTTATTTTTAGCTACAATTATTTGGCGTTATGCTATGTACATAAAGCTGACCTGTTCCTACGTACGGTTACTTAATTATCACTTTCTCACAGTGGCTGTTACTCTATCAGCACTAATTTGTTAAGAAACCCATTCAGTTTCGTGTGATTTTACCAGACTTGTAGTTCAGTCTGCGAAGTCCTTAGAAGAGGGTAGAGGACCTTTATTGTTTAGCTTAAATTATTACATCTTTCTATCAGTGTTGCTACACTCTCAAGTCAGTACCAAAACCCCCTTTAATGTTCAAAGTCCAGTGACTCCCAATCCTCATCTTACAAAATAAATTACCGTTAGTAAAATTAAAAATATTAAAGGCAATCCTAATGATATAAACTAGCAATAGATCTTAAGTAACCTAAGTTGTATTTGTCAATTATATTAAAATTAAAGTACGTAATAAATAAAAAACGAAACTTCAATTAAATAGTACTAAAGTAGGTGAATACATAAGGGGTTACTTGCTGACACGTTTAGAGACAATCGTTCCTTTTACGAAGCAACGCCTCTACTGGCGGCGTCCCGCTAGGTACAAAGTTTGTCGGTGTGAGATTTATGAGTGTAAAGGCGGTGGGTTATGTAATGGAACAGGGTGTTGGCTAAAAAATGCAACACAAACACACGGACATACATAATAATTTAAACATTCTCACATTTTAAAACAAAGTAAAAAAACTAACAACTTTAGAAAAATACGAAATATTCAACACTACGCAACAAATAAAGAAAACATATTAAATGACCGTACACATTTTGAAACCAACACCCTGTTCCATTACACAGCACACAACCAACTTAACCCACCCCCTTTACACTTATAAATCTCACACCGACAACCTTTGTACCTAGCATGGACGTTGTCAGTAGAGGCTTTGCTTCGTAAAAGGAACGATTGTTTCGAAACGTGTCAGCAAGTAAGCCCTTACGTATTCACTTAGTTATATACTATGTAATTAAAGTTTAATCAGTGAATTCAAGATGATTACAACAAGCAACTTTAATATACAAAAGTTAAATGCTACAAATTTATAAATATGATATACTGTATTGTAAAATTTTGTTTAAAAAATATAAAAATTAAATAATAAACACATTAATGTTACATTCTGCAATGTAGGGATTTTATGCTATTTCTAATAAAATATGCAATAAATATCACAGAAAAATGGAAACTTTTATAAGGTTACGTTGAGGAACTTCTTAGTAACATATTTTATTTACATTTATTATTATTTTGTTATTATGATATATTACTTATTTAATATTTAGAAATTGTTTTATATCATTATGTATTTATCTTAGTATTACATTTATTTATTTTTTAAAATCCTTTGTATTATTTGAAGTTTTACTTCTGTTAAGAGTGCCACGACTACCATTTGTCTTTTAGTATGTTATTGAGGTTAAATTATCCTCTACACCCTAAAGCGATTGTTAGTTTTTGGATTACTTAGTTTATTTTTAAATAATATTAATTTTTTGAAGAATGGATTTTAAATCATTTTACATATTGCGTTAAAATATTTGCCTACAATGACTATTAGTCTATTTAAAAAATGGAACCGTTATTGGTAAATAAAAAGCTTAAGAAAATACGACGAGGTTTGGAGTGAACAATAGCCTTGTAAGATCCCTGTCGATGATACAACTGTTCAGACTATGGTGGACATCATTTAAAGTTTCTGTGTCGGTAACTCTCAAAATGGCAGCCAATTAAAGTTGTTAATTCGGTGCTATAAAGTTGTACAAGGTTGAGAATGGCTCATTTCACTTGGATTTGCTCAGCGCAATCAATGTTGGACCCGTTCGACCTTACCGACGGTAAATGTAAGGGATTTATCACCAAAAATCCTCACGGGCCGTCAGCTTCATCGTTTTATTGTCTGCAGCCTGCGGTCGACAGACCTTGAACGAAAACGGAAATGTCAGGGAAACATCTTCCCTATCATGGCTACAGGTTATTATTTCTGTCCAAGTGGAATACACGAAAACTTTATCCTAGCTATTAGGAAAGGCTGTATGTAGGTCATATCAGTCATGGGGAGAGGTTGAAATAAGTACAAATCTCCTTCGGTCCTTAAAATAAATAAATCTTGTTCAAATTTTCAATCCTAATCAAATACTTTTTACTCCCCCACTGAAAGTCAAAAAGATTTTTTTTTAAATTATAGTGGATCATCCCATATGGCTTAAAATAAGTCATAAAATATGATTTCATAAACTTTCTGATTTTTGTCTTATAGGTTATGTGGTAGAACAGCTGTTATAACGCATTGGTTATGTTAATTTATTATTAATACCCGCTTGTAATATCCACTTAAAGGTTGCTACGGATGAGTCATGTCACTCTCAATAACCTAGTCAAATAGTGTGGGCACACTACCCGCTAGTGATATCCAATTAGAGGTTGATTCCTGTAGGGAGCTTGCTACGGGATAGCCATGCCACTCTCGATAACCTAGTCACATAGTGTGTGCACACTACCCGCTAGTGATATCCACTTAGAGGTTGCTACGGATGAGTCATGCCACTCTCGATAACCTAGTCAAATAGTGTGTGCACACTACCCGCTAGTAATATCCACTTAAAGGTTGCTACGGATGAGTCATGTCACTTTCAATAACCTTGTCAAATAGTGTGGGCACACTACCCGCTAGTGATATCCACTTAGAGGTTGCTACGGATGAGTCATGTCACTTTCAATAACCTAGTCAAATAGTGTGGGCACACTACCCGCTAGTGATATCCACTTAGAGGTTGCTACGGATGAGTCATGCCACTCTCGATAACCTAGTCAAATAGTGTGGGCACACTACCCGCTAGTAATATCCACTTAAAGGTTGCTACGGATGAGTCATGTCACTTTCAATAACCTAGTCAAATAGTGTGGGCACACTACCCGCTAGTGATATCCACTTAGAGGTTGCTACGGATGAGTCATGCCACTCTCGATAACCTAGTCAAATAGTGTGTGCACACTACCCGCTAGTAATATCCACTTAAAGCTTGCTACGGATGAGTCATGCCACTCTCGATAACCTAGTCAAATAGTGTGTGCACACTACCCGCTAGTAATATCCACTTAAAGCTTGCTACGGATGAGTCATGCCACTCTCGATAACCTAGTCAAATAGTGTGTGCACACTACCCGCTAGTAATATCCACTTAAAGCTTGCTACGGATGAGTCATGCCACTCTCGATAACCTAGTCAAATAGTGTGGGCACACTACCCGCTAGTAATATCCACTTGGATGTTGCTACGGGATAGTCATGCCACTCTCGATAACCTAGTTAAATAGTGTGTGCACAATACTCGCTAGTAATATCCACTTAAAGCTTGCTACGGATTAGTCATGCCACTCTCAATAACCTAGTCAAATAGTGTGGGCACACTACCCGCTAGTAATATCCACTTAAAGCTTGCTACGGATGAGTCATGCCACTCTCGATAACCTAGTCAAATAGTGTGTGCACACTACCCGCTAGTAATATCCACTTAAAGCTTGCTACGGATGAGTCATGCCACTCTCGATAACCTAGTCAAATAGTGTGGGCACACTACCCGCTAGTAATATCCACTTAAAGCTTGCTACGGATTAGTCATGCCACTCTCGATAACCTAGTCAAATAGTGTGGGCACACTACCCGCTAGTAATATCCACTTGGATGTTGCTACGGGATAGCCATGCCACTCTCGATAACCTAGTTAAATAGTGTGTGCACACTACTCGCTAGTAATATCCACTTAAAGCTTGCTACGGTTTAGTCATGCCACTCTCGATAACCTAGTCAAATAGTGTGGGCACACTACCCGCTAGTAATATCCACTTGGATGTTGCTACGGGATAGCCATGCCACTCTCGATAACCTAGTTAAATAGTGTGTGCACACTAATCGCTAGTAATATCCACTTAAAGCTTGCTACGGATGAGTCATGCCACTCTCGATAACCTAGTCAAATAGTGTGTGCACACTACCCGCTAGTAATATCCACTTAAAGCTTGCTACGGATGAGTCATGCCACTCTCGATAACCTAGTTAAATAGTGTGTGCACAATACTCGCTAGTAATATCCACTTAAAGCTTGCTACGGATTAGTCATGCCACTCTCAATAACCTAGTCAAATAGTGTGGGCACACTACCCGCTAGTAATATCCACTTAAAGCTTGCTACGGATGAGTCATGCCACTCTCGATAACCTAGTCAAATAGTGTGTGCACACTACCCGCTAGTAATATCCACTTAAAGCTTGCTACGGATGAGTCATGCCACTCTCGATAACCTAGTCAAATAGTGTGGGCACACTACCCGCTAGTAATATCCACTTAAAGCTTGCTACGGATTAGTCATGCCACTCTCGATAACCTAGTCAAATAGTGTGGGCACACTACCCGCTAGTAATATCCACTTGGATGTTGCTACGGGATAGCCATGCCACTCTCGATAACCTAGTTAAATAGTGTGTGCACACTACTCGCTAGTAATATCCACTTAAAGCTTGCTACGGTTTAGTCATGCCACTCTCGATAACCTAGTCAAATAGTGTGGGCACACTACCCGCTAGTAATATCCACTTGGATGTTGCTACGGGATAGCCATGCCACTCTCGATAACCTAGTTAAATAGTGTGTGCACACTAATCGCTAGTAATATCCACTTAAAGCTTGCTACGGATGAGTCATGCCACTCTCGATAACCTAGTCAAATAGTGTGTGCACACTACCCGCTAGTAATATCCACTTAAAGCTTGCTACGGATGAGTCATGCCACTCTCGATAACCTAGTCAAATAGTGTGTGCACACTACCCGCTAGTAATATCCACTTAAAGCTTGCTACGGATGAGTCATGCCACTCTCGATAACCTAGTCAAATAGTGTGGGCACACTACCCGCTAGTAATATCCACTTGGATGTTGCTACGGGATAGCCATGCCACTCTCGATAACCTAGTTAAATAGTGTGTGCACACTACTCGCTAGTAATATCCACTTAAAGCTTGCTACGGATTAGTCATGCCACTCTCAATAACCTAGTCAAATAGTGTGGGCACACTACCAGCTAGTAATATCCACTTAGAGGTTGCTACGGGATAGCAATGCCACTCTCGATAACCTAGTCAAATAGTGTGCGCACAATACTCGCTAGTAATATCCACTTAAAGCTTGCTACTTATGAGTCATGCCACTCTCGATAACCTAGTCAAATAGTGTGTGCACACTACCCGCTAGTAATATCCACTTAAAGCTTGCTACGGATGAGTCATGCCACTCTCGATAACCTAGTCAAATAGTGTGGGCACACTACCCGCTAGTAATATCCACTTGGATGTTGCTACGGGATAGCCATGCCACTCTCGATAACCTAGTTAAATAGTGTGTGCACACTACTCGCTAGTAATATCCACTTAAAGCTTGCTACGGTTTAGTCATGCCACTCTCGATAACCTAGTCAAATAGTGTGGGCACACTACCCGCTAGTAATATCCACTTGGATGTTGCTACGGGATAGCCATGCCACTCTCGATAACCTAGTTAAATAGTGTGTGCACACTAATCGCTAGTAATATCCACTTAAAGCTTGCTACGGATGAGTCATGCCACTCTCGATAACCTAGTCAAATAGTGTGTGCACACTACCCGCTAGTAATATCCACTTAAAGCTTGCTACGGATGAGTCATGCCACTCTCGATAACCTAGTCAAATAGTGTGTGCACACTACCCGCTAGTAATATCCACTTAAAGCTTGCTACGGATGAGTCATGCCACTCTCGATAACCTAGTCAAATAGTGTGGGCACACTACCCGCTAGTAATATCCACTTGGATGTTGCTACGGGATAGCCATGCCACTCTCGATAACCTAGTTAAATAGTGTGTGCACACTACTCGCTAGTAATATCCACTTAAAGCTTGCTACGGATTAGTCATGCCACTCTCAATAACCTAGTCAAATAGTGTGGGCACACTACCAGCTAGTAATATCCACTTAGAGGTTGCTACGGGATAGCAATGCCACTCTCGATAACCTAGTCAAATAGTGTGCGCACAATACTCGCTAGTAATATCCACTTAAAGCTTGCTACTTATGAGTCATGCCACTCTCGATAACCTAGTCAAATAGTGTGTGCACACTACCCGCTAGTAATATCCACTTAAAGGTCGCTACGGATGAGTCATGCCACTCTCGATAACCTAGTCAAATAGTGTGTGCACACTACCCGCTAGTGATATCCAATTAGAGGTTGATTCCTGTAGGGAGCTTGCTACGGGATAGCCATGCCACTCTCGATAACCTAGTCACATAGTGTGTGCACACTACCCGCTAGTGATATCCACTTAGAGGTTGCTACGGATGAGTCATGCCACTCTCGATAACCTAGTCAAATAGTGTGTGCACACTACCCGCTAGCAATATCCACTTAAAGCTTGCTACGGGATAGCCATGCCACTCTTAATAACCTAGTCAAATAGTGTGTGCACACTACCCGCTAGTAATATCCACTTAAAGCTTGCTAAGGGATAGCCATGCCACTCTCGATAACCTAGTCAAATAGTGTGTGCACACTACCCGCTAGTAATATCCCCTTATAGGTTGCTACTTATGAGTCATGCCACTCTCGATAACCTAGTCAAATAGTGTGTGCACACTACCCGCTAGTAATATCCACTTAAAGGTCGCTACGGATGAGTCATGTCACTCTCAATAACCTAGTCAAATAGTGTGGGCACACTACCCGCTAGTGATATCCAATTAGAGGTTGATTCCTGTAGGGAGCTTGCTACGGGATAGCCATGCCACTCTCGATAACCTAGTCATATAGTGTGTGCACACTACCCGCTAGTGATATCCACTTAGAGGTTGCTACGGATGAGTCATGCCACTCTCGATAACCTAGTCAAATAGTGTGTGCACACTACCCGCTAGTAATATCCACTTAAAGCTTGCTACGGATGAGTCATGCCACTCTCGATAACCTAGTCAAATAGTGTGTGCACACTACCCGCTAGTAATATCCACTTAAAGCTTGCTACGGATGAGTCATGCCACTCTCGATAACCTAGTCACATAGTGTGTGCACACTACCCGCTAGTGATATCCACTTAGAGGTTGCTACGGATGAGTCATGCCACTCTCGATAACCTAGTCAAATAGTGTGTGCACACTACCCGCTAGTAATATCCACTTAAAGCTTGCTACGGATGAGTCATGCCACTCTCGATAACCTAGTCAAATAGTGTGTGCACACTACCCGCTAGTAATATCCACTTAAAGCTTGCTACGGATGAGTCATGCCACTCTCGATAACCTAGTCAAATAGTGTGTGCACACTACACGCTAGTAATATCCACTTAAAGCTTGCTACGGATGAGTCATGCCACTCTCGATAACCTAGTCAAATAGTGTGGGCACACTACCCGCTAGTAATATCCACTTGGATGTTGCTACGGGATAGCCATGCCACTCTCGATAACCTAGTTAAATAGTGTGTGCACACTACTCGCTAGTAATATCCACTTAAAGCTTGCTACGGATTAGTCATGCCACTCTCAATAACCTAGTCAAATAGTGTGGGCACACTACCAGCTAGTAATATCCACTTAGAGGTTGCTACGGGATAGCAATGCCACTCTCGATAACCTAGTCAAATAGTGTGCGCACACTACCCGCTAGTAATATCCACTTAAAGCTTGCTACGGATTAGTCATGCCACTCTCAATAACCTAGTCAAATAGTGTGGGCACACTACCAGCTAGTAATATCCACTTAGAGGTTGCTACGGGATAGCAATTCCACTCTCGATAACCTAGTCAAATAGTGTGAGCACACTACTCGCTAGTAATATCCACTTAAAGCTTGCTACTTATGAGTCATGCCACTCTCGATAACCTAGTCAAATAGTGTGTGCACACTACCCGCTAGTAATATCCACTTAAAGGTCGCTACGGATGAGTCATGCCACTCTCGATAACCTAGTCAAATAGTGTGTGCACACTACCCGCTAGTAATATCCACTTAAAGCTTGCTACGGATGAGTCATGCCACTGTCGATAACCTAGTCAAATAGTGTGTGCACACTACCCGCTAGTAATATATACTTAAAGGTTGCTACTGGATAGCCATACCACTCTCGATAACCTAGTCAAATAGTGTGTGCACAATACCCGCTAGTAATATCCACTTAAAGCTTGCTACTGGATAGCCATACCACTCTCGATAACCTAGTCAAATAGTGTGTGCACCCTACCTGCTAGTAATATCCACTTAAAGCTTGCTACGGATGAGTCATGCCACTGTCGATAACCTAGTCAAATAGTGTGTGCACACTACCCGCTTGTAATATCCACTTAAAGCTTGCTACGGATGAGTCATGCCACGGTCGATAACCTAGTCAAATAGTGTGTGCACACTACCCGCTAGTAATATCCACTTAAAGCTTGCTACGGATTAGTCATGCCACTGTCGATAACCTAGTCAAATAGTGTGTGCACACTACCCGCTAGTAATATCCACTTAAAGCTTGTTACGGATGAGTCATGCCACTGTCGATAACCTAGTCAAATAGTGTGTGCACACTACCCGCTAGTAATATCCACTTAAAGCTTGCTACGGATGAGTCATGCCACTGTCGATAACCTAGTCAAATAGTGTGTGCACTCTACCCGCTAGTAATATCCACTTAAAGCTTGCTACGGATTAGTCATGCCACTCTCGATAACCTAGTCAAATAGTGTGTGCACACTACCCGCTAGTAATATCCACTTAAAGCTTGCTACGGATTAGTCATGCCACTCTCGATAACCTAGTCAAATAGTGTGTGCACACTACCCGCTTGTAATATCCACTTAAAGCTTGCTACGGATGAGTCATGCCACTGTCGATAACCTAGTCAAATAGTGTGTGCACACTACCCGCTAGTAATATCCACTTAAAGCTTGCTACGGATGAGTCATGCCACTGTCGATAACCTAGTCAAATAGTGTGTGCACACTACCCGCTAGTAATATCCACTTAAAGCTTGCTACGGATTAGTCATGCCACTGTCGATAACCTAGTCAAATAGTGTGTGCACACTACCCGCTAGTAATATCCACTTAAAGCTTGCTACGGATGAGTCATGCCACTGTCGATATCCAAGTCAAATAGTGTGTGCACACTACCCGCTAGTAATATCCACTTAAAGCTTGCTACGGATTAGTCATGCCACTGTCGATAACCTAGTCAAATAGTGTGTGCACACTACCCGCTAGTAATATCCACTTAAAGCTTGCTACGGATTAGTCATGCCACTGTCGATAACCTAGTCAAATAGTGTGTGCACACTACCCGCTAGTAATATCCACTTAAAGCTTGCTACGGATTAGTCATGCCACTGTCGATATCCAAGTCAAATAGTGTGTGCACACTACCCGCTAGTAATATCCACTTAAAGCTTGCTACGGATGAGTCATGCCACTGTCGATAACCTAGTCAAATAGTGTGTGCACACTACCCGCTAGTAATATCCACTTGGATGTTGCTACGGGATAGCCATGCCACTCTCGATAACCTAGTCAAATAGTGTGTGCACACTACCCGCTAGTAATATCCACTTGGATGTTGCTACGGGATAGCCATGCCACTCTCGATAACCTAGTCAAATAGTGTGTGCACACTACCCGCTAGTGATATCCAGTTAGAGATTGATTGCATTAGGGACCTTGCTACGGAAGAGGCATGCCACTCTCGATAACCTAGTTAAATAGGTTGGACAGACGAACTGATAATTTCTCCGTTCTGTTTGTAATAAAAATAGTTAATATAGAACTTTTAAAAGAAGGTTTTAACCTAATATCTATTAGAAACAAATCCTGTAAGGTAAAAAAATATCATTGTGTTGAATGATGGTTTCAATAGAGCGACATTACCCTTGTGACTCAGCGGATGTGCCAAGGTAAATGTTTGAGAGGCAATTTTGCCCCTTCACTACTCCTTATTTCATACGGGCATGTGCCAATCTATTTACTGTCAATAATACATGATGTCAGTCATATAAATTTCCCTCGCCTATATTTTCTTTTGTAAATTTAGAATTTACAGTCCCTAATCTTGGATCGAATTTTTATTCATATTCGGGAAAACCTCAAAGACAAGTGATTGTTCTTATTAAAGGAGTAAAATAAAATATTGTCACATTGAACACTTCCTAATTATTCCAGTAATTAACAACACGTGTTTTACCAAAACAACAAAAAAGTTATAGAAAGCAACAAGTTGCTTGTTGGAACAATAAAGAAATTAAACGTATAAAAACAATGTAATTGTTTGACCTTGGCAAGTATCATTGGGTTTTTGTGATCATAATCGAAATGCAAGAGATTGATGATGATGAGAGTTTGATTTTCCTTCTTTAGCGTTTAAAGTACTTCCCAGTCGAAAAACGTTTCGTCCTAAATGCTTTACTGTGTTGTTGGCATAATTTGTAAAACAAAACATCACTTTGAAAATAGCTACTCATGAAGTAGAGAATTGTAGGTAGTGGACAATCGAAAATGATAAATCATTCAGAGGTAAATAACTCGTATTTGCAGCCATCCCGAACCCATGAGGCTTTTAATCTTTCACGTCAATGAAACTTTATATAACCTCTAAATGTAGTGTTAATGAGGAAGTATGCATACAATGCCTATCTTACTTTGCCTTTCAAATATAATGTCCATTTTAGACTTGTAAATCGTGATTGCCTTTTGGGAATTTAATTACATCCGGGAAGTAACCGTTAAACCTCGAGGTTTAGTTTTCGCCAGGGTCCTTTAATCGCAGAAACCCTTTGATTTAAAAATCCGTTTCTACCGAAAAAAAATTTAAGAAATTCGTATGTAACTTGTTTGAAAATAAAATTGGAGTTTTATGTGTGTTTTAATGTCGTATTCTTTGTACAAACATAGCATTATATTACACTATTATTTCGTCTCAATTGAGACTTCTGTGAATTATACAAAAATATACCAAAAGTTTTTATACTTATGGTTACACAATAAAGGTTTAGATTTTTTTTCGAGCTATGTACATTTAGGGTTTACAGACTGCGGAAAACCAAAATAGTTTTGAAAAATTGTCTTTTTTATAGTTAAATTGTTTTTAAATTTCGTAATATTTTGCTTTACATACAGGTTTGTCCTGGTTTGGGTTTCATTTCTTTTTTTATATGAAGAAGTTAAAAAAGCTGTAGGCTTACTAGAATTTGTCTCTCTATAGATTCCTGGGGTAATTTTTGATTAAACAAATTTCACCCCCGCAGGGTAAAACCGCAAGTCACCACTGTGTCACTTTTGATTCTTCAGGCACCCTCTAACTACTCACCAATTTTCATGCAAATCGATTTGGGTTCAAAGTTTTCTGCAGGGATAGCTTACATTGACCAGACTATACCGCCTGGAAATAGGTGAGTCAATGAGATGATTAATGTAGATCAAGAATTGGTCCGGAAAATGCTAAGAGACTTTGTCTTCACATGTGCAAGGTTGTACCCCTGATGTGTTCTACTGTTTGTCGGCGACCTGGGGATGTGTCTGCCCGCTAAACGTAGAGTAGTGTCTACCCGTTAAACTTAGGAGTAAGGAAAGAGTAGAGAATAATTGGAAATCAAAAAGAAACATAAAGGTTCCCTGGTCGTGACAGTGTGGGAGAGTCATGGTACGCGGTTGTACCCAGATTACCTATTGGGGTTCTGGCCGTGTCTACACTCGCTGTAACCTGTGTCCAGATAAAGATAAGAAGGGTTAGAAGAGAAGGTCCCGATTTTACTGTGAGTGGGTCACGCTATAATCCTGGCTCAAGTTTTCATGTTAGTTTATCTGAAGTAAACCCACTTTCTACTGGAGTTAAAGATAAGGTTAGAATTAGTGAAGGGTTGTCTTGTTATTTAGGGCGAATAACCTTAAAGAAACAGCATCGTCTGGAATGGATGGGAATAAGATGGCATAACATGACGATAAGGATGGACGTAAAGCCTTGGTCACGCTAGCATCGCTACATTCTTGAAGAGGTCCTACTCCCTCTCCAAGACACGGGGAGTTGTCTACCGGCTACAGGCTCGTGTAGACATGAAAGAGAAAAATAAGTGAGTTTCTCAAGTAACGGAAGTGAGGGAGGCTCACTTGGACAGTTTCACTCAACTTACGCCCACTCTCTGTCGAGGCTTTAGATCATGGTATTTGACCTTACTGATAACTTTGGTTTGTTGAGAATGGATAACACTGGAATAACAAAAATTCTTTGTCATTAAACCAATATTTCTTAAATATCTAATATACTCAATAAAATTCTAAACCCACTGCTTTTTATGGTCGTGTTTTCTTCTTATAACGTAATGCAGAATAACGCTATTCATGAAACGTAGCTCATAAAATGCTACTTGGGTCTAAGTAGCCGTGTTGTAGGTTACATTCTGGAACATAAGGAGGTCCTTATGTTCGGTGCCCATGATCGTCCTTGGCCTCCTTGTCTGCTTAGTTAGTTTTATGTACGTTTTAATTAAAGCCATCGTGACATACGTTCCCAATTCATCGAGAATTAATTGCTGAATTTTAAGTAATACGCCAAGAATTTATCTTTAAAGTCCGAAATCATAAATTATCCGGATCTTATTTGATCTAAAAAGGACGGAACATAAAGTTTTTAACATGTTTATTTAATTTGAATGACTTCATACTAGGACTAGAAGTATGAATGGACCGTATTATTTACTACCGTTTTCGAGGTTAAAAACTTTTTAAGTAATTAGTATAGAAGCACAGCTGGTTTATTGCTTTTACAACGTGGGAGCTGTTTATTCTAAGTGGTAGAATTCACCTTTACAAGCTTTAGTCATCTCACGCACACGCACACACACACACGCACGCACACCCCCCCCCCCCTACACACACACACAAAAGAGTATAGTATTTTTATTAAGTTATTATTTTATTTGTGCGTTAGTGTTATGCATTAGTTAGGAATTATATTAAATATTCTATTCAACTTGAAATTATAATTGTTTAAACCCTTAATTATAAACTTAGGTCAAAGAATAAAATGAAATTATTCCACTCGATAAGGGAAACATTTCCTGAAGTGGAATTTTATTTGTTACCATTTTATAAACCTCAATAGCTGTCTAATTGATTACTATTATTAAATTAGTGAAATCTAATATTTTTGTCGTAACAGAATGTTACTGAACACAGTAGGCCTACACATAGCCAAACTAATATGCTGGCTGACATATTAATATTTATTATTAACATTTTGCTGGTATAATATTTAAACAGTAGCTTCATATTATAGCCGCTAATTCGTCCGATAGGCCTTACGTGCTGGAATGTCAAAGCTCTCCGATTTCCAAACTCGGATTGCGTTCAGCGGTATCGTAAGGTATACCCTGTCGAAAGTAGGTTGCCCGTTTGAAGCTGTTTCTAGATGAAAGTTACCTTAGTTTCCGCAATGAAACGAAATTGTAACAACTTTTATAACTTATAAAAAACCTGTTTCTGTATGTATAAAGTGTTAAATTTAGTTTTTATAATCTAATTATTAGTTTCCATTGTTTGATTCTTATTTTACGTTGATATGATTGAATCCATTGTGCTGTTGTTAACTTGAGTTGTGAACATTTTTGTTTCTGTTTATGTTATTGTTAGTTTCAGCTTACGTGATTATTCATGATGTACTTATTAGTTTTCGTTACTTTAATTTTCGTTTCAGTTATATGATTGTTAGTTTCCGTTTATGTGGTTGTTAGTTTTCTTGATATACTTATTACTTTCCGATACGTGTATTTTCTTTTCCGTTATGTAATTATTAGTTTTCTTTCATGCGGTTGTTAGTTTTCTTTTAAGGAATTGTTATTTTCCGTTTATGTGGTTGTTAGTTTTCTTGATATACTTATTACTTTCCGATACGTGTATTTTCTTTTCCGTTATGTAATTATTAGTTTTCTTTCATGCGGTTGTTAGTTTTCTTTTAAGGGATTGTTAGTTTCCGTTTATGTGGTTGTTAGTTTTCTTGATATACTTATTACTTTCCGATACGTATATTTTCTTTTCCGTTATGTAATTATTAGTTTTCTTTTATGCGGTTGTTAGTTTTCTTTTAAGGAATTGTTAGTTTCCGTTTATGTGGTTGTTAGTTTTCTTGATATACTTATTACTTTCCGATACGTATATTTTCTTTTCCGTTATGTAATTATTAGTTTTCTTTTATGCGGTTGTTAGTTTTCTTTTAAGGAATTGTTAGTTTCCGTTTATGTGGTTGTTAGTTTTCTTGATATACTTATTACTTTCCGATACGTGTATTTTCTTTTCCGTTATGTAATTATTAGTTTTCTTTTATGCGGTTGTTAGTTTTCTTTTAAAGGATTGTTAGTTTCCGTTAATGTGGTTGTTAGTTTTCTTGATATACTTATTACTTTCCGATACGTGTATGTAATTATTAGTTTTCTTTTATGCGGTTGTTAGTTTTCTTTTAAGGGATTGTTAGTTTCCGTTTATGTGGTTGTTAGTTTTCTTGATGTACTTATTAGTTTCCGAATTTTCTTTTTCCGTTATGTGATTGTTATTTTCCGTTGATTTGATTGTGTGTGTTCGTTATGATATTCTTAGTGTTTCGTTAGTTTTTATTGCTGCTGTTAGTTTCCATTACATGATTGTTATTTCCGTTTATGTGATTGCTAGTTTCCGTTACGGCATTATATAATTGTATTACTCAAGTGTTGTGTATTCACCTTGCTTAATAGAATCACTACAATGTAAACAAGCAATACATGTTCCCGGAATAGGAAAAACTTGTTTGGTTAGTCATTAAGTGAATCGATTCTCTGAAATTTATTTGTTCTGCTTGGTTCTGTGGCGTACTTTTATTGTTTCAGAATAGTCCATAAAAAATTGTTCATTTTGGAAATGGCTGTTAATATTGACATTGTATTGTTTCAGAATAGTCCATAAAAAATTGTTCATTTTGGAAATGGCTGTTAATATTGAGATTGTATTGTTTCAGAATTGTCCATAAAAAATTGTTCATTTTGGAAATGGCTGTTAATATTGAGATTGTATTGTTTCAGAATAGTCCATAAAAAATTGTTTATTTTGGAAATGGCTGTTAATATTGAGATTGTATTGTTTCAGAATAGTCCATAAAAAATTGTTCATTTTGGAAATGGCTGTTAATATTGAGATTGTATTGTTTCAGAATAGTCCATAAAAAATTGTTTATTTTGGAAATGGCTGTTAATATTGAGATTGTATTGTTTCAGAATAGTCCATAAAAAATTGTTCATTTTGGAAATGGCTGTTAATATTGAGATTGTATTGTTTCAGAATAGTCCATAAAAAATTGTTCATTTTGGAAATGGCTGTTAATATTGAGATTGTATTGTTTCAGAATAGTCCATAAAAAATTGTTCATTTTGGAAATGGCTGTTAATATTGAGATTGTATTGTTTCAGAATAGTCCATAAAAAATTGTTTATTTTGGAAATGGCTGTTAATATTGAGATTGTATTGTTTCAGAATAGTCCATAAAAAATTGTTCATTTTGGAAATGGCTGTTAATATTGAGATTGTATTGTTTCAGAATAGTCCATAAAAAATTGTTTATTTTGGAAATGGCTGTTAATATTGAGATTGTATTGTTTCAGAATAGTCCATAAAAAATTGTTCATTTTGGAAATGGCTGTTAATATTGAGATTGTATTGTTTCAGAATAGTCCATAAAAAATTGTTTATTTTGGAAATGGCTGTTAATATTGAGATTGTATTGTTTCGGAATAGTCCATAAAAAATTGTTCATTTTGGAAATGGCTGTTAATATTGAGATTGTATTGTTTCAGAATAGTCCATAAAAAATTGTTTATTTTGGAAATGGCTGTTAATATTGAGATTGTATTGTTTCAGAATAGTCCATAAAAAATTGTTCATTTTGGAAATGGCTGTTAATATTGAGATTGTATTGTTTCAGAATAGTCCATAAAAAATTGTTTATTTTGGAAATGGCTGTTAATATTGAGATTGTATTGTTTCAGAATAGTTCATAAAAAATTGTTCATTTTGGAAATGGCTGTTAATATTGAGATTGTATTGTTTCAGAATAGTCCATAAAAAATTGTTCATTTTGGAAATGGCTGTTAATATCGAGATTGTATTGTTTCAGAATAGTCCATAAAAAATTGTTCATTTTGGAAATGGCTGTTAATATTGAGATTGTATTGTTTCAGAATAGTCTATAAAAAATTGTTTATTTTGGAAATGGCTGTTAATATTGAGATTGTATTGTTTCAGAATAGTCCATAAAAAATTGTTCATTTTGGAAATGGCTGTTAATATTGAGATTGTATTGTTTCAGAATAGTCCATAAAAAATTGTTCATTTTGGAAATGGCTGTTAATATTGAGATTGTATTGTTTCAGAATAGTCCATAAAAAATTGTTCATTTTGGAAATGCCTGTTAATATTGAGATTGTATTGTTTCAGAATAGTCTATAAAAAATTGTTTATTTTGGAAATGGCTGTTAATATTGAGATTGTATTGTTTCAAAATGTCCATAAAAAATTGTTCATTTTGGAAATGGCTGTTAATATTGAGATTGTATTGTTTCAGAATAGTCCATAAAAAATTGTTTATTTTGGAAATGGCTGTTAATATTGAGATTGTATTGTTTCAGAATAGTCCATAAAAAATTGTTCATTTTGGAAATGGCTGTTAATATTGAGATTGTATTGTTTCAGAATAGTCCATAAAAAATTGTTTATTTTGGAAATGGCTGTTAATATTGAGATTGTATTGTTTCAGAATAGTCCATAAAAAATTGTTCATTTTGGAAATGCCTGTTAATATTGAGATTGTATTGTTTCAGAATAGTCCATAAAAAATTGTTCATTTTGGAAATGGCTGTTAATATTGAGATTGTATTGTTTCAGAATAGTCCATAAAAAATTGTTCATTTTGGAAATGGCTGTTAATATTGAGATTGTATTGTTTCAGAATAGTCCATAAAAAATTGTTCATTTTGGAAATGGCTGTTAATATTGAGATTGTATTGTTTCAGAATAGTCCATAAAAAATTGTTTATTTTGGAAATGGCTGTTAATATTGAGATTGTATTGTTTCAGAATAGTCCATAAAAAATTGTTCATTTTGGAAATGGCTGTTAATATTGAGATTGTATTGTTTCAGAATAGTCCATAAAAAATTGTTCATTTTGGAAATGGCTGTTAATATTGAGATTGTATTGTTTCAGAATAGTCCATAAAAAATTGTTCATTTTGGAAATGGCTGTTAATATTGAGATTGTATTGTTTCAGAATAGTCCATAAAAAATTGTTCATTTTGGAAATGGCTGTTAATATTGAGATTGTATTGTTTCAGAATAGTCCATAAAAAATTGTTCATTTTGGAAATGCCTGTTAATATTGAGATTGTATTGTTTCAGAATAGTCTATAAAAAATTGTTTATTTTGGAAATGGCTGTTAATATTGAGATTGTATTGTTTCAGAATGTCCATAAAAAATTGTTCATTTTGGAAATGGCTGTTAATATTGAGATTGTATTGTTTCAGAATAGTCCATAAAAAATTGTTTATTTTGGAAATGGCTGTTAATATTGAGATTGTATTGTTTCAGAATAGTCCATAAAAAATTGTTCATTTTGGAAATGGCTGTTAATATTGAGATTGTATTGTTTCAGAATAGTCCATAAAAAATTGTTTATTTTGGAAATGGCTGTTAATATTGAGATTGTATTGTTTCAGAATAGTCCATAAAAAATTGTTCATTTTGGAAATGGCTGTTAATATTGAGATTGTATTGTTTCAGAATAGTCCATAAAAAATTGTTCATTTTGGAAATGGCTGTTAATATTGAGATTGTATTGTTTCAGAGTAGTCCATAAAAAATTGTTCATTTTGGAAATGGCTGTTAATATTGAGATTGTATTGTTTCAGAATAGTCCATAAAAAATTGTTCATTTTGGAAATGGCTGTTAATATTGAGATTGCATTGTTTCAGAATAGTCCATAAAAAATTGTTCATTTTGGAAATGGCTGTTAATATTGAGATTGTATTGTTTCAGAATAGTCCATAAAAAATTGTTCATTTTGGAAATGGCTGTTAATATTGAGATTGTATTGTTTCAGAATAGTCCATAAAAAATTGTTTATTTTGGAAATGGCTGTTAATATTGAGATTGTAGCCTTCCGCACACAAACTAGGTGATAATATACTTGCCGTGATCTTTTCCTAAAACGTACAATAAAATAATCAGTGAAGAGGAGCTCAGATGCACACTTACATAATCGATTAGGAAGGAAACAGTTAAACGATAGTTGTCAATCGAATAACTGTCACTTTAATTTATTTATATCTCAAATATCAATCTGACGCATCGTGTCTGCCTCTCAAACCAGTCTACTGTTCTGTTTCTAAAACGTTGTCCGCTAAAGTCATTTGACATATAACATGGTGTAAAAACAAACGATAAACAAATCTTGGGACCCGTCGCTAGAGAATTATGCAAAATAGATTTAAACAGATGAGCCCATAACAGTCTCTCGACTTCACGCTGTAAATCGTGTATTTTATGCATATTTTATTATTTCTTGTGTTTTACACGTTTCCCCAACAACTTAATCAGTGGTCTTGATTTACTAAATCTGATTAAACTATAAATGAACACAATTATCTACATACATAGATCATACACGGATCTATACATGGAGCAACTAATACATAGATAGGTCATAGTGTTGGTTGTTTATTTTTAAAACTGTCTATTTGTAGTTGATTGGACCAAAGTCTCTCTTTGCATACACTATTATTTTTTTGTTTGTTCAATATACTTCTTCAGTGTTTTGTTATTTGAATTACATCTGATTGTTAATATTTAGTGTTTCTTGTCCAGTTCTATTTTATTTCGATCTGTAACGATCGTTGCGTCACTGTTAGCGCTACTCGTTACGTAATGGAAAACAATTTAGGCTCCTTCGTGATCCGAATTAAAATTTATTATAATTTTATCCTAAAATTTTTATTTTAGGATTAATTTGGTGTATTAAGACCAACTATAGACAAAATTATAGGCAAATTAAGGTTGTTCCACTTATCGTCTGTAATTAGCCGTAACAAACCAAACGAATTAATTTTTTTGTCTCTATAGAAAATTCTTGTTTAGAATTTCAATTGACTATTCTATAGTTACTAATAATTATAATATTTTGTAATTACTAATAAGGGAGTTCGGGTATTTGTAGTAGCTTTTATACGATTGGTACACACAATGTTAGGGGTAAAAATATTAGTTCGTCTGATCCAGCCAATAAATAAGGTTTCTACAGACGAAAAAGAGACAATAAAAAGATAACTATTGGTGGAATTTTATGGGAGGGAAGAATTGCGTATAAAAGAACTGGGTACGTCAAATAAAGAGATAAACAGCTGCACTTCCAGTGTATGTATACGAAAGCACCGGTGGTATCACGATGTTGGTACTTAAAAGGGTAACCTACATACACCAGGAAGCCAAAAAATTAGATTTTCAAAGGTGCTTCAACAAACTCGTGGCGATTCTTAATTATTCTTTCTTTAGGAATAAAACAAAAAGTTAAAAAGCAACAGAAAAATGATGTACAGGAGATATGGAATAAGACGAAGCCTGAGTAGGGAAGGCAGCTGGATAAAGCGAAAAACGTAAGCAGAGAAGAAAAATTGCTAAAGTATAAGCGGAAAATACTATTCTAGTAAGTTAAGAAATTTATCACGTTAATATTGATTAACAACGTATTGAATACGACGTATATTTAATGTGACGTCGTTTTAAAATATATGTCATTATACTAAATGTTTCTATAACTCTTAGAATGTCTCTTATAAGTTATATTCTTCTGAACAAAGGAAAGAAATTAGAATAGAGCGGGAAATACTATTCTAGCAATAAGAATCTATCCTAACATCAATGTATATATTAACGTTTTTAAAACGTATTTTATTTTTTAAAAAACTTGCGGAAAATAATTCTTTGTAGTGATTGTTGTTTTTAATGCTCTTCAGATTCCATCTTTAGGCCAGACAAATAAACATCTTTAGGCCTACTACAAGGAAACCTTTCACTTTTCAATAACAAACTGGCGCCCCCGCACTTCCATTGCTACCGCTCTCATGGTCAGGATCCCCCGCTTTTAACATGTTCTATTCTCGAACCCTTTTCCTTGTCCTCCCTGTAACTGACTACATTACTTCTCACCTATATAAGTAAAACGAGAGATATCCTGTTGATCCTGGGGTAGCGAATCTTCACAAAATGGTTACTAAAGGTTTTGGACAGACGGTAGAAGGCCGAACGATCTTTAACCCATAAATAGCTGTTAATAGGTGGTTGGTGTTTAAATACCAAATAAAAAGATAGAGCTAGGGTGTTTAAAACGCAATCAACCCCCTCCAGACATAACTTTAAAACATGTGGGAATAAATCCTCTCCCCCCAGACATAACAATAGGTCCCGTGCGTGACAGTGTGAAATTTACTCTTGAATGGTAAAACGTTCAGATTCAATTTATCTTTAAATTGGTATAATAAATGAGGATTGATCAGTTCATAAGCAACCAAAACTTTACGAGTATCTGGCTTTAATCTATTTGGTATGTTAGAATTAAGTTTACTTTAAAATAAAACAAAAATTGTAAAATACACACACACACACAAAGCAGGAGTTGCAAAAAGTTTCAAATCAAGTAAACTAATTGTTCTGACCCTGTGTTAAAGTCCTTGCGCGACTTCTTACGTCAGGTCAGCGACGTGACCTCAAGGGTATATACTCGCACTTGGTGTATTGACATAACCTACTTAAATATGACACAGCCCGCCTGGCGCCCATTTCATTCTGCCGGGTTTCATAACTACACGCTCCAAATATGTTTAGTTGGCTTCCTCAACGTTAACTAACTCTGTGTTACGTTTCAATTTTAACGTAATTTATTATTATATAAATAATAGTGCAACTGAAATTCTCAATATACCAATTTTCACTTTTATTAGGAATATTTGTGTATTTAAGTACAATTATCTGCCTTTCCTAACATTAAAATATTTTTCTACGTTTCGGAATAACTCCATTATCAAGGCTTTAAATAGTACTTCTCAAAGAAAAATGTTTTAATGTTAGGAAAGGCAGGAAAAGGTACTCAAATGTATAATTCATTAAAAATCAAAAGTGGTAACGCAAACAATCTTACTACTTGTCGATTCATATTTTCTATACTTTTATTTGCATTTAATTGATCATAGAAAAGTTTGCTTCAACCATCACATTATTTAAATGTATTTGAAATTTCAAGTATTTTTGTTTTCGCATGCATAATATGATTACGTGGTTTCCTTCACTTTGCACCATCATCACTTCAGTTTTATACATCGACATTTCAAGGTTTCGACCTTTCTCAACGTTAGGGCCAAGACTTTAACACAATGTTCTTAGTACACGCCTTGTACTTCTCAAGATAGACTTCAAAAGCAACCTTGAATAAAAGACGAAACGTCGGTACTCTACATCGAAAATTTACTCATGCAATAGTGTGGAAATCAAATTTATAATTTAAAAAACGCGAGTTATAAAAAATTATTTAATTCAAGATTACTTAAAATATACGTAGTGCCCCACAGGATAAAATACGAATATGGTACAAGATTTTTGCCTCATGGACATTTATTTACCGAAGGGTCGTTTTGTGAAGGTACCTAAGTATCAGCGATTGAGGATAGGTAATTTGTAAATAGAGACGAGTGAATGTGATTCAACATTTTCAATAACTTACTTTAATCTTTTTCTACTTTAGAGTTCTAAAATTTTATTTGACTTTTTTCTGTTATTATTTATCCTATCTTTAGATGTTCGATTGGTTTTACTATAGTATAATTAAAATTAAAGTGGTATTTTGTGACGTCCAGTCAAATTTAAAAAGGATTTATGCTATATCGCCGCTTTCACCTAATTTCCCTAGACTGGTATTATCTTGACAATAGGGATTTAAATGCTTACCATGTTGGTACGCTTTCAATAGGTTTCCTCTGTGAGAAATTTGAACGGGTCAGGATTAGAGATTAAGTGGACGTGGAGGCAACGGTGCACTAGACGTTCTCACACACTACCGACTTCCAAATGCTTTTATTCGCCAGCGACCGTGGTGCAAATTAATTATATGCAAATTCTCTGAATGGGGGTAAAATTTTAAGAACTTGGTTAGAAAAGTATGGACGTAAAATAAAACGCTGTAATGGTTTAACAATTTTACAAATAAATTGTGAACTACATATCATGCGGTACTTACATAAATAGTGAGCAGTTAAAATTGTATAAAACATTAGATCGATTAACAGACTGTTGTGTCAGTATCGGTCAGTAAAATGAGACAGTATCTCCCACTGTTTGCTTTCTCTATTAAATTCCTTTTATGAGCTCACACTCTCCTTATATATATCTTGGTATATATATATATATATATATATATTTTTTCAGTCGTTAATATAATACATTTTTATTTATCCAATGACGTTCAAAAACATTTTTCTTACCTGTAGTGGATGACAGCTGATGTTAATGTAGTTTTTTTTAAAATATTTATTCAATAATTAAATTATTAAAATTTTAACACACACACACACACACACACACACGCACGCACGCACGCACGCACGCACACACACACACACACGCACGCACACACGCACTCGCACACACACGCGCGCGCACGCACGCACGCACTCACACACACACACACACACACACACACACACACACACACACACACACACACACACACACACACACACACACACACACACAGACGCACTCGCACACACACACGCGCGCACGCACGCACGCACGCACACACACACACACACACACACACACACACACACACACACACACACACACACACACACACACACACACACACACACACACACACACACACACATACACACATACACACATACACACATGTATATGTATATATATATATATGTATACACATATATATGTATATATGTGTATATATCTATATATGTATATATATATGTATACACATATATATGTATATATGTGTATATATCTATATATGTATATATATATATATATATATATATGTATATATATATATATATATATATATATATATATATATATATATATATATATATGCATGTATGTATTAAAATAAGGGATAACAGTACATAAACCAGCTGATTTTAGGTTATGGGTTATGTGGTAAAACAGCTGTTTTAACGCATAGTGAATGTTATTTTATATATATTATTTGTAATTATTTAATAAAAAGTAAGTAAAATGAATTTTTTTGTGGTAAGTAGGAATTGATTTTGAAACATTTTTGTTTCCACTATGTTAACACATCTGTTTACATAATTTATTTATCCTCTTGAAAACTAAATTTCAATTGGTTTGGTTTTCATGAAGACGTGTTAACGAACTCATAGTCTTTGATAACGCTAATAATGTAGGTGGCGTACATTTATATGTAATTGGCAGATTTGAAATAGTGCATGAGATAAATAAACCAAGAAAACAATAACACTAAATAATCAAAAATTTTATTTCTTGTGACAATAGTTTTATCGCGCTCTTTTAGACGTCTTACTGGAATTTGGACTTGCTTCTTCACTTGATGCTTTCTGTGATCTTGATGCTTGTTTTCCTGACTAATACTGGAATTTCGATGTTTTGCTTTACTTGACAGTTTACTGGAATTTTTCGCCTGGTCGGACCTTTTCACATTTTTTTCTGGTTGATCTTCACTAAAATTTTGTTTCTTATGTGCCCTCCATCCTCTTCAGTACACCCCGGGAGGAAATCTTTATGATAATGTTTTACATTAGGAACGAGTTTATTGTAGATTAGTTTCTAAATGCTGTTAAACTTCAACATCTTTAGTTCCGTTCTATTTGGTTTGTTGAAATCTTCATTACGTTTTGTCGCTAACCCATTTTGCAAACGGCGTATTTCCGTTCCCCGGGATGTACTTGTGCATGGCACGGAAGCGGGTTGGTTGCATCCCATGAATTTTGATGAAGAGGCCGAAAAAGTACCGATCCTAGGCCGGTGGTCAAGCAAGAAAAATTTCGATGGCTCTGGTGGCAGCTAAATCAAAATAAAACAAAATTTATTGACTATACGACTCCTTATACATTAACTCGTATTTTAAACTAAGTTATATTAAATAGAAACGGAACATATATTTTATGTTGTACATTAATTATCAAACCATTTTCATTTCTTAATTTCAGTAAGAGTTAATTTTTAGAAATGTAGTTAATATTCTATAGCTACATATTCACCCATTACCGTAAAAAAACATTTTAAATTAAGCAGTTATATTTTTTTTAGAAACAAAGAACACAACATTTTTAGTTATAGGAAAAAATGGAAAATACAAAACGAAAACATGTTGACGTTTTGAGGTCACGTTTTTATTTTCTATGGGAGGTTTGGGGTTGGGGCAACGGCGTAAAAATTATATAGTGTACGTTGCAGCTTCGACATGTTTTGGAATTATCTCAAAACATATCGTTAGTAAGGCATATCGTAATTGTTTCACTTCGAAGTTTTTATTGTAGTGCTCCGAAAATATAAAAGTATGCCAACATCGACCGACGGTGAGAAGTTATACAGTTACCATTTTCCGAAGTCCAAAAGTAAAGACGTTAAGTCACACTGTGGCTGCTTTAGAAAGTTACACACCGACACCCAAATGGATAAGTGAAGATCACGATCCAATAATAGGAATTTCGCCTTCCACTAGTAGAATTACTTCTGAGAACTTTTCTACACTAGGAGAATTTAAATCTCTTCACTACCCTAAAGGGATGTATTTTAAGTCTCTGTGAAGCCAAAAATAAGAACACGATATTTTGTAACAATTTTATAATTGTGTTGTAAACAACGTCTATAGATATATATTACCAGCATAGATATATTACCTCAAATTTTGGCTCGTTATTTTATAATCGTTCTTCCAAAACTTCACATGTGTTAAATATTTTTAAAGGTTTTCCCTCACGTGGAGATTTTAAAAGCCTTTTCTAGAGTTTTTATTGTGTTAAATTCGAACAAGAAAGTTAAGTACGAACTTTTGAAACACACGTTAACACATAGAGTATAAGGTCAACATATAAAAAGGTTTTTCAGACAGTTGTAGATTATAGTCGTAGTGCATCAGATAGTTTGTATTTGTGATGTGATGTATTATTGATAAATTATTTCCATTAATTTAATGACGTAATAGTGTAAAGTGATATGAGGTGTAGACTTCTAATTCATTTATTGTAGATTTGGTATATGTGTCACGAACATTTATGCATGGCATGAAATTTTAATACGAAATTCATTTTCACTCATGATTTTATTTGACTTCTTCTTCAGTTTCTTTATTGTTACAGGTATTAACATTGCATGTATACATATTTCTGATTATATTAAATAATTTCTAGTTGGGGGCATTCCCTGGGGTGGGAGGGTAATAAATTTGCAGGTAGTCCATAGATGAGCCTTCGTTCTAATAATCTGACATTATGATTCCATTACTAAGAACTCCAAATATATTTTTCAAATTTAATTTACGTAATATTAGGGTACGTTGCTTTTATCAAAAATTCCATTCATTAATTGGCCGAAGTGCTCTTCTTTTTTCTAATTTTTATTAAATTGTGAGGTAATAATTCAACCGATAATTTGATTATGAAGGAAAATGCGGTTGATAAACGAGTAAATGAATATTTATTTTATTTACGGCAAAGTTTACATCAATTGTACAATTTGCTGTAATTAAAATAAATATATGTTGATTCATTTATACGGGTCCATAAATAAACATGAATCGGTAGTTTAATTTTGGGAAAAATATCTGGGTTTTCAAAATATGAACAAAGTTGTAGCTGTAATGCAGTGAGAGTTGCATTTTTTAAATTTACAAAGCTTCATGCAACATTCATGGATTCTTTGACTTTTTAAAACCAGCGACTCTGAGTTTAGTCTAAACTCGGTGGCGAAGAAGACTACCAAGACCATAAAGTGTACGTAATTCAGTGAATGAATGATATTCTGAAGTCGGATATAAAACATTCACAGACATTCAATCGGACCAAAAAACACAAGAATATTTTTCTCAAAGATTTTTGACTGTCCTTTTCTGCATTCGTAGAGATTTACTATAGCATATACTTCAGGAGAGAGACAGACAAAATAGCTGCTCAAAGTGCTATTACCGGTTTAAGAAAGATAATAGTTATAGAGAGTGAAATAATGTTGATTCGCCTCCAGAAACCGCCAATAGATTAGCAAGAAAGCGACAGACGAACAATGCGGAGGAAAGCGAAGCTAAGGAAGTTTGTGACGTAACAATCCATGAGACTTTACTCCCGCAGAGCAACAAATGTATTCTCTACTCATGTGTTTTGACAGTATACAACCAAATGTTGATAAATTTGAGAAACTTAGTTCAGCGTATAAATGTTTTGCCGAAGTACGAGTATATCTCATATTTAAGAGCATTGATTTTGGCGCAGGGGTCTAGCCTTTGTTGGGTGCTATTAGTTTATTAGATTATATTGCTTATAATAATTTACAAAAACATTCAACAAAACATAAAAAATTACACTAATTTTGCCTGTCCTATAAAATCTTTAGAGATTGACGGATCTGGGCAAGAAAACATTGAACTCTAAGCAGCGTGTGGTAGCAAATTTGCTGTTTTGAAGGACAGGACGATAAATTTATTCAAAGAAGGAAAGAAGTAAATAATTTTAGAATAGCTTTAAATCTTGAAAAATTTAAACATTCTCATCATCATATAATGTGTTCTACATTATAAAATATAACATATAAAACTCATTTCACCATACGCCACTGCTTATAACAAACATTTACTCAGCGTAAAATAATTCACAAGATAATTTATAATACATTAAAAATTTAAATAAAAACTATTTATAATTGGCAAACATGTAATCCAAATAATTCTTCAATTATATAATTGTATTTTGTTCATTTTTACCTGAAATGGCCCTGTTCTTCAAGAGATTTTGATAAGGTTGTGTCGAAAGATGAAATTTCTAAGATTGTTCGAGATGAAGAACGTTTATTCGGGGTGGATATTCATTTCAGCGATCTGGGTAACAAAATATTAAACATAATTTTAAATGAATTTCAACAGCATTTTCAATATAAATCAGTGCTTTTTTTAAAATAGAAGTTCGCCTAGATTATTAAAAAAATTTAAAACAGCACATTTCACTAGTAGGGCTATTCAGTAAAAACAGGTAAATGCAAAAGGTTAAACTTTACATAAAAACAAGTGACCCGCTGTGTTTATTGTACCTACTATGCATAAGCTGCAATATGTAATATTTATTCATCACCCTAAAATGTTCATTACATTCATTCTTTCCTATTAAAAAAAAATCTATAAAATAAATAGTAAGGTAGGCTATGTGACTATTTCGATAAACTTTATAACACTTTTCCCGCATAAAATATAACACTATTACTACACCTTCACAAATGAAGCTCATATTTTGGCTCATAGTTTGTATTGTACGAGCCGTAACCGTTAGAATTAAGGCCGTAGGCCAGAGAGTGAGGGGACGATTCAAGTATAGTTGTATTCGCTCTTCTGGTTAGCATGGACAGAGTTAAGGGGGGGGGGGCAAGTAGGTGCATTGCCTGTCATCCCCCTAATTTTCCCCCTAATAGCTTACAATGATGTCATTAAAATACTACAAGAATAATAATAGTGGTGATAAAACTTACTTGGCAATATCAGTTGTTATATTGATCATATGAGTTATTTTAATAAATATGACTGTAAGTTCAAAGAAAAATATGAACTTTATTTTAGCCTTACACGTCATGATGTTCAAAATGAAATTTTAGAAATTGTTTCAGACGAAGTTTGGTATTCAACTTTATGTTTATCATAGAAATAAAATCTGGCTTATTTTTGGACTTATGCCTTTGCAAAATTAGAAAAAAATTTTTTTTAAATTTAAATTCGGCAAAGCTATAAGTCTAATAGCCGCCGATTTGTGTTCTATGAGAAACACGTGGTTGAATACCATACCCTAACTTGATAAAAAAAAGTAGTTTAAAACATGTGCATTAGAATGTAAGTTTTTGGATGCGGGCTCGTTTGGCTACCCCAGACCCATTTGACACCCCCCCTCGGGGGAGTCTAGTTCACCCAAGAACAAAACCTGTAAATCCGTCAATGTTCTGGTGTAGACGTATTGGGAAAGACTTGAATATGCTGAAGATGACGAATTCATTGCAGTGACAGCAGAATTTCCAGCTGTTTTTGGTTTAAAGCACGTCCTCTGCAAAGTTCAGGTGAATGTTTAATGTTTATAGGTTGTTTGAGGTTATACGAAATATAGGCTACAAGAGAGAATCGTAAAATATAAGGAACTGCCGAAGGAGAGTAAAATTCAAGCCTAGTCAGTAAAATGTAGGGAAATTTAGTGAATTCCGCGTTTAGTGTGCTCACTTAAGCTGAGAGAGTTATTCGGGTGCTTAAACATAATCGGTTTCAAAGTTTGTGTTTATAACAGTGATATAAATATCTGCTTACCTCCACCAGAAGCCGATCCAAACCACGAAGCCAGAACGTGGCTTCTGAAAAAAAGAAAACGGAATTCGTCTTAATCATTTAACTTAGTAAAATAAATTAAAAGTGTAATCTTTAAAAATGCTTAAATCCATTTTACATTTGCAGAGTAAACAATAATTTATGTATTTCATTTTACAGATATCCCCGGTAGGGGGATAGATAAGTAGATGTAGAGATAGTCAAACAGATAGGTAGATATATAGATAAGTAGATGTAGAGATAGACATACAGAACAAATATCCCCAATGGGGGGATAGATAAGTAGATGTAGAGATAAACAAACAGATAGGTAGATATATAGATAAGTAGATGTAGGGATAGTCAAACAGATAGGTAGATATTTAGATAAGTAGATGTAGAGATAGACAAACAGAACAAATATCCCCAGTAGGGGGATAGATAAGTAGATGTAGAGATAAACAAACAGATAGGTAGATATATAGATAAGTAGATGTAGAGATAGACAAACAGAACAGATATCCCCGGAAGGGGGATAGACAAGTAGATGTAGAGATAGAAAAACAGATAGGTAGATATATAGATAAGTAGATAGGTAAAAATATAGATATATAGGTAGCTGATAGGTAGACAGATAGATATTTAGATAGGCAGAGATATATGTAAGAAGGTAGATAGATAGGTACGTAGTTTTAAAATAACAACGGGTCAAGGATGCTGTTTTCAATTTATCCT